>OZ024711.1:15065903-15190473 GCA_964016945.1 Microplitis deprimator | reverse complement strand
CGGAGTAATTTGGTTATTTATCTTTTTTGTAATTTTTTTTTTTTTTTTTTAAAGACTTAATTAATTAAAGACTTAAAAATTAAAGACTAATTTTTGTTTACAAACAAATAAGTAAATGAACTTTTAAAAAATCGTTCGTTTAACAATGAGTTATTCAATCGATTCATGAAATTTAGAATCGATTGATACCTATATTGTCGAAACGATTTTTTAAAAGTTCATTTACTTATTTGCTAATAAAAAAGAATTAGTTAACTTTTTAGAAATCGATTATTTGTCGTTAGGTTTTCTGGACGATTCATAAAATTTGGAAACGATTGATACCTATATTGTTGAAACGATTTTTTAAAAGTTAATTAAGTCTTTAAAAAAAAAAAAAAAAAATTACAAAAAAGATAAATAACCAAATTACTCCGAGTATATGAGCGGCCGCTTACTATTATTATTATTTGCCTCACATTATTATTATTTCCCCCATTTTTCTCCGACAACGGTTTGAGGGGAATGGCGCACGCGCACTATCTCGGAGTTGAGTTCAAGTCCCCGTAGAGCTCATATTTTTTTAAGCTTGTAAGTTAAATTTTTGTACAAAAAAAAATTTAAAAAAAAATTTTTTTTTTTCACATCGATTCTTTAGTGCTGGTAAAATTTTTATATGCAAATAAAATATTTTTTTTCTTATTTTAACTATTTTTTAATGCAGAAATTTGAAAAACTCAAAATAATTCATATAAATTCAAAAAAATTTTTTTGAGCTTAGCTGATTTTTTTGCTTATAGCAGACAACAATAGCTGTAATTAAAGAAAAAACGAAGTGAATCGAATGATTTTTCGAGGAATTACAGCCATTTGTTTATAAGCGCTCGAGCGGAACCGCGTTTTTTTTAATTAAAAAATTAATATCTCGAAAACTATTGGTCGTAGAGACATCGGGTTGGGCTCATTTTGTTCGTTATTGAACTCTCTAAATTTCATACGCAGCATGTCTCGACTACTTTTGCTTAGTTTCGGAGATATTTTAATTTAAAGCTCAACGAAAAAACTCTATTTTTTTAATAAAAAAAAAGCAAGCCTTCCCACATACACACAAATGTTTAGTATATTTTTTGGAGTATTTAAAAAAAAAAAAAATTCAAAATCGGAGCATTTTCTCGAAAAGTTGCCAACAAACCACTTTTTTTTCCAGGCCGACTGGACTATTATTATTGTCAGTACTGCCCAAGCTTCAGTTGCAATCACTTTTTTTTCAAGTTACATCAACTACTCAACATTAACTAAGCTGAAGTAGTTACTGATACTATTTTAATTGGTTGACGCAAACTATGAAACGTAGTTATTATTACGATTAAATTATAAGTAGCGAAGACTATTTTTTTATAATCGTTATAACCAGGTAAAAATTGCTTATAAAGAATAGTTGGTGTTACAATTTTGCATTAGTTCCGTGGACTACCGTGTAGTACCAGTGACTACGATAACTAGTTCACAGAACACACTAATATTTAATATCTGAGATGTCGTAGTTCAGGCTACTATGCATTTTTCTCTCAGTGTAGTAACACGTGTTTGAGCAAGATTCTGGAATAAGCATCTTGAGCAAGACACCTAGCTGCTAGTGTCTTTTTCTACGTATGTGTCTTTCGCAAGATTGTGTAGCAACAAACCTATGTCAAGATTTGTGTACGTCTTGCTCATGGTATCGCACGTAAGAATATTAAGGACCTCTTGAACACGTGTAATGAAACAGTGTCTGACGCAATTCTTGAACCAGTAACTTACATAGTCTAGTCAATAGAGTGAGCCGAAAATCCGCTTTTTTTGAACTCAAATTATTAGTGGCGAAAATATCGTTTATAAGGCCTAAAAGAAAATGTGTGCAAAAGGCGAAAATTTTAGGCAGATATCTTAGGCTCGCCAAATGGAATGAAAGTTCAAAGTCGGAGCAAAATTCATTCAGGTACTTATTTTGATAGGAAATTTGGATCTCTACAAAAAAAGGTCCTTTGACAGAATTATGAAAAATTAATAGTTTTTGAGATAATGACGATTTTATATCAAGATTTTACTTTTTTTTTGCGATCTCCATACTTTGTAACGATGAATTATAGTAATATGAGTATGTTTCTTATTGAAAATTTGATTCTCTACAAAAAAGGTCCTTTAAAAAAATCATGTCAAATTGAAATTTTCTGAGATAATGACAATTTTATATTAATATTTCACGTTTTTTGCTATATCCATACATTTACCGATGAATTTCAGTAGTTTCAGTATGTTTCTTATTGTAAATTTTATTCTTTACAAAGAAGGTCCTCTGAAGAAATAATGTCGAATCGAAATTTTTTCGAAATGATGGCCATTATATTAAAGATACTAATGTTTTTTAATATTTTTTTAAAGTGATTAGTGATTATTTGTGGATATATTTTAAAGAGCATATAATTTTCCATGAAAAAGGTCTCAAGAAGAATTTAAGTCTAATTTTTTGTTTCAGAGATAATATCAATTTTATTGAACATTTTAACATATCTTTCTTTATTTATATTCTCTATAGAAAAATAATAATTCGATGGAAAATATAAATAAAGTAAGTTATACAAAATTGTTCAATAAAATTGATATTATCTCTGAAACAAAAAATTAGACTTAAATTCTTCTTGAGACCTATTTCATGGAAAATTATATGCTCTTTAAAATATATCCACAAATAATCACTAATCATTATAAAACAATATTAAAATATTTAAAAAACATTAGTATTTTTAATATAATGGCCATTCCCGAGTCGAAATCTGAAGTGTTATTCCAACGTCTCGAGCGTCTCAAGTGTTATTCCGACGTCTCGAGCGTCTCAAGTATTACTTCAACGTATCGGACAAAGAAAATGTAAAATCCATGTTTTAAAAACATTACAAACATGAACTGGTTCAGGCTGGAGTAGCAAGGGCACTAGCTGTCAGGTTGTAAGATGATGAAATGGCTCAGATCTTTCTGTAAGTTGGGGGGGGGAGGTAGGAGCAGAAAAGTAATGATTAAGAATACCAACTGGTTCAGGCTGGAATACTACGGGCACTAGCTCTCAGATTGTTTAATGATAGAAGGGCTTAGATCATTTCGTGGGGGGAGGGCAGAAAGATAATGACTAAAAAATCGAACAGGTACAGGCCGAAGTACCAAGGGCACTAGCTCATCAGATTCTTCGATAGTGGAAGGGCTCAGACCATTTCGTGGAGGTGGCGGGGGGGGGGGGGGGAAGAACTGAGTAAAAAATCCAACTAGTCCAGGATGGAGTACCGAGGGATCTAGCTGTACGATTGTTCTATGATGGGAGCGCTCAGATAATTTTCTACTCTACCCCCCCCCCCCCCACCCGACTTACAGAAAGATATGAGCCCTTTCATCATCTTACAACCTGACAGCTAGTGCCCTTTATACTCCAGCCTGAACCAGTTGGAATTTTTAATCATTATTTTTCTGCTCCCCCCCCCCCTACCCTTACAAAATAATCCTAGCCCTCTCATCATCTTACAACCTGACAACTAGTACCCTTGGTACTTCAGCCTGAACCAGTTCATGTTTTTTATGCTTTTAAAACATGGATTTTACATTTGCATTGTCCGAGACGTTGGAGTTACGTTTGTAACGCTCAAGACGTTGGAATCACACTTGAGACGCTCGAGACATTGGAATAACACTTGAGACGCTCGAGACGTTGGAATAACACTTCAGATTTTAACTCGGGATTATTTCGAAAAATTTCGATTTGACATTATTTCTTCAGAGGACCTTTTTTGTGAAGAATAAAATTTCCAATAAGCAACATACTCAAACTACTATAATTCATCGGTAAATGTACACTGAAAAATAAAAATACTCTTTTCAAGTATCTGCGTGTTTGAATCCTCCCGAGAAAATTATTTGTTTAATCTTAGTAATAATGTATTCCAACCAAGAATATTTTCTTAAAATAAGTATAAAAATTCTTAAATCTAGAAAATATTACTTGGTTAGAGTATATTTTTACTATGATTAAAAAAATATTTACTCGGGAGGATTCAAACACGCAGATACATGAAAACAGTTTTTTTTTTGTGTATGGATATAGCAAAAAACGTGAAATTTTGACATAAAATCGTCATTACCTCGAAAAATTTCAATTTGACATGATTTTTTCAAAGGACCTTTTTTGTAGAGAATCAAATTTTCAATAAGATACATTCTCACATTACTATAATTCATCGTTACAAAGTATGGAGATCGCAAAAAAAGTGAAATTTTGATATAAAATCGTCATTATCTCAAAAACTATTTATTTTTCATAATTTTGTCAGAGTACCTTTTTTGTAGAGAATCAAATTTCCTATCGAAATAAGTACCTGAATGAAGTTTTTTTCGACTTTGAACTTTCACTTCATCTGGCGAGCCTAAGATATCTGCCTAAAATTTTTGCCTTTCGCACACATTTCTTTTCAAGCCTTATAAATGATATTTTCGCTATTAATAATTTTAATTTAAAAAACGCGAATTTTCGGCTCACCCTACTAGTCAACGAATTCAAAAAGACGAAAAATAGAGATAAAGCTCTTAAAAATATGAACGATAGCTTATTTGATTCGGAATGACGTCTAGAAAAATGTATGTCGAGAATTTATTAGGACATAAAAAATTGCAATTGTCATTAACAAATTAAGAAAAAAAATGGCATTTAGTTTTTCGTTAATAACTCGAAAACTTTTAACATTTTTGAAATTTTGAAAAAAGATCCTTAAAGAAGAGGAAATTTATAATTTTAATTCATCTAGATACTTGAAGGAATAAATCCCCAGTGTAAAAAAATTTTTAAGTCCATTTTTCAAAAAGTTATACTTTTGTTAATTAACTAATTTTTTTCAAATCTCCGTTTTCATAAATGACGACATAAATAATGCACATATTAATTTTTGGCTTCATGGAGCCCTTCTTATATATATACCCGGGAAAAATCGTCATGCACGATCATGTTTGATCATGCATGAATCATCATGATTGAGGCATGACTGCTCGATTCATGTAAAGATCGTTCGAAGCCATGTAAAATCACGCGTGATCATGCATGACTAGGAAAGGATAGTCACGCATGATTCATGCAATGTCATGCATGGCTAAGCTCAATCATGAATGATCATTCATGACACTGCACGAATTATGCAACGGCAAGCATGACCATATAAAATCGAGTTTTATCATGTATGATCATAAATGAGAATGTTTGATACGAAAAGAATGGTTATGCACAATTGAGAGTAACTTGGCATGAGCATACATGACCGTGTATAACTCATGTGAAGTCATGATTCGTCATGCATCACTACACTAATAAAAAAATCTATGAAGAATTGCATGGAAACCCATAAGAATCCATATAAAAAAGTCTGGATTTATGTACACCGAAAAAAAGAAATATTTGTCCCAAATAAATCAATTTATTTGTGGCTTTTTTAAAAATATTTCTCAATGACAAATAAATATATTTGGTACAATAAAATATGACAGTTGATTCAAATAATTTTATAATTTGGCGGAAATATATCATTTATTTGTGGTAATTAATTGATATATTTGTGGTAAAGAAATTAAATTTGTGACAAATAACCTAAAATTTGGCGATACTATACATATATTTAAAGCCCTTATTTATTTGTAACAATTGGATCATTTCTTCATTACGGTGATGCCCTACTACCTCCCTTGTGCAATGGAGATGCAGTGGCTAGGAAAACCACAGAGAAAACCTAGCCAGTACAGTTTCGGTTTGGGTGAAGCTCCAGTGATCGATAAAATTCCCATTTTACTGATCACTGGATCTTCAGCCCGCGCCTAATGATCAGAGACCTTCGTTTGAACCTGACGTGAGGCTAAACAGTCACCCAGCCAAGTAGTGATCATGCTCGATGCTACTTAACTTCGGTGCCACGCGCGTGCCGAACGGCTGCCTCAGCCGCTTCACAATTAAATATTTATTGGGCCATATCCAAATATACGATATTTTTGGCTCAAATAAATCTTAATCGGCTCAAATAAATCTTTTTTCAGTGTAAGAATCCTTAGTAATTAATATGGAAGAGTATGGTTTTATATAAGAATTCATGTAGGAAACCATGAGTATCCGGATTCCCATATGGGAAATCTACATAGGAAACTGTGGGTATTTAGATTCCCACTTTAACATGGTGCACATTCACATGGGAAATTAAGGCAAAAATCCACATGAGATTCCATACGGTTCCCATATGGCTTTGGCATGGTGTAAATTCCCATAGGAGCCCATGTGAGAGTATATGTCGGGATCTTTGCTGGATTACTATATAGGAATCCATCTGCAAACGCCTTGTGGAAACTCACATAGAAATCTAAGCTGGATTCCCACATGGATTTTTTGATAGCCCGAGAAAAAATCAGTATGCATGATCATGCTTGATTCAGGCAAGACTAAGCATGGTCATGTATGAATCATGCACGATCAAGCATGATTCATGCAAAATCATGTCTGATCATGCAAAAAAAAAACAATCGGAATCCGATCGAGCTTAAATGAGATTTAATCGAAGTTTTTAATCAGGAATAATCAAATATTTTTTATGAAAAAATTTTAATTGAACATTTATTTTTATTTTGACATTGGTAATTAAAGTTATTATATTGTTTTTTTACCGACGATTAAAATAAATTTAATTTATAATTTTTGATTCAATTAATAATTAAAATTAATCTTTTTTTTTCAAAAAATAATTAAACTAGATTTAAATTCAAATTTTTTTTTTTTATTGATTGAAGAATTAAATTAATAAATTCTTGTGAAATTGACAATGATAGTCAATACAATTGCATATTTAGTTTTTTTTTTCAATGAATAATTAAGATTAATTTAATTGTTAAATTTGCTTGTAATTTATAACTAGAATTCTCTTTCATTATTAAAAAAAATATGTAATAGCCCAATCAAGATTGAATCCGAATAATATTTTATTTTTAACAACCGGAGTTCTTAAAAGATTTTAATAATCGTCGTAAACTGAACGAGACAGGTCAGCCTAGTGGACAGTGGACGTGCTTTATAACACGACGGGCGTGGGTTCGAGGTCGATCACGGGTAAAATTTCAATAACACTTTTCAGCCAGTAAACATTAACTATACATCAATACTAAAAAAATAAGTTAATTTAAAATTGAATCATCATTGTTTTCATTTTTTTTTTTTTAATAATTCTAGGAATTGTGCTTGATCAAGACTGACCTTGCTTGGTGCAACATGATTATGCTTGCTCAAGCATGATCATGCATGATCAGGTCTGATTATTTTTTCCCGGGTACTTAACAAGATCATGCTATAAAAGTTTATTATACCTTATTATTCTGTTTATAACAATTTTTTAAAGTTAACAAAAAATGAAAAATCCAAGAAATGTTGTTAAAAAAAAAATTTTCGACCAATGTTATGTTATTGCTGTTTTCGCATCTAACAATAGCATTAAAAAATGTTCGAAAAAGATTTTTTACATTATTTGTTGAGATATTTTTTATAAACAAATAGACAAATTTAATATTTAACAAAAAATTTTTTTTACCATCATATTGTTTTGGCAAAATAATGATTTTTAAAACAAAAATTTTTTCTCAAAAAATTTTTTTTATTGTTTATAATCGTTTTTTTTTACATTTCGATTGTTTAAATAATTAGTTAAGAAATTATTTTTTCTTTACAAATCGTAATTGATATTTCTTTATAGGTTAACAAAAAAAAAATTTTTTATAAATAATTTCATTGTTTGTTAACTCAACAATTTGTTATAAACAAATTCTATCAACTGTTATATTTTTTTCTAGAGATAAAAAAAATAACAAAAAAGTCATTCAGCAGCCGAAATAGAGTTGATTTCTCATTATTTGGTTATTTCAACCTTTCAAATGAAGATACCGACAAATCCTGATGAAATACGGTAAAAAATATATTATAGAGAATGAAATTATGAAAATCTGTAAATTTTGAATATCGTAAATGAAAACACTGTAAATAAATAAATGGTTAAATCAATGAATTGCATAGTGAAAATTATAGGCAATCGAGTGAGCTTTCGGATGGAACAAAAAAAATGAGATGTCTCTTTTCGTTTAAAAGTTACATCCAGTTAAATCGGTAAAATAAATTTTTTTCTGAAAAATTTCAAAATGTCCAAAAAACCATAACTTCTAAACTCATGGGCCGAATTGGCTCATTTTCAAACTCATTAATACATATATATGGGTCATTCCATGCGAAATCACCTGATTTTAAGAATCATATTTTTTGTCCGGTTGAATTTTTTATATGTTTTTGTACATATATTTTTGTACCTAATCCTAAATTTTGAGCCCTTAATTTTCAAAAACCTTGGAGATATGAATTTTTGAAAATCGCAAAAAAACCACCGATGAGGTAATTTTCAGAAATGCATAACTCCTGATTATATTATCATAATTTCATTTCGGCGGTGGTTATTTTCTTCACGTTTAAATGGAGTTTTCGAAAAAAAAAGTTTTTTTCTATTTCACCGTTTTTTCTTACATTTTAACTCAAATTTTGACTTTTTTTGGAGACGGACATTTTTAATTTTTTTGAAGAAAATATATGTTTTGCTAGACTGTAAAACAAATTTTTTATGCCCTTGGTCAAAGTGGGATTTAAATATCTCCGATTTTTTAAGCAACTTTTTCGCATTTTTTTAATCAAAAAACTCCAATTTTTGATTAAACATAATTGGCAAAGTAGGAAAATATTATTTGTTTATATTTACATTGAAATTTTGGTGAAAAATTAAAAAATCTTCAAAATACTGAAGTATACACAAAATACGCGATTTCTGTGTATAAATTTTTCATTTTTCAATATTTTTTTCCACAATGTCTCTTTTTTTCAATAGTCTCAAGTGCCCCCTTCAAGGGGTTACATGGGTTTCGTCGGGTAAAAAAAGGCCTATTTTCAATATTTTTTTTTCTATGTAAAAAATTATTTATTTAATTCAAACTTTTTTCTGTCTTATAAATACATATTTAAAGAATAATTTCTGAAATTTTCAAAAAAAAAATTAAAACTCCTCCATCGTGACGTCATTTCCGGTGACCCCTCGGAAAAAAGGTGCGTCCGCGTTGTCAGCATAACTCCTGACAAAATCATCTAAAATGAAAAAACAAAGATAAGTATTTTAGTTAAGACCATAAACTCGTGCTTGAACGAAGGAAAGAAAAAAAAAGTAAAAATTGGAATTTTGGCAGACATTTTTCCAAAAAAATGAAAATTTCGGTCAAATTTGCTTGACATTTTGTTTTTTTAAAATAGTTGTAATTGAAAAAAAAAAAAATCCTTCGTCCAAGTACGAGTAAATTGTATCTCGAACACCTGTGTAAAGATTCATCAAGATCGGTTGAGTAGTTTCCGAGAACATTTGACAATCGACTTTGAAAATACGGTTCCGAGAAAAACGCGTTTAAAGTTTTGAGTAACAATAAAAGTGGAAAAAAAAATGTTTTTTGTAACTTACAGTAAATCGTCGATTCCTGGGCCATAAAGTAAAGATCCTGCAGCAGTTGCAATGTCCAGGGCATCCTTTTGCTCCTGTCGATGACGGATTCTGGCTTCGCGAGTCTCGCTCGCAGATTTTTTTTCGGCTGCGCACACATGGTTTTCATCCGAAATTCGGGCATATTCGTGGGAGTTTCGGCCTAATTTTAAATCCATACCGTGCATAATCAATAATAAAGCTGATGTTCCTTCATTGAAGATACAAGCAGCGACCAATGCCGCAATATTCTTCCAGGTACCGTCACCGGAAACACACATCTGTCGTATCTTGTAAATCGTTTTCAATATTTGTAAATTGTTTTTCTTCTTCAGCAGCAGATGAGAATAGAGTCTGAGTAACTGTCTCAATACACTCATGTATTTTATCAATATAAAAATCGTATGTAGACTGGTTTAAAAATGAACTGCTTATGTCCATCAAACCGCAGAATTTCTTGCATTCGGCGAGCCCTAAGCCCAATATTCTCATAACAAAAATGAACCGGCGATTTAATTCATACATTCTTCCGATTTTTTGACAAGATAAAATATATTTTGGATCACATCGTTCACATTCTACTACGATTTTATATCCCAGACCAAATTTCGAACATTGCTTAAATTGTACTTTACCATTACACAATTGATCTTCATCTTCATCGTCAATAATGTTAGAACACCGCACAAACGATGAGAGAGTTGAGAAAACCAAGGCAAAATCTATGATTGAATATTGGAGCGTATCCTCTTCTGGCACGTGCTCTTTATCATCACCTTTTAATTTTTTTGCTGAGGTGCTCGTGAAGGAACTATCATCAGTTTCCGGATCTTTAGGATTAAAGGGCTGTCTCCTTTTTCTCGGTCTATCTTTTCTACGAGCTCCAAGGGTTAACTGTTTTCTTGAAATTTTATGCATTGTTTATCAACTTCACAAATGACACTAGATATCCACAAATAATACCACGTTTTTAATAAATTATATGATAGAAACTTGAGATAACTTCAAATGAACCTCGTCCTTCAAGAAGTAATCACCAAATAAAATGTTTCAAACTAGTTTTCCTTAAGATGTGAAAGTAATATACAACAATGACAGACAAACAATAGACGAGCAGCTGCTCACTATACCTGAGGCGCGCTGACCCTTCTATACTTGACTTGGAGCGCACACCTTCCAAAGGTTGTATCTCCAAAACTATTATTCGGATCGACTTGAAAATTTAGGACAATATTCTTGAGATGTTGTAGAAATTAATGAGCCAAAAAAAAAAAAATCGATTTTTTGAACCCACGAAACCCATGTAACCCCTTAAAACAAACGAAAGACTATTTATGTATTATCTATGATAGTTTTTGAGATATTTAAAAAGTAAAATTGAAAAGTAAGAAAAATAGTAAAATTTTGGATTTCCTTACACGGAAAAAAATGCAGCTCAAAATTAGCTGATATTTATAGTCGTCAAATGAAAATTACTTTCCGAAGAGAAATTTACAATTCAAACCAAAAATTACTATTATTAATGAAAAGTTCCGTTTTTTGTTAATTCTTACAATCAGTATTGTAAAAATTATAATGCAGATGAGTAAAAGTTGAATGAAAAAGGGTAATAATCCATAATTATTTTACAACTTTCATTCTGGAAACAACAATATTCAAAAATCTTTTTGATAATATTACAATTCTGGGTTAAAAACATTTGTAAGAGTAGAAGTTGAATATTACAATTTATTAATAATAAATTACTATAAAACTTATATTTATTTTTATCTATTCTGGAAATTCAATAGATAAAATAAAAAATATTAGTATAGAATAGATAGTAATTTTTATTTGAAAACAACAGAAAAGTTACACACATGACTTAAGTTATGTTTATATGAATTTCGCAAAAATTATTCATTTATATCTCGATTAGTACAATTTGTAAGATTATTAATTTTACTTAATAACATTTTAGAACTATTACTGAAAATATCGTAAAAAGAACTAGAGTATTCTAAAATTTATAATATAAAATAAAATTTTCTTGAGGTATTGTAGTTTTTAAAACATCGATAATGTGAATTGCCACTTAGCAGGTAAAAATTAGTATTTGACATTGTAACTTTAAATACGTGAGATATAATATCAAATTCATTGTATTTTCCTTATGTTTGGCATATACTTCGATACATTCAAATGGTACTTATAGTACTTGTAGCCGAGTGGTTAGCATGCTTGCACTCGAACTAGAATATTCGCAAGGCGTAGGTTCGAATCCCAAAGTGATAAAAAAAAATGGTGGATTTTGAGTTGACAGTTGAGATATATACACTGATAAAAATTGTGTTTTCTTCCGAAATACGCTGCGTACTTGGCCTATTCGCACTTGAGTCAACTGAATTTCGATTGATTCAACAACATGGAAATTGAAACAAGTTTACAGGGAGCTTTGAAGAAAAGACTTTACGGTTGTAGACTTACTATAGAAATATTTCTGTCAAAAACGATGTATTTGATGAAATGACATGTGAGATTACAGTAAAAAAAATCTGGGCATCGGTTGGCCCTGCGGGCCAACTTTCCGCTGTTTTCGAGCTCTTAGAACACACACACACACACACACACACACACATCGCTCTGGAAATATCTGAATAGCATCTTCGTACCTTCAAACGTCAACATATGATGAAAACCCGACTTTTGAAAATTGGGGTGAAACCAATAACTTCCCGAATTTTTTGAAAATCATCGATTTTCTTTGCGGGAAGTTAAAAAAGAGATGAAGCTGAACTCGTCTACGTATGTGATAAAAACAACGGTTACGCGACCGGAGATCCGAAGACAATAGATCCGCGAAAATTGATCCTTGTGACGATTGATCCGCCGATAAAATATACTCACACACATATAAATGTGTAAAAAAATTACGCCCTTTTTTCACTAATTTTGTGTGCGTGTAACATAAAAAATATACTAACACAAATTTTTCACATTTATATGTGTGTGAGTATATTTTATCGGCGGGTCAATCGTCGCAAGGATCAATTGTCGCGGATCTATTGTCCTCGGATCATCGGTCGCGTCACCAAAATCAACTATGAATTTGAATAAAAATACTGTTTTGAGTTAATAGAAATCATTAATTTCTTTCAATCAATTTTATAAATGTTGTTGGTGAAATGTTTTATGCAATTGTCTTAACTAGCTTTTTATTTTCTTTAATATATTATAGTGGTGAGTCAATCATATAATTTACTCAATGATAATACAAATGACTGAACTAATTGGATACCTCCTGGTCACAATGAACTAGTGCCACTGATTAAATTTTATTTCTTTTTCATATGACTACTTATTTTTTACCTGCAATGTACTCTTGTAATTAAAGAAGTTAAATATTTCATTGATTGTGTGTATCCAAAGCCCGGGAAAAAATGATCAGACCTGATCAGACATGAACAGGCATGAGTCTTCAGGCCTGATGAGACATGAAAAATGACCATGCCTGACCATGCCTGTTCAGGTCTGATCATGTCTGTTCAGGCCCATCCGGGTAAAAAAATTATAGATAAAAAATGGCCCTAAATAATTATATATAATTATAGATAACTATATTATACAATTATATATAATTATTTCTATAAAAATAAAAAAAAATAAATAAAAATTCGAGTGTGTGCAGGATTTGAACCGTGGACCTTGCGCTTGGAAGTTTAACCCGCTACTCTTTGACCTAAGAGATTGACTTGAAAAGAACGTTTTATATGAACTTTAAGTATTAAAAATCTTATACGTGATAGATTCTTGGTCAACAAAATTTTATATCTTATACATGATAGATTTTTAGTCAACAAAATTTTATATCTAATTTATTAATTATTGATTAATAGTTACATGAAATTCTATATAAGTTATATATAATTATAACTACAGTAGCTATATATAATTATAACCAAGTTAGTTATATTTAATTATAACTAAGATTTTAAATTTAATCCCATATATCAGACTTGATCAGACATGGACAGGCATGGACAGGTATGATCAGGTCTGAGCGTATTTAACGCTTCAGACATGAACAGGCATGGTCAGGTCTGATCATTTTTTCCCGGGTCGTTCAAGTGTTACAATTGACCCTCACGCAGAATCGTTAATAAAAATCTAATTACAATAACAAAAATCAGTAAATTGATATAAAATTCGATTATACAATACTCTTGTTATGTTCCTTAAAGTATGAATACAAGTCTCACATCATAACATTAAACAACAAATTTGTTATTAAAAAAATTGTGAAGCGTACAAAAAAAAGTTTTCACGCATATTTTCAACAATTCTCAATATTTTAATATCGGAACAAGATTAATCACTGAAACTTTGATCTAATCAATAATTTATTATTGTGAACAAGTTAAAAAAAGAATAATAATAATTTTTAGTTTTTTTAATAGTTTGTCATTGAGTGTTACAACTGCCCATTGTTACAAATGCAGCACCTCTCCCCTATGCATTCACTGTGGGTACACTCTGGAAACATGATGATCAAATGGCACAAAACCACTCTGGAAACATGCTGGAAACAGCATGGTAACATAATCCCTGATTGAAAGAAACGATTTAAAAAGATTAGAAAAAAAAATTTATACTTTTTAATACTTTCGAATACTTTTGAATCACTCTTCTTATAGGCATTTAACATTGCAAATCGTTTCGAATAATTTCTTTTAATCAGGAATGTTTGCGGATGTTTACAGCCCGATGAAAAATAATTTCTTATAATTATATATAATTATATATGACTCCATATATAATCAGATCTGAAAATTGGCCAGATCTGATCATATATAATCATACACTGAGAAAATAAAATAATATTGTCCAAACAAAAATTTCTTGGTTCAAGAAATCCGTTAAGAATATTTATTTCATTTCTATTAATTATCAATTTCTTGAGAAAAGAGTTTCAAATTTATTTTTGTTATTATATGAATTTGATATTATATTATGAGTAAACAAAAGAATAGCTCCACTTGAATTAAGTAAAAATTGTTTCCATCAATTCTACGAATTCTCGAGAAAAAATTGTATATTCTCGAAAATTATCAAGTATCTATGTTCTTGTATCAAGTAAATATTCTTGATGAAAGTATTTTTTTTTCTCAGTGTATATAATTATATACAATCATGCATGAACGAATATATTCATTTTTAAAATCTCATTGAAAATATCTGCAAATTATTAATTAAGTACTTTAATTAGGTTTTATGGTCTTCATGAATATACATGTCGGTTAAATTTAAATTGGAAAAAAAAGAAAAAAAAATTACTCTCGGTTAACTATTATTTTACTAAGGGGTCACCCGTCCAATTAATATTCCTGGTCGATGCTGCTTAACTCTGGTTATCGCTAGATTTGAGTCTGATATTCTAGTCTGCTATACACTTATAATTAAGAAAAATTAATGGCATTACTTAACTCAAATAATCAAATCTATTTATCTATAAACTTATAAATATTCGTATATAAATTGATATCGATTTATACTTTTAAATTGCTGCCGAAAACTTTGAACATTTTTTAAGTAATGGGGATTTAAGCTTGATTAATAGTTGACAAAATAAAAATTCAATAACATCAATATTAAAATTGTCACATTATGTAATATATATATATATAAGTTTATATCAGTCATGTCTGACCAGATCTAATTATATATAGACTCATAGATAGTTATGTATAATTCCATGTATAATCATGAATAATCGTACATAATTCCATACATGATTATATATAATTATATATGATCTCATATATAATCATATATACTCATATACAATCAGAAAAAATCATTACTCATCGGGAGAGTGTTTCCAGAGTAAGCTTAGTCGTGAGGAAAGTTATGGCTATTTGAAATTCCCACGATTTTTCCAAGAAAATAATTTTTTATTCAATGTTTAAGTTTATAAAACTTTAAAATTAAAACTCGTTCACAATTTCTATAAAATTTCTCAAAGCTTGTTTGACAAGCTTTAATTTTTTACCTTAAGCTTTATGTTTGGCTATTTCTTACAATAATTTGATAGCATTGAGTTTGGACAGAATTGAAAAAATTACTAAATACAGTTTTAAACTCTTATAAGTTATGCATTTCACATTATAATCCAATTCGCACCTATTTCAAATTATTAATGCATGCTTTTTATTATATTTATGTTTCGAAAGTACCTGTGCGCCCTATATGAATATGACCAGTCTTGTCATCGCGATAACGCCTACAATCCTTATCGTATCCTAATGAAATTTTTCACACTCATTCTATGGGTAATTAATTTGATCAAGTTCGAAGATGGGCTGAGTCGTTCGATGAGTTTAGAAATTATCTTTTTTATAGAAAAATTCATTTTTCCCTTTTTAAGTTGACATACCTTTTTAAAAATAATTAATAGATAATTTTTGTAAAAAGAATCTTTCAACTGCTGATGAATCATCCAGTACATATTATAATCTCATTCCAATAGCTTTGTTATGGCTAATAAAATAATTTTTTAATTTCGCTACTACTTTATTATTTGAAAGTATGAATTTTATTAATTATTAATTTTTAACAGCGCCTAGTTGGCTTATCATGAATATAATCATAAATACAACCATATCGTAATAGTTTGTATAACTATATTAACTATACATAATCTTATAACTCATCGATATTAGCCATGTTGTTTACAACTGATATCGATCTCAACTTTAGTATCGATATCTCGAAACGCATAAATGGAAATAATCGATTTTATTTTGGAATAATTATGCATATTAAAGTAAAAAAAAAAATATTATTTTACATTAAAATAATTTATATTACAAAAAAAAAAGATAAAATGTTGTAAAATGACATAATAATTTAATAAAAATTATTTTTAAATTTCTTACTGGAACCTAATTTTAAAAATAATTTTTATCAAGTTAGTAAGATATCTACCCTAATAGCACAGTTTGCTTAAGCAAAAATTTACTTTATAAAAGTTTCATTGAATTTTTCGTCAAATTTCCGTCAACTTCGGACTTTTCCATTTTTTACGACAATTTGTATGCAGCTTGCTATTGAATTTGACGTTAATTTATTGCCCGAATTAGAACGCAAATTCACTTCAAAAGTTGACTAGAAAAAAGTTGTCGTAAATTTGCAGGCAAATTTTATGTCAATTTATTGTTAATTTGACTTGAAAAATTGTTACGTATTTTTTTACCGTCAAATTGTAGACAATTTTATGTATAAATTTGCTTATCTTCTGAAATGATAAGAATTAACATTACCGACTTTTGTTTTTTTTTTTTCGTAAAAAGTCCCTGATAGCCAAGTTGGCGAGAAACTGGCTTCAAACTAACAGCTGCAACTAGACGCCAAGTTGGCCGCAAAAGTTAGTATTTCCAAAGTTAATAGATAATTTCTGAGAAAGTTGGTGGCCAAAAGTTGGTAATCCATAAGTTGACGGAAAGTTGCCTTCAATTTTCTCAGAAACCTGCCCTAATAGCCACTTTAGCTTGAAATTGACGGTAATTTGATGTTTAATTACCTGAAATGTACTGCTCGAATTTGCCGACAATTTGACAGCAAAAGTTGTAAATAAAAATTTGCGGTTAATTTTTGCTCAATTTAGACGTAAATTTTTAGGAAAAAAAAAGTCGGTAATGCTCATTATTACCATTTTAGAAGGTAAGCAAATTTATACATAAAATTGTCTACAATTTGACGGTAAAAAAATACGTAACAATTTTTCAAGTCAAATTTACAATAAATTAACATAAAATTTGCCTGCAAATTTACGACAACTTTTTTCTAGTCAACTTTTGAAGTGAATTTGCGTTCTAATTCGGGCAATAAATTAACGTCAAATTCAATAGCAAGCTGCATACAAATTGTCGTAAAAAATGGAAAAGTCCGAAGTTGACGGAAATTTGACGAAAAATTCAATGAAACTTTTATAAAGTAAATTTTTGTTTAAGCAAACTGTGCTATTAGGGTGCCTTCGAATTGCGGCTCTTCCCTGGCGCCAACTTTCTCAGAAAGTTGGTGGTAACCTGAAGCTAAAAGTTACAAAAGCTAGATTTGTCGACAACTTGTCGTCAAGTTGGTCGCGAACTAATGAATACCAACTTTTTGACGAGCAAATCGTGCTATCAGGGGTTATATACTTTTTAAATGGAAGAAAAATTAACCGAAAATTTTTATTTTTAACTTTTGCTGTCAAATTGTCGGCAAATTCGAGCAGCAAATTTCAGGTTTCATCATCAAATTACCGTCAATTTCAAGCTAAAGTGGCTATCAGGGAATTCTCAATTATCGTAACAAAGTATTATACCGACCCAACAGAATGAATTGTCAGCACCATCTCGAGTTCATATTAACAAACTATTAAACAGATTCAAATGCTTATTCAGTTTACTTATTTGCCCACCTAGTCTACTATTTCATTGTTCATAACCTTAAGTTTTGGCTTCGCTCTTTTTATTCGTGGTACGCTTACGGTATGTCGTGCTGTTATTTATTTCAATACTTATTTATTAAATAAATATTTTAATTTATAAGAACATTTATAAATACAAATGTAAAATAATAAGGTGTATTATATTTTACACATATTTTACAAAATTTCTGCTAATATTGAGTTAATAATATTCGATTTAATTGGATTTTAAAGTGGTTTCTCATGTGGCGTTTCTAGTAATTGTTATTATTAATAATGTGAAAAAAATGTTATTTAGAAAAAATCATTTTTTAATTGCACATAATAATTTTTTATAAATTATGATTCATTCATTTTAATTACTATTGACATTTACATTATTTTTTAATAGTTTTTTTTATATTTAACCTCGAATCGTTTTACACATCATCCCTAATATTATCTTTAACACTGTTATTATTTGATAATTGATTATTAATTACATACATTTAATGAATTATTTATTTATAGAAATGGCAGATACAACAGTGCCTAAAACTAAAGCCAAGGCTCCGCCTAAGGAAAAGAAACTGAAGGAGAAACCTTCAGAGCCAATTCCATTAAAGAAAAGACCCTTCAAAAGGCACGGGCGGCTTTACGCTAAAGCTATTTTCACTGGTTACAGGCGAGGTCTTCGGAACCAACACGAGCATACTGCTTTATTAAAAGTTGAAGGTGCTAGAGTTAAAGCCGACTCTGATTTTTACGTTGGCAAACGATGTGTTTTTGTATACAAGGTAAATAATCTTTTATTATTTTATTTTATGTTGTTTAATAATCTCCTAACATGTTGATAATAATTATTGTTTATTATATTTCTTATAATATTTGTGTAATAGGCAAAAAATAAGACACCTGTTCCCGGTAAAACCACAAGAAAAACTAAAGTTCGTGCTATTTGGGGCAAAGTAACACGTCCACATGGCACCAGTGGATCAGTACGTGCTAAATTCAAGAGAAATTTACCCGCTAAAGCTATGGGACATCGTATCAGAATTGTAAGTATTCATTTTAAATCTTTGTTATTATTTATTATAATAGCAATTAGATATAAATTAAAACATTTCATTGGGAGCGAAATAGATTAAATCTTTCGTGCTCGAGTTTAAAATAAAACAATTTATTGAATTATATTTTTTAAAAGGTATGAATATTAAATCTTAAATTTTTTTTCTATTTTCAGATGTTGTATCCAAGCCGAGTGTAAAAAATAATTTGTACGTTAAAAATATAAAATAAAACTCGATACTGACCTCAAAATATTAAGTTTTACTTTTTATTTGTAACTTTTCCATTTGATTTATTATATTTTATTCAACTTTAAAAAATCAAATCACTTTTAAAATATTACCAATTCAAGGATTTATTCAGCTTCCTATACATTGAGTTTAAATTTTGACATTTTATTTTAAATTCGATGCAATTTTATTGATTATTAATTGATATTCGTAGTATACTTAATTTAAACCAATAATGGTTATTTCAAAAAATTTAACGTGTTTTAAACTAATAGCCAATTATAAAGATTTTGTCAAGTTTTTTCATGATTATTCATAATAACAATGTTGATATTAAAATGCGGTCCAAATTAGTGATTCACTACTAATAACTCAAACAATTTTTTTTTCTTAAATTATATATCTATATATAATTATTTACGATTTTTTTTTAAACTTAATTGATGAAATAAAATGTAGAAAATATATTCACCACTCAGGGTGGCCAGAAGCCGGGAATTATCAGGAAATTTAATGCAACCAGGAAACGTCAGGGAATTTCGAAAAGTATCCGGGAATTTGATTGTGACAGTCAAAAATTTAAAAATTTTTAATCACACTAGTCACAAAAATTAAAGGATATTAAGATAGTTTAAAATTTATCAGTGATTTTCAGCAGGATGTAACTCGAAGTCAAATGGTCGTACAACAAAAACAAAAAAAGCAAATTGTAACTTTAAGTGTCTAGTTTTCTAAAGAAAAAATCCAAATTTTTGCTCGTCTTAAAAAAGGTCTACGAGCTTCAATAAATTTTTTTCGAGAATTATCACTGACTTTTGATTACTCCGGAACCGTGCATAATAAAAAGTTTTCAAGACCAGATCAGAAAACTAGACACTTTAAGCTACAATTTATTTTTTTGTTTTTGTTGTACGACCATTTCCTTCGAGGTACATCCTCTTGAAAATCACTTAAAAATTTGGGATTTTTCTAATGTCCCTTATTTTTTGTGACTAGTATATTTTCAATTTATTTTAATCATAAAATTTCTTATTAAATATTTTAACTTATATATTTTAAACATCGAATAATAAACAGCAGGCCATATTAATTAATTTTATTGATTTCTTTTAACTTCCCGCTAAGAAAATTGCAAATTTTCAAAAATTCGGAAAGTTATTGGTTTCAGTCCGATTTGCGAAAATCGAATTTCTAAGATATATTGACGTTTTGAGGTTCTAGGAAGCTATTCTGACTAATTTCAAGATGATATTCGAGTGTATGTATGTATGTACGTACGTATGTAAATATCTGTAACTTTTGAACGGGTAAACCGATTTTGATCGTCAAGGTGTTATTCGACGCGGCTTCTCAATATCTAAAAGCTGGAAAAAATTGAGCTTGATCGGTAGGGTTCGTTCAGAGATATTCCAAAAATAAACTTTTTTTAAAAATGTTTTTTTCAGATAACTTTTTATGTTCTAGATGGATCGATTCCAAAATCAACTGGGTTCTGAAGCTTTATAAGCCGCGTCGAATGCCACCTCAACCATCAAAATCGGTTAATTCTTTCAAGAGAAACCGTTGTCGAAAGTATTAAAAAAAAATTTTTTTTTTAGTATTTTGGAAATTTCTCAAAAACGACTCGATAAATCAATTTCAAAATCTGATCAGTTGTAGAACTCAATAAAACGCGTCGATTGCCACCTTAACCGTCTCAATCGGTTAACTCGTTCAAAGGAAACAGTTGCCGAAAGAATTAAAAAAAAAAATTTTTTTATTTTTTTTAAAAATATCTCATAAATGACTACATAAATTTATCCCAAAATCTCATTAACTTTAGAACTAAAAAAAAAGCGTCGATTGCCACCCCAAACGTTTCAATCGGTTTATTCGTTCGAAAGATACCGCTGTCAACAGAATCGCAAAAAATTTATTTTTCTAATAAAATCTAAATTTTTGGAACTAATCAATAATGGTTTTTTTTTTTTTAACTTCCCGCTAAGAAAATCGAAGATTTTCAAAAATTTCGGGAAGTTATTGTTTTCACCCCGATTTGCGAAGATCGAAATTCCAACAGATGTCGACGTTTTGAGGTTCTAGGAAGCTATTTTGACTAAATTCAAGATGATGTCCGAGTGTATGTATGTATGTATGTACGTACGTATGTAAATATCTGTAACTTTTGAACGGATGAACTGGTTTTGTTCGTCCAGGTTTCATTTGACGCGGCTTGGTAATTACTATAAGCACTGAAAATTTGAGCTTAATCGTTAGGGCGTTCGAAGATATTTCAAAAATAAAATTTTTTCAAAAATGTTTTTTTTTTAATAACTTTTAATTCGCTCGATGGATTGATTCCAAAATCTAATCAGCTCTAAAACTTTATAAGCCGCGTCGAATGCCACCTCAGCCATCAAAATCGGTTCATTTGTTCAAGAGAAACCGTGAACGAAAGAATTAAAAAAAATTTTTTTTTTCATTTTTTTTGAAATTTCTCAAAAACGACTCGATAAATCAATTTTAAAATTCGACCAGCTCTAGAGCTCAATAAAACGCGTCGATTGCCACCTCAACCATTGCAATTACTCATAAGTATTTTCGAGCTCGAAGAGCTCGAATATGTATTCTCGACAATGTTTTCGAGCTCAAGGAGCTCGAGAACTGCGGGAAGTTTTGAGGATGGCCCGCAGGGTCAACTGACAGACCGATTTTTTTTTGTTTCTTGCATGATTTAATCATCAGATTTATTTATTGACAATGAAAATATAATAAAAAATTTGAATATCTTAATGATACGAATAAAATTTCTGAATCAGGGAAAAATGTGAAAAACTTTATTGGAAAACCGGAAAATATCAGGGAATTTTGAAAAAATTTCTTTGTGACCACCCTGCCTACTGAAATACATTTTCAATCATCGTCAGGGAAAATAAAAGTTTTTGATTTTAAAAAGATTGCTAATTATATAAAATTTCACCATTAATTGATTTTTAAGTTACGTCAGATTAAATATTAATAAAAAAAAAAAAACATTGCTTATTAATTATTTCTTTACAGACATTCTTGGACAGTGCTTTCTACTTTTTTAATATATCCAGTGATCTGTAATTATCAGAATGATATTAAATTTTAATTAATTAATTTCAAAAAAATTGAGGATTGGTTAAAAAGAAAAGACAATTGATTTAGCCGTGATGTAGATTTTTAAAAAATTACTTATTTATTATCATTTAAGACTGAAACGATATTTGATAAATACGAATATTAGAAAAACTTTCACGTCAGAATTATAATTCAAAATTTTGAATTCTAGGCTCAAATTCGATCCCAAAATTTAGTTGGACAGCTAGTTTAATGCAACAGTAAGTAATTTTTAAAAAAATTCATATCCTACCAAAATTTTAACTACATCATCCTTTTTTCAATTAAAGCATTAATTTTTTTTAATTGATTAAAATTCCATTACAGTTGTGACAGCTCAAAGTCACTAGATTTATTAAAAAAGTAGGAGCATTATGTAAAAATACCCTTTAATATATCAATAAAGATTAATATTAATTTAAAACTAATCAAACTTTTCATTTATTTCAACTATTAAAGTTTTAAATCTATTATTTCTCAATCAATAATTCTCCAATTATCATATCACAAAATTTAATAAAAATAAAAACAATAGACACTAGACAATTTATTTATAAATAAACAGTCAATTAATATATGAAAAAGTTAAAACGAAGGACTTTTCAAAATGTTCATGTGAATATTTTCAATTTTTTTTTTTTTTTAATAATATATCATCCGTTTACAAAAAAAAAAAAAATAGTTTGATGTTTGCGGTTTTTAGTGTCATTAATTTATTGACGACAAAAAAAATTTTTGTTTAATGTCTACTATTTTTGTTATTCTAAAATTTAACTAGAGCAAACTAGAATAATCTGTTTATCAGTATGATAAATAATTAATGTTTTAATAAAGTTAACAGCTATAACTTTAAATTTTTCAGCTAATTAAATTTTTTAAATCTACTATAATTATTCAAAAGTTTTTATGTCAATGAAAGTAAAAACCAACCGACAACTTTCTTATTATTAATTCAACAATTTCAAAAAATGCTGACAGTAACAGACATTCAAATTGTTTTTCTTTTAAATTAACAAATGAAATACTCGCAGAATGAAATTTCAAGACGTGTGTTAAGAACTTGAAAAAATATTTTTGGCCATATTTTCAAATTTTTTTTAATAACAAGTATTATATTTAAAAAAACAATAAAATCTTCGGATGCTTGCTACTTTCAGGATCATCGAATTCTATTTTAGTAGAAATGAGTTTTAAAAATGGGTACGAAAGACATCAAAATCTCTGTACGTCAAATTTTTATTTCAATAACGGATTTAAGCAACTTTGTATGATATATTTTTTTTTAATTTTTACTTTTTTAAATAAAAATTATTTTACTCACTTTGAAATCTGCTCGTAAATAACCGCTTCCAAAATCTTTTTTTAAATTAATCAATAGATTTGAAAATCTCAAATATGTCTTACACTCTTTTATTACTGCAAAAACATTAATAATGAATCAATATCAAAAACAGTTTGAATAGAATGATCCTGAAGTTAGCAGACAATTAATAATTTTCGGGTTATTCTTACAACAAATAAATAACAAAAAAAAAAAAAAAAAAAAAACTAAAAATATTTACGTGTAGAAATTTTAAAAGGCTACAGGTGCAATTTTTTCAAATATTTTGTTTTTAAAATTTATCGTTTGGAAAAAAATCTAAAAATTATTAGACGTCGGCTAACTTCACTATCATTTAAATTGAACATCAAAAATAATTACAACACTTTGCACTTATAATTAATTAAAACATAATCGTTTATCATGAAACCATACTCCTTTAAAAAAAAACGTATAACGTATTCGTCTATTATTCGTTCTACACAACAAATAATATTTATTTAAACTTAATGTTACAGAATTCGACACTAACGCCATGATAAAAAAAATAAAATTTTTATTTATTGTCTATGCATTTTTAAAAATATCATAATAATTAAAAATTAAACTAAAAAAAATATATATAAATTTAAATAACAAAAATTATAATTAATAAATTATTATTTTATGATGACGTAAGATAGTGATTAATGATAATAAAATATTGATTAAATGTCATGATTAGAAAACGCCATTTTTATAAAAGAAATTGCTCTCTCCTCCCCTATAAAACAAGTGACAACATATGTATATATAATGTATACATATATATAAATCAGTTTTTACAGTCTAATCATAAACAAAATATCTGTCAGAACATGAAATCTATTATTTGTAATCGTTAAATAAAAAAATTTATTTTATTATCTATCACTGGTTACTAAAATGTATATTTATTAACAGTCTTTAATAATTACTATTATTTATTTACGATATAATAACTCAGTTTGTGATTATACTAAAATAGATAAATTCAATTGAAATATAACATGATGTTTTGTTGCTTAAGAAATTGTTTTAACGGCCTTGGTTTCGCTAGAGCTAAAACTCCACAAAAAGAATTTAATCCAATAACATTAGACACATTGCACATGGGTAAATAATATTTTTATTTTATTACGATATAATGAATAAAAAATATACATAAATTTTTTAACTGAGTCATTTCTAACTATTTATATTACAGGTCATGAAGTTGTTGTTGTAATGAATGGTTTACGAGTTTGTGGGCAAGGATGTGCTCTTACAAATGTTCCATTAGTACAAAGTAAAAGTTATTTTGAAGTTAAAATAAGACAAGATGGTATGTGGGCTGTAGGTTTAGCAACAAGATCCACTAATTTAAATACATCTATTGGTGGTAATGATACTGAAAGTTGGGCGTTTAATTCTGATGGTACTATTAGACATAATCAAGAAGAAATTCATAAAATTTCAAATCTTCCTCAAGAAGGAGATATTATTGTAATAGTTAACTATTTATTATTTATTTATTTTATTCGTTAATTTATTTTCAAAAATAAATGTAAACTGTAATACATGACGTTTAAATTTTAAATCAGGGTGATAATAAGCTTAAAAATCTGGAACTTTCGGGATTTTGAGATTTTGAAAGTTAGTGATTTTATGATCCTGAAGTTAACAGACAATTAGCAATTTTTTGATTTTTGTTTTTTTTCGGCGTCAGTTAAAAAAAAAACTCAAAATATACACATGTAGAATATTTAAAAAATTATAGGTGCAATTAAAAAGAATTTTCTTTTTTTTACTATTTGTCGTTTTTAAAAGAACCTGAAAATTATTGGACGTTGGCTAACTTCAGTATCATATTAAATTTTAGTATCGATAAGGGAAAATAAAAATTAATATTATTTTCAAAGATGCTGATTTTAATATGTTTTAATTGGAGTATTCGTAAATATTTGTATGGTCAATTTAGGTCATCGATTTTTGCTTCAAATTTGTTGTTAATTACATGACACTGAAAAGTAGCAGACATTAGAAATTTTTGTTGAATTTAAATAAATAAATAAAGTAATTGAAGGAAAAAATTAAAAATAAATCCATGTCAAGAACTTGAAAAAAGCTTTTTGTTCTTAGTGGGAAAAGTTTTTTCTACTCCCAAGTAACTTGTTCATAAAAACAATAAAATGATCTGATGTCTGCTACTTTCGATATTATTTAATTATTTTTATCGAAGACTAATTTTAAGAATAGTTCGTTTTTCTACTATAATTACGAATTATAAGCACCCGAAGATGTTATGGGCTTATAATGAAACATGCAATTTATTATTTTAATAAACAAGTCTGCAAAGATCGGTTGGCCTAAAAAAATTTTTTGATACTATCTGATTTCGAAAAACCATTTTAATTGCCACCCTATTGAGTAAGTGTTTAATAAATAATTTAAAGCAGCCTAAAATATCTGCAAAATGGTTCAAATTATCAGCATATTTTTTCTTAGATTGACCAATCTCGTTTAGGGACAAAATTTGATCTAGAGTTTACTAGTAAATTGTACGTTAAGTATATAATTGTTTTTAATTTCAGTTTTTGGATTGTTAAGATTGCTTTTTTTTATTATATCTCTGAAGAGTCTATTAAAATATTTATCAATTCTTATGAAAAAAAAAAAAAAAAAAAAGGACAGAGTTTAGGTTACTTCGAAATTGTTATTATTAATTATTGTTACGTTTTATTTATATATTTTATTTTATTCCTAGATATTAATTTAAAAATGACAACAAATCTAAATTGTATTATAAATTACAGTTTATATGAATTTTTACTGATAAATTAATTTTTATAAAAGTTATTTTAATTAGATATGCTTGTTATGAGTAATAACAATTATTATTCATAATAAGTAATTAATAACTGAAACGTGGCCCAATCGGGACGATAGCCAATAAGGAAAAAAAAAAATCAATAAGTAATTAATCACTTATTTAAATTATTTTCAGGGAGTGTCATTTGATCATATAGAACTTAATTTTTATATCAATGGAAAAAATATAAATGCACCAGTGATGGGAATTAAAAGTACAATATATCCTGCCCTTTATGGTAATAAATTTTTAATTAATTATAATTTTTAATAGTACATCATAAATAATACTTATACACAGAAAAAAAGGATATATTGGCGCAAGAAATTTTTTCTTGCCGCAAGAATATTTTTTGCAATTTTGAATGAAAACGAAAATTTCTTGGTTCAAGAACGAAATTTTCTTAAATTTAGTCATCTTGGCATAAGATTTTTTTTTTATTCAACCGATATAATATATGTTTCTTGAAGTAAGAAATATTTTCTTAAAGTGAGAAAAATAAATATTTTGCCCCGATATATAATCAATTGTCCTAAAGGTAAAATATTCTTTCTTGAAGAATAATTTATTTTAAATCGAGATGATTTGTGACTCGAGTCAAGAATTAAAAGTACTCGACTCAATAGTAACAAATATCTTGGCTTAAGTATTTGTTGTGTTGCGGCAAGTAAGCGTAGACGTTTGAACCAACAGCAACTGCGCTCACGGCTCAACGCAAAAATGCTCTTGTAGTCCTTCGGCTGAAGAGGAGAACCCGTATGCATTTCGTTGGCACCGGGATAACTCAATGGTTTCTTACGTATTTTGAGCCGGGGATCACGAAAATCGGGTCCATTTTGTTCAAAAGTGGTGCAAACAATTGTTAATAACAATTTAATTGTTTAAATCGGAATAACTCCCGAACGGCTGGTTTGTTGGGGCAGTGTAGAGGAAACAAAATGTTCAGAATGAAAATATACACAAAAAAAGTATCATAGTGGTTTTTCGTATCTCAGATATTTTGCGAGATATGACCAAACAACGAGCGACGCGCTCGGACCTCTCACTCTCGCACAAGCGGCTGCCTATGCGCGAGCTCTCTCTCGCGCATAGGCAGCCGCTTGTGCGAGAGTGAGAGGTCCGAGCGCGTCGCTCGTTGTTTGGTCATATCTCGCAAAATATCTGAGATACGAAAAACCACTATGATACTTTTTTTGTGTATATTTTCATTCTGAACATTTTGTTTCCTCTACACTGCCCCAACAAACCAGCCGTTCGGGAGTTATTCCGATTTAAACAATTAAATTGTTATTAACAATTGTTTGCACCACTTTTGAACAAAATGGACCCGATTTTCGTGATCCCCGGCTCAAAATACGTAAGAAACCATTGAGTTATCCCGGTGCCAACGAAATGCATACGGGTTCTCCTCTTCAGCCGAAGGACTAAATGGGAGAATTTTATGTCTTTCGTTAAGTAAATATTTGCATGATTCAAGAAAAGTTATTTTATTAAGTGAAGATTATAATTTATTTAAATCAAAATTAAAATTTTCTCATTCCAATAGACCATTGTCTTGAGTCGATAATGTAGTTTTCTCAAACTGAGAGTAAATGTTCTTCTGCCACACAAAAAAAGTTCTTGGTTTGAGACGTTGATATATATTGTGAAAATTTACTATACTCACCAGCCAAGACAGAAAAGTATCTTGTTTTGATAGTTTTCTTTACTTGGTTAGAAACAAAATAAATTTGACTTAAAATAAATATTCTTAAACCAAGATTATGTAACTTGAATTAAAATTTAATTATTCTTGACACAATATTTTTATAATATTAGTCGAAGAAAATGTTCTCGGATTAAAAAAACCTAATTACTCAGCCCGAGAATAAAAAAAATGAAGGCAAAAATTATCTTGGGCCAAGTCAACCTTTTTTTCTGTGTATAATATATTTTAAATTAAAATATAAACTTAATTTAATATTCAAATAGTATTTGATAAATTGTTGGTTAGATTGCGGTAAAAGTTTTCAGTTAATTATTTTAACACATAATGAAATTAATGAAAATTTGACACGCACCACCCCTGCTTAAAAAATCCGATAGATTCATATATATCTGTATGTATAAGACCCTATACGTAACTATAGCATTTCTCATAGAACTCATTCATTCCTATAAAATCTCTATGGGAAAATATGAAAATCTATTGGATTCTATGAGATTTTCTAAACAGGGACCGTTGATTAAAAAAATTTAACTTTGATTGCATATCGAATAAATTGTTATAAAATTTAAAGATAAGTATAGTTTATAATTTGCATTGATTTATTCATTTAAAAATAATTATTCTTAATGATTTTATTGTTACAGTTGACGATGGAGCTATTTTAGATTTAATTCTTCAAGATTTTGTTCATCCACCAGCACCAGGTTTCGAAAAAATAATGGTCGAGCAATCATTGCTTTAATTTTATTAATATTTATATTTATATTTACTAATGATTTAATGATAAATAAAATTTATAGTTTAAAGAGTGTATTAAATATTATCAGAACTTGTGTATAAAACAAATGAATACTTAATTTATTTATTTAATTGTAATAAAGGTACTATATTAATAAAATGAATTTTCACATATATATCAATTGAGGGATTTTTTAATAATGGCAGATATTTATTTAAAAATGATTTCAGTAATTAAATTATACATCTAAATTAGGCTTACAATAGCAAACTCAGCGTCACTAGTGTAAATATCCGAAAAGCTATCAACCACCACAGTAAAAAAGGATTCGTCAAAATCAACACATATCCTGTGTAAAATGAACCTTTTACACTTATTTATATGTTATTTTAACATTTTGTGAGTGTTAAAAAAAGTTACACTCGTATATGTTAAAAATAAAAATTTTTCAAGAATTCTTTTGTGATGGTCGATATTATTTTTAACATATTTGGTGTGTTGATTTGACAGTAACATATAAAAAGTGTTACTTTCGAATAAAATAAATAACATTGTGTGTTAACAAATCAATCGATTGTGAAAGCTAAAACAAGATAAATACTGTGTGTTAAATTGATACACAATATTGTTAAAAATTCAACACTCAGAATTTTAAAACACACTTTTTTTCACACTTTGACGATTCGTTTTTTACTGTGGCACTTGACTGAATTAAACACAATGTTTGATATATTTTTTGTATTAATATTTAATAGTCTCGATAAAAGTTCCAACGCACATAGTTATTGCCTAGACTTTACTGATAAGAAAATATGTAATAATGTGAAAAGCTTATTGTAAAAACTGACTCGTCAATCCTTTAATTACTGTAATTTGTTTGTTCTTAGTATCTCTTTTTAACTTTCCACCAAAAAAAAAAAATAAAAATTTCAATAAATTGGGAAAGTTATTTTTTTAAGTTAGATACCCTGGCGGATTCGAATTACGGTAATTGCCGTAATTTACGGCATTCGGAATAATTGCAGTAAACGTACGGTAGTTCGCAGCAAAAGCGCATTATTTACCGTAAATTTTCAGTAAAGAGCGGGAATTTACGGTAAAATTGCAACAATCCTGCGGTATTTTACCGTAAAGTGAAGTATTGCACTGTAAAACCTGTAAAAATAGAAAACATAGGGTGCTTACGGTAAAAATGTCGCAAATTATGGTGAATTGCTGTATTTTACCGTCATGCACTATATAAAATACCGCATATTACTGCAAATTTGCCGTAAAATTCCGTATTTTGCGGTAAATTACGGCAAAATACCTTAATTCCAATTCGTCAGGGAATGTTAAAAATGGAGTTTTTCTGGATTATCAAGGTTTTAAAGTCCTAAGAAGCTATTGAGACGATTTTCAAGTCAACATTTGAGATCCATCAGTCATATAGATTTTGAGTTTTCTTTAAATATTTTGGCATCGATTCTATCGATGTTTTGATATCTATTATCAACTCTAAAACTTGATAAAAGCTTTCAATCGCCGTTGATCTCAATTTAATTAACTGATCCGGTCACAAGAAATTCGGAACAAATATTTTTTTGCATTTTTAATTGAATTCGCAAACTCTTGAAGACTGTTCAGTCACGAGCTTAAATTAATTCAAATAAGCTTCGTGCATTTCCGCTAAGTCCGGGAGCTGCCGAACTCGCGATTGTACAGAGAGCGTAGAGTGCCGGGTCACTCGCTATTTGGACCCGACACATACTAAAAACTCCCTCAGAACCGTGTCAAGACGCTATGGGAACCCGCTACCAGCCGGCCAATCATATAATTCGTTTTATATTGGCCAGCCAATAAGAAAATCCGCTATCAACTACTTCCTGTTGACGCGCTTTTAAGCCAATGGGAAAATTCGTCTTATGCAGCTATGCTGCCACGTCAGCACCGAGCGGCGACGCGGGCTCATCAACGTTTTCATCATCCTCTTTCTCTTCAAGTTTTTGTTACTACTACCTCGTGTACTTAAAACCGCTCCGCTAACACTAACTTACTTCTTGTGTGATATTATTTCAACCGCTACGCTAAATTATCCTCAATATTTTAGTCAGTATATTAAGGCTGCTATTTATTGAGTATAAATAAATTGTTATCCGCGAGTAATTAATTAATTAAATTAATTCCCGTGAACTTAACCGCTACCGACCACGTGTCGAGATTTTATACGTGAATTTTTAGTACAGTTGCATTCGCTATCACGTATTTATTAAGTTGAATTTGCTAATAATAATTATTTCTCACAATAATTAAGTGTACAAAGTGTAAATAAATACGCTATTTATTTCTTATTAAAAAGTTGTATAATTTTTAGTTGTTAAAAATTCCATCACCTACACCAGATCCTCTAGATTAATTCGCTCATTTTACAAAGACAGTAGCTTAAAAATCATACTATCATATCATTTTTAAAACCCTTAGTTATTCTTTAAATAATCAGTGTAGTCAATTAAACAGTTTTATAAATATTATCTAAAAGTTCCAAAAATAACCGTTATTCCGTACTTGAATTGAATATCTTAGAAAGTATGAATTAAAATTTAAAAAGTTTGAAATATTAAATTTGTTGTAGGTGTTTATGAGCTCGGAATGTCAAAACTATGAGCCTGAATAAGTTTTCAATTCTGAAAGATCAAAAACAATGAAAAATCAATGGATTGGATAATTCCGTTTGAAAAAAAAAATCGATAAAAAAGTTGAAAAAGCTTTGACTATTTTAAACTTTAAAACGTGATACGACAAAATTTTTTAAAACTATTTTTAAACTTTTGAAAATACAAGGAAATACTTATGCAATATTTAACCCATATCAGCACTCCCGTCTATTTTAGTGTCTCGCTTGCACTGCAGCGACATCCTATAATTTGAATAGTGTCCTGTGAGCAAAATGCTCATAACGGGAGTGCTGACGGGTTAACTATTCAAAAACGTTTACGAAAAGCTAGAAAAACGTTCAGAAATAATTAAAAACCAGCTTTTTCTGAGCATATAGTGCACGGAAATAAAAGACGGTTGTTAAGCCAACCATTGTTTTTTTTTTGTATTTTTAGAAGTTTAAGGACATTCTCAAACAGTGTCCCCACGGAGAAAAATGTTGGCTCAAAACCTACCAATTTTTATCATGCTGTCGACCAAACTTGAAACAGGAAGGGAAGCATCCAAAAAGTTATTATGCTCTTATGAAAAATTATTATGCCGCATCACAACTATTATTATGTATGGAAGTAATTGTTATTAAATATTATCGATAAGTGTCTCGCACGTAGTAAGTATTATGATACAGCATAATCATTTTTCGTATGAGCATAATAATTTTTCATATGAGCATAATAATTGTTTGGATGCTTCATTTCCTGTTTCAAGTTTGGTCGACAGCATAATAAAAATTGGTAGGTTTCGAGCCAACATTTTCTCCGTGGCCCGATTTTTTAAAAATAATTTTCAATGACTTTCAACTGTCACAATGTATCGAAATTTTATCAAAAGAGCAGTTATCAGATAATTTTGTCCAAGCTTTTCTCTGAAATAAAAGCCCTAAACGCAAAATAAAGACACAGGCCAGATTCTTTACTCTATGAATTAGCGAAGTAGACTTCAGTTTTTTGATAACTTCCATTTATTTACAAGAAAAACTTGGACAAAGCTCCCATTTACTGTACAAGTGCAACAAAGATAGTACCGTTCATCCACTTGAGTGCGAATAGAGAAATAAATGAAAACGCGTCTTATTAAAAAAAAAAAAATTAAAGCATTAATTGAAAAAAAAACGACAACGTAGTAGTAATTTCGCCGAGATATAGATTTTTAAAAAAATTACTTAAGTACAGTTGATATCAATTGGGAGTTAAACGAAATTTGTTAAATAATTCTCAGTAAAATCTTCATGTGAATTTTTTAATTCGAATTTTCAAACTTAGTAGGCTAAAATTTATTCAACAAATTTTGTTTAACGCCTAATTAATAACAGCTGTAAGTAATGTTTGTTAAATTCTATATCACGGTAAAATTACGACTACGTTGTAATTAAATTAATTTGAATACATTTATGACAGATAAAATTAATTGCATGAGGAGGGAAGGGGCATTGTCTGAGAATACCCTTAAACATCATCTTAAAAAATTTCGTCGTTGTGTCACCTTTTAAAGTTTAGAATAATCAAAACTTTTTCAACCTTTTGATGAATAATTTTTTTTACAGTAGTTTTTACATTTTATTAGTTTGAGCCTTTTTCAAGCTCTCGGAGAATTTGAAAACGTATAAGTCATCGTCTTTTCGAGTTCGAAAACAGTGAAATTTCGAAACTGACCCTTAATGGGGCCAACCGTTTTCAAATTTTTTTTTTTTTTTCTAATTTTTAGTTTACCGTTTTATTATTAATACAATACTCGTAACTCACTGTAAAATAAGTACCACGTTAATAACAGTAAATGTTAAATTATTTTATATTAAAATAATAAACCAGTATATTTTAATAACAGTAATTTAAATCGAATATTACTCATTCATAAAAAAAATTTACATTTATTTTAGATATATATCAAAATTAATCATAACTTATATATTACAAATATTTTATTAATTTCTATCCTTTTATTAGAAGAGGGAAAAATCGAAATAAACACTTTTGAGAATTATTTGTATTTATTAAAAAGTTTCACACAGTTAATATATAAATAATTATTGTAACTTTTGTATTTTACAATACAATTATTGTAATTACTATTATTATCATTTGACGATTTAATATCAAACAATTGTTTTATTTTCATACATAAATATATACGTATAACATAACAATAATAATAATAATAATAATAATAATAATAATAATAATAATGGAGTATATAAATTCTATCGACGTTTCTAATATTAAAAATTATTTACAATCGCTCAAGCAAAATTTCAACGGTATCAATGGCATTAGGCTCTATATCGTTTATTTAATAGAATTCATATTTTTATGTTCTTTTGTATATTCTCGATTTAGTATTTCGTTAATTAAAATTCTTTGTCATTTAATTCAAGTAGCGTATCTCAAATTTCCATCTTTATACAATTCTAAAATTAAATTTGCCACTGACATTTTACTATTCGATTAATTTATTATTACAATTATAATAAAAATGAAAAAAATATAAAAAAGAAAAAAAATATTTTTCTTTAATAATGATGAACCAATTCAATGAATTACAAAAAAAGTCACGATTATGACATGTCAATATTAAATTAATTAATATATTTTAAATATCATTTTTTTTTTTTTTTTAGTATAAATGAGTCTATTCTTACGATTTTTTTTAAATTTTAAGTGAAAATTTACAATTTTATAATTAAACTATTAAAAATATATCAAAGTAATGCCTAAAAATTAATTTAATTATTATTATTATTTTTTTTTTTTACAAAATAATATAAATATAAGTTTATTGAATGAGTATATATCATGAATTAAAAACGATAATTTTATTAAATATTTGCTCATATTATAATTGATTATTTATTTATTATTTTGAAAACAAATTACTCGTTTATTAAGAAAAATCTTTGGTAATTATACAATAATTTTTACAAATATATAAAAAATTAATTATTCCAAATAATTAATCAAAAGATACAAAAATTTAATATATTTCTATCAAAAATACTAATCAACTATTCAAATTGATTCAAAAAAAGAAAAAAATCTAAAAATTTATGTATCAAATTAGAAGATAATAAATCAATTATTGATTAATAAATTTATAAATTTACTTAAATATTAAAATATTTGATAATTTAATTTGTTCGGTGGTATTTATATATTCTATCAATTGGTTCCATGTAAAAGTATATTTAAAAAATTGGTAACAATCTGAAAACGATGAATTATGTCTCCTTATGATGATACTATTATATATTTATTTAAAAACTAAAATCTAAATTATTTAAATTATGACACTGAGTTTTTAATGAATCATTTTGTTGACATTTTCTATTTTTTTGTGACTAATAAAATGATTAATTTCTTTATTTTTTTAATTATTGTGGTAACGTATTGAGTCTTATTGCACGTGATATTTTTGTCAACAATTACTCATTATTGTTATAATTATTAATTAATAATATTTTTCTACTATAAATATAAAGATTTAATTATACTTTTTTTTTTCTTTTTTTTTCTTTTTTATCTAACATATCAAATCGATATTAACTTATCAATTAGACTATTGCAATAGTGCACTAATATAACATAGTCACCTATATGTCTAAACAACATTTTAAATGCTTAAATATATCTGCAATGATGTTACAATTACTATCACCATTATATTTTTATATAATCAACATTTATAATATTACATATGTAGATCTAAATGACTAATGTGCGTCGTAACTTTTTTCACGTAAAAAATAAATTTTTATTATTAAAAAACATAATTTTATTTTAATTTTAATTATCAAAAGATTTAAAGAAAAAAAAAAAGATATATAGTTTTTAATAATTAAAAAATAAAAATTTTTTTTCTATGTAAAATTAATTTTTTTTTATGACGAATCAATTAAATTTCATCGCATAACAATTATTACTATTTTTTAAATTAATTATTTTTTTGAAGTTAAAAAAAAAAGAACTCATAAATATTAACGCTAAGATAGTCTGTATTTCTCTTAACTTCCGGTATGGACTCTTTCATGAATACTAATATCAGATCAGAATAAACAATTCGCGTATTGCTTACGTGTTTTGTAAAACACTAATTTATTTTATTATTGATTTTGCAATCAAATAATAATAATATTAAACATTATTTAATTTCATTAAATTAATAAAGTTTTGTTCATTATTATTTCTGTATTAAAAATTAATAATAATTGCTATCAATAGATCGTAATATATTAAAAATTTTAATAAAAATGGCAGTACTAATCTAACGCTAACGTCCTATTTTTTTATAAAGATTTTAAAAAATAATTTTGATAATCAAACTGATTAAAGATGATTTTTAAAAAACTTATTTTTGTTAAATTATCAAGTCATAAAAAGAAGATATGTGTTTTAAATGCTTCCATTTAATTTATAGCGAATATTGATAACTAAAAAATAAAATTTTTAGTCATGATTTATAATACTAACTATCATTTTTTATCATTCTCACCATAAATTCAAGATAACTGAATCAAGTATGATTTGAGCTTTTTTTTTCGTGTGCCTCAATAAACGAGGCTAAAATAACTATATAATAAATAATAGTGTACATACTTAATTAATTTTATCTAATGAAATCCTTTGAAATGGCAGAGGACAACTATTATTAATTATGATACTTATATAATTAAAAACACAGATATGTAAGTTAATATATGCGTATACAGCCAAAAAACTTTGACAGATAAATTTTTAAAATGATGATTAATAAAATTTTAAAAAATTTATGAACAGTTAATCAATATTAATTTTTTTTTTTTTTAAGCAGAATTATTTTTAGTGATAATTATACAGAAGTAAAACTCGACATATTTTAATTTGTAAAAATATTTCTTTATGGCATTTAAAAAATTTATTTTTTATTTTGTTCATTCGTTGTTGTCTAAAAGTAAATAAAAGCTTAGAACGAAATATTAAAAAAATGTAAAAAAGCTTTGCTTAACTTACTTTTAATTTTTAAAAATTAAATAAAATCTTTGAAGCCACAAAAATATATTTTAAAGCCGAAAATAAATGTAGCTTTGCTTATCTATAATGATAATTTCCGTTTATCAATTTAAAAAAATCTATACGCGAAATAAAAGTTGAGTAGTATAAAAAAATTTTTTTTTCTTTTCATGATTAATTTGTTTTATAAATTTTAACGCAGATCTAAAATTCTACGCTAAATTTATTTGCTCTTACGTACTGTCACCTCAATATATTTAACATAAAAAAAAATCTTAATTTTTAAATTTAATCTATTGTCAAATGTCTTTATACGGAATATTTTCATTAAAAACATCTTTACTAAGCAATTTTTTATACAATTTATTTAACATCTCTAAAATAATTTACACTCATTAGGGTGGCGCAAAAAACTGATTATTTTTTTTTCGTGTTTCGTATGAAAGTTTATTAGTTCAAAACATTTTACGAATCCTTTCCAAAAATCAGGTCAACAAAAAATTTTTAAAGGGTCGCTCACGAATTTTGAATGATTCCGAGGACTGTTTTTTGGCCGTTTTCGAACGATCCTTAAATATTAGTAGAATAAAATTCTTAGGCGACCCCTTGAAAATTTTTCATCGAGCTGATTTTTGGCAACGGTTCTTAATTATGTCTTAAAATAACAAATTTTTTAGATCACCCTAATATTTGTAAATTATTTAAATGTCAAAGTACATTAAAAATTTAAACTCTAAAATATCAAATTTTCTTATATATCACTGTCTATATTGATAATTTGGAGTAATAAAGCAATTAAAAGTACTTTTTTTTACCGTTAAACTGAGTAGAATACTTTATATATGAATATATAAATTCAATGTAGAATCTTATATTAATCTAATAGTGATCGAATTACTTTGTTATGAATTATAAATAACTAATTATCGAGAATTCTCTTTGGTTAAAACGATGAAACTTTTGGTAAATGACACGAGAAAAAAATCCTATCACGCTATAATGTGATGGGGGCAGTTCCCTGAGATATTTGAGAATTCTGCACTTAAAATATTAAAATTATCATTTTTGTTTTAAATTTTACAAGCGTCATTTTTAAAATAATTCAATCGTTATCAGTTGTATCTTCAATAACTGAATCCCAATTAAATTCAGTCGCACTTTGACGCGATGACAACTCACCGAGATGTTGAAATCGGTGGATAAAATATGGGTCACGATCTCTTAAACGTCTGAATCGTTCAAATACAAGATCTTTGGCATATTCATATAGTTGAAGATCAAGTTTATTGAGCTTTCGTATCTGTTCTTTTTGTTCTGGCGTTAATGTTGCCATTGTTGCGGCACTTAATGTTGCATTATGTTGCTCAAATGCCACTGCAAATCTCATTCCAAACGTTTCTTCGAAAGAATACTGTCCAACCTATAAAAACAATCATTTTTTTTCTAAATTAATAATCAATATCCAATAATTTAACTCTCAACGATCATGAAGAGTTTATGAGACTCCAGCATCTTTGGTCAGCTATAGAAATAAAAAACTAATAAATATCTCGACTTAAAATTTTATAGAAATATTATTCAAACATTTTTATAAAACCTGGTATCTATTTTTATCATATAATTTATTTTTTAGGTATAAAAAAAAAATACTTTTAACAATAATAAACTTAACCAGTGACTTTTCGTATAAGAGTAAATATAATTTTTGTATTTTTAATATTTCCAATCAAATTTCCTAGCAAATTATTAAAGAAATCTATATTATTAAGAGAATAAGGAAAATTTTGTTCCCGCCATATCTATATGATAAAATTGGTTAATGTCATTTAATTTGGGATCGTTAAAAAGGTCTTGACTTGAATTTGTGCCTTTTTATAGTTTGAACTCTTTTTTTATTGCCAAGTATTGACATAAAGTGATTTATCTATATCATTCGAATTACATTTAAATTACGAGGGAAAAAAGACGATCGTATTTATTTTCTTTAAATAAATAAATATTTTAATTATTCTGTCACTAAATATGACTGAATGTCACCGAATATATAGCTATATTATTTGTATCGCGTTACTTATTCTAAAATTACATATTTTTATACTCCCTTTTGGTTTTAGAAAGCTTCTCAAAGCCAAAAGAGCGTATACAGAAAAAAAAGGATTCATTGACGCAAAAAATCTTTACTCGCCTAAAGAAAAATTTTACTTACTCCAAGAAATTTTCTTCATTGTGAATTGAAAACAAAAATTTATTTAGAACTAGAAAAAATTACTTGGCGCAAGAAATTATTTCTTGCCTGAAAAAATATTTTCTCGCCCATAGAAAATTTTTGTATTCAATTCATAATGCATAAAATTTTTTGATGCAAGTAAGAATTTTTCGCGGCAAGAAATCCTTTTTTTCTGTGTATTTCATAAATTTAGTAGTAATACTTGGCCAGTTTGCAGACTGCAGGTTGCTCGTAAATATGATTTGACAGAGGGTCGATAAAAAAGTTAGAACTTTCAAAAAATATATTGGTTTCAATAACATTTTCATATTTTAATATATTGAGTTATTGAAATATTTGAAGTTCAAAACTGGTCCCTATGTGACCATTAAGAGTTAATTAATTGGATCAATACTAAATAACAAAATATATACATTAATTTAAAAAAAAAATATTTTATAATTATCAAATCATTCATTTCATGGCTAGAATAATATGTACGATATTAAATGTCTCATAATTATATTGTATCATTATCAGTATTTATGAAAATATTTCAAAATAATAAGATAATTTTCATATCAAGATTAATTTTACAAAAAAATTATTTTAGTGGGTTACTTACTACTAAAACACTTTGGAAATAGTTTTATGCAATAATAAATGTTCCAAGAATTTTTCATCAAAAACTCAAGTTTAATGAACAAATAAAAGTCTTGAGGCGCTTAAGTAATTCCCGAATAGAATACAATGATATTCAATTTCCAGAAAATGACCCGCTGGCAAAAGTTTAAATGGAATAATTCTTAACAAACTTTATTAAAATATATATGAAAAAAAATAAAACATACGAAAAAAAAATCAACCATATTTATTAGTCAATTAAAATTAATTAAACTTTATTAGTTATTCAGAGAATGAAAAATAAATTTATCATTATATTCAATGAATAAATAAAGATAGTTAATAAAAATAACTATAACATGGAATATTTTAGTATTATCATATTCATTTTTAATAGATTTATAAAAAAAAAAAAAAATCTTATCTAATCATTTGTTCATTCATTAATAAATAAATAATTCTATAATGTAAATTATCCAATTTATTGAACAAATAAAATTCTATGAAACCTACTTAAACTTAACTGATTAATAAACTGATAGTCAGTTTAAAGATCATGATGATAATATTTAGACGACGCGATAGTTTATGTAACATATGTGAATTTATTTGAGTGAGAGCAAGTTATTATGGTACGAGTAATTTTGTATGGCATACGGTCATGTTTTTTAGGTAAACATTCGGGGTTTTTACAGGAAGAAGCTTACGTTTATTTGATAAATATCAGCTGTTATAAATATTTATTCAATAAGTATCTCCAATAACATATATTAACGATGATTCATTGAGATATTTATTTTGAATAATCTTTAAATTATAATAAATATTCAAGTATACTTACTTTTTGATACTCAGTTAACATGAAAAATGGCATAAAATGTAAATTACGTTTAGCACTTTCTAACATAAGATTATCTTTTTCTGAATTTGATAGTGATGAATTATAACATCCAATAAGTGATAAGTCTGCGAGCATTCTCGTTTGACGATTATTTCCTAAATTTGTTGGACAAGCCATAAACTGTAAAAAAAAATTAATTTAAATATTATATTTATAATAAAAGAAATATATTTATTCATTACAAAATAGCTGTCATCGATTATCAAATTTTTCATTTCCCGTGTAAAAAAAAATTTGTTAAAAAAGTGTTTGCTGTGTTGAACATAAAAATGTGAGATAATGACCAACTTTTTTGAATTTATTAAAATATAAAAAAAAAAAAAAAAAAAAAAGATTGATTTAAAATTTTTTTGACTTATATAAATTTTTTTACTCCGTTTTCAAAAGGCTCAATTCTAAAGTTTTTTTTTCGAGCATAAAGAGTTTATAAAATGCCAGTTTTTATATTTTTTTAAACGCCATTTGAATTTATTTTTAGCGAGTTACTTTTTAAGATTTTTGTTTGCAAGGCTGATTCTAAATGTTTTTTCATTTAAAAGACGGTAAAAAAAAAAAAGTTTTTAATCGATCATTTATTTGAAATTGTATTTTCACAATCTGAACTTTAGCATAACGATCACTTTTGAAACCTTTTTGACACGATTATATTTATAAACTTTTATTTAGAAAATCTACTCAAATTAATTTTTAAAACTCTTATATGTTTTTCATTAAAAATTTTATTTAAAAAAAAAAGAAAATATTTTATAGTGAAAATATTAAAATTAAAAAACTTGTAGATTACGGTATCTACAGTATTTTATTTAATTTGTTCCAATGAATTAGTAAAATACAACTGAAAACATAAATTAATTTACATAATACACAAGCTAATTTTTAAACTAGTCAACGAGACACAATAAAAAAAAATGTTTTGTTAATGTAAATTAAAATGACGAAACCTTATTAGTCGTGCTCATAAATTAACCATAAATAATTCATAATAAATAAATGATTACTTGTTCCAGCGTAACTCCTTGCCAAGTTGGGCCAGAATAGCATTGTGGTATATTAGCGACATTTCCACCACACCAATGTCTTGCCCCACGCCATGTAGCACCTCTTTGAACGTGTCGGAATTCCGACAAATATCTCGCAACAGGATCACGAATTATAGTTATATAAAAGTATCTACGTTTTATACCATCACCCTCTATTTTATTTAACTCATAATCAACACAATTTGTGAGTTCCGTCCAATCAGCATGTAAACCACATTTCCAACCAGTTGAATAACGCGAAAATAACCAGTTCTCATCACGGTTTGGTCGAAAACAAAAGCAACGTTTTTTTCTCCTCTGACACGAACACGGTCTTTGGAGATCTAAATCTCTCACCAAATGTTTTCCAAACAATGTTCCTCCTTTAAAATTACAATTATTAAATTATTAAACATTATTTTTAATTAAAAACAATCAACATCTATCATATATATCACTCTATTCATTTCATCACGTACATGAATATAAATAAAATTAAAATACTCACCTGTTTTTTGTATATGGAGAAAGACAATAACATCATGAGCATTTATATCAAATTGAAAGGTATCATTGTTTAAAATATCATCATACCCAAGACTACTTTGAACACTTTGTAATTTAAATGATGGATGAATAAATAATGAATTTTTATAAGCTTCCAATGGAGAAGATGAAGATAATGAACCTAATCCTGTACCAGGTATTAATCCTTCAGATAATCTTGTTGATTCCTTAATATCACGATTAGTTAATGCACACACATGGTCCGGACAAAAATAACCAAGATACACTATGCCAGTGAGAGCAAGTAAAATACAAATTCCAATTACACCCCGTAACCGATTGCTACGGATACGAGTTTCCATCATTGATGTTTTATCATGTGTGTGCTCTGTTATAAAAACCATTAGATCACTTAAATTATTTACAATTAATCCTTTTCCCATTTTTACCCATTATTACTTTTAATAAAAGATTTTTTTTCTCTTCGTTTATCCAATTTTTTTTTTTTTTTTTTTTTTTTTTTTTTATTATTACCATACAATTATTATTTCCTTTTTTGGTATGATGATGATGATGATGGTGATGGTGATGTTTTATTTTTTCTTTCTTAATAAATTGTTGGAGATGGAGATACGTCTGGTTTAAGAATTGTCGCGAGAAAACAACGCCGAGAGATGAACACGTTCATTGAAGTTTGAGACTATAATGCAAAATTCACTGGTTACTATTATTAAAATTCTCATTCCACTTCTCTTTTAATCCCTACTCTTTTAGTGTTTCGTATAAATATAGAAACTATCTTTATTATTATTATTATTATTATTATTATTATTATTATTATTATTATTATTATTATTATTATTATTATTATTATTATTATTATTATTATTATTATTATTATTATTATTATTATTATTATCATTATTATTATTATTCTTATCCTTATATTACTCTTACATGTAACTATATATACATGTATATCTAACTTTATATATATATATGTATAGATATGCGTAGGCATGTATAAAATGAAATATGAGATAGAGAACAAGAAAATGTCCAAATCTCAATAAGTAAATTATCGATTGTTGGAAAGACGCTAGTTGTTAGTTCGCAATACTATTTTTATTTTTTTCTAAACTTTTAGTCAAAATAATTGTTTAAAATACTTAAACTTATTTAATTAAAATCTATCTGATTACAAAATCGGATTACATCATTTTTAATTTCATATTTCTTTAAATATTATTATTAAACCGGAATTTTGCGCGGTAAACAAAGCAAATGGCGTCGAAACTCGGTTGTGACATATGTCTGATCAACTTGAAAATAATTCAATATAAGTTTGTTCTATTTATTAATTTAAAATAATCATATTATTAAATATATATATTTTTTTAGTTAATTTGTAAAAATAAAAAATAGTTAAAGTATTTACTATTGGCTGGGAAAAAAGTCAGTAAATTTGTTTTTCGTACTTAACCTCTAGCAACAAAGGTATGACTATAAATTATATCAAGTTTATAATTATTATTTAAATTTATCATTTAAGACTGTTTGATATTATTTCTAAAATATAAAGTATTATATGAGTGTGAATTTAGCAGACATCAGACAAATTTGAAATTATTAATAAATAGAGAAAATAATTAATAAAGTTAAAATAAAAAAAAATGCGCATTTAAAACTTTTGAAATCGGTAAGTGCATTTTTTATGAATATTATTTTTTTAATTATTTACTCTATTTATTTATAATGAAAATTGAAAATAAAATTTTTTTTTTATGATAACTTGTAAACCCCTCAACCGATTTGCTTGAAAATTGAATCATAGCTAAGGCTCAAAAAGTACTTTCGATTGCCACGAACGACGTACAAGTCAGTCGATTTATCCCAAAGATATTGTCGGACAAAAATGTTTTTTTTTCAGCGAAACGGATTTTTTGGTCCAAGCGTTTTTTTAACTCGAAGAGCTCAAAAATTTACAAATAATAACCTTTTCGAGCTCTCTAAGCTCGGAAACATCGGGAATTTTTCAGTTTGTCCTACAGGGTCAACCGCTTTTCAGACTTTTAACTTGCGAATAAGAAAATCGAAGATTTTTGAAAAATTTGGAAATAATAACTTTTTTAAACAAAAGTGACCTATTTATTCATTTGTTGAAAATTAGCTGTTGCATTTGTTTTCATAATTACCCTAAATTTGTGAGACTGCTTTAACTAAGTTTATTGCCATGTAACACTTTTAAAGTCTTAACATCTTAATTCAAGAGGTTATAAATAATTTCATTCAATTTATTGTATCCTTAAAAGTTTTTGACCTCAAAATATATACAAAATTTTTTTTAAATTCAATCTTATCTTAAAACTTGAAAATAAATAAATACTAAGAAATTTACTTTCATTTCGGATGCCAAATAGCCTTTTTTCCTTATTCCATACGTTCAAAATAAATTGGCGCGAAAAATTAAATTGCTAGGTCGATAATGAATTTGGAGAGTTGACTAAGCTCCATCTATTGTTTGTATTTTCCTCCTATTGATTTTATCATCGGATAAAATTAAACTTATTATTATTTCATAACCTATTGTCAGCTGTCAATGGTGTCAGTCAATTTGATCGCATTGCAAATAAATTCAAAATCAGTTGATTGAATTGTTAAATCAAGAATATAAATTATTTTATCTGTTAAAAAGAACGGTAATTATAGATTTTATTATTATTTTTAAATATACTTACAATAAATTATTATTTTAAAAAAAAAATGTTTCATAAATAGACGATGGATAATTATAAAGTTGACAAAGATGGTGACAATTGTCAAAATATTTACTAAAATTTGATTTGATTTGTTAACATAATGCTATGATTAATTTATTTATTTTATATTTTACTTAACGAACAGGAAATATATTAATTTATAAGACTATAAAAGTTAAAAATATTCTTATGGTAGCTTCAATCTTTATTTCAAAATTCAAATTTCAATTATTGTTCACAAGACTTCTTTTTTTTTTGTTTTTTTACCTTTTTGTTCAGATGTCTTAACTTTCATGTGCTCTATACAAAGTAAGATCAAACATACATAACAATCGTGATCATCTAATTAATAATTCAATAACATTCTTAAATATACACGATTGATGTTTAAATAATGTTACGTCAATTTGATATCCTATAAATTCATAACATCTGAAATAAAATTTTTTAGGTGATTACTGATATTTTATTCAGACGGCAGATCCAAATTCACATAATATGAATGATCCAAAATTGAAAGTTTTTATATACATATATTGTATTTTGGTAAATTATGTAAAGTCTAACAATAACTGATGAAAATTATAAAAGTCCCTAAGGTAAAGGGCCCTGTTTCTGACATGTTAAGAGTGACAGCTGAGGTTCTATGATAACTAATATTAAATTAAATTTAAAGAAATACTATTTTATATAATAAACAAGTTTAGAATTTTTAGATAAGGTCATAAGCACAAAATAATTACTTGAAGCTAGTTGATAATTTCAATTAATGTTTCAAAAAGTGATGTTTGAAGACCTAGTTTCTGACACTCAAAAACTTTCTGTGCTCTAGTTTCTGGCACTGATATTCAAAAATGATTTATTATTTGTTAGGTTATGTGAAATTAAGTTTAAATATATAAACTAAAATTATTCTGATAAAAAAATTAAATATTTATTATAAATACAATTTTTTAAAGACATAAACAATTCAAATTATGTTATAAAATATTGATCAAAATATGCAGGTAAACAAACGAATTATCAGCAAAATTGAAAATCATGATTGAATTTGAGGGTCAATAGCTGTGACATACCTATAAAATTTTGCCTAATTATTGACACTCACATTTTGATAAAATTTTATTTAATATGTTACATTAACATTTCAAACTAAATTACAGTTAATTATTAGTCTATCCATTTTTTTTTTTTTATTCATTACATTTTTACAGTTACACGGTGATGAAATAACATATTCAATTCTGGAACGCTCTTCCGTAAATTGCTTACACTATAACTAAAAAGTGGCTCAAACAGTTCTCCCGGCTTGAATTTTTTTTTTTATTAAGATATTTTATTTTTTAATTTTGTTATTGCTATTAACAGGTATAGGATGAGCTTTCTAAAATTAAAAACAAATTTATTTATCTACTCGAGTCAACTTTTTTTTTTTTTTTTAATTTAAAATAAAGCTGAAAGTTGCAGAAACTGGAATAGTGTCAATAACTGGATCCTTTACTTTATAAAATTAATTGATTAATCAAGATGTTAGACAAAAAAAATACTAATTTCTTTGAATTAGAATACTTTCGTCTTATTGAACTTTTAGTGCGGCTATCAGCAAGCACATTCTGTGTATAAAAAAATATTACAAAAACGGTCGATGTGTGAAATTTTTAAATTTAAGACAGTGAAGAATTTGAAAGGTAATCTTTTTTTCAATTTTCGATAATTAATTAATAAAAATGTTTGATTTAGAATTAAATGTGAACTGACTGATTTAAATGTGAGTTTTATTATTGAATATTATCAGAATTTTTTTTTTTACAACTATTGCTTGTTCTGGAAATTTTTTTGATTTTTATATGATCAAATTTTGATTTTTCTGTAATTGAGTTGAAATTTTGTGCAAAAATTGTTTAAAATTTTATGATACTGAAGTTAGCCAACGTTTAATAATTTTTTGATTTTTTTCAAAACGATAATTTAAAAAAAAAAAAAAAAATGTTTTAAAGAATTGCACCTATAGTTTTTTTGATTTTCTACATATATATTTTTTTAGTTTTCTTGTAATCTGTCTTCTTTGTAATCGCTTCGTTAAAAAAAAAAATCCGAAAATTGTTAATTGTCTGTTAACTTCAGGATCATAAAATTTTACATACTAGTCTAAGTTTTTTTTTATGTAAGTGTCAAAAATTAACAATTACTAAAATTTTTCTGACCGTGCATAAATTTAAAAAGAAATTCTGAGAATGATGAAAAAATTTATTTTGTATTAAAGTCAAAGTAGCATTGTTCTCTTTAAACTTTTAACTCTGATTAAAAGAAACGATTTGCAATGATAATGCCCTTAAGAAGGGCGATTCACAATATTTAAAAGTATTAAAAAGTATTTAAAATTTTTTTTTTTCTAATCTTTTTAAATCGTTTCTTTTAATAAGGGAAGAGTTTCACTCGAAGTAGTACATTGTCTTGAATTCTTTAAGATAAAAATTTATAATTTTGGATAATTCATGTTATGTAAATTTTATATACTGCCTAAATAAAAAATCAACAATAACCCAAAAGACTTTAAATAAATTTAAAATAATAATTTAATTAATAATAATCGACTTAAAAATTATTTTTAGAAAAATAATAAACAAAAATGGTTGCCATTGACATATTAGAAGAAAGAATAACAGAATTAGAAAATCGAATTTACGGATCAGCCGTACCAGCAGTTGATGCAACACTTCCTGAGACTTCAATTGTTGACAATATACTTCATGCGAACACTCTCATTTCATCAGCATTATCTGGTCGTGAAAGAACAAATGCACTTGTTAAAAGACTTCCTCAACTAAATGAATTATTGGATACATCTTATGACAATGATGATTTGAATGTTGAAGCTAAACTTGAAATTATAATAGCTATGGAAAGTGAGATTAAAAAAAATCTCGAATTATTTAATAAAGTTCAAAAATTGATGCCTGCTTTAGAAATAAATAAAATACAAAATGTACCAGAATTAACACCAAAATTAGAACATTTAACTGTTAATTATTTAAATTTTTATGAAGAATCTAACGAAATTAATCATTCTATTCATAAAGTATTTTCTAAATATAATAATATTATTGACATTATTTCTAAATCATTAATTAGTTTAGATGCTGCTATCACTGCTGCTGAAATTGCAGCCGCTCCTAAAAAACGCATTGACGATTAAAACCATTTGAGAATATAGATAGAATATAGATAATATTGTAAAATTAATAAACGTTTAAAAAAATAGAAAAATTGCTTCGCAATTTTGATGAATGAATTTTAATGTTGAAAAAAAAATTGTAAATGTTATTGAATTTGAATGGGGTATAGTCTAGTTAATAAAATGTTAATTATTATTTTTATTCTATAATTTCATAAATAAAAAATTGCAACTGTAATTTTTTTTTATATTTATTATTTCTTATATAATTTGTTAATCCAGTGTCATCAATGTTTTTATATATCTTATAAACTTTTTACATTAACTCAATAATTATATTTAATTATTATAAAAGTAAACTAAATAAGGCACTCGATTATCTGTATTGCTATAATAATATTGCTATTATATATAAATTTATTCATTTTTTTGTTTAACAATGTAATTAATAAAAATAAATTTCATATTAATGTTCAAAAATATAAAAAATTTTTAAATCTTATTTATATATACATACTAATTGTTATAGATTAGAGTAACGGTAATAAACCTGTACTCAAATACCTAAAGAAATGGTCCCGATTATTATATATGCATTAAAAAAAAACTGCAATCTTATTGAACAATTAACTTTTTACAATATTTACATATTCTTCATTTATGAAGAATTTATCTTATTAGGAAGACATAAAAGGAATAATTATTTTCTTTCGTTAATTATTAACAATTTGATTCCTTAAGACTAAAACAGAAACAAGCATTAATTGCTGCTTTTAAATTACATAATAATTTTTTTTTTGAATTTTATTATTAAATTCGATTCTGAAGAGCAGGAATCGAATGCTGTAACCAAGAGATTGTTGGACTGAGACTCGAATAAATAGCTGGATGATCTCTTGAGCATCTGCTATGATGGCTAAGTAAACCTTGTAATTCCCAACGTCCAGTTTCACTAGCGCACATCAATGGTGCACCTTCGTCATTCTAAAAATAATAGAAGTGTTAATTAAATAAAAATTAAATTTTTTATTATGAATTGTAGAATGAAGTCATTCTCAGACAGTGCCGCCCACTTTTTAAAAATTTTCAATGATTTTCAACTGCCATTATCATAATAAAATTTTATCAATTAATTAAAAAAAATCTGGGCATCGGTTGGCCCTGCGGGCCATGTCCAAATCTTCCCGCTGCTCAAAGAGCTTGAAAACATTGTTTTGGATACATTTTCGAGCTCATAAATGCTTTTGGATCTGTTTTTTTTTATGAGCTTTCAAGCTGAAACAAGTTACGATTTATCTTAAAGTTTAAAAATTTAAGAATCGAAAACAGTTAAAGAACAAGCGTAATTAAATTTTTATTCACAATTATCCGGAAAAATCGGTCTATCAGTTGACCCTGCGCCAACCCCAAAACTTCTCGCTGTTTACGAGCTCCTTGAGCTCAAAAAAATCGTTGTGAATACATTTTCGAGCTCAAAAATACTTTTGTATGCCTTTGTTTTCGAAAAAAAAGAAACGTTTTTTACCATTTTTTCTCAAACGATATCTCTCGAGCGAATAAACCGATTGAGACGGTTAAGGTGGCAATCGACTCGTTTTATTAAGTTCTACAACTGATTAGATTTTGAAATTGATTTATCTAGTCGTTTTTGAGAAATTTCGAAAATACTAAAAAAAAATTTTTTTTTTAATTCTTTCGACAACGGTTTCTCTTGAAAGAATGAACCGATTTTGATGGTTGAGGTGGCATTCGACGCGGCTTATGAAGTTTCAGAGCCCAGTTGATTTTGGAATCAATCCATCGATCGAATTAAGTTATTAAAAAAAACATTTTTGAAAAAATTTTATTTTTGAAATATCTCTGAACAAGGCCTACCGATCAAGCTCAATTTTTTTCAGCTTTTAGATATTGACAAGCCCCGTCGAATGACACCTTGACGATCAAAATCGGTTCATCCATTCAAAAGTTACAGAATATTTACGTACGTACGTACGTACGTACGTACGTACGTACGTACATACATACATACATACATACATACATACATACATACATACATACATACATACATACATACATACATACATACATACATACATACATACATACATACATACATACATACATACATACATACATACATACATACATACATACATACATACATACATACATACATACATACATACATACATACATACATACATACATACATACATACATACAATACATACATACAATACATACATACATACATACATACATACATACATACATACATACATACATACATACATACATACATACATACATACATACATACAATACATACATACAATACATACAATACATACATACATACATACATACATACATACATACATACATACATACATACATACATACATACATACATACATACATACATACATACATACATACATACATACATACATACATACAATACATACATACATACATACATACATACATACAATACATACATACATACATACAATACATACATACATACATACATACATACATACATACATACATACATACATACATACATACATACATACATACATACATACATACATACATACATACATACATACATACATACATACATACATACAATACATACATACATACATACATACATACATACATACATACATACATACATACATACATACACTCAGACCATTATCTTGAATTTAGTCAAAATAGCTTTCTAGAACCTCAAAACGTCGACATCTGTTGGGATTTCGATTTTCGCAAATCGGGGTGAAAACAATAACTTCCCGAAATTTTTGAAAATCTTCGATTTTCTTAGCGGGAAGTTGAAAAAATTATTTTTTTTTTATCGTATCTTTCAATTTTCTCTGAGTCTATTTGATCGAATGATCTAAAATTTTCAGAAAAGTTGACGGCTAATGCTCTTTCGATTGCTGCAAGAACCATCTAAATCGGTTAATTCATTAAAAAGTTATAAAAAAATGTACACACACACACACATGCGCGCACGCACACCCATACAGACACTCGGACATCATTCTGAAAATAGTCAGAATAGCTTTCTACGACCTCAAAACGTCATCTGATGAAATTTCGATTTTCGAAAATCGGGGTGAAAATAATTTCCTGAATTTTTAGAAAATCTTCGATTTTCTTTGCGGGAAGTTGAAAATTAAAGTATTGAGTGACAAAAAAACAACGTAGTTGCAATTTCGCTGAGATATAGTTTTTAAAATAAATTATTTACAGTTGATATCAATTGGGAGTTAAACGGAATTTATTAAATAAATTTTAGTAAAATCTTCATGTCAATTTTATAATTCGATTTTCAAACTTTGTAGGCTAAAATTTATTCAAAAAATTTTGTTTAATTCCTAACGGATAACAACTGTAAGTAATTTTTTTAAAAATCTATGTCTCGGCGAAAATGCGACTACGTTGTCCTTTTCTTAATTAAGGTTTTAATTTTTTTTTAATTAATTAATAAAATTTTACTACGGTTATGACAGTTGAAAGTCATAGCATATTTTCAAAAATGGGGACACTGTCTAAGAATGCCCTTAAAAGTAAATAAATCAAATCTTACATAACATGTTCCCTTGTCAGCACCAGTAAATCCTGCGCAAATATTGCTTTTAGTTATAAATCCAGCGTAATGACTAGTTGCATTACATTCTTCAGTATTGTAAATTGGTATAGGTAAAAATTTTAGCTTTAAATTTATTTCACCATTTAATGGGAATCCCCAGCCAGCAGTAACACATAAAGCTCTTGGCTAAAATAGTAATAACAATAATCCATTAGGTATTTAAATAAATTTTAAACAGTTAATTTAATAATTTTCCTGATTACAAACTCCAATTGAATCTGATTGAAAGTCAATTTATCAATCTGAATGTTCTCGATCGTGCTCCGATTATCCGATTGGATTTCAATCAGAAAATAAGACTTTTTTTCGATTGAATCTGATCGAAATTTCCTATTATATTCAATCGGAAAATAATATATTTTTTGATTTTCAATCAGATTGAATCAGAGTTTTAATCAGAGTTAATTGAACTATATTTACCTGAAATTGTTGATTGGGTACACAAACAGCAGATACATTTCTTGAAAATACTAGTGGTTCTTCAAGTTGAATTAAAGCAATGTCATCATTGTACAAAAATTGATTATATTTAACTTGCGGATACGGAATTATATTTTTAATTTGAGTTGATTTTTGAAAATCACGACCAGTAAATATTTCCCAATTGTTACTTTGTCTGTATCTGGAAAAAAATAAAATTAATGTTTATTATCTCATGCTATTAATTACACATATCTAAGTTATAAAATAGCGATTAATATTATAAACTTACTTATGAATACAAGAGTAACTGGCCAAGGCATGCATTGGGCCTAAAACACTTGCGGTACATGCAGTACCACTTTTAGTTTCTTTTAATAATGCAACACTTGACCATTGTCCTTCACCCGCTGTTGTACCACCAACTAATCGAGCCGTTGGACCTCCATTGTCTAAAGATCCACAAGAAAATTCTTGGCACGAAACCTTTACAAATTGTTTGGATGTACAATGATCTGATAATTCTAAATCAGCAATAAGATTCATCGTGTCTTGATAGTGATTTTCTTTTAATTCCTTCAATCGTAAAATTTTTTCATAATCATTTATTTCAATAGTTTCTGTTGTTTCTGAGCCAAAGTATCCAAGTAATTTACAGTATAAATCGCTATGATTTTTAGTCCAATTATCTCCACAAATTGAATAATATTTATTGTCAGATTTCTTAATTTTTAATAGCATAGGTTGTCCAATTGGTACTTGCCGTTCACTATCATCTGAATTTGATTGATTTAAATTTGTTGTATTAGTTAATAAACAATCCCATTCATCTGAACGATCAGGACAATGTTCAATACCATCGCATACTTGCTCTAAACCAACACAACCACCAGTTTGACATTTGAATTGATCTAATGAACAGTCGCAAAGTTTTTCATCTTCACCATTTGCGCATTCTGGTACACCATTACAGCGCCATGTTTGAGGAATACACCAGTTTTCACTAGGACATAAATACTCATCATTACCGCAACTTTTTGAGCATGAATATTCGTCCCTGTGATCTTCACAATCTGGTCGTCCATTACAGCGCCAAAGATCTGGAATACATCTTCCATTTGGACATTTAAATTCATCAAAATGACAAACCCAGTCTTTACAATTAACTTCATCACTACCATCATCACAATCAACAATTCCATTACAAACAAGATGTCTACCTAGACATTGCCCACTTTTACATTGGAAATTACCTGGACAACCTTCATCTTGACAATTTAATTCATCAGACGCATCTGAACAGTCATTTTCAGAATCACATTTTGATGATAAATTTACACAATATGCTCCATCTCGCGATGTTCCATTAACACATTGAAATTGTCCGATATTACATTTTGAAAATTTAAATGCCATCGTTGATTTTTCATCTGGACTCATTGTTTTTGTTGTTGCAACTGTAGTGGACATTATACCAGTAGTTGTAATATCTTTATTTATGTTTTCACTTTGTTGTGGTTGTTGTTGTTCTTCTTCTTTTTCTTCTTTTAATCGGATTGTTGTGCTGGGTAATGGAATAATATTTTTCATTCTATTGAAAGGTATTATCATAGGATTTTCTTCATCCTCTTCAATTGCTTCGTAAACTGGAATGGCATCCGGAGTTGGATGAACGCTTGCAATATTATTCATTCGTGAATTCATTTGTTCCGTTTGATGAGTTTGAGGGACACTAGTGGTATTATTTATAATTAAACTATGATTCCAAATTTGTGGCTGCTGAGAAGCGGAAGTGATTTCAATTATTTTTAGTCTTGGTACAGATGACATATTCTGTTCAACAGTTGACATTGAAATATCTGTTGTATTCATAATTTTAACTATTGCTGGAATTTCAGTAGTTTCCATTGATGTTTTTCCTTTTACATCATCAATATCTAAAGGTATTATTTTCAATAATTCTTCTGAAAGATCGTCAGATACTGATTGATCCATAAGTGTTTGATCCACTAATGCTGATTCAGTTGTTGTAAAAAATTTAGTATGATCAAATATATCTGGGCCTGGATCATCAAAAATTAATTCCGAAACGGGTTTTATATCTTCAAAGCCAGTAGTAGAAACTTTTAGAGACTCTGTTGTTGGTTCATTATTTTGTCGTGAAATAAGATTTTCAGTTGTTGATCCCATAGATTCTAATGGGAAACTAGTAGTTAGCGGTATTTTTTCAGGCATACTAATTTCTGTAGTCATAAACTCTTTTGGCATAATTGGAGTTTGAATAGTAGTCATTTTTGATTCAACGAATGACATTGGTGTAGTTATTTCTACTACATTAGTAACAATATTATCTAAATTGCTCATCATTGTTAATTCAATTTTTTCTGTTATTTCAGTTGTTGAAATATCTTGTTGAATCTCTACAGGCATTATTGGAATTTCAGTTGTGAATTTATTATTATCATCTGTTTTATCTTTTACTGGTTTTTCCGATGTTACTTTTAGTGTCGTTTTTACATTATTTAAATTACTGATAAAATCTGAAGTAGTATTATCATCAATTGTTAAGGTAGTTTTATCATTCTTTACTGTCGTTGACTTCACATTCGGCTCTACGGGTAATAAATTTTTATTCGATAATTTTGAACCGTTACTATCAATTTTCTTTGAAATTCTTTCTTCTATAATATCATTATACTGATCTTCTACGACATTTTCATCAAATTTATTGTGTGAATCTGATGAATCTTGATTTTTATCAATTGCTGTTATAGATTTTGACTTATCAAAATCTGTTGATTGATTATTCATTATTCCTCCGTATAATTTTTCATTTTCTCGTGGAATTACTGTTACACTTACAGGATCATTCATAACTTTATCATAATTTTCTTGTGATTTATCATCATTAGCATTTGAATTATTACTTTGCTCAATGTGCATGTCATTCATAACTTTACTCGTAATCATACCATCCATGTGTCGTATCTCAAGGTCTTCGGCATCAACGACCGGGTTCTTAGTCATTGCTAAGTTTATCTGTGTATTCAATAATGTAGTTGTCATAGTGGTCATCATGTCAACTATACTAGCATCCTCTTTGTGACTCGTTTCAGTCTGTTGAGCACCGTGGGATACATTGAATTTGTTGACTAAGTCTGTGAATTCAGTTCCGTTCACGTCATAATTTAATGTTATTAGCGTGTCAGTTTTGGGGTCAAGATTATGCACAATTACATCCTCTACATTTGGCTCAAATGGATTTGGATAATGTTGCTCATCTTTATCTAGTCTTGGTGCTTTTTTTGATGAATCTTTTTCAATAATTATTTCTGGTAAAAATGGTGACATTACTTCATGATTTTTATCTTTCTCATACGTTATTGTAACTTCTCCGATTCTATTTTCAGTTGTTCCGTTTGATATAGCTAATGGTTGACTATTTGATGAAGTAGTTGTGCTATCGAATTTTTCATTTAACTTAATTGCTTCTAATGAATGTTTAATAAGCATATACGGATCTAATCGTTCGGGAGTTAATTGCGAAATTATTGTTTGATTATTATCTTTCCTATACGGTGGTGTAGAGTTATTTACTGAATCATTTAAAGGTTCAATATTTTCAATTATCTCTTGTGGTACTTTTGGAAAACCTGAATTAGATACTTGATCTACGGCATTTGAATTATTAGAATATTGAGTCTTTGTTTCAGGCATAATTGTTGATAAATCTGTAAAATGAGTTTCAGAAATATTCGGTATGGTTGTTGAGTTTTGTTCCATAATTGTTGAAGATTCAATTTCCTCAAAGTCAGATAATTTCATCGTAGGATTCATAGTGCTATCTTCATTTTCAAGTTCTATCAATGTTGTACTTTCGGAAGATTTATCGTCAGTTTGATGACGATGATAAGGATCATCTGACTGTATATCGCTTATTTTAGGTATTGCAGTAGGCAAAATTTCAGGAATTTCTTTTGAAACATCCATTAATGAATTATCATTTATCGATGTTGATAAAGGTATAACAGGAAGTGGTTCTGGGTTAGAATTAACGTTAAATCTAGAATCAATTGGTAATTGTGTTGTGGAAGATTCAAAAGATTTTAAGATGGGGTTTAAAGAGTCAGTAACTTCAGGAAAATCAGGTTTTAATGTAGGATTCATTGTAGGCTCATTTTTTACTTCAGATTCGAGTTTAGGTTCTCTTGGAGCTTCAGTATCAGGTTTTAATCCTTTTTCAAACTGAGTTTCTGGTCTTAAATCAGACTCCGTCTTTAGTTCAGATGTTGGTCCTGAAAAAGTATTATTGTCTAATAGTGGCTTTGTTATTGGTTCAGGCGCTGCTGTTGGTTCTAAAGGATTCTCGGATTTAGACTCTAATTTAAATTCTTCTGTGGGTTCATTGAGAATGTCAGATACTGCTTGAAACTCAGATTTTGACTTTGGTTCTGGGACAGGTTCGAATACTGCCATTGATTCTGCAATAGGCTCAAGCTCTGCTTTTTGTTCCATAGTAGGTTCGGATTCGGTGATTGATTCAGGTTTTGCTTGTGGCTCTACAGAGGGTTCAGGTTCTGCAATTGGCTCAGATTTTGCTTTTGGTTCTTCGGTAGATTCGGTAATTAGTTCAGGTTCTGCTGTAGGTTCGGGAACAGACTCTGGCTCCGTAGTAGGTTCAGCAATAGGCTCTGGCTCTGCTTTTGATTCGGCAGTAGGTTCGGGAACAGATTCTGGCTCTACTTTTAGTTCTGCAATTGGCTCTGCTTTTGGTTCTTCAGTAGGTTCGACAACAGGTTCTGACACTACTTTTGGTTCGGCAGTAGGCTCTGGCTCTGCTTTTGGTTCGGCGGTTGGCTCTGGTTCTGCTTGTGGTGCGACAGTAGGCTCTTGTTCTACTATTGGTTTTGCAGCAGGTTCAGCAATAGGCTCTGGTTCTGCTTTTGGTTCAGAAATAGGCTCTGGCTCTGCTTTTGGTTCAGCAATAGGATCTGGCTCTGCTTTTGGTTCAGCAATAGGCTCTGGTTCTGCTTTTGGTTCAGCAATAGGCTCTGGTTCTACTTTTGGTTCTGCAGTAGGTTCAGCAAAAGGCTCTGGCTCTGCTTTTGGTTCGGCAATAGGCTCTGGTTCTACTTTTGGTTCTGCAGTAGGTTCAGCAAAAGGCTCTGGCTCTGCTTTGGGTTCCGCGTTAAGTTCGAAAATAGTCTCAAAGGTTGTATTAGATTCAGGCTCAGGCTTAGGTTCTGCTGAAGGTTCAGGAGTAGGTTCAGCTACAGGTTCAGACTGTGACTTTGGTTCTGTATCTGTTTGAAGCGTAGATTCAAATTGAGGTCGACTTACCGTATTAATATTTATTTCTGTAACTGATCCTACATGTTCATGATAATGATGATGCATCCAATCATCATGTTCTTCAGATTCAAATGAATGCTCAGGAATACGTCCTCGACCTTGAACCATATCTTCAAGAGATGTTAAATTAGGATCTTCAGCATCAAGACTAATATCACTCAAGTAATCTTCTTCACAGTTGAATACAGCATGAATATAATCAAATTTACAGATTCCAGAGCAATTCAAATAACCATATTGACATTCATCGACTAAACGTTTAACATTCATTCTTGTGAGATGATACTTTCCAATCATGTTATTATTTTCTCTAAGTTTTTTCTCAATACTTTCTTGAAGCATCTCTGGAGTCGGTGTCGGTGGATAACCAATTCTAAACATTACTTGACCATTACTAGTAATATTATACACTTTGACAATAGTTATCGAGCCAACCGGAAGTATCATATCTCTCAAACTATTTTCAATCTCCATAGCTGTACTTCGATAAACTCTCGACTTTGCATCCATCAGGTCATCATTCCAAATAAGATTATCTAGCCAGATACTTCCTTCAACCGCTTCAGGTACTGTTTTTAGCATACTCTCGTCGGTTGTTTGCCATGGTGGGAAAGTAGATGTTTCCGGCGGTGGACTAGCTGGTGGATTCTTTATAAATTCTTTACTTCCGGCAGTATTAACATCATCTAGTGACCGCTGATGATCATTATCCAGTGGTTGTGTAGCTTCTTGCGTTAAAATCACCCCAGCTAAAAGATTATTTAACTTTTAATTTAACATATTATTTTATTTTGTAATAAATATAAATAAACCTTATCACAACGTAAACTTACTTCCTGCTAAAATAGCAATTACTAATGCAAGTGCTAATACAGTTAATCCAAAAGTCCAGCAAGCTATTCGTCGCCAATAAGAACTTTTGGTTCTTTTGTCCTTGGTAACATAAAGTTTTTCTCCTCTGAAACACAAAAATACCATTATAAAAACAGTTGAGTTCAAGAATATTGCCATTTTAATGATTATTATTTGAAGTATTATATTGAAAGCAGTATCTGTACAGCTTTTGAACTATCATATAAATCATAAGGAGAGTTAGGTACTTCATTAAAAGCTTCCCAGGGTTATCATACACCTAAATGTGCGGGCTTTTTTTCGTGAGAGGATAACAATCCTTCTTAGTGGGCTGATATTATTTTATTTTTTTATTTACTACGTGCATCAACCCTTTCATCATGATATTTATATATATTTGAAAGCGGGAGGGGTTAGTGTCGCTTGACTCATCGTTCTCTCCAGGTTGTTCATCAACTCAAAGCACTCCTTTGATGTACCTTAAGGCATTAAGCCAATGGGAGTAGTCGACAAGTCCAGCGGTTGGATCTCGGAGGCTAAGTCCTTCGCGGCCAACACCTGGTCCCAAATCAAATCGGACACCAGCCACGGTTGTTTCGATCTCCGCTCTTGGACTGCTGCTAATTTTTTGGGGAATCATAACAACAAATTTTCTTCAACCAGATTTTAGATGAAAATTATTCTTGGTTTTTTTATTTAAAAAAAAATGATTTTTTATTTTTATTTATTTATTTTTTTTTTTAGTCGCCTTGACTTGAACATAAAATTTTCATTGGATGAACAATGGTGAAGATTGATGATGAAGAAAAATGATAAGTTGAATATGAAGAATGACTGGCTTCGTGTTTCATTTTTATTTATTTAGTTTTTTTTTCATCTTTCCTTTCATTTATTGATTTTTTTTTTGTTTTCTACTTTTATACATTAGAAGAATTTTGAGTTTTAAATCTTGTGCATCTGTGTGAGGTGTGCATTGTGAATAGTGTGATAGTCACATAATAAATAATTACATCCGTGAGGAATGTGACAAAGGCCAAGACAATAGTGAAAATAATGAATAATATTTTATTTCAAATAAAAATGATTAAATTAATAAAATAATTAATTAATAATTCGTGATACCTGATATACTTTCGATGTTCATTAACAGGCACAAAATATTCTTCATACGGATCACTTGGTAATTCGCAAGCTTCTTGTCCCTTAGTTTGCAAATTATTTCCTGTATAAGGTCTCATCGATACCAGCTCCAAATTCACGGCCTCAATTTGCTCCTTTTTACCATCTGCCAACATTAATTGTGAGATCAAGGTCATGAATCCACATATGTATACATGTAGGTCTATATATATACAAATATATATATAACATATATATGTATGAGTTTCGGAGAAACTCGAATCTTCATGACCTTCATTAAAATGTCACGTAGAAGAATAAAGAATGCGGGACAGAACATCAAGTGAGTCTTGGTGCAAATCATCCGCGATTCGCAGATTTCACTGACCTAGAATTTACTTAGAACCTCATTGATTTAAAATTAATTCCCAATTTTTGTTTAAGCTATATTAATTATAAAACTATTGCAACTAATAATTTGTAAACTATGAACTTTCCGCTAAAAAAATTGTAAATTTAAAAAAAAAGGGAAGTTATTAGTTTTGCTCCGATTTTCGAAAACCGAGTTTTGAACGAATCTCAAGCTTTGAGGTCCTGGGAAGCTATCTGACTAATTTCAAGATGGTGTCCAAGTGTATGTATGTGTGTATGTACGTACGTATGTATGTACATATGTACGTATGTATATATGTACATAAATATTTTATAACTTTGGTAGAGATCAACCGCTTTAGACCTTTGAGATGAAACTCGAAACGGCTTATCGATTCCTAGATTCTGCAAGAAATTGAGCTTGATCGGTACACAGTTTGTGCAAAAGTTCAAGTTAGTCTAAAAATAAATTTTTTTTAAAAACGTTTTCTTGGACAATTTTTGGTATACTCTATGGATTGAATTCAAAATTTAAGCAGCTCTAAAACCTTATAAGCCATCTCTACAATTAAAATTCGATTAATTGTTCAAGAGATATTGTTGTCGAAAGAATTCAAAAACATTTATTTTTTTTAAAAACCTCCAAAATTGCAAAACTGATTGAATCTGAAAATTTTTTTGCGTTAGAGGCTAAAAAACTGCGTCAAATGCCGCCTCAAACATAAAAAACGGTTGATTAGTTCCAGAGTGACCACAAACCGGGAATATCGGGAATCATCAGGGAATTTCATGCAACTGGGAAATATTCTGGAAATGTTAGGGAATTCCGAAAAGTATCGGGGAATTAAATTGTGACAGTTTAAAATTTGAAAAATTTTCAATAATACACTAGTTATAAAAATTAAGGGATATCAAAAATATTTCAAATTTTCAAGTGGTTTTCAACAGGTTGTGAATCGAAGGAAAATGGTCGTACGACAAAAACAAAAAAGACAAATTGTAGCTTCAAGTGTCTAGTTTTCTAATCTGGTCTTTCAATTTTTTTATTATTTGCGGTTCTGGAGTAATCCTAAGAAAACTATCGAAAAAAATTTACCAAATTTTTGCTCGTCTTAAAAACGGTCTTCTTCGAGCTTCAATAAATTTTTTTCGATAATTATGATTGATTTTTGATTGTTCCAGAGCCGTGCATAATAAAAAAATTTCAAGACCAGATCAGAAAACTAGACACTTCAAGCTACAGTTTGACTTTTCGTTTTTGTTGTACGACCATTTTCCTTCGAGTTACAAACTGTTGAAAATTACTAAAAGATTTGAAATGTTTCTAGTATCCCTTAATTTTTGAAACCAGTGTATTTTGAATTTATTTGAATCATAAAATTTCTTATTAAATATTTTAACTTATACAATTTTAACATCGAATAATCAAAAGTAGGCAATATTAATTTATTTTATCGCCATTTTTTTATGGTTTCTCGCCTGATTTAATTATCAAATTTAATTATTGAAAATGCAAATATAATAAAAACTTTCAATATCTAAATGATACGAATAAAATTTCTAAATCAGAGAAAAATGTGAAAAACTTTACTGGGAAACCGGGAAATATCAGGGAATTTTGAAATCATTTCTTTGTGACCACCCTGAGTTCAACAGATATCGACGATGAAAAATTAAAAAATTATAAATTTACTTCATTTTTCCCGGATAACGCATAATGTATATATAATCCATCATTTATTCAAAAACTTATACCGGTCCTTTGTCTTTAGAGTTTTCGATGATCAATACAGAATTTATTGCAGTCAGTTTGTTAGTTTAAATAATATTATCAATAAAAATTTGGAAAATCGCTGTTTCTGAGATTTTTTTCCGAATTTTTTCCCGAGTCAGACTTAAAAAAGTGGTCTGAGTCTCCAAATTCTACACGAGGGCACGGAGGCTCAAATCATCTTTCTAGAATAAGAAGATCCGTACATCAAAAAGATGATTTGAACCTAAACTTGGTAACTTTGTCCGCTTTTACCAAGTTTAGATTCAAATCATCTTGTTAAAAAGATAAAATAGGCCTCCAGAGCCTAAACCTTTGTAGGAAATGACGACGGGCCCAGGCTTAGTTGAGGCTTGGTCCAATACTTGCTAATTCTGGGCCAAGCTAGAAATTCAAGCCTGGCCCAAGCTCGTTTGAGTATCGGGATGATAACTTCATGCCAGGCCTGACACTCTATCCTGGCCCAATATCGAGTACCAGCATTGTGCCGAGGCTGCATCTAAGTATTGGCCCAATATCGAGTGCCAGTATTGTGCCGGGACTGCATCTTAATATTGTCCCAATATCGAATGTTAGTATTGTACCAATGCTTTTGATAAATAATAAAGCAGCTATATACTTATTAAAAATAAATTGAAAAAAAAAAAAAAAATTATATTGGTAATCATGAGCGTAATGGTAAGATATGGAGGTAGATTTGGACATAGAGAAATCGAGTAAACCGATGGGAATAATTTTTTTTGCATTTGCTGGGTCTCGAACCTGGTCCTTCATGGCTGCTAGGCAAGTCTCGTATTCACTAGGCTGTGAGGCTATTCATAGAAGCCGGAGGTTTTTAAGTACTATTTGTTATTTAGCTGTCTGATAATTATATGATATCTGAAATTTTAAAATAATATAAAATCATGATATTTGCTGCTTAAAGTTATTTGAACTCAAATAAAAATATAATTATTAGCGAACTCGAACAAATTCGATAGAAAATTGATTCGTAGGCCGCAACTATCAAACCAAGACTTGGTAGTCGAAGATTGGTAAACTCTTGGGCTAAGATTAACAAACCGAGGCTCGGGAGTTGAGGATTGGAAAACTCTTGGGCCAAGACTAGCAGCCCAAGGCTCGGTAGTCGAGGATTAGCAAACTCTTGGGCCAAGACTAGCAAAGCGAGGCTCGGTAGCCCAATGTTGTGCCAAGACAGGTCCTGTCGTAAAAAATTTTTTTCCTACAAGGGAAATTTGTAGAATGATAAATTAGAATCTTTGACTTATTAGTATATGATTAATAATTAATTATTTTATGTAAACAATAAATACGAATGATGTACTGAAAAACGGAAACTGCCAAAGAATTTGAAAAATACTGCTGAAAAATAATCTGCTGACACCGGGATTCGAAACCAAACCTAACGAATATGGAGCATGGCCGTAGCTGCACTGCTACTCATACGATCACGTTCAATTGAAAATATCGCGTGCGAAATGCCAAAAGGGCGTATATAAAACTATACGCCCTTTTGGCTTTGCAAAGCCAAAAAAGCGTATAAATTTTTTTTTTTTTGCCAATGACTTTGCAAACATATTCTAAGCTTAAAAATGGAAAAAAAAATTCCAAAGGCAAAAGGGCGTATGTCTCAAAATATACGCCCTTTTGGCTTTAGGAACTTGAAAATTTTGTGATCTAAAGCCAAAAGGGCGTAAAATTTTTTTTTTTTTCTAATCACCTGTTAAACATATTCTAAGCTGAAAAATGAAAAAAAAAAAATGTCGAAGCCCAAAAAGCATACTGTTCATTTAATCGGATTTTATTGAATAAATGTTTGATGTTAATGCTTAATCAAATGAATCCTAATTTTAATTGAAATTAAAGAAACAATGAAATACTATTCACTACTGAGGCGTGAAATTCCAAAAGGCTTGAATATATATTTTATCGCACCGTAATCATTTTTCAGATCATTCAATCGTTTTGAGTTTTTTTATGTTATAAGCATTTCAAGAACTTCATTTTTTATTTATTTGAATCACACAAACTAGCTTTACAAAGAGTATAGAAAAAAGTTAGATGATTTTCAAAAATTCATATACTTGAAGATCGAAATGTTTTTCGTGGAAGGAAAATAAAAAAACAAAATGAAAAATAAAAAATCTGCCGGATCTCGATATATGAAATGTTTTGCATAAGTGCAAGTATGTCAGTCGAAAATTGCAGTCACCCCCAATTACTCCTTGAGTCACCTTTAAACAGTCAAATCACACGAATTTTTTTTATTTTCAGTATATGAGAAACGTTTCGATCTTCAGGTATATAAAAATTCCATATAGAATCGAATAAAACCGAAAAAAACCCACTTTGCCCCTTCCTACAGTTCAATTTTTAACCTTTCATATTCATTTTGATATTGCTTCATTTATATAGCATTATTTTCATGTTTTGTAATAAAAAACAAAATTTTTTTTATACGCCCTTTTGGCTTTAAGACATAATTTTCTTAAATTCCAAAAAATTTTTTTCGACTGATCTTGACGTTTTAAACAATTTTGAGTTGAATGGCAAAAAAAAAATTTTTTGTACGCCCTTTTGGCACAAAACCCTATCTAACTGCTGTAGTACGCCCTTTTGGCATTTCGCACGCGATATCTTTATCTACTTAAAACGCAGCTATTATGGTAATAATAATATCATGTTAAAGAATTGAGCTCATTTGAAGTTATAAATTAAAAGTATGGTAGGCCTTAGAGGGTTAAAATACCATTTTAAAAAGGTAATTTACTCCTTCATACGCTACTTTTAGGACATCGAGGATTTAGATAACATATTACATTCAGCGGCAAGTCCAACATCAAAAGAACTGAGGCTTTTGAGGCTTAAACTACTGTTTTAATTTTGACTCTGGTTATATATTAGTTCTAGTTTATTTCAAATCTCATGTAACTTTCGATCTTAATCATTTCTATTAATTTCTGTCTAAAAAGATTGAATTTGTCAAGTATAATCGTGAGCAAAACTCTAAACAACGATCCTTTTATTAATTATTTTCGATTTCTCGAATTCTCGGAAATTGATAGGAAACGTAACTTTTTTTGAGCTCGAAAAAACTATTGTACTTAAAGGTATTGTCGAGCTTCTTGAGCTCGAAAACAGCGGGAAGTTTTGGGTCTGGTCTTCAAGGTCAACCGGTTTCCAGATTTTTTATTTTATAAATATTTCATAAACGTAATTCTTTAATTAATTTTTCTTAAAAATATATTTAAAATTCTTACCGTTTATTTGAGCACTCGTAACACTTGTGTTAAGAAAGCTTACATCGTTGTTATTGCTATTTCCATTAACACCATTGGCTTTAACAGTATTTGAAGTCTTTTCTTCTCCATTATTAGGGACCTCAATCCTGGTCTCAGTCTTGTATTGAACATCCGGAGTATTCTGAGTTGGTTCAACGTAATGTTGAGACACGAAAGAATGTCCGTTACTGATAAGCGATGACTTGTCCTTATGTTCCTGCTGAACACTCTCTGTATGACTATTTTCAAGGTTTCCATTTGTACTGGTATCTATGCATTCATCCGCGTTGCTGAATGCTGGATTGTCTGTACCTAAATCCGACATCTTGCAACTTACTCCTTTGCTCTTTTTGACATATGTTCCCAAAGCCCCTCTGTAATTTAAACAAAATAAAAAAATAATGATATATCTCTGTCTTGATATTATTTCATTTTGATTTAATTACAAATATATCTATTGTAAAGGAACGTATGTCTCAACTTTTTTCCGCTCTTTTAAAACGTGTCAATTGAGAAATCACATTTTATAAAAAAATTAAAAACTAAACTAAATTAATATTTTTTATAGTTAAAATTTGTGAAAATGTATATTATCAAACTTTCAGATGTATCGATGACGCTATGAGTATATCATAAGGTGAAAAGTCACACATTTTTACAAATAAAAACTAAATAACAAAAATTCTTATGTCTGTTAAGATTGGGAATTCCATTTAAGTATAAAGAAAAAAATAATGAATATAGTAAACCCATCATCGAATCCTATAAAAAAACATTTTTTGAAAAAATTACAGTTTCGTATAACAATATATCACTTTAAATTCGAAAATGTAAAAATTGTATTATCAAATTATATTATACTATATTATTTCCACTGTTTCAAAGTTTAAAATGTGACATCTTTTAGTGGGTTACTACACACAAAAAAAAAGATTTACTTGATTCAAGTAAAATATTTTCTTCCTAATTTTATTCTTGAATGAAGAAAAAATCGTTTCTTGTTTTTAGAAAAGTTTCTTGTTCAAGAAATTTTTCTTTAGCTCTAATAAATTATTACTTTGGTTTGAGAAGTTTCTCTTGTTTCAAAATAATTTTTTTTTTTCGAGAAAATTCAATTTCTTGATGTAATTGATTTGATCATCATAAAAAATGTTCTTCTCCCAAGAAAGTTCGATTTTTTGCTCCAAAATATTTTTATTTTGTTTCAAGAAGATGTTCTCTCAAAAAAATTTAGTTTCTCGCTACAAAATGTTTTTATTTTGTTTCAAGAAAATGTTCTCTCAAGAAAATTGCGTCTCTTGCTCCAAAATGTTTTTTTCTTATTAAGTTAAGAAAAAATGTCTTGAGCTAAAACAAAAATGTTTTTGTACTAAGAAAAATAATTTTATAAATCAAGAAAACACTTTCTTGGGCCGAGAAATTTTTTCTTGTCGCAAAGAAAAAATAATTTCAGTTAAGAAATAAATTTCTTCAGTTGAGCAAACAAATTTATTGAGCTAAAAAACTTTTTCTTTTTTGTTTTTTATCGAAAAAATTATTATTCGGTTTGAATATTATTAACAATGCTGTGAAACAGATAAATACCTTATTAGAGGCATTTTATAAGGGAAAGGATAGTTTCTCAATGCGTTATGTATTGTAACAAATTGAGAAAAACAATTATCGTTTCACGCAGGAATCGAACCTAGACCGATTTGGCATCGCGGGAGAGCTTTACCAACTAAGCCATCCCAGCCTTTGTCAGGCTACGTTTACTTTGTCCACATCTATTTAAGCAACACTGGCCTTACGGTCAGTCATATTTTTCAATCTTAAACACAGAATTCAGAATAAAAATATTATCGCCAATAATTTGGAAAAATGTTACATTTTAGCCAAATACTGAACAGATTATATGAATCTTTCATAAAACAATTTCGATATAAAAATAATAAAATTAAAAAAAAAAAAAATCAGTTAGAAAAAAATTACAAATTTATTCAATATCATTTAGTTATATAAATGAATTAATTTATTATAATAGGAGAGCGTGCACAGAAAAAAAGGTTGACTTGGCCCAAGATAATTTTTGCCTTGATTTTTTTGTTTTTGGGCTGAGTAATTGGGTTTTTTTAATTCGAGAACATTTCTTCGACTAATATTATAAAAATATTGTATCAAGAATAATTAAATTTTAATTCAAGATAAATAATCTTGGTTTAAGAATATTTATATTAAGTCAAATTTATTTTGTTACTAACCAAGTAAAGAAAACTATCAAAATAAGATACTTTTCTGTCTTGGTTGGTGAGTATAGTAAATTGTCACAATATATATCAACATCGCAAACCAAGAACTTTTTTTGCGTGGCAGAAGAACATTAACTCTCAGTTTGAGAAAACTACATTATCGACTCAAGACAACGGTCTATTGGAATAAGAAAATTTTAATTTTGATTTATATAAATTATAATCTTAACTTAATAAAATAACTTTTCCTGAATCATGCAAATATTTACTTAACCGAAGATATAAAATTCTCTCAATGATGATTTTTTTACCTGACTTAAAAAAAATGTAGCCTCGATTCAAGAAAATAAATGACTCTACTTAAAACAATGTATCGCGTGCGAAATGCCAAAAGGGCGTATATAAAACTATACGCCCTTTTGGCTTTGCAAAGCCAAAAAAGCGTATAAATTTTTTTTTTTTTGCCAATGACTTTGCAAACATATTCTAAGCTTAAAAATGGAAAAAAAAATTCCAAAGGCAAAAGGGCGTATGTCTCAAAATATACGCCCTTTTGGCTTTAGGAACTTGAAAATTTTGTGATCTAAAGCCAAAAGGGCGTAAAATTTTTTTTTTTTTCTAATCACCTGTTAAACATATTCTAAGCTGAAAAATGAAAAAAAAAAAATGTCGAAGCCCAAAAAGCATACTGTTCATTTAATCGGATTTTATTGAATAAATGTTTGATGTTAATGCTTAATCAAATGAATCCTAATTTTAATTGAAATTAAAGAAACAATGAAATACTATTCACTACTAAGGCGTGAAATTCCAAAAGGCTTGAATATACATTTTATCGCACCGTAATCATTTTTCAGATCATTCAATCGTTTTGAGTTTTTTTTATGTTATAAGCATTTCAAGACGTTCATTTTTTCTTTATTTGAATCACACAAACTAGCTTTACAGAGTATAGAAAATAGTTAGATGATTTTCAAAAATTCATATACTTGAAGATCGAAATGTTTTTCGTGGAAGGAAAATAAAAAAACAAAATGAAAAATAAAAAATCTGCTGGATCTAGATATATGAAATGTTTTGCATAAGTGCAAGTATGTCAGTCGCAAATTGCAGTCACCCCCAATTACTCCTTGAGTCAGCTCTAAACAGTCAAATTACACGAATTTTTTTTATTTTCAGTATGTGAGAAACGTTTCGATCTTCAGGTGTATAAAAATTCCATATAGAATCAAATAAAACTGAAAAAAACCCACTTTGCCCCTTCCTACAGTTCAATTTTTAACCTTTCATGTTCATTTTGATATTGCTTCATTTATGTAGCATTATTTTCTTGTTTTGTAATAAAAAACAAAATTTTTTTCATACGCCCTTTTGGCTCTAAGATATAATTTTCTTAAAGCCAAAAGGGCGTATGTATTGAGATACGCCCTTTTGGCATTAGTATTTCAAAAAATTTTTTTCTACTGATCTTGACGTTTTAAACAATTTTGAGTTGAATGGCAAAAAAAAAATTTTTTTGTACGCCCTTTTGGCACAAAACCCTATCTAACTGCTGTAGTATGCCCCTTTGGCATTTCGCACGCGATATCGACCTATATTTTTCAGTGAATTTAACCTAATATAAATATTAAATGTTGTCAAGCAGGAAAGTGTATGCGTATATTCAGAACATCACAATACAGCAGTAGAGGGGATTAAGGAATAAACTCTCTCGATTAAATGGCTTATGAACAAATCGAGAAAAATAAATTGTTTGCTCATGGTAGGAATCGAATCCAGACCGATTCGGCATCACGCGAGAGCTTTACCAGTTATGCTACCCGACCATTTCCTGAACGTTCGTTCACTTTACTTATATCTAGTAAGCACACTGAACAATGTAGAGTCTACACTACCGCCACTTTAGTATAGTACAGTTAGCTTTCCCAAGAGAATTTTCGCTTACTTGCCGCAACACAACAAAATACTTAAGCCAAGATATTTCTTACCATTGAGTCGAGTACTTTTAATTATTGACTCGAGTCACAAATCATCTTGATTCAAAATAAATTATTCTTCAAGAAAGAATATTTTACTCTTCGAACAATAGATTATATTTCGGGGCAAAATATTTATTTTTCTCACTTGAAAAAAATATTTCTTACTTCAAAAAACATATATTATATCGGTTGAATAAAAAAAAAATCTTATGCCAAGACGACTAAATTTAAGAAAATTTTGTTCTTGAACCAAGAAAATTTTCGTTTTCATTCAAAATTGCAAAAAATATTCTTGCGGCAAGAAAAAATTTCTTGCTCCAAGATATCCTTTTTTTCTGTGTGGGGTAGTCCCGGTCACCTAACAAATAAACTTTCAAAATTTTTCGAATTATCCTTATTAGATCATAAAACGGACATTATCTTATTCTATGGAATCTAGAGAACCAAGGACACATACTTAAAAATGAAAGTATAAAAGTAAATAGAAATATTTGATGAATTTAAAAAAAAAGGATTGAAAATTATACTTTTATAAAAATTAAAATGGATTAAGAAATTAGATTATAAACATATCAATTATAAACTCTTTTCTTCTTGTAATAATATAAAAAACCTTATGATAGTCCTTGATTTTTAGATCAAAAGTCGATCAATTTTTCATTTATTAATTATTATTAATAAGTAATTAATTTTTAACATTTACCATAATAACGATTACTATTATTGACTGGATTTTAACATTATGTTAATTAATCTTTTAACTAATCAAATTTATGCTTTTTGATGATAATAAATTAGATTTGCTAATTAATTTCAAGTGATAAAATAAATAACCAGGATACAGCAATTATTGACAGGTGAAAAACTCGACTGATCTAACTATTGACATGCTGTTGCTCCAATTATTGGCACCCATACTGCGCATGCGTCATTAATTGGTAGAACTAAATGTAAGAAATAAAGTCTCCAAATATTTTCTAATTCATTAATTATTATTCAATTCATTGGACGAATTTTAATCACGAAACTTCAAAATATTTTTTAATCAAACGAAAATTAAAATCGATTAATCACTTTTTTAATAACAATTCAGTAGTAAATATATCGCGTGCGAAATGCCAAAAGGGCGTACTACAGCAGTTAGATAGGGTTTTGTGCCAAAAGGGCGTACAAAAAATTTTTTTTTTGCCATTCAACTCAAAATTGTTTAAAACGTCAAGATCAGTCGAAAAAAATTTTTTGGAATTTAAGAAAATTATGTCTTAAAGCCAAAAGGGCGTATAAAAAAAATTTTGTTTTTTATTACAAAACATGAAAATAATGCTATATAAATGAAGCAATATCAAAATGAATATGAAAGGTTAAAAATTGAACTGTAGGAAGGGGCAAAGTGGGTTTTTTTCGGTTTTATTCGATTCTATATGGAATTTTTATATACCTGAAGATCGAAACGTTTCTCATATACTGAAAATAAAAAAAATTCGTGTGATTTGACTGTTTAAAGGTGACTCAAGGAGTAATTGGGGGTGACTGCAATTTTCGACTGACATACTTGCACTTATGCAAAACATTTCATATATCGAGATCCGGCAGATTTTTTATTTTTCATTTTGTTTTTTTATTTTCCTTCCACGAAAAACATTTCGATCTTCAAGTATATGAATTTTTGAAAATCATCTAACTTTTTTCTATACTCTTTGTAAAGCTAGTTTGTGTGATTCAAATAAATAAAAAATGAAGTTCTTGAAATGCTTATAACATAAAAAAACTCAAAACGATTGAATGATCTGAAAAATGATTACGGTGCGATAAAATATATATTCAAGCCTTTTGGAATTTCACGCCTCAGTAGTGAATAGTATTTCATTGTTTCTTTAATTTCAATTAAAATTAGGATTCATTTGATTAAGCATTAACATCAAACATTTATTCAATAAAATCCGATTAAATGAACAGTATGCTTTTTGGGCTTCGACATTTTTTTTTTTTCATTTTTCAGCTTAGAATATGTTTAACAGGTGATTAGAAAAAAAAAAAAATTTTACGCCCTTTTGGCTTTAGATCACAAAATTTTCAAGTTCCTAAAGCCAAAAGGGCGTATATTTTGAGACATACGTCCTTTTGCCTTTGGAAATTTTTTTTTCCATTTTTAAGCTTAGAATATGTTTGCAAAGTCATTGGCAAAAAAAAAAATTTATACGCTTTTTTGGCTTTGCAAAGCCAAAAGGGCGTATAGTTTTATGTACGCCCTTTTGGCATTTCGCACGCGATATGACAGCGTGGGTTCGCCGGAATCGTCATTAAGGTTTGTAACAGACTTATGTTACGGCGCTGTCCATTAACCTGTCAATATGAGATACAACTCCAATATTACGTACTAATTATTGACATCCACTATTTTAAAATTAAAAATCATAAAATTTACTATAAATATATCATATTGTTAATTTTTCATATTGTATTTCTTTATAAGAAAAAAAATTGATGTGATTAGATAGAGGAAATAATTAACAATCATCGTTTTAAAAGACTGCTTCTCTAACCGGAATAGTTAAGAAAATTGACACTCACAAGCTGAATAAATAAATTTATTTTTTCTTATAAATAAATATTTGATATTTTTCATTAACTCTCATTTTGTTTCAATTTTTTAACTATAAAAATTGTTTATTAATGTATGCGATTGTTATTAATATAGTAGGTAATTAAATGTGTCTTAAAATAAGATCGGGTGTCAATGATTGAGTCCCTGTCAATAATTGGTGCTTTTACCTTCATTACCATATGACTGAAATTTTATATATTCGAGTTCGAAAAATAGTACATTGCGTGGCGAAGGATAAAAATGATTTCGGATGAAAGTGAAGTTGACTGATAATATCCGAAGTCTGAAATTAGTGTTTTATTTCGTACCACGCACTATTCTGATCGATAGTGCGTCAAAACATACTACTGTATTTTAAGTATTCAAATTTAATTAATTTAACAGAGAAAACAATGGCTTTTTATTACACGGAAAAATTTTACAGAGCTATAGTTCAATAAAGCCGAAACCAATTAGCGCCGATGGGACTTTTTACAGTGGTCTTTATAAACTATGACGTCTCAAAGCTAGTTCTTTCAGCTCTATGGGTGCTGCATAATTTTTATCTACATTTGAATCTTCAGTTTCATAAAAGAATTCTCTCCGAGTAATTTGACAGTTTTTTTTTTTATTGGAACTCATATAATTTTTAAAATTTTCCCAACACAATTTTCAGTTTGATTAGTTATTGGAATGACATAAATATTTAACAATTTACAATAAACAGATGCAATTTTGATCATGATGAAATCAAGTAAGAAACTAATTTAGCCCGCAGAAACTAATGAGTTTTTTCCCTCGGGAAGAAACTGATGAATTTCTGTCCAATGAATCGTATTGGTATGGATGGCTGGTTTCGACCAGCAAATCAAGCATTAGAAATCGCAGTTTCAATGCAATTCTTTGAATTTTTGTTCGCATGTTTTATAGTAATCGATTCGTTTATTTATTTTTTATAATTTTGATAATTTATTAACATTTTACAATACTAATTTACAAAATTCAAAAATGAAACAAAAAATTTTAAATTGGTCATAAAAAGTTTCTTAGAATCCAAAATTAAAAAAAAATTGAACTAGTACTTCTAAAAAGTGTTTTTCGATCATGATATTATCAAATGTAGTAAAGATTGTTATAATGTTATAAGTTTTACACATCTTCGTTGAATATATAATATTAATAGTTTGTTGAAAATAAAAATTTATTTAAAAAATTGATGGATTAAAAAAATTTTTTTAATTTATCTATACCATTAGATAAAATTTAAACAATATACATCATAAAAATTCTGAACAGGTTTAAAAGATTAACTACTTGTTCCTTTCCAGACGATGTTTTGTCTGGCTATTTTTTTTACTCATTTATTTCGCCTTGAATTTTTTCTCCCGACACAAGAAATTATTTTTTTGTCCAATCATTCTTTTTTTTTTTCTTTCACTGAAATCTAAGCAACTCTTATAACTATATCTATCCGATATAAACTTATCAAGTAATAAACACACACAATAACTAAATAGATTCAATTAATTTATTTGCTGTATCATTTATTATAATAATTTATTTTAAGCGATGATACTCAAAAATAAAGTAATTAAAAATCACAAAAAATATTTATTAATGTTCACATAATAAATAAATAATTAATTTACATTAAATAAATCATGTAAAGTATTATTTATTGTATTTTCACGACTGTTATTAAAAACGTAAAAATACATAAAATTACTGAGTATAGTTCGAACACTCATGTAAGCATACATTGGTGAACGCGAAAAGTGGTTGACCCTGAGAGATCCAGCCACAAAGGACTGATTCACCAAAAGGGCTTCCAAAGCCTTGCTGAGATGAGAGAATTCATGGCTAGCCCATTTCGTTTCACAAGTTTTTATTTTTAGTTATATTCATTTTTATCATATCTATCTTCATTATAACTATGATATTTTAATTAAATTCAGCGATAAATTTTAAATTAAAACAATGTTATTTTTTATTACATAATTTAATTTCTGTCTTATCATACTGATAAATAAAGTTAGTGTATTTTAATTCTGTTTAAAAAGTACAAAAATAATTGTTGTATTTAATTACTTTCATTTGTCGCGGGTTCACCGTGATATTATATGGCTCGACTGTATGTATATATATATATCTGACCCGTAGAACAAAACAAAACAGAAGGTAAATGGTTAGGTGAGTAAGGTGATTGCACAAGTCCAGGATTATGTTGACAACAAAGGGCATTGCCCTGGTATTTTACTTATTTTAAAATTAAAAAAAATTTTAATAATAATGATAATAATGATAACACATATTATGTCAATAATTAAAAATGACAATACGTTAAGTTTTTACGAAAAATTTATTCTAACGAGCATTAAATTATAAATTTTCACTAAATATCTTAATCAACGTAATATTTAAAATATTATGCAAAAAAAAAAATCATATTTAATCGGTTACGTAATAAAAGAAGTGTTAACGAAGAGTACACGTTCGTATCTTATGTCCAATGGAATCTTTTATTTAATCTTTTGAACTGAACTCTTGAGTTTTATATATATATATATATATATATATATATATATATATATATATATATATATATAAGCACAGAAAAAAATCAAACCGGTAAATCTTTTTTTTTATATATACTTTTTGCCTAGAGACTAGAGACCTGATAGGTCCATTGTCCATTGCGCATGCGCTTCATATCGAGTGTATACATATCTACATATGTATACGTTGAAGCATGTACAGAGTACATCTTAGAAGAAGACTCACTAATAATAATGCACACTTTGAACTTTAATACTCGCAGCAGTATTATTTTATACCGGTCCATAAGCATACATATATATCTTTAAAATGCCTATTTATATTCACTTTTGATCTATCCTAAAATTTTAATATAAAGTTTCATATAACTTCAAAACAAAATAAAAAATTTATTTTTATCTTGTATATTTTTTATGATTATTGATAAAAGACAAGATAACTATAACTATTTATACTACAATATTTACATAAAATAATTTAATTTAAATTATGATAAATATGTAATATACAAGTAAAGTTGTATTTTTTCATCAAATTTCATAGCAGGATTCTAATAAACTCGAAATTATTAAAAACTTATTAAGGTATTTTTTTAAAGAAAGTTAATACTGTATTTAAAAAATTTTTTGAATTTAAATTCAACTCAATGCCTTGATTATTCACATAGAACATATATTTATAAATTTTATTGAATTTCAATGACTTTTCTCCGTAAAAATCAAAAAATTTTGGATAGTAAAATATAAAAAATTTTAATAAGTAAAAAAAAAAAAAAAAATAGAACTCTATTTTCACATATTTACGAAAATTTTTAAATTAAATTATTAACGGTATAAAGCGTTATTAAAGAAAAGTAAGTAAATCAAAATATGTGTAAAAATAAGTATATATATATATAAATGTCGAAGATAGAATAAGGTGGATTGGGTGACCTTTTCTTCAGCAACGACATGCTTTGTGAAACGCGAGGATATAGTTGAAGAAGATCCTCCCATTGGCGCATCCATCCTTTACATTGCTGTTCTCTCGGTGTTCACGTTCACAACCTATACTTTGTTCTCTGCATTACTCAAGATACTTTACTTTCTACATTCTTTACGAGACAATACATACACCCACGCTATAGCGTATTACTCTTCATACACTTGGTTTAATAACGAGCATGTAGCATAAATTAGTTACCGAGTAACAACCACAACAATTACTTCAATACTTGCGTTATATATTTATATCTATATAACTATATACGTATGTATCTGTGTTTAATCTCTCTTTATTTGATTCATGAGAAAATGTGCGTGGGACATTTTTATAAATCTACGTATGTTTATATATATATATATATATATACTTATACATACTGACGATATAACTTATTAGTTTATATCGATTCATTCACAAATCAAACATTTTAATTTATTTCATTTTCTTTTTCTTTTTAGTTGTTAGATAAATATTTTATTATATACGGGTACCACCATACACTTTTTTTTACCTGTTTATTATTTTACTTCCGCTTTATAGAATATACTTATTAATAATTAAATAGTAATTAAAATTCATAATAATTACAAGTGTTATTTTTCTAAAGTAAAAGTACGTAGCTGTTAATAATACGAATCTATCCAAGTGTATTTTAATAGATACGTTATAATTTATAATATATTATTTTATTGAATGTTATATAAATAAAATATATAACAAATACACTTATTTCAATTAGTCATCAATTCTATTGTAAAGCAAAACTTACAATTAACAAATAATTTTTTTCACTAATAACAAGTAATTAGAAATAAATGTATTAAATTATTATCGATGGACAATAAAACCGCAAATTCATTCAAATATTACACGCGTTTTAAAAGTTTCGTGAGTTGTGTAGTAATATAAAAGATTTTGTGTATGTATAAATATTCCTGTATTTGAATATATGTTTTTAGAATTTTTATCAGTTGCGATTTCAAAACAATTTATACAAATTTGGCAAATGTTACATAATTAATTAATTATCGTTTTTATGATTATTGAATAATATATAACAATAAATTAAAGTAGAAATATATATGTAATTAATGATTAAAAAAAAACTATTTACATTATCTAAAATGTAAATATTTTAATTTAATAAATTACGATATTTTTAAAATAAAAAATAGAAATAAATTAAAAGCATTCAAATTACTACAATTAAATATTTAAATAAGACTAGTATACTATAGTATATTGAGTACGAAATAGTGAAAAGACATTGCCTTGAGGATCGTCAAGACGATCGTTTGGTAATTTACTTGAGTGAAAACGAGAAAGGTGCCAAGTAGCATAGTGACGAAGTCTTTAAAGACTCTTTTAGATGATAATATGGCATTTTCATTCATCGTGCATCATGAATAACATTAAAAATTCTTTATTGCTAAGTATAAATTCTTGAATAGTATTTTTATCAATAATTCAATGCGTCGCTTCTTCTTGTTCTTAGACTTTAAGACCTTATATTGAGTATTCGAAAAAAAAAAATCATTTTTAAGTCTACACAGAAAAAAAATTTAATTGAATCAAAAATTTTTTATTCTTTGAAAATTAAATTCTTTTTTCGAGTCTTTCTGTATTCTTAATTCGTGATAATGTTCACTTGCGCATCAAAAACGAGAATACTATTCATTTCAGTATTTTAATCTTAGTTGAAAAAAATTTATTCTTACATCATTAATTGTAATATTTTAAACAATATTATTATTTTCTTTAACAAATAGCGCGATATTCTTATCCCAAGTATATCATTCTTTTGATTTGAAACATTAGCGACTTGATTCAAGGCGGCATTCTCATTATCGTATGAAACATGTACAATTAAAAAAAAAAAAAAAAATGCCAGCGTCTTAATATTTTTTGCGTTCCAACTCAATTTTTAAAAAACACTGACTTCGGACGAGATTGAACTCTTATCCTTTGGGTTCAAATTTTGCAGGACATGTCTGCCATCCACTAGGCCAGTTCCGAGATGGTGAAACATAAAATTTTAACTATAAATACTATAAAAAAGGTATAGAGATTTCTCTATTCTCCATAGTTCTAAAAGTCAGGTGAAGGTATTTCAAAACCAAGAGTGGTATTCTTGGACAACTCTTACCGCTATTGCCTTAAGTCGGCAATACACTTGAAGCAAAAGTTTGAGGATCTAAGTAAAAGTATTTTTTTTTTTTCAATATAACAATGTTGTACTTGAGTCAAAAATTAATTTATCAATTGAAGAAATGTTTTTTGAGTCGAAAATATCTATTTTAAGGAAAAAATTTCCTGGAACTAAAAAAAAAATTTTTCTTCATAATGATATTCCTGACTCAACTTAATTCTTCATGATTTAGAAGTTTATTTGCTGTGTATGATTAAAAAAATATTAATTGGTAACTTTATCATAAAATACTCAATTTCTTAATGCACATTTAAATAAGTTTTTGACATTTCTATTGATTAAATTTGTATAGACTTCGAATTATATAGTAAGCTTATTTCTTGTTTTTTAATTGACAAAAAAAAAAATGATACAGCTTGATTAGAAAGTAGGACAAACTTATAACGACAACTTACGTTAATCCTTGTAGATTTTCTTACCAATGAAAAGTTACGTAATTATTTTTTATCTTGATTTATACGTATGTATATAAGTATATGTAATATACGCTCACATATGTGTAGGTTTTTTTGAACGATTTGTTTCATTGAGATTTTTTTTTATTCTCATTCCTCTGGCACTATATAAATATTATTTAAAAATTTATTTACTTAATAGGTACTGCTGAATTAAATTATTACTAATTATTTATTTTAAAAAATTTTTTATAATACCCAGGTTCATAAAGATAAATAGTTTAAGCCGGAAAATAGATGTCGGAAGTAAAGACATAAGATTTAAAAAAAAAAAGTTGTCAAGTGGTTAGACGGCATTCTGAAAAACTTGTCAGTATATATGTATATAAACGTGGTATTATTTCTTTATATACATTTTCCGATGTTTTTCACGCTATAAATTTAATCATGCTTTAAATTTTCTGCAGTCCACGAACCCGGAAGAAAGTAGTTAGACATTTTTATTTTTTTAAAAATAATTTATTTACTTTATATGTAAAGTGAAAATTAATTAAAGAAAAATGATTTGGTAAATTTATTGATATCTAAATATGTACTAATCCCAGCTATGTTATAAGAAGTAAAAGTAAATTTTTTAAAAATTAATTAGTAATTATAATTGAATATTCAAAAAATTGTAAAATATATACAAAATAAATTAAACCAGAAATTTCTATTGAAGAAAAATTCTAATTTGTTGCCATAATTAGATAGCATATAGTTTAGGTGACTATCTGTTTATAGCTTTACGAAATGAAAGTTTGTTGGGTGATCAAAACGACCTTGCGCAGTTCTCTCTTGATCTACATTTTAATTTACATCAACCAAATTAATATAAACTTATAAATCATAAAACTTTAATTTTTTTTAGTCATAAGTGTTAATAATATCTTAATAAAATCGGAATATCAGAACAGTTGGCTAATTCATAATATTTATTGGATAACAAAAAAAAAAAACTGAACAACCGGATCAGAGAGTTTAAATTGTGAATTATTGACCTTGAATACACCACGTCATAGTACAGATGGTACCCGAGAAATTTTATCTGTCATTATTGATGGGGTTGTTATTATTTATTTTCTTTTTATATATTGTGAAGATAAACTCCAGATAATTTGTATGCATCATTAATTTTTTCAAATTTATTCCTTATATAATTTTTAGATTTCATTCTATTTAAAAATAAAAGTACTTTTTCTTTTTCGAAATATATTTATATAATAATATATGTAAGACCCTTTAAAGGTTATTTGAAATTAGTATTCTATTAAATAGTTTTTTATTTCTTTCACAATTCCATATATATTATATAATATATATATATATATATATTTAAAACCAGATAAAAATAAAAATTAAAAAAAAAAAAAAGACTCATGAAAAATTAAATTTTCACTTCACTTAAAAATATTTTGTTTTGAATTTATGATTAAAATAATTTATTAAAACATTTTTAATCTTTGAATTATTCAAATAATGACCTGATTTAATAATTATTAATTTTTTTTATAAGAAATTAAACATGCATACTTCAAGTAATGCAAAAAATATTAATTATTGTAATAAAATACTAGGACGTTATACAAACAAGAAGATAATTAATAAAGATGAGTATATTTATATAAATGTATATGAATGAAATGAAATGAAATTAAATGATTTTATTGACATTAAAATGAGTTGTATAGAATTAAATGTTAAAAATGCAATTGCTTGAATAAAGTGAGCTCCAGATGCCGAGTGTTAATTGCATAATCATCAACAAAATTACTAGTAATTATTTGTAATTATATACTAGATAATTCACAATGATATTACTCAGCTAAAGTGTTTTTATTTACACATTTTTCTTTTCTTATTTATAAACTTTTTATTTACTTTATTATCATTAATTTATTTATACATGATTGCATTTTTTTCAATTTTCAATTGGCAATAAAACAATCAATTAATTTTTAATTACCTATAGTTATAATTAATTATGAATAAAAAATAAGATTCATAAGATACCGAACAAATTGTAAAAAAAAAAAAAAAATGTTTCCAATTCACAAGATGATAAATGTTTCACCATAATAATTAATATTGAAAAATTTTATTTCTGTCAAGGTTGTCTAAAAAATTCATTAATAATCAAACAACATTTTTTAATTGTAAAAAAAAAAAAAATTTTATTACGATAAGAATATAATGAAAAGAAAAGTAAATAAATAAGAATAGCAGGATGATGAGAATTGTCAAAACCAAAATAAACTATTAAATCATTATTTAAGAAAAAATTTTTTTCTACCTGCGTTTACTTTCCCTTTCTAGTCTGAGCGCTCCGATGATCATTTCTCGTCATCGGTAAGAAATGTCTAGGCCGTTTCTAAGCGTCTCTAGTCAGGTGTGACGAAACGGGAAGCTTGACCAGGTTGGACAATAATCTTATACATTTAATACCGTTGGTCTATGGAGCTATTTTTATTTATTTTATGACTTGCATTCGTTCTCACGCATTGAACACATATTTTATTCTACTTTATCATCATATCCATTAGTTTGCAAGCGCTAAGTTTTCTTATATTATCAATGAAAGAGGTTGCGATCTTGAATTACGATTGACAGTTGCATGAAATTTTAATCTGAACTAATAAACCGCGAAAAAAATAAATGTATCGAACTAGTAAGTGCTGAACAGAAGTACAGTTTGTGAGCTTTATCTTTTATTTAATGGATAAATTGATTAAATTTTTTCTTTTTTATATTTTTTATATAAAACCAGTAAGTATAAAGACAAGAAGGATATAACAGCAGTTTTGTCGAGGCCGGCGAACGGGTCCACGCGTGCTAGCTTGGTGTATGTACTGTCTAATAAGTGAAAGTGTCGCACGATCGATCGAGTCAGACCAAAGCCTGTCTAGGCGTTGGCACGCAGCATGTTGATACTTAATAAGAAAATCACGATACAATAAAACCGATTTCACATGCATATATTATTTTCACATTATTTTGACCTTACTCGTTATTTTAATATAACTTGCAAATTCATAAACTTTCATTTAATATCTGTTATTATATAGCGTAACTAAAGACCAAGAATTTCATCAATCGATACCGTAAAATAAAAAATTATATTTTTTATTTTATTATACATATGTCATTATTATTGGCGGATCAAATAAAATACTTTTAACAATTTTTTAATGGTTTCAAAAATGATCAAGTTAAAGTTCGGAATTGTCTCAAATTTGGAAGCTTACTGATATTATCTTTTTTAGGACGAAGATTTGCATAAGAATCATCAATAAAATATATTTTTTCATCATTTATTGATAATATTTAAAAATTTTTTTTAAGGTCATTGAATTTTTTTAAAAATAATTATCAATAATCATCAAACGTCTCAAGGACGTTTCCGGAAACTCATTTGACCATCAGGAAGAATCAACTCGAATCAACTTGTGGTTGGTTGGAGATCGTTATTGTAAATTTAACCGCGAGACAGAAAATATCCATATTTAATATTTTCTCAAAAAAAAAAAATAAATAAATAAATAAATAAAAGTTGAATGAATTTACCCGTTAAAAAATTATCTCGTCTATTTGCTATACAAGACATGTATCTAATATGGAGCAATATGTGAATATATATGTTTTGTCATTTAAGTTGGAAATACTCCGTGACTATACAATCACATTTATATTGGTGTTACGTGAACAATTTAGTTTAAACACACAAAAAATTTAAATTATCAAATCAAAATTTTCAATTCAACAGACATATACCTATAGACTCGATTACATAAGTAATTAATTTACAGTATAATACTATATATGAGGTACAAGTCTCGAATAAATCATATGGTTCATTGCGTGTTTGGAAAAAATTGAAATTTCTTATATATAAATTAAAAAAAAAATTTTTATATAGATAGTATTTAAAGAATTTAATATTTATATTTAAATTGAATATCAGCTTTAAAAATCTACTGAAGTTTGAAGTTTATAAAATAATGTTTGCTAATTATCAATATAAATATATATTTTTTGTAAAGTTTTTAACATGATTAAAAAATATTATTAATTGTAAATTAAATTGGAGTTAAAAATTAACATTTTTACTTGAAAATGATAATTAATTCCACGGTTGATTAAAAATAAATTTAAATTATTTTTAAAACAAAAAAATTAATAAATATCTCTAATTATACTTGAAATAATTGAAAGAATTTTAAAGATTAAATTTGCAGTTGAAAGAAAGACAAGACATCACCGAATTTTAAATGGTGAAAGTAATTATCGAACGATCTCTCTTCCGAATATTGGTCCACCTTAAATTTTATCATAAAACTGCATGTCATGAAAAAAAAAAAAAATAAAATAATGATAAATGGAAACCACATAATTTAAATATAGAACAAATTCCAGATTTATAAATTGAATGAAATTATTTAATTTTTTTGTCTTCAACTATCCATAATCTATAACTACAATTTTTCAAAAATTTATGCTTAGTTAAAAAAATGTTTATTGCACATGAACGTAGTCATAAATAATTAATATATTAATACAAATGTAATAATGTTTTTTAAAAAAAAAAAACTAAAAAATACCATAGCAATTAAAAAATATCCAAGTGAAATAAATGATTTATATTTTAAATGGCATTTATAATTTGTTTTATGTCACTATCGTTTTAAATAGTCTACAAACCAGCACAACCGATTATATCATAGAATGTATAAGAATTTAATGTACATACTCAAGTGGCTAGTTTATACATATAGGTGTGAGTTCATGACATCATTCACCATTGTTTTATTCCAACAAAAATATATACTTATACAAAGTGCATTGACTACTTTAAATTTTATACCTTTCTTTTTGTTTTTTATGATCAAAAATAAATTATCACATTTGTAAAAATCTGGTAAAAAAATTATAATTATTTTAAAAATTATGCTCCATTCTTTTTTTTTTTATTTTGTTATTCATCTTAAAAAATAAATCATTTTAATTTAACCTTGTGTACGTTTTCCATCATTATAGATCTAGTTTATATACAACAGGTACATTCTTAGGTATAATGTTTAAAAATCTAAAAGGAAACCGAAACCGAAACCGTGAGAATGTTTTAAGGATTATAGGTATATATATGAGGCCTCAGGAAAAAATATCTTCCACAGTATCTAAATACCTTAAAGATGAGACTTTTAAGAATCTTCTATGATTCTTAAAAAATACATCTCAATGGTTATATTCCAGTCACGCGATTCTTTTTTTTATCTTATTCTTTTTCTTCTTTACGCATATATGTATACACTTACATATCATGTCTGTCTTATTCGTTTTCTATCTCCTCCCTCTGCTTTTTCCTTATACGACTAACCGACACGCGTGGAATTACAATTCAAAATTATTCAACCTGTCACGCCTCTGATCACTGGCAAAATATGTTAAGTGATCGTAAATATTTAAGTTATTGCCTTAAAAAATATTTTAAAAACCCGTGTTTACAAACGCGCATCTTCTTACCTAGCATCGAAATCACTCCAGGATATACATTATCCATTGCATTTTTTTATTTCATTACCATATAAAGTCTCTTTATAAATACATTTAAATATATATATTTTCAAAAAGTATTTACCGTTGACATTATTTACGTTTTATTTAAAAGTTAAAATTTAATTATTTATAATGATAATATTATTGTAATTTTAATCTAAATTGCGGCATAAAATAATATTCATTTAACTATATGTATTTATTTATTACAAAATTTATCATTTTAATTCTACTTCATAAACAAAAAAATTTTTTTTTTTTTCAACCCAATTAAATAATTAAAATATTTATAAGTATTAGGAAATTTTCTTTTTTTTATTTAATTTACATACCTTAGATTAGATCCTCATTGCATTGGTCACAAGTAAAAAAATCCGCAATAAACCTCACAATTATTAAATAAAACCAATAATTTCTTCAAAAAAAAAAAAAAAAAAAAAAAAAACAAAACAAAACAGCATTAACAATTTAAAAACCTAGTAATATTATTTGCTCTAAACTTATATTACACATATACTCTATATCGCGACGTCTCCACGAGTACTGACCGATCGGGGTCGTTGGTTGCGTTGGGTAAAAAAATGTTGGCAGGTAAAAGAGAAGGGATGTTGACGCGGGAAAGATATTCGAACGGTACGGGAAAAAAAAATTTTAACGCGATGGCAACGGCGGTAGAAAAAGGTAAAAGTAAAAATAAATAACTCAAGTACATAAAAAATAATAAAAGTGTAAAAAAAAAGTACACAGCACATACATACACAAGTTAGTGTTGGGTCTGTTAACTCTGGGTGTACAAAGCTCTCGTGAGCAATATTTGCGAGCCTTTTTTTTTCCCTTCGGCAAAAGTAAAGTTGTAAAAGGAAGATTATAAGTGAGCAAAAGAGAAAAGTTTAAACGCGCTTGCGCGAACCATCTCTCTGATGTATAAAACCGGCTGGTCTAGATGGTGGGAGGAGTCCTGAACGGACCCTTGGAATTGTTCATTTTAATTCTTTAACATTTATTAACCTTTATTATACCTACTGAATGATACAGAGTTATAGGTGGCAGCACTTTGTCCCAAAATAATCTTAAAGGACTCGAGTGTTACTATGCAAGTGTCACTATGTAAGTGTGATGTATGTAACTTACACGATTTACCAAATGATACCATGTTGGCATGTAGACTAATGCAACCTGTTCAACACTTGGCTTCCTTCCTGTCATTCGAGCTTGGGACCCTTTTCTGTATGTGACCTCAACTTTAGAGCAGGTGTGCTACTTACTTTCTTCCTTATGATTAACAATTTTTATTTTATTATTTATTTTTTTTATTTTACACTTACACAAGTTTATCATAAAGCAACTTTCATCGATGACATTTAACTGTTATTAGAAGTATATTATTATTGTATTTGTAATGCAAAAATAACAAGTCGATTCATTAAAAATTCATAAAACTTTTAATTATATAAACCTACATATTGATAAACTTTCGTTAATAGTATATTTAAATATATCACACCTGCCTTTAAATTCATTTAAACTTTCTTAATATAATTATCGCTATTTTATATTTTAATCGAAAGATACTATTTTTATTGGTTTTTAAACTGATTACTTTAATTTTGAAAGTTCTTTTAAAAACTAGGTCTAAATATTTTAAGTGATTTAAATTAAACTGATTAATATATGCGGCTATTATATTTTCAAATAAATTATCTTTCCAATTTTTGCTGTCTAATTTAAAAAATCAGTAAGGTCCAATCGTTACTTTATTTTAAATTCTTCTTTGAAAGTAATAAAAAAAAAATTAACTTTTAAAAATTTGGTTTATTGGGTTTTGAAATTAGGCGACTGATTTCTAGTATTAATTGTGACTTTCAAGAGATAAAAAAAAATTCGTTAATAATTTTTATAACTTCTATATTAATTTTCACTTTTATTTATTAGTTAGTCATAAAAATAAAAAATGAGCACTATAAATAATAACTTTTTATAAAAAAATATGTGAGAAAAACAAAAGATTTTAATTATACACTGAAAAAAAAAATTTTTTTGCCGTAAAAAATGTTTACTCGCCTTAAGAAATTTTTCTGCATTATAAATTGAAAACAAAAATTTTTTCTCGGAGGGAAAAGTTCTCTTGGGACAAAAAAATTCGGTCTATCAGTTGACCCTGCCCCAAAACTTCCCGCTGTTTTCGAGCTCCTTGAGCTCGAAAACATTGTTGTGAATACATTTTCGAGCTCTTCGAGCTCGAAAATACTTTTGTATGCCTTTGTTTTCGAAAAATAACTTTTTTTACCATTTTTTCTCCAACGATATCTGTCGAACGAATTCATCCATTGCAACGGTTGAGGTGGCAATCGGCGCGTTTTATTGAGTTCTAAAGCTGATCAAATTTTGAAATTAATTTAACGAGTTGTTCTTGAGAAATTTTAAAAAAACCAAAAAAAATATTTTTTTTGAATTCTTTCGTCAACGGTTTCTCTTGCATGTCTGGACCGATTTTGATGGTTGAGGTGGCATTCGACGCGGCTTATAAAGTTTTAGAGCTGATTAGATTTAGGAATCAATCCATCGAGCGAATTAAAAGTTATAAAAAAAAAACATTTTTGAAAAAATTTTATTTTTAAGCTCAAATTTTTAGTGCTTATAGTAATTAACAAGCCGCGTCGAATGACACCTTTGACGATCAAAATCGGTTCATACATACACTCGGACATCATCTTGAATTTAGTCCAAATAGCTTCCTAGAACCTCAAAACGTCTACATCTGTTGGAATTTCGATTTTCGCAAATCGGGGTGAAAACAATAACTTCCCGAAATTTTTAAAAATCTTCGATTTTCTTAGCGGGAAGTTAAAAAATGTTTTGGAGCGAAAAACAAGTTCTGGCGCCAATAAGAAGAATTTCGTTTTCAATAAACATGATGCAAATAATTTCTTGCGATAAGAAATCTTTTTTTCTGCGGAGTCCGATCAACTTCAATGACAATAAGGACAATGACTTCTCAGATGAAAAAAAGATACGTAATAATAATGAAACAAAAAAAAAAAACACTTAACTATTCGCGTTGTAAAATAGAATCTGATGGATATGCCGATGCACATGGATAAACCTACAGGCGCTAATTTGTCTTATATCCTTCACTTATATACATAATACACATATATATTCATACTATTCATTTGTTCGAGTTATTAGATATGTAGCTAAATAATCAAATGTAAAGAATTCCTTTTTCGTAATGTACATTCACATTTATATATAGATATATAACAAATTTTATTATAAATCTATAAAAGAAAAAATAACCTCATTGTACAATAAATCTATCAATTGAAAAATTGTTGACCCTAAAATAGGCGTGCGCATATAGTAATATGAAATATTTAAAAATATCTCTCTAAATGTTGAATATTATATTATTGAATCATCTAGATTAAATGTATATAGACACCGGTATGTTATGTATAGCTAACAGCAGAATAGCCAACAGCTTCCGGGCGGGTCGATGCACATGAGCGAACACGGCGGTTTAGAGAATAGGGAATGTTCGTTATTGCGTTAGCACGTATGTATTGTATATACATTATATCTAACGCAATTCTTTTGCACACTTCAAGAATCGAATTTTCTTTATATATATATATTTAGTTAATATAGTCTGATCAATTATCATACACATTGAATATATGACTGGTAATCTTAAAGTTTTTTTTGCACGCCTCAAGCGCGAAAGCGCTGAGAGTGCTTTATAATCGATCTATTTTATTTTTATTATTAATGATATGATTTATGATCATAATAAAATGAATAATAGTATTTAAAAAAAAAAAAATTAGTGTGACTAAATCAGTGAGATATTTTATAGCGATCATAGAGCGCACAGCGCGATCGCGCTTAAAATTTGCAAAATTAAACAAAATACATTCAGGTTTATATGGTAATTGTTATTTCCAAATTGTTATTGACGGTAATTGAATAGATGTACAATGATAATAAGATTTGGGCTTGCTGTTAACCTACGCGTACATTCATATTGTGTAAAGGCGCGGCAAACGCATCGGAATTTTATGTGCATTTAAAACTTGGCAATTGGCAACAATCTACAAGTGAAAATAATTTCAAGCAAAGCTAAAAATATTTTTATTGTATTATTCTGATGTTAAATTTATAAACATCTTTAAAAGTAAAAAGTCATCTATTAAATTTGAAAATATGTACAATTATTATAGTTTAATAAAACTTGAGCTCTAATTAAAATTTTTCAAATATTTTATTAAACTTTATTTGTTAAGTACTTCTTTCGAATAAATATTGTTTGGCATCAAGTGATCCGTAGTTGTAACTATAGCGACCGCTGTATGATGCTCTTGACCAAGCACCAGCACGATTAGAATAGCTGTTACATGCTAATAAAGAGTTCATTCCGCTAGGCCTGTCATTCGATACATTTTGATTCTCAATCACTTGTCTTGTTGACAAACTTGTACTGTGAGATCTGCCACTGTCTGTTAAAGAAACTTGTGAATTTCTATTGGAGACTATTTCCGTATATGGTTTTGGATTTCGTGAACAACAACAGACGAATATTAATGCAGTTATACCCTGTTAAAAATATTCATTGTGTTTTTTGACTACTGAATAATTGAAAATAAAATTTAATTTTTAATTTATATTCAGTGAGTATACTTACAACTAATAAATGAAGAAAAAATATAAACATAGAGGCATTACGGAAATTAATAGTATCTAAAAGAATTCCTCCTAAACTGGGACCAATAAAAGCACCTAGAGCAAAAGAACTTGTCCAAAGTGCACTGATTAATCCATAAGTCTCAAAATTATTTGGAAACCCGTGTGCTCTAATTGTGAAAAAAAAGAGATATTTAAAATAGCAATTTATGAGTTTTTTTTTTTTAACATACTATTTTTATGAAAATAAACAGATAGCAACATCTAACTGAAAGGATCCATGAATCAATAAAATAGACTTGAAAACATGCCGACGAATGGTAATGTAACTTACACTGTTGTTGCAAGAGCATCAGAGAAAGCTGCGACCAACTGAGCAGACAAACCGATTCCGTGGATAACTAAACCGCATATTGTTACCCAGATAATTGTTTTGCATGGAATAAAAGGCGCTGGTCCAATTAAAGAAAATCCAATCATTACTAAAATGCAACCCATAATAGTGACTAACTATAAGTAATAAAAATTTATAATTTGTAAAACAAAAAAAAAATCAGAATAATTAAATATATTTAATGAGAACTAGTATAACTACTCTTAAATTACTTTGGGTTGCAATCGACGATCACACAACCAACCCCAAGCAGGTGCAGTAAGAGCATAAGTACCTCCGTTAAGAACAAACATTAAACCCAAAACAACGGGACTGAGCTCAAATTGACGTAAATGAGGTTCTAATGTTGCTTGAAGAAATCCAATACTCATACTGGTGGCAATTATTGAACATGTTGCGACTAACACACCAGGTATTTTTAAAACTTGAGTGTATCCTAAAAAATTTTAATAGTTTACAAAAAAAAAATATGAAATTTGAAGCATATTCGTTCTGATTTGAAATTCTCCAACGAATTTATTGAGTTTCAGTCGGAAAATATGTACCTGAAGATCGAAACGTTTTTCGCGCAACGAAAATGAAAAGAATTCATGTGATTTGACTGCTTAAAGATGATGTAAGGGGTAATTGGGGGTGCAATTTTCGGCTGACATATTAGCACTTATACGAAACATATCAGAAATCTAGATTCAGCAGATTTTTTACTTTTCATTTCATTTTTTTTTTAATCTTCGTTTCGCGAAAAACATTCCGATCTTCAGGTACATCGGAAAATAATACTTATTTTTGGGAATTTTCAATTTAATTTTTTATTCCTAAATACATTACTGCAAGAAATAGAAATTAGCTTAAGCTACTTTGTTATTAGATGATCGGTAAAACTACTTTTTAGATCGAAATTATAAAAGTTTAAAATTCAGAATCATAAAATCATGAACTACTAGTAAAAACTTGGAAAATGAAACAAAAATCGTGAAATTATGCAATTATGAAACTATAACACGCTTAAACTTTCGAAATGGGTCAAAGTATTTGTAATAATCTTTTTTGCATCAGCTTTATATACTGAAGGTTATGTCAATGAAATTTAAACTTACCGCCGAATCTTGGGGAATCCTGATCTAAATCATGATGAACTGGAAGTATAAAAGCGGTCATAATTGCTGCAAAAATAAGAGCAGATCCTAAAACAGCAAATGGCATTGTGTATCCCCCGACCTAAAAATTACAGAAATTAAATTCGTTAATTTCTTCGACTGCTTAAATTAATGAGAATAATATGGATTTACACTGTAGTATATTGTACAATTTGTGCGGTAAGTTGTCGATTGCCCACGAGAGCGAAGTTGAGCGCACGAACGAAGTGAGCGGTCCGACCGCAAAAATTAAGCAGTTTTATTTATTAAAAATGATTAATTATAATTCACTTAAAATTTTACTCATTTAATAGATACCTGATACAAAGCGCCACCGACAGTTGGTCCAACAATGAGTCCTAATCCAAAAAATGTTTCGAGACTTGCAAATGTGGTAGCAACATTTTCAGGAAATTCTTTTGCAATTATAGCAAAACTGGCAGTAAGAAAAGCAGCATTTCCTAATGCTTCAACCATTCTTATAATAAAAGATAGAATTATAAAAGGATAATGTCCTTCAACTTTATCTAAAAGTCCAAAAAATATAGCACAAGTGCCTGTAGTTAAAATTCCACCGTGTAAAAGTAACTTGGGTCCAATTTTATTTAACTAGAGACAAAAATAAGTTATTGAATTTAAAAAAATTAATTTTTTTTAAATATTGATTTAATAAGTATCTCACTAACGTTTTGTCCATAAATTGGGCTGATGAAAAAAACAATGAGCTCAAAAATGCCAAAAACAAGTCCATATTCTGACGGTGATGCATTTTTTTTCTCTGCCTAAATAAAATAAATGGTTACATTGTTTATTTCAATAATAAGGTACCGGTGGGTAATAAGGCCTAGCTAAGGGAGATTTTGAATAGAATCGAAAATATTGCATTTAATTATCGTCATGTATCATTAATCTTTATTTCAATACATTAGCCATCAAATATAATAAAGTAATGATAATTTATACTACAAACAAACAAAAAATTAAACTTTTACAAAAACCATACGAATAGGCCTTATTTTACTACGGTAGGGTAATAAGGCCTACGGGTTAAACATACTGGAATAGTTTAATTATACTTAATAAAATTGATATTAGAGATGAATCATCACTTAAATCTAGTAACAATACTTTTTTGGAGACAAAAGACTAGATTGTTTTTTATAATTTCTTCTGCGCTACGAAATCATATGACGGATGATGAAATATAGAAGACAGGGAACGTGGTATTGGGACTATAAACTTGTCGTAACATCTCTACGCAAGGCCCTTCTACTAGAATAGCCTTTAGCGGAGGCGGTTATTTTAAATACCATTTATGTCACTTGGGCCTTTTTACCCGACAGGCCTTATTACCCGCGGGTACCTTATTTAGATCTAATATGTTATATATATGTGTATATATATATTAAACTGGGCCAAAAAAATCAACTATTTTTTTTCTCTTTCAATACTGTAAAATGTTATTCCGGATGACCAAAAAAAATTATTGTGCAAGTTTGAGCCCTTAATATTGGTATTGAGAGGTGTATCGTTACGACTATTAGTTTTTTGACAGAAATTTCATTTTTTACACAAAACTCGTAAATCATCTATCTGAAAAATTTGAGCAATATATATTCTTAAAGGAAATTGAATTTCCTACAAAAAATCTCTCTTAGTAAATTGACGGAAAACGAGCCGTTTCCTTGTAACCGTGCCTTAAACATTGATTTATTTTTTAAATTCTTTGTTTCTATTTTGGATTTTCGTAACTACTATTAATATTGAAATTTTTTTCAATCAAGATACATATTCTGGAAGGAAATTTAATGCTCTACAAAAAAGGTTTCTTAGCATTTTTTTGCTAAATTCACTCCTTCGAAAGTTATTCAGGTTATTAAAGTCATTTTGACTCAACTTCAACCTTGAATAACTTTTGAAAGAGTGAATTTAGCACAAAATGTGTTGAGAAAACTTTTTTTTCCAGAGCATTAAATTTCCTTTAAGAATATGTATCTTGATTGGAAAAAATTTCACTCGTTGACACCTCAATCGCTCATTTTATTTTTAATCATTACTTTTATTTTTTTTTTTTATTAAGAATTTTTATTCAACTTTCGAATTATTAATTTGATTTTTTTATTTCTTAATTCCAGTTTAATTTTTTTTTTTTTTATTAAAATTTTTTCTAAATATCCCGCACTTTTGTTGTAGATGTCGCTCTTTTTTTTCAAACCTACTGTTTTACGCTAGTGCTGCTGCCAGTAGTTGATGGGGAGAAAAAAAGAAAAAAAAAATTTACTTTTGTAATAATAACAATAGTAAAAATAAAAATGGCCGCTAAACTTTCGGTGAATAATCAGTTTTACGTTTTTAATTAATTACAACTAAACTAAATGGATTTAGTCAGTAATTTTCAATAGGGTTCTTGTGATCAAAAATACAAAGATAATAAAAAAAATCTCAAGGAGCTCGAAAACATTAGTGTGGATATATTTTCGAGCTCGAAAATGCTATTACATGCAATTGTTTTTTTATGATCTTTTCAAGCTCTAACAAGTTACGTTTTATGCTGAAGTTTGAAAATTTAAGAATCAAAAATCATTAATGAAGAAGCGGTTTTTATAATTTAATTCCCGATTGTATTCAATAAAATAAGTGTATTGAGGCAGAAGTCAATGTCAGGGATCAAAATCAAGATTTAAATCAGTTTGGACTCATGTCAGAAACAATAATATATGAAATGTCCAAGAAAAATATTAAAAAATGCGTTTTTTCAATTTTTTTGTCGATACTATGATTTAAACTAAAAAACAAGTTAGATGACATTATATGATGATCGAAAGAAACTATAAAAAGGAAGAGTTGGTATGATGTCAGACACATTTTAGTACATTATATTATGATTTATCCGGAAAAAATAACATAAAATGTTATTTTTTTAATTTTTCGACGCCGACATCTTTTGAACTAACTAACCGATTTTGATGTTCAAGGTAGCAATCGGCGCGCTTCATTGAATTCTAGAGCTGATTAGATTTTGAAGTCGATCGTTCAAGTCGTTACCGAGAAATCACTAAAAAACTAAAAAAAAAAAATTAATTTTTTTCATAATTTGCAAATATTTTCGAGTCTACTTGATCAAATGATCTGAAATTTTCAGGAAAGTTGATGGCCAACAAGCTCTTTCGATTGCCACCTCAACCATCCAAATCGATTCATTAGTTTCACACACACACACACACACACACACACACACACTCAGACATCATTCTGAAAATAGTCAGAATAGCTTCCTAGGACCTCAAAACGTCGACATCTGATGAAAACTCGATTTTCGAAAATCGGAGTGAAAACAATAACTTCCCGAATTTTTGAAAATTTACAATTTTTTTAGCGGAAAGTTAAAAAGTTAGACCGATTAATTGTTTCTATCGAGAGTTATTTGGTTTACTAAGTTTCATACACGACAGTTGACAACTCGTGTCACTGGGATTAAAATAATTTATATTTAATTAATGGAATAATTAATCGACTTAATATTGATTCGAAATTATTCTTTAATAAATTGTCTTTATGTTAGTATAAAATTTGATCCATTATAGTGTAATTGAAAAAGTCTAGAGATAATTTAATGTGAGTGAATGAGTCAAAAAATTTAGAGCGATCATAAAGCACCCCCGAGTTGAAATTTCGGCCCCTATTTCAACCTCGAAAAACCAACTTTGGTGAGGTTGTGCGGGGCCAATTGAGGGTGAAATTACATACAAATTTTGCTTCTCATTTGACCCTCGATGTAGTAGTTATCGGACAAAATACCATAGTGAGGACGATATGAGGGCGAAATTTTGAGCCTCATACAACCCTCTTCAGCCTCATACCATATTACTTATTTTTGTCTGTGTGTGTAGTATGTGTGTGTGTAGTGTGTGTATGTGTAGTTATGCATTGTTATATATATATATATATATAAATATTTATATATATGTATATATATACATATGTATATATATACATATGTATAAATTTCTAGAAATTTCTACAAAATATAAATTCTTCACTTTATTATTGAATTAAAACTGCAGTTTAAAAACAATTAATATTAATATTAGTTACATTTATATTTTTCTTAGGATGTTATTTAAATATTTTAATCATCATTTTCGTCTTCATCACTGCACGATTCGTTGTCTTCCTGTTCATTACATTGTTGCTCATCGAAATCTAATACAAATATAAAATATTATTACTTTACTCGTTTTAGAAAAAAATAAACTTTGAGTTCGATAGAAAATTATTATAATTCTCACAGTTATAAGTTTACTTCATTTTATATAATATTTACAAATTTTTTATAGCAAGAAAGTAATTAAACACTATACTTACTATCAATAGCCAATTTTTTTTTCAGCTGCTTTTGTTTCCTTATTTGTCACAAAGCTTTTCCACGACAACTTTACTACACTTCCTACCACGCGTTTGGTTCTTGAAGCTACTGATAGGGAAACAACGTCTTCTGATTGACTTTCTATCCAATAAATAAGCACATACTGTCTTAATTTAGGCATTGTAATAAGAAAATAATTGATTTTAATAATTTTTAATCTTTAAATGTTAATTTTTGGATGACTGTTGTATTTCCACTATTGCTGTTAACAGGCCAGCGTTTGAAGACTGAATGATGAAAAGTTTAGAAATATTTGAGCCATGTGCTAAGGATTTTTAACATAAAATTTTATGACCTATTCATGTTGTTTGAAAATTTTTTTTACTTAGCTCGGGTTACACTCAATATCCAGGATAGTATACATAAAAAGGAAAATGCATTTCACTATTTACAATATAGCGTTTAAAATTATACAGGGTGGGTTGCTAACAAATTCGTACACATTCCATTTAAAAATATTAGCTGTATAAGTTGAACGTTTTAACCACTCGGTATAAAGGTTCCTGCTACAGTCAAAAACTTAGGTACCATAGAATATTAGTAGACAATGCAATCTGATGTAAATAAGTATTATTTTAACTTTACTTATATAGACATAGATTTATTAAATTAAAATCCATTTTACATCTTGTGTATTTAACACTACATGTATTTACCATATTTCATACATTATATGCATATATAATTAGTATTGTTATACTTTATTTTTATCTCAAAAATTTAAATTCTTTAACAATGCTATAATTTATCTAAGTCATTTTGAGTTTGAAATTTTTCCTTAAGTCCTTTTCGAAACGAGGTACTTTTATGCATGTATGTATCTATGTAAGTATATTATAAGTGGTAGTCGAAAATGTGAGTTATAACATAAATATAACAGTGGTGTACTTGGGCTCCATGAGTTTCAAATGAGGTTTATGAGTTTGATATGAGGTTCAGTTTAGTCGCATGAGGTTTCTGAGTATGAAATGAGAGTCAGTGTGAGGTTTATGAGTATTAAATGAGGTTCAGTTTAGTCGAATGAGGTTTCTGAGTATGAAATGAGGGTCAGTAAATTTCATTGAGGGCGAGATGAGATTCACTTTGCTCTTTTGAGGATGAAATGAGCGGCAAAACCCAAAAAATAGTGTGAAATGAGGGCTAAAATTTCGACTCCCTCAGCGCTTTCGCGCTTGAGGTGTGCAATACAAGAGTAATTATAATTCTATATCTTATTTTTCATTCCTATACTTTTTACGATATCAGCATTGTATTTTTTTAAACTGAACTTAATACAACTATCTTTTAGTAAAATTACGTTATTAAATTGTAAAAACTCTTTTGTAAACAGTAATCTTTCATATAAAATATTTGATAGCTTACGGTAAAACGAGTTGGGTCCAGGATTACGATACTTGTATAGTAACCCTATCCAAAAATTCCCATAGAATCCACTCAACTGCGACAAAAACCGCATAGAAATCAATACAGTCTATAGGATTCTATGCGGTATTTGTCGCAGTTGAGTGGATTCTATGGGAGTTTTTGGATAGGGAAATTTTCATAGAATTTTTTTTCCGTGTAGTTTCATAATTTAAACAAATTTTAATTCTATAAACCCTTTTGTCTGAGAAACAAATCAGTCGTCTCATCCAAAATTTTTCATGAATAATGAATGTTGGAAAATCTAAAAATGCACATCTCAATCGCTCATTTTATTTTTTATTATTAACTTGATTTTTTCATTTTTTATTTTCAGTTTCACATTTTTTTTTAATATTTCGCCTTTTTGTCTTAGATTTCGTTCTTTTTCTTCAATCCTACTGTCACACTAGTGCTGTTGCCAGTAGTTATTATAAAGAGAAAAAATGAAAAAAAAAATAATATAAGTAAAAAAACAAAAATAGCAGCTACATTTTTCGTGAATTATCGTTGTAAGATTTTTATCGATTAAAATTAAACAAACAGAATTTTAGTTTTGAGTTTCATAAGGGTTTTTGCGATCAAATATCCACGAAGAGAAAATTATAGTAACTGTTCCTAGTACATGTACTTTTAATGCATTTATGGAATATCAGCCCATAAGGTTATGGTTATAATTACTAGGAATTATATGCCCATAAATTCTGGGAAAAGTTTATCCATAACTATGGAAACAATTCCTACAATTATAGTAATAGTTCCTATATCGTATGGTATCTGAATTATGGTAACAATTGTCATACTTATGGGAATAGTTCCTATAATCACATATAATAGGAATAAATCTCATATTCACATTGTAACGGTTACTGGGTGCGTTTGGGAGTAAACCCTATTCATAAAAGTTAATCATTCTCATACTATTGTAGTAAACGTTACCACATATTATGGTAATTATTCCCATAATGTATAAGAATCATTATGACAATTGCGGAGGGGAGGGAAAAAAGAGCAAGGGGGCAAATTGGGATATCCTTAAAATTTTATAAAAAAAATTTGCTTTTTAAACATTCTTAAATTACTTTTGCAAATATAATTTAGCATTATTTTGAATTTTTTTTGTTAAAACTTTTTCAAAAATTGAAAGTGTCAGTCGAAATATATCAATGACATTCGTCAGGCTTATTCTTGCAGCTGTAACAAGGTGGGTCCTGTAGCTGCTACAGAACTTTTCTGTTGCAGCAACAGGCCTTTTTTTACGTGTGTAAAATATCCGCTATGCAAAGAAGACAACGAATAATCTTATAAATGAGGTTCGACTGCAATATTTTCAGCCAAAAATTAATATTTTTATTTTTAATTTTAACGTAGATTACATTTTAGTTTAATTTGACCGGGCTTAATAATCATCACATAAAATTATTTAAAAAATTAATGGTAATTTTTTATGAGTATTTTAATAAGGCTAATAATAATAAATTATTAAGTGCCGTGACAGCTGGTGGGGCTAAGATTGAATTTTTTGGCTCATGCATGCAGCCAATTATTAATGTGCAATGCAAAAATGATACCGTAATAAAATAAGAAAGAGAATAACAATTTAGAAGTCAAGGATGTACTCAAGTATGTTTTATGTGTTTTTAAAAATATTTTTTACTTTATTATTATAAGAAAAGGACTTTGTCAGCGGTCGGTGGAGTGCGCCAAAGGCGCCACCTAAAGTTACATATCATTATTATTATTATTATTATTATGTATGCGCGGGCTCCCGCTCTTCCCTGATTAAAAATATTGATTGAAAAGAATTAAAAATGATGAAATTCAAATTCTTTTCAATAATTTTAATTCTTTTGTTTGTATATATAGATATACAGTTTGCATAGAGTGACCGCTTCTCAATTCTTTTCAATCAGTATTTCTAACCGGGGTTCACTTGGTTGCGAACGTGCTTACATTACGCGTGTGTTCATTGTTAATGAAAATATACGACTAAAGAATTTCTATCGCCTAGTTATTATTAATTAATTAATATATACATATATAATCCTCTTCATCCCTACAGCCAATCCAACATCCTAAATAATTTTTTTCAAATGATATATTTTTGATTTATTAATTTAATTAATGTACAAATTAATTACCTAATAATTTATTAATTAAAATTTATATTATGTTAGGTTCAAAATTTCATTACTATTTTCGATAAATAGTTTTGTATATCTATAGTGTTTCAATTGTTTTTATTTTCTTGTATAATCACTTGCAAAAAAAAAACAAATCATAAATCAAACAAAAATTAATTTTTCTTTACACCTTGGTCGAAAGTACGTATTTCCGGCATTGATTTCGAGGCAGAAAGTCCAAGATTCATGCATTGGTAGAATTATACGCACGCCATCTGTAGCAGCGCATAGATACACGCAATTTTTTTCGTACTTTTGACCGACTATAAAGAAAAATAGTACGCACCACACGGGCAGAAGTTTGAAAGCCATGAACTGCGCAACATGATACGAAGTAATTACAAACTTTCTGCCCTTGAAGTGTAATATTCTAAAAACCATAAAAAATATCCAAGTAAAATAATATACTGTGTAATTGCATCGTTGATTTAATTTTACTAATCATCTCAATAATTTTAATTTCGTATCATTATCATTAAAAACAAATTAATATTATTGAGTCAACAGTAGTAATTATATATAAGGTTATTTTACTTAGCTTTGTATTTTTTTATATATAATTTAGATTTTTTGTTTGTATTTATAACCCCAAAGCTATATGAGATCTTTGGAACTTTGAAATAAAGCTACATAAGATCTCTGATTCTTCACTTATCTGATGAAATCTGTTATTGTACAGTAAATTTTACATTTATTGCATCATTTAATTTTAATTATTACTTCATTGGTAGACTTATATTTCATTAATTCATTGCTAATTGGAATTCTTATTTCATATACTGCACATTGATCGTTTCTATTTTAAATGAACTTCAAAATTTCTTAATAACTCACCTCTTGAGGATAAAACGGCGCTTGTAATGATACACAGATAGCATTAGCAAAATCTGCAATACTGATAACAATAAGAGTAAGCCACTGTCTTTTAGTGAAATGGCCTACCATTTTTCAAAAAAATTAATTTCACGTTATTTTTAAAATTATCGCTTAAATAAACAATAATAAAAAAGACAATAATTAATTGATAGTCAATATTTAATTCAATTTAGTAATAAAAAGAATAATATTCATATGAATAAATGATAAAAAACAATTTGAAAGATCTGCTTTTTTGTACTGACTTTAAAATGCTGCACTTAAAACGAAATCTCACTGCTCTGTCTGTGTCGACGTTATCCCTTATAATACATACTTTAAACTTAAAAGTGATGCCAGGGTTAAAGTTCGAATGATATGGGACTAAATGATAGTACTAATTTATTATCGAAACATACAGACTAAGCGTGCGTGCTCTTTTGCCGGATATCCTAATATTATTTATACTTACACATTTTATTTGAAAAAGAAAAAAAATCACCTCATTAAACGTTACTAAATATATCTAATTAATTTATGATAAGAAAAGTAGTTTAAAATATCAATGAGAAAATGATATATTCATAAATATGATAATATAGAAAAAGTTTTAATCCAAATTTTATTATTCTTGTATTCTTATTTTATACAAAGTAATGACATGTGATAAAATTATAGTTACTAACAGATTACTAAAAGATCTGAAAAACCTTTGACCCTGTGAGCTAGTCCCAAAACTTCCTGCAGTAGTCTTCAAGCAAAAAATTTTTTTCTCTGCTTGTTAAAATTATAAGAATCGCTAAATCAAAAACATTTAAAAAATAATCGGCTTTAAAAATTTTAGTCTGATGAAGTTATTTATTGTAATTGTGACAATAATTTAACAAATTTATTATGCTGTTAATATGGTGAAGTGATGAGACATGGTTTGAATCAAAGCTTTTCAAAATATTCATTAAAAATAAATAAAAATATTGTTCGTTAAATATTTAGATTATGACATCTCTAAAAAACTATCGAATTAATTTACCTGAAGATCAGTACGTTTTTAGTGGAACGAAAACGAAAAGCAACAAATCGAATGAATCGAAATTTCTGAAATGTATCGCATAGGTGCTAGTATGTCACACGGAGAGAAATTTTCTTTAAAAATTACTGTTAAATTCACTGTAATCGTGGGATATAATGTGGCGCTTTTATTTATTACCATTTTTGAAATTAAAAATTACAAAAAAATTTATTTATTTTGTGGTAGATTTCATAAAATTTACCGAAAACCGAATAAAATTTACAGTAGACTACAGTAAAATTTGTTGAAAAAAAGTTCAAAATTATCTCACTTACCGACAAATGATTAAGTCGTGCCATTCGACCCACGATTACAGTGAATTTAACGGTAATTTTTAAGAAAATTTCTTTCCGTGCAGCCAAAAATTGTAGGCTACCCACAATCTTCGGAGCTACCCTATCAGTTACCTTTAAGCAGTCAAATTACAAAAATTTTTTTTCATTTTCGTTGCCTGAAAAACGTTCCGATCTTCAAATACATTCGAAATGACTAGAGTAATTTATACGATTGAGTGGGTTTCGGCTTAAAAAAAATGATCGTTAATAATTTTAAGTGTGTCAAAAAAAAAAAAAAAATATGAGAATATCATTATTTAAAAAGTTTACGATATCTCTCGGATGTATGAATTAATTTAGATTAATATTATTCCTTTATGATAAAAAAAATCATTCAAAAAAAGATTTGAAAAATGATTACTGTGTTAAACTTTCAAACGTGATATAAATTGATAAACGTTTTCTTGAAATTATTTTTAAACTTCTAAAAGTACTAGAAAAAGAAAAAAACAAATGGTTGGCTAAAAATTAAGACCCCATTGCGAACATTTTATAAGCATATTAAAATATTGAAAAGTAGCGTCTTAAAAATTGATTGAACAAATTTAATAATTACTTTTCAAAACTCACCGAATCAGAAAAAAGTAAAAACTGACACATTTTGAATGAAAAACAAAAAAATATTAGGATTCCAAAATGGATTGTAATAAACTTTATTCAATTCAGAAAAGCTTTTAGCCAATGAATGTTTTTTTAAATTGTATTTTCAGAAATTCCAAAATTCACTTTCTAATAACAACTAAAATAAACATGAATTAAAAATTACTATAGTTATCGTAAAATTGATAATGTATAACGAGGAACCTCTTCTTCAGGAAACGAATCTGTCACTCTAGTGACCTCAATAAAGGGAAATATCTAACTCGGTCTTCCACCCTTGTAGGAAAAAAGATATTGACAACGGGGCTGCTCTTGGCAAAATACTGGGCTACCCAGGCTTGGCCTCTAAAGGTTGGTTCGATATTCAACCAACGTTCAAGTGACGAGCCTTGGTTCGCCAGTATTTGGGCGAGGTTCAGCCAATACTCAAGTAACAAGCCCTGGTTTACCAGTCTAAATAACAAATGGTACCTAAAAACATCTGGCTTTTATGTATAGCGTAACAGCCCAGTGGATGACACTTGCCTAGGAGCCATGACGGACCAGGTTCTAGACCCAGCAAATGTAAAAAAATTAGTTTCATCGATCTACCCGATTTCTCTATTGTACAAATTTATTTTCATATGTTACCATCACGTACATGTCTACTAATATTATTTTTTTTTTTTATTTATTTTTAATAAGTGTTGGTGCTTATTCAGCTACAGTCGTCACAATACTGGCACTGGATATTGGGCCAATACTAAGATGCACTCTTGGCACAATACTGTCACGCAAGCTTGGCTCGGTGTTATCATTTTGATGCTTAGACAGACTTGGGCCAAGCATGGATTTCAAGCATCTCCCAAAGTTAATAAATCTTTCGCCAAGCCTCGACGAAGCTTGGGCTTATCGTTTTTTCTTATAAGAGTAGTACCGAAAATGACTAGTTCCAAAATCTGGATCGTGAAATAAAATGTATTTGCTACAGTTTATATTAATTTAACGAGTAAGGTATTAGGAAATAATGATCACATTCTTCACATTTATTTTTTTCTTAATTTAAGGAGGTATTCTAGTCTAGAAATTTGAAAAAATCGAAAAAAATTTTTTTTTTCATAATCCAATAGTTTAGATATTCAAAAATATCTCCCTAAAAAGTTTTTTTAAAAATTCAAATTATTTTCGAAGTTATAGCCGTTTTAGTGTCGTGGCAACTAGATCGGTTGAGCGGACGATTGCAACAATAGGCGACTGGAGGTCCGGGCTACCTGAGTATGAATAACTCTCTCTCCTTCTTTCGATAATACTTTCAGTATACCAGGCCCAATGTATGAAGCTGAAATAGCTGATTAAGAGAATTTAAGTTATACGTACTATTCTATCAGTTACAAATGCCTAAAACTTAACGTAAAACTTTAAACGCGTTTTTCTCGAAACTACTTTTTTCGATGCAGTCGCCACAATATCTCAAGTTCTAATCAGCCGATTTACTTGTAGTCTAGTCGAGAAGATGAAAACCTGCGAAAAATAGTTACAAGTCTCCTAAAAATATGGTTGATGGCTTAAACGATCCGGAATGGCGTCCAAAAAAAAGCGTTTTTTGGATTTTTTTTTGCAAAAGAAAATCAATTGTTATTAACAAAAGACCGTTAAAAAAATTAGCTGTCCAGCTTTTTGGCAAAACCTCAAAAAGTAAAAGTGATAGCTCAAATATTAAAAAAGTTTCTGAAAGAGCAGAAAATTTGAGTAAAAAAGTTCTCGACTCCCCGAAATTGTAGCTCCAATATTTATAATTTTTATTTAAGGGGATTCTCTTAGGATTTCCCCTACCAGTTTTTTTGATGGGAGCGCTCCCTGGTGTCGAAAATCGATACTACAAAATTAAAATTTTTTTTTCAAAATTATTAAATAATTAATTAATACGATCGTCTTTTTTCCCTCGTAATTTAAATGTAATTTGAATAAAATTTGGAAAATCCAAAAGTGCACGACTCATAATGGTCATTTATTATGAATTAATAAAATAATAAAAAAAAAATAGCGGGAAGCACGAATAAATTTAAAATATATACAATTTTCTATCATTGAAATTTGTTTTTTTTTTTTTTTTTTTAATTATATTAGTATTTTTTTTATAATTATAAAATAACCTACTCAAAATATCTCGATTAATGACAAAAAAAAGATATGTAAATAAAAAAAAAAAATAAAAAAAATTGAATCGAAAAAATCCAGGCTAACCAATTAGCAAAAAAAAAATAAACAGCTGTACTAGAACGGTAATGCGTAAGCGCCCCTGGTGGAATAAACGTACATACGTATAACGTATAATGTATAGGTATAGATATATCACCATCCATGTTAATTTTACATAGGCATATATAGATATAGTTATATAGCCTTTTTTTTACTTTATTAATTGTGATTAAACGGCACTGAGTTACATACCCATTTCCAAAAGGAGACCTACAAATTTTTCAAAGAATTAAAAAAAAAAAAATTTAATTCAATTACTGGATTTTTTTACAAGTTATTATGTATACGGGATTCGTACTTGACGGACAGGAAACTTTTTTAAACTATTTTGATGTTTTTTCCGTTTTTATTGAACTAAATCAATTTTTGAAAAGTATAGAATTAATCTTCATTAAATTATCTTCAAAATAGTATGCAACATATCTTAATTCCGTGAACTAACAAAGGTATAATAATTGAAATAGTTGCTGAAGTGAGGCGAAAAAAATTTTTCGATCGTGAAGCACACTCTGATGCTTCGCATCATGAGGCTTGCAGGCAAACCGTCAAAAGTAAAAATTTCAGAAGTATACCAACTTCAGAAACTCATAGTTACGAATGTACAAAATAAAGATGGTTCATAATTCAGAATGACGAATTATCACCTTGTCAAAAACATCGATTTTCTAATCTTCATATCAACACATACTCAGAATTTACAATATTCATTCTTTCGTACTAAAGAATTGACAATGTTTAGAAGGACAATATTTCAGAAATCCAATACTTCCGAAATATTTAAACTACGAACGCCAATTCTTCAGTATTACATTTTATACGAAAGACCATTTTTAATAAAATTTTCTAAGGTTTGCTGACAGTCGATATTACAGACTTCCCCTATGAATTTACCATTATCATGTGAGTGTTTTGGCGGATTGATTGTGTTTAAAAAATTTGTATGATTCGTTATGTAATAATTATATATGAATTTAACGAGTTTAATTTGTATTAAATAATTAAATTGAATTTATTTAATTAGGATAGAAGTGCTATTTGTGGCCAGTGCTTTATTTTTAGACCTTTAATATTTTATTTTAATTAATGAAAAAGTATAAAAAAAAAAAAAACAAATGGTATTTTTACCCTATATGAATTATAAAATAAAATTTTAATTAGATATTAAAAATAATCGGAATTAATGTCCAATAGAATAAATTAATTATGCTTTAATCACAATTATTATTGAAAATATTGGACCTAATAAAACATAAACTTATATAAATATTAATTATAAATATTATATAAATTTATAAATAAAAAATACATCTGAATTTGATTTAGACTGTATTTTTATTCATCACACAAGTATTAATAATAGGCAAGTTACAATAATAATTGAAATTCCAAAATAAAATCGTAAAATTAGTCACATAATTTTTTTAACTCATACTAATCTTATCTTTTTAAAAATAGTTTATAGATTTTTAAAATTTTTAATTAAAAAAACTTAATTCCAATTGAAATTAATCTTGATGTTCAAACTTATATAACTTCTTTTCATTAGGAATTATTTATGGATACATATTACATAATAATATTAGATATATGTTGTTTAATAATTAAGATATAATAATAATCAAGTTCTAATAATTGCTGAGTTATGATAATTTAAGTTTTAAAATAAAATTTTAATGGTTTATAGGAATATACGATGTATATTTTGCACCGGCACCCTGCAGCGTGAACAGTTTAATTCATTGACTCTCCCAGTTATGTAATTGTTTAATAAACGAAGGGCACATCTTTTGCCAATGAAAGCGTGACCACAAGGTAACATGATGTATGTTATGTCCTCATCGTAACATAAATTGCAATTCAGCTCGTTGCCATTACCAATGTTGTGAAGTTCTAGAAATCAAAAAATTCGTTTGTCTAACGTGTAAAAAAATTGACAAAAATTATTTTCATTCATATATGGTAAAAGACCTATTTTCCGCACAATTTTTATTGGAGTGAGATTAAACCATTTAATATAAATTGGTAGATGAATTGAAAGATTATTTTTTTTTATAATTTTTTTGTTTTAGTTTTTAATATAAAAACAAAATTTTAAATTAAGAATAATGTAGATAATTAATTACTATTAATTGGTTAAATATGCCTGTTGAGTGTATCCATAGTCGCTCACTGAAAGTTGTGAAGTACCATTACTCGATCAATATATGGCCCTATACTCGCTCAAAGACAATATCAATAAAACTATGATAAATTTATTGATTTGAAAAAATATGTCATAACCGTATAAGAACTTTATTAATTAATTTAAAAAACTTAAAACTTCATTTTAAAAAGGACAACATAGTCGTTTTTTCGCCAAGATATAGAATTTACAAAAAATTTACTTATCGTTGATATCAACTGGGAGTTGAACGAAATTTGTTTAATAAATTTCAAAAAAATCTTCATGTCGATTTTAGAATTTTAATTTTCAAATTTTGTAGGCTAAAATTTATTGAATAAATTTTGTTTAACTCTTAATTGATAATAGCTGCTAGTAAATTCTTTTAAATTATAGATCTCGGCGAAATTGCCTTCTTTCAATGAAGGTACTATTTTTTTTTTAATTAATAAAATTTTGAACCAGTTATAACAGTTGAAAGTCGTTGCATATTTTCAAGAAGTAGAGGGGGGGGGGCACTGCTTAAAAATGCACTTGAAGTTAAAAATAACACGTGAAATGAGATTTTGAAAATTGTCACAATTATAATTATTTATCAATGAGTATTTTTTTACTTTATATTTTGTTTCGATTAAAATAATAAAAATATATCAATCGGTTAAAGTCAGCGACTTATGGTACTGATCGGGTTTAGTATTTTTTACTTCATTTAAGTCCTTATCAAATATTATTCATACCGATTTGCTGGAATATTTCTCGTGCTTTTTGTATGTTCATATTAACATTCTCTCCAACGCCGATTTCATGAGCCACTGCACCAGCATGCTGCATAACAACATTGAAATCAGGACCTAATAGTATAGATAAAAAAAATTAAAAATAAAATTAAATATTATGAGCTACGGTCAAATATAAATACTTACGGTGACGATTTTGTACAATATTACGAGCTCTATTAGGCCTACGACGTAAAAAAGGAGCTGTAACAAACGTTTTTTTCTTTTTTAAATAAACAAATTCCATTTGAAAAATAGATTGTATTGATCAAAAGACCATAATTTTACCTCGATTTGGATTAACCTCTTCAAGCATAAACTGATCATCGTAGACATCAATGTCAATTTCGTCTAAGTTATTATTGATGTTATAATTTCGAACTACAACAAATGAATCATCAACGGACCATTCATTGTCGTGAGTATAATTTAAGTACGAATCATTACTGAGAAAGCTGCATATAGCCAAAAATATGGATTGGTAATTGTCATTGTGTCCTAATGTTACCCATTGTTTTATCAACTCTTTTTTATTGATCAATTCTCTAACTTTTGGAGTTTTCGTAATAATTCGTTGGGTTTGCAGCCGTTGTAAATCATTAATACAATTCAAGAAGATTTTTTCGGAGCATTCTGAAATAATAAGGAATTTAAACAAAAAAAAAAAAAAAAAAAAACAATATATACATATGTATACGCAGGATTCTTATTTAATTTTACTTTTTATCATAAACTATTTACCCATTATCCGCCAAATATTGACATCCCGATTGTTTAATTCATTTAAAAAGACTCTCAATGATGATCGCTGTGAGTCATTCAATGAATTAATGTCATTAAAAAAAGTCAGCTCATCTACTCCAACTCCCTGGACCCAAGTATTATTGACATACTCTAACAGTTGGTGAAAATTATTCATGTGATGTTGTACAGTATATTGTTGGATGTTCCTCAAAGCAACTGAGATTAATGGGGGTGAAAGAAGAGGTAAGTACATGAGCTTTTTCAAAATGATCTGCGAATATTGGTTATCTAAGACAACTTGAAATTGTAATGCTTTGTGGTAAATAATCTGAAAATTACAGAAAATTAGTAATGGACACATTGTATAAATTAAAATAAAGTTTAAATTCAATAATGATATTAAACAATTATGAAATTGTTTTTTTAAGTGTTTCATAATCTTTTATCTTATACATGTAGATATATATACATTTATTTATTGAAAAAAAGAAAATTTGCCTTGTAATTTTTATGAAAAGTTATTAAGATTATAATTTTAGTATGATTTCAGTTGATTATCACTAAACTTAAAAAAAAAAAATTCATCTAGATGAACATCTATTAGAAGAGATAGACTTTCTTGAAAGGTGGCAATTAAGGCGGCGCTTATGTTGACACACCCACATGAGAAGCGGAATGAAAAATAAATTCAATAATTATGTTAAACTCAAATTTTTTTTATAATTTTTCTTTAATGACTCGAGAGATTTTTTTTGTTTATTATTTATTAAAATAATAGTTAGTTGAATTTAAGGCTGACATTAGCATAACTGTAAAACGTCCCTCGTAATGGTATATCTCCATAAACATGGCGGATCGCATTGTACATAGCTTCGTTGAAGTTATGATAAACACGATCAGGATTTGCTATATATCTTTGAAGGTACTGTAGCGCTGGTATGAAGTCACAATGATCACGGTCTTTTAAGCATATCAGCATGCACAAAAACGACTGTAAAAAAGAGTAATAAAATATCATTCTTACTAAAAAAGAGTTACCGAAAATAAATGAATGTTTATTATTTGCTAATGAAATTAACTAATTGACTTTTAGTTAGAATGTACACGGAATAAAATGAACTATACAAATTGAGAAATGACAAGCGATATAATGATAAAGTGATCCGTACATAGTATCATTCTGCATATAGTAATTCTTTTATTTATACATAATTAAAATGTGAATAATTACAAGTTAAGTTTGGAAATTTATTATCCATGAGACGAAAATAATATTTGAATTTGAAATATCGTAATTGAAACTTGAAAAATGTATGACACGTATTATAAATTTAGAGTTTTTAAATAAATTCCCTATATTATGTACACTCAATATCTAGGTTTCAATTTCAAATACTAATTTGTTAAGTTTACTATTTTTCTGTGTCTATTTTCTTTTTCTCATACAATTTATATTGACTTACATAATTCTGATGTAATGCCGACACTACGGCTATCCTCTGAGCTTCCACCATTCTAATATTTACAACATCCGTTGTGACAATATTAATTATATCAGTATTGGCAAGTCGCTGCAGTAAGTCCGGGCTTGTGAAAACTAATGATTCCGAATTAGTATTGACGTTGCCGATAAAAACATCGAGATTGTAGAGATTCCCGAAAGATTTCAATGAACCCCACTCGGGGCTCATTACGACGTGACTTAAATCTTCATAAGAATTAATAATGGGCAATTCCCGCGGTAAGCGCAACCGCCAACCCTTCATGCGTCTTATGATACTTCGGTAATTAAGTAACTCGGCAGCCCTTTCATGCCTGTGATAATGCAATTTTAATTAACATAATCCTATCATTAGCATAATAATCATTATCGATGTACTATCTAAAAGGGAATTAGTGAAACTCACTAGCAAATAGTGAATTTTTACTAATTATCTTTTAGAGAGAATATTTTTAATTTATCTCTTAAAGAAAATTTATATTTGTTTATACTTACAAAACAGCAATACGCTGAAAAATCATTGCTGGATTTGTAAACTCACGTAAAGTTGCTCGATATAATTCATTCAATAATTCCTCGACATCGTCTAGCCGTTGATCAGGATGGTGATTATGGTTTGTTGTGCGATGAAATATGCCATGTCTGAGAAATCCTGCACCTTGACACTGTACATGACTTCCTGTCTTACACTTAAGATACCTATAAGAACAAAATTGAATTCATTTAAGTAAAAATTAATAATATTATAAGAGATTTACACACGATGCCTTCTATTGTTCGACTTTGTTAATAAAATAAACGATGACTATATTAAATAAACAAATTATTAAATTCATACATTGTGTTACGAATAAATGTTCGGCGTTTGTAAGCAAACCCATGAAAAACTCTTCGTGGCAATTGAAGCCTGGCATTTATTGCTTGTGCCATGTCGCAATGAGATACAGTACAATTTTTTAATAACCATACAGTGCACTGTCGACGATATTGTAAGACGTAATAATTATTGCGTCTTATTAGCCCTCAACACAGCTCACGTGACGCTGACCAGTTTTGTTAAAGAACAGAAGCTTCGAGGTACAATCGTGCTATGGTATCGCACGTAATCAGGAAGTGCGTTGTTCTTTTTTTTTTTAAATTTTTTCTAACTGAATAGTTGAAATGATACTGAAGTTAGTCGACGTCTAATAATTTTGTAAATTTTTTCAAAACCTTAAATAAACAAAAAAAAAATATTTAAAAAATTGTACTTGTAGCTTTTTTAATTTTTTACATGCGCATATTTTTAGATTTTTTCTTTTTTTTTTCGTAATTTGTTGAAAAAGAAATCCGAAAATTTTTAATTGATTGCTAACTTCAGGTTCATATAATTGAATAGCACTGAAGTAAGCCGACGTCTAATAATTTTCTAAATTTTTTCAAAACATTAAATAAACTAAAAAAAAAAGTATTTAAAAATTTACACTCATAGTTTTTTAAATTTTCTACATGTGCATTTTTTTAGATTTTTTTTTTTTGTAAACGATTTGTTGAAAAAAAATCTGAAAATTTTTAATTGTCTGCTAACTTCAGGATCATTATAATTGAAGGGGTTTGAAAAATGGGGTGAGGGGAAAATTGATGCCTTACACATACATACTTGTATGCATATACATACAGTCGTAACACTAACTTACTTATCGCTCATATTATCAAGTTTGTAGATGGATCTATCAGCTAATTGGCAAAGAGGTATAAAAGTGATAACTATCCTGCCAAAATATCTAGGATTGAGTTCTAGTATTTTCAACTAATCTTTTATCTTATTGATATTAATTAACACTGAAAAACAATTAAAGAAAAAAATTAAGTACCATGAAATTAAGTGAATATGTTTTAATTTTCACCTTTATTTTTATAGCTCAAATTATTTATTTATATCTATTACAGAAATATCACGTATATGATCCCATGAAATTGTAAATGATGATATCAAATTATTTAAGACACAATTTTATTGCTTGATTTTTATTTTGACAAAATTTCATAATCTTTAATATATATTTTTAAGTATATTGTATCATTACTACTTTATACAACTAGTAATCATATATGTTTACAGAGTACATAATACTGGTTAATAGATTTTTTTTGTTAAATAAATAATTATATCTACTTAATATATATGTAAGATATAATCTGTAAAAAACATAGTGTGCAGTACATTTAAGGAAAATAAATAATATTTTAATATAATATACTTATATCTACTTTCATTTTTATTGTTTTTTTTTTTGTTGTTTTTTAGCCCGTAAATTTACGTTATCTGAAATTAAAGAATATTGTATAAACTATAATCAGTAAATGAAAATAATCAAAAAAATTTTATTATATACTCACAAGTATTTTTTTGAATGCTATACAGATGCCTGCACAAATTCGGCATCTTAAGTCAGCCTGCTCAGTTGCTGCTAATGTTATTAAACCAACTGTACAATTTTCGCAGGCAAACCAATGCCAACAAGGCACACAAATGTAATTAGCAATATATGTTCCGCATAAAATGCATTTAGATTGCTCCAAATTACGTACTGAAATTTTAATGTACAGTTGATTAACCTCATAAATTAATAGCAACATTTTAAATTGTAGTTGTAAATGTATTTGTATTGTTGATAAATTATATATTGATAATTACACAAAACAACTTTAAAATTATTGCATTCATCAATTGTAGGTCGTAAAATCGGAATTCGATTCTCGTTATTGATAATATTTATTTCAATATCCGGTCTAACGAGATGTATATCTATAAAATACAATTGTCCTTTTTTAAAAATATTTTAATTAGGTGCAAATAGATTGTACATGAATATTTAACATACCGATATTATGATTTAGAGCGTTTATAAAAAAATCTACGTCGACTGCACGATTTATTACTGCTCGATTATTAAAAACAAGTAGAAAATGATTAGCAGTAGCCAAAAATCTTGGAATATCCAATAATTGCTGCTCGTATAGTGTCCATGCACGCATTATTATTTCACTACGCGTCTTATAACGAGTTTCTACAGGACGTCGGACTGGTAATCCCATTACAATGCTCATGTATTCGTTCCTCGTGACATATTGTAATTGAAGCAAATGGACTGAGGATCAATAAAAAATAGAAATTATAGTTGATAACTATTTTAATCATATTCATATTCAAGGCTTTTAGGTATCACAACCTTGCAATATCCATCATTAGATGGTTTGAAGTAACCGGTAACAAAACTTAATTTTTATGTACTGATGAATTTATTTAATGTTTCACGCAATATTTAAAAAAGTTATACTGATAGTTGAAAAGATGTATTTTTGGGTCACTTTTAAGCTAATCTTTTGCAATGAAAAACTTGAGTAAGAAAATCGCTAAATAAAAATTTAAATGCTTGTCTATAATTTATTTGTAATTTAGATTTAAAAAGAAATATGATATTTATTTTATTAAGTTATTAAGTGTATAGAGTGCTAATAGGGCTTCGATAGGCCCACCGAAAGATTTTAAATTAAAGAAAAAAGTAAATTAGAATTTAAAGGACTAATGTAGGAGTTTGAAATCAGTCATACGTAGAATACTTAGGTCTTAATCAGGAATTTAAGAATTTATCCTACCAAATGAGAATGAATAATTTTTGTAGGTTCTAAAGAGATGTTAAATTTTGATCTTTTAGAATCTATAGGAGCTAATAAGAGCATAAATAAAGTATGAAAAATACTCATTTAGGTCCGCTTAAGAATGTCAAGTACTAAAATAGGTCTATTCAAGTATATTGAGTACTTATAGCGCAGTCAAATTTCGACTCGGGAAATTCGATTCATTTTCGTCACAAGTTATTATTTATATTTAAAAATTAAATATTTTTACATTTTACTCTTAAAAAAGACAAGCAAGAATATTTAATTTTAAACCTTAATACTAAAAGTTAGGTTTATTTCATACGTGTCATTCGCCAAATTGATGGATGTTCACCGACTCGTTGTAGAAGCACTCGGTGATAAGCTTCGATCTCATTAGTCGTTTTGTGAAGATTTTTGTAAGCTGTGAATTTTGCTGGCGTTACTTGATGTAACCACCAGTTTCTGTAATAGGTTATTAAATCTTCGAATGCAGTTAATATATCTGGGGTAGCATTTTGAATCAGCCAGTCGAATGCCGCAGGTATATCGGCAGCAGGTAGTAAGGCGATACCAGTTAACTTGCGATAAAATTTCATGCCTTCATCCCAATTTTTTAAGCGCTCAATGAATGCTGGACCGTTTTTGTTCAGTCTTCTCATTAAAGCCTAAAGTTAATATATAATGAAATTATTCATTTTTTAAGAATTAAAAAAAAAAGTGAATGAAAAAAAGTGAAATGAAGAAATTGAATATCTGAGTCAGCTAGTAATTTACAAGTTGCGACAGCGGTAATTTCCAATTATTAATAGTAGAAAATTAAAAATAAAGTAAATTAAAATTTTGATCTCGAAAATGTAAAGCTTTAATTTCCAATATCTTTTAAAGTATTAAGATATAAACAAAGTTTATAAAATAAATCATTGATTACTTCTAATTTATTTGCATTTTTAGTTAGTTTCCTTTGTAAATTTTACATTCGATGATTACCTGAATATGATGAAAATAACAACGATGAATTGAAACAGCAGGAAAAACTCGATTTATTGCTGAGCTAAGGGCCTGTTCGAAGTCAATTGTAATAACAGTCGGATTGAAATGTGGAGCAAGGTCTCGCTTGAATTTGTTTAAAACTGCTACGTAAGCTTCAGTTGTTTTTTTTTCCATGAAAGCCCAAGTGATAGGTATTACCTAGAAATCAATGTTTATATATATTAGGGCGATTAAAAAAAAAAAAAAATAAATAAATAAAAATCTTCCCAAAAGACAGACTCTCAGCTCAACTCTAAGAGGTGGCTATTCTAATTTTAATTTCTTATTTAATTAACAAGTAAAATTTTTTTTTTTTTTTCATTAAAAATTTCATTACTCGTAAGCTACAGAATATTTTTTAAATTTATGCATAGGTCTTTAAAGTTGATTCCTCAAGCTTTCCAAACCTGTATGATAAGTTATTATCATAATTAAAATGGCAATTGAAAGCTATCTGAAAAGTATCGATTTAGTATTACACAATGAATTTATAATTTTATTTTTTTTCTCTGCGAACTTCAATTGGCGTTTTTATTATGATAATTTGGGAATCATATGGGTTTAGAAAGCTTGAGGAATCAATTTTGAAAACCTATATATAAATTTAAAAAATATTCTGTAGCTTACGAGTAATTAAAGTTTTAATGGAAAAAAAATATATATATATATATATCGGAGAAAAACAGTAACTGAATTTATCTTTAGGGTTTCGGAAAGTCCCATCAGTAAAATTTGGATTGTATTAAAATTAAAATTTTGCAATAAGATTTTAAAGATTAATGCAATGAAAAATTGCATAAATTCTTGTAAAATATTTTATGACGGTATATAGGCTTATGTTTGGAGTGGCACATCTGGTCACGAAACGTAGACACGGTCAGAAAGTAGTAAAGAATGCAATCTAATAATTGTATGGAATTACGTAGTTCATTTTTGTGTCTTTTTTTTAAGTGAAGACTTGGAGAGTCTTGAAAGGAAGGAATATAGAGTCCAATAACCAAAGGAGCAGTTCTTCTTGAGTATTTGCCAAGAACACATTATTCTTCTAATGCTGACCGTAGACTTGTTATCAAATCTAAATTTACCCTTGTGTATATCTTGTGTTTATATCGGTTGGGTTATACTGCAAACTAAACAATATTACCAAAATATATGTTTATCATACACTTACTGTTTCAGAAACTCTGCCCATTATTGTTAATAGCTGATATATATCTAGTTTGCGTGGGCATACTTTGAACGTTGCATCAATGTACAACTCTTTAACATTTAGCTGCCTCAGAAACTGAACATCTCCAATCACCGCTGCAACTGAAAAATCCTCAGCAATTATGCAAGAAACGGTCAAGCTGACCTCCTCGTGTTTTCTAAAATGTTCCCATTTTTCCATATTAATAATATCTACATAAGATCTCAGAGAACGTGGAATTGGAGGACGAAACTTTTGTCGCCATCGACGCATTGACGATTCTACACTTGTAAAAGTAACTCGAGGAGCAGCATCAGGATGTCTATTACAAAAATTATGTTTCTATAGATTATGATAGTTGAAAAATATAATTAGTTTTGATTTAAAGAAAAAAACGGTATTAAAAAACGAAGTCAAGAGTAAGATCCGAAAGGTAGCAGGATTTACTTATTTCAATAAGCAAATGATGATAAGATAATAGAATAATTTCATTTTAACGAATTATATATAAGAATCGGGAATACTGGTAGTAGCATTTATGACAACTGTAAAAATTAAATGTGGAAATTGCGTGATAGAAAATACAAATTAATAAGTGATGTGAGTGTAGCAGACATCAGACAAATTTAAAATTATTAATAAATAGAGTGAATAATTAATAAAATAAAATTTTAAAAAAATGCGCATTTAAAAAATTTTGAAATTAATAAGTCCATTTTTTATAAATATTATTTTTTTAATTATTTACTCTATTTATTTATTTATAATTTAAATCTTGTCTGATGTTTGCTACATTCACACTCATAATTGATAGTTTATTAGATAAAATATAAAAAAAATATACGAAAAAAGGAGAATTATAATGTGAATAAAAAATAGTAGTGCAGAGTTAAAAGTTACGAACACTTACAAGAGGCTTATTCTGTCATAGATTTTTCTTAAATCATCTAGTGTTGAAATTACTGTCTCAAATAAATCCTGTTTCATTGCTTGAATACAGATGTTATGTATATTAGCATCGTGATTATGTTCTGTGGTCCAAATTAACTGGCCTTGCACAATTTTACCTCTTGCGTAGCATTGCTTTGTAATTTTCTCTTTGCATCGGATATATCTAATTCAAAAAAGAAGTATATATATTTAATATTATATATTATAGCAATAACCACATGAGCTCAGTTTTAATATATATGATCGCTATTAACAAAGTAATAGCAGTACTAGACTTATAGGGAATATAATTAATTCCATATCTTTACACTATGAATTTCATATATTCTTAAAAAAATATATTATGAGTTCATGAAATTAATGAAAAATAAACCGTTGTGCAAATTTAAGCTGTCCAATGTCAGTTTATTGTTAGAGAAAAATTTACTTACGTAATCCCTTTCTTGGAAGTAAATAATTTTTTAAAATTATAATTTATATTATTAAATATTCGATTTTCATTGTCTGGACACATTTTTTAATACATGAATTATAACAATGTAAATTTATTCAAGTATAAATCTCTACAGTGATAATTAATTAATTTTATTCAACCGGTTGCCGATAAATGAAAACTAGAATATATATTGTTAAATGCAGGTTGGCACCATTGTATTATATGCGTATTAAATGTTATACTGTGTCCCATCAAAAGAATAATTGCTTCACTAGATCACTATGCATTTATTTCTTATACCCCCAATATCCAATCTAAGATAATTCTTTTGTTTCCGCTGAGCAGCCAGGCGCGCTTATTCTTTTTCTGTCAAAGTAAGTGTGTGAGCATCTAAAGAGGTTATTGGTATCTACATTATTAAAATTTATGCAGTATTCGATTTTAACAAATTATCCTATATACAAATAATTTCACGACCTATTGAAGCAATTTTATTTGCAAGTTGCAGTATAGTAATTACAACTATATTGTGTGAAAAGTAAAAAATGGAAGAAATGGAAAACTTACAACTGCAACTGCCTGAACGTGTCTTCGATGGATTTACGTACTTCCGACACAAAGTCACTGAAAATAATACAGAGTAAATACTAATGTTTATTCCTCACAGATAATAAAACTTTATTTATTAACAATACAAATAGTTATTAACAATATAGTTGAAATAATAAAGACAAAATATAAATTTATTAATAAAAATACGTATGATCTTGAAGTTAATATGAGTGCGAACGTAGCAGATATCAGACAAATTCTTAATTATAAATAAATACAGTAAAAAATTTATAAAATAAAATTTTTAAAAATGCGCATTTAAAAAATTTCAAAATTAATAAGTGCATTTTTTATAAATGTTATTTTTTTAATTATTTACTCCATCTATTTATTATTTAAAATTTGTCTATCTGCTACATTGACACTCGTAATTAAGAATACTTAAATTAGCCGACGTCGAATAATTTTTGGATTTTTTAAAAACGAAAAATTAAAAAAAAAAAATATTTCAGAAAACTTCATGTATAGTTTTTGAAATTTTCTACATGTGCATATTTATTTTTTTTTTTTTTAATTTAATTGTTAAACAAAAATCGAAAATTTTTAAATTGTCTGCTATCGACTCGGCGTGAGTCTCAGAAAGACATCTTATTGGTATCATAAAGTTATCTAAAAAATTATGCCATCGTTCTGATATCTTTCTAACATTTATGCCGAGCGAGTAACTTCGGGATCATAGTAATTACATCTGATCCAGAAGTTAGCAGACAAATTAAAAATTTTCGATTTTTTACAGCAATTTAGTTTAAAGATAAAAAAAACTACAAATATGCACGTGTAGAAAATTTAAAAAACTATAGGTGCAATTTCTGAGATAATTTATTTTTTAAATTTATCATTTTTAAAAAAATCCAAGAATTATTCGACGTTGGCTAATTTCAGTATCAGGAATTACTGGTTTATACAATATATTTCGATTTACTGATAAAAGAAGTCTAAATTTTATAATAAATTGTTATCAGATATCTAGTCTGCAAAAAAGGACGGAGCCTGATATGTAAAGGGGCTGGAATTTTCAGGGAAAATCATTTCACCAGGACACATGAACACAATCACCAACCCAATCCTAGAGCAGAAATGGACAACATATTTCTGAATGAATTATTTCAAGCAACGATAAAAGAGTTTACTGAGCCATCAATAATTTTTAAACGTCTAGCTATTTTGTTCGTATATAAACATGATTACATACAATTATAGTATCCTTGATTAAACAAAACGATTCAATCAATGATGGAAATATATCTATATAGCAGTTAAATTGAATCGTTTCTGATCGTTTTTTTACATCAGAGATTTAATATTTTATTTATTTTTTTATATAATTTTCTTGCCGTAGACATGAAGAATCTGCTCGCCGTATTAACCATCGCGACACCATACGAAGAATGAAACACTGGCGTTCACAGCGGGCATTGCCCATTATTAATTCTTATGAAGATCTAAGTCACGTCGTAATGAGCCCCGAGTGGGGTTCATTGAAATCTTTCGGGAATCTCTACAATCTCGATGTTTTTATCGGCAACGTCAATACTAATTCGGAATCATTAGTTTTCACAAGCCCGGACTTACTGCAGCGACTTGCCAATACTGATATAATTAATATTGTCACAACGGATGTTGTAAATATTAGAATGGTGGAAGCTCAGAGGATAGCCGTAGTGTCGGCAGTACATCAGAATTATGTAAGTAATTATAAATTGTATGAGAAAAAATAAAATAGACACAGACAATAGTAAACTTAACAAATTAGTATTTGAAATTGCAACCCAGAAATTGAGTGTAAATAATATAGGGAATTAAAAAACTCTAAATTTATAATACGTGTCATACAGTTTTCAAGTTTCAATTACGATATTTCAAATTCAAATATTATTTTCGTCTCATGGACAATAAATTTCCAAACTTCACTTGTAATTATTCACATTTTAATTATGTATAAATAAAAGAATTACTATATGCAGAATGATACTATACACGGATCACTTTATCATTACATCGCTTGTCATTTCTCAATTTGTATAGTTCATTTTATTCCGTGTACATTCTAATTAAAAGTCAATTAGTTAATTTCATTAGCAAATAAAAAATATTCATTTATTTTCGATAATTCTTTTTTAGTGAGAATGATATTTTATTACTCATTTTTACAGTCGGTTTTGTGCATGCTGATATGCTTAAAAGACCGTGATCATTGTGACTTCATACCAGCGCTACAGTACCTTCAAAGATATATAGCAAATCCTGATCGTGTTTATCATAACTTCAACGAAGCTATGTACAATGCGATCCGCCATGTTTATGGAGATATACCATTACGAGGGACGTTTTACAGTTATGCTAATGTAAGCCTTAAATTCAACTAACTATTATTTTAATAAGTAATAAAGAAAAAAAAATCTCGAGTCATTAAAGAAAAATTATAAAAAAAAATTTGAGTTTAACATAATTTGTGAATTTATTTTTTATTTCGCTTCTCATGTGGGTGTGTTACATAAGCGCCGCCTTAATTGCCACCTTTCAAGAGAGTCTATCTCTTCTAATAGATGGTCATCTAGATGATTTTTTTTTTTTTAAGTTTAGTAATAATCAACTGAAATCATATTAAAATTATAATCTTAATAACTTTTCATAAAAATTACAAGGCAAATTTTCTTTTTTTCCATAAATAAATGTATATATATATATATATATATATATATATATATATCTACATGTATAAGATAAAAGATTATGAAACACTTAAAAAAACAATTTCATAATTGTTTAATATCATTATTGAATTTAAACTTTATTTTAATTTATACAATGTGTCCATTACTAATTTTCTGTAATTTTCAGATTATTTACCACAAAGCATTACAATTTCAAGTTGTCTTAGATAACCAATATTCGCAGATCATTTTGAAAAAGCTCATGTGCTTACCTCTTCTTTCACCCCCATTAATCTCAGTTGCTTTGAGGAACATCCAACAATATACTGTACAACATCACATGAATAATTTTCACCAACTGTTAGAGTATGTCAATAATACTTGGGTCCAGGGAGTTGGAGTAGATGAGCTGACTTTTTTTAATGACATTAATTCATTGAATGACTCACAGCGATCATCATTGAGAGTCTTTTTAAATGAATTAAACAATCGGGATGTCAATATTTGGCGGATAATGGGTAAATAGTTTATGATAAAAAGTAAAATTAAATAAGAATCCTGCGTATACATATGTATATATTGTTTTTTTTTTTTTTTTTTTTTTGTTTACATTCCTTATCATTTCAGAATGCTCCGAAAAAATCTTCTTGAATTGTATTAATGATGTACAACGGCTGCAAACTCAACGAATTATTACGAAAACTCCAAAAGTTAGAGAATTGTTCAATAAATGTAATATGTTAAAACAATGGAAAAAGCTCCAAAATAACAATGATTATGCGTTTGACTTTCTTGCTGCATGTAGCTTTCTAATTGAAGATTTGTACTTGAATCACAATCATGACAATGAATGGACCGTCGATGATTCATTCGTTGTACTTCGAAATAATGAAATAAATGCTAATGTCAATGCGGTTGAGATACCTGCCCCTGAAGAACCGTTTATGTTTGAAGAGATCAATCCAAATCTGGGTAAGTTTTTTTTTATTTCGACGAAGTTTCAATTTCAAATGCCGCTATATTTTAGGCGGCCAGTGGTTTAGTATTTTGTAAGCCACCATTATATGGTAACGAAAATAATTGAAGCCTGTTTTTTCGTGTCCTTGCAACTTTATATTACGTAAAGTAATAAATCATTTTTTCTTATCAATTATCAATCATATGTCACTTATTTATCAAACTTCTAAGCCGAATGATACATGCAATCTCATTTTTATCATTAGTTTGCAACCGATATCACGGTTTCTACGAATGAGTTCCCATAACTAAATTTATCTTCTTCAATTTTTTTAGTAGAAAAAAAAAAAAAGATAAAATCTTGAAAACTAAATTACAACTTTTTTTTTGGGACAGCCTTTTATTTACGTGACGCACCACGTCAAGCTTTACCTCGGCGCGGTCGCCAGCGTAAGTATTTTTTTGTAATATACATATATATAAAAGTTTTCGACGTTTTCACTTGATTTTTATGAAAATAAATAGGTCGTCAAGTGAATCCTGCAAATGTACACTATAGAATGGACGCCAATAATGGTTCGTATCATTTGTTTCATAAATAAAGCTATTATCTTATTTGATAATAATCTGTTCGATATCAGAAATATGATACCAATTAAAATTTTAATTACTTTAACATTTATGAAATAGGTATCGCAAATATTGCAATTCATCCTCATGGAATTAGACGAAATGCTAACGGTATCATCTAATTAGTACTTTCTGTTTTAGATAAACAGACATTTTACAATGATAGAAGGATTTCTTAGCATTCAAAAATATTTCTTAGTATTTGATAAATCGTTGCTTAAAAATTATTTCTTAGCATTTAACAAACACTTCTTACAATTTAAGAAATCATTTTTTAAGACACGATTTCTTAACAATTAAGAAACCATTTTTTAAACAGTAAGAAATATTTGTTAAATACCAAGAAATAATTTTTAAGAAATAATTTCTTAAATACTAAGAGATATTTTTAAATACTAAGAAATCCTTCTATCAGTGTATTAAAAGCTTAATTAAAGTTAACTTACTTTGATTTCTGCTGAAGATGTACATGAAAATGTAGATGCTGCAATTAATGGGGCAATACAACCAGTTAGAATACCTGACGCTCATGGTTTGTATCAAATCTAATATTAAAACTTTAATTTTTAATAAAACTATCTTTTTATAAATCATTTATTTTCATAGTCGGTGAAATTAATGGGGCAATTCCACCAATTGGAATACCTGATGCTCATGGTTTGTATCAAATCTAAAATTAAAACTTTAATTTTTTATAAAACCATCTTTTTATAAATCATTTATTTTCGTAGTTGGTCAAATTAATGGGGCAATACAACCAGTTGGAATACCTGACGCTCATGGTTTGTATCAAATCTAAAATTAAAACTTTAATTTTTAATAAAACTATCTTTTTATTAATCATTTATTTTCATAGTCGGTGAAATTAATGGGGCAATTCCACCAATTGGAATACCTGATGCTCATGGTTTGTATCAAATCTAAAATTAAAACTTTAATTTTTAATAAAACTATCTTTTTATTAATCATTTATTTTCATAGTCGGTGAAATTAATGGGGCAATTCCACCAATTGGAATACCTGATGCTCATGGTTTGTATCAAATCTAAAATTAATACTTTAATTTTTTATAAAACCATCTTTTTATAAATCATTTATTTTCGTAGTTGGTCAAATTAATGGGGCAATACAACCAGTTGGAATACCTGACGCTCATGGTTTGTATCAAATCTAAATCTAAAACGTCAATTTTTATAGAACCATCTTTTAATAAATTGCTTACTCTTGTAGCTGCAGGCATACAAGTAAATGAGCATGCTGTATCCAATAATAACGAAGTGCACGAAGATAACTGTATGTATTAAAACTCAACATAATGGTGATATGTTATTTGTAATGTCTGATAAATCATAAATATGGGCTGTTTTTACCTATTTTCAGTAGTTGTTGCGGACTCAATTCCCATAAATGAAAATCCAACTATCAATCAACAAGAAGCGGCAAGAATATTCAAAATTATCGGTAATAAATAAAGTAATACTTGCACTCTGATACAGTAGTATGATTCGAATTATTTATATTTATACGGATTATTGGATTTTTTGTAGACGGAGACCTGGTAACGAAGACTTTGCCCATTAAACAAGTGTGCAATATTTGCCACAAGGAATCAATATTATACTCTATACAACAATGCTACCATTTGTGTATCGGCAAGCATTGTATGCTACGCTTTCTTCGTAAATTTTTCAAGGAAAAAAACGATTTATTAACATGTCCGCATTGCTTGGAAGTCATTGACTATATTTGCTATATATCCATAAATAATTCCTAATGAAAAGAAGTTATATAAGTTTGAACATCAAGATTAATTTCAATTGGAATTAAGTTTTTTTAATTAAAAATTTTAAAAATCTATAAACTATTTTTAAAAAGATAAGATTAGTATGAGTTAAAAAAATTATGTGACTAATTTTACGATTTTATTTTGGAATTTCAATTATTATTGTAACTTGCCTATTATTAATACTTGTGTGATGAATAAAAATACAGTCTAAATCAAATTCAGATGTATTTTTTATTTATAAATTTATATAATATTTATATAATATTTATAATTAATATTTATATAAGTTTATGTTTTATTAGGTCCAATATTTTCAATAATAATTGTGATTAAAGCATAATTAATTTATTCTATTGGACATTAATTCCGATTATTTTTAATATCTAATTAAAATTTTATTTTATAATTCATATAGGGTAAAAATACCATTTGTTTTTTTTTTTTTTATACTTTTTCATTAATTAAAATAAAATATTAAAGGTCTAAAAATAAAGCACTGGCCACAAATAGCACTTCTATCCTAATTAAATAAATTCAATTTAATTATTTAATACAAATTAAACTCGTTAAATTCATATATAATTATTACATAACGAATCATACAAATTTTTTAAACACAATCAATCCGCCAAAACACTCACATGATAATGGTAAATTCATAGGGGAAGTCTGTAATATCGACTGTCAGCAAACCTTAGAAAATTTTATTAAAAATGGTCTTTCTTATAAAATGTAATACTGAAGAATTGGCGTTCGTAGTTTAAATATTTCGGAAGTATTGGATTTCTGAAATATTGTCCTTCTAAATATTGTCAATTCTTTAGTACGAAAGAATGAATATTGTAAATTCTGAGTATGTGTTGATATGAAGATTAGAAAATCGATGTTTTTGACAAGGTGATAATTCGTCATTCTGAATTATGAACCATCTTTATTTTGTACATTCGTAACTATGAGTTTCTGAAGTTGGTATACTTCTGAAATTTTTACTTTTGACGGTTTGCCTGCAAGCCCATCATGAGTAGTGCAAGAAGTAAAACAATAAATTATTGATTTAAATGATGACAGAAATAGTTGATGAATGTTTGTTGGATGACTTTTAATCATTAACTATTTACAAAAATTAATTATCAAGGAATTTCACAATTACAGGTTAAACATGGACAATTGTTTTTTAATTTATTTTATATTTATCCGATAAATTCACAGAAAGCGAGATACTAAACTCGATTTCTAAAAAAATAACAAATTTAATGATATTTTTATATTGTCATGTCGTTCAGTATTCAATTAATAATTTTATAAATAAATTTTGCATTTTGTTACTTGATGACAGTACCGTATCAATTTCGGGGTACCATGGGGCGATTTATAAAGGCGGTAAAATTTAAATTTTACAATAAAAAATATTCATCATTTTTTTTTTTTTTTTAATAATTTTTAATAACGTAAAAAATTTCTAATCACATAAATGCGGTTATTGATCTTATTCAAAGTTGCTTTTCTCAATAAATGACGTTATTTTATCGCTATTATTATTATTTTTAACTTCCCGCTAAGGAAATCGAAGATTTTCAAAAATTTCGGGAAGTTATTGTTTTCACCCCGATTTGCAAAAATCGAAATTCCAACAGATGTCGAGGTTTTGAGGTTCTAGGAAGCTATTTTGACTAAATTCCAGATGATGTCCGAGTGTATGTATGTATGTATGTACGTACGTACGTACGTATGTAAATATTCTGTAACTTTTGAACGGATAAACCGATTTTGATCGTCCAGGTGTCATTCGACGCGTCTTGTTAATTACTATAAGCACTGAAAGTTTGAGCTTAATCGGTAGGGTACGTTTGGAGATATTTCAAAAATAAAATTTTTTTAAAAATGTTTTTTTTGAATATGTAACGGGGTAAAATTCGATTTAATTTTTTTTTATTTAAATTTAAATAATTGATTTTTCCCGCGGTGGGTTAATTACCCTGCATAAGCAAGCGCACATGGTCTAGTTTGTCGACTTGTCACCGAAAGCGCTGATTGCAGAAGCTCGTCTTCTAAGACCCAATTAGAATTAAGATAGGAGTGGTCAGTTACGAAGATTCCCGGGGGGACGCGAAGCTAGATATTATTAGCAGTGCTGCCAGAACGTGCGATATTTTTACCCCTTCCAGAGGGCCGTGCGCGCGATGCACACACGCAATTATGTCTATCGGTGTGTCGGGAAACCGAAAGAAGCCGAGAGAAACCGAGCGCTGTAAACAAGCGGAGGAGAAATGTTGCTCCCACCATGCGTCGTTTCGTACCCGCTTAGAGTTGCGTGTTCAAATCCGCACTCGAATTTGATTTTTTTTTTTTTTATTATTTTTTAACGTAATAAATTTTTAAATATTTATTTGTTCAAATTTTTTAATTAATTGATAATTAAAAATTTTTTGAACTAATTTAAATAGCTATAAAATAGATAAATAAATATTAAAACATAATCCTCTCATTGTACTTTTATTTAATAATAAATTTTAGATTATTAATTGTAATTTTAATAAATAATTATTATTAAAAGTCATTTATTATTAATATTAGTTATTAGTTTTAAATGTTACTTAGAGTTTAAAATACAATTTTTATAAAAGCTGTTGCATTTAATCGTTGTTCTGATTCTGTGGACGTGCGACAATGTTTTTGTTTCAGGAGCTTCAAGTCGTGTGTTCACAACCGCGACTGAGTCGAATTTTTTTTTTTTAAACTACTTAATAATTAATTATTTTCTAATTATCTTTAACTAATTTTTACAAAAAAACTTATCAATATTATTTAAATAAATAACAAAACGCAATTTTTAGACATTATTTATCGTTTTTTATCATTTGTATACTACTATCCGTAGTTCTAATGGTTA
>OZ024711.1:15052618-15065703 GCA_964016945.1 Microplitis deprimator | reverse complement strand
AATTTTCTTATTACCTTTTTTTTTAACTTACAGTGACATTTAACGAAGATCGTGCCCTCATAAATGCCCGGTTATTTAAACATGGATCGGACTTTATTTTTAACCGTCTTCGAGACGACGATCTCAATATTTGGAAATAAGTTTATTATTATTATTTTATAATTAAGAGAATGAAGAAAATTCTGTCTCCTGCGTATTTACATAACTTAATTAATTCTCTTAGTTACATATAGTACAATTAAATTGATTTGTACTTAAATTTATGCCATATATAGGTTTCATATGCTTTTTAGGTATGGTTAATTTACCATGATGTTTATGGAATACTTCTAAATAAATTCACATTTCAAGTAGGATAGAATTTATTTATTAAGTCCTGTACAATGGAATCTCGTCGTATATCAAATTTTCATGCATTTCATATACAGAATTAGTAAAACTTTGTAACGGGTATATTTTTATTTATTTATTATTCATTCATTTATAACGTACATTTCGGCTTCGTAGCCTAGAAAAAGGACTCGGTTACATTTTCATTGGTACCTTATATGGTGTCTTTATTGTTTGAGCTACCAATCATTGCAATTTTAATTTAATTTAATTTTTATGTACTGTATTAATATTGTGGTTATTAATTGTTGAATTTATTTTTATTTCATTTATATTTTCGTTGCGTTATTTTTTTCTTGCGTTTTTTTTTTTTTTAAATTTTTATGATCCATGTTACTTCCTCCTCACAGTCCACATAACTCAGGATCTTCTATAATTCCAACTTTGTTCTATCAACTTATTAATATTTCTTTCAAATATTATTTCTTTTGAAGTTAAATGCTCAGGGGGTTATCCCCGGTAGTCCGACTCTACCGAGGGCCTCACCTGAGCGCCAAATCGTTACTGCTGCGATGCTTTATCAACAAGATGATCAGCATGCGCAGCAGGCCAAGTTTCGTTGTCTTAGGAGACGGAGGGATCCGAGAATTACAGCCTTTTGCATCCTCGATGCCAAAAACTCAACTTGCGATGAGCAAGTTGGGATTTTAGCCAATGCAGATACAAAATTCTGTTTCATCCCTCCTAGGACGCCAACAATGAGTACGACAAGCTTGACACGGTAGCCTGGGTAAAGTTTGCCAATTTCAAACAGGAGATCCTGATATATTTCGTGTTTGTGCTCTTCTTTAACCGTGATGTTATATTCAGCTGGAGCTGAAAACTCAATAACATAAATGTTACGAGCGGTTTTATCGAAGAGCACAATATCAGGTTTATTGTGATCTATTTTCCGCGTTGTTGCGAATGGCACGTTCCAATAAATACGGCAACGGTCATTCTCAACAACTTGCGGAATGTCTCCTGGCAAATAAGGCAGCACTGGTGTTTTATCGATACCGTGCGTGTGTCTAAGGTGGTAATAAAGTACTCGCAGAGCAGCATTGTGACGCTGAACGTATGCACTTCTCGCCAGCACAGGACATGCTGACAAGAGATGCATAAGCGTTTCAGGATGTTGCTTACACACCCTACACTGTGTGTCGGGTAGCTGCATCTGGAGCACTTTTGCACGGTATTCGAGAGTGTTAATTACACCATCTTGGCAGGCAAAAATATACCCTTCAGTCTCGGACATCAGGCCAGCTGACTTAAGGAAGGAAAACGTCAGCTGTTCGGACAAGCCATGTTATTATTATTATTATTATTATTATTATTATTATTATTATTTATGTTGATCACGTCAACGTTTGATTTACTTTGTTTGTTGATGTTACTTGGAATGACACTAAATTTACTAAAACTAGATAATAATTGTAAGATCGAGCGAGCCCGCCGAAGGCGGGTGAAGCTCGATCATAATTATATTGATAGTTTCGTTCGAAGAGATCACTGTGTAGTACCGTCCTTGTACGCTTATTCAAACCACATAGTTAAGCTGTAAAACAAAATTAAGTTGGTGTCCATGGTAACTGGTTTATTTATTCTTCATACAGTTCAGCTATACATTAAATTAAGTAGAAGTGATCACTGGGAGGGTGATACCTTGGGTGGGAGTGATCTCTTCGAACGAAACTATCAATATTATTATGATCGAGCTTCGCCCGCCTTCGGCGAGCTCGCTCGATCTTACAATTCTATTTTAAGTTTCGTTCTCGAGATCACTGTGTAGATGTTTAGAGCTGTAATGAACATATTTAATAAATGAAATATAAATTATAATAGATAAATAATGTTTAATCGAGTTGAACTCCTTTTTTTTTTTTTTTTTTATTTAAAACAAGAATTAATAATTTGTCATTGAACATGAAAATTAGTAAATTAAATATAGCCATACCAACATATGGAAATATTTTAAATAAACAATAACACAATTTAAATTAATTATAATAACATTAAGTTAATATTGACTCAGCAAAAGAATTTTTATCATTAACAATTGGTCTGTTATAAAATTTTTCAAATACTTTTGATTTATTTGACCATCCAGCCAAACTTTTAATTATATTCACGTCAACTCCTTTCTTGAAAGCACTTGAAGTTGAAGCGTGTCTAAAACTATGAGGAGTATAGACATCGCCCACCTTACACTCTAATAAAAAGGATCTAAGCCATCTACTGATAGTATCCTTTGATCCTTTTTTATGGCTTCCTAGTAGTGATAAATAAATACTCAATATTATCAGCTAATTTTGACGTGACATTTAAATATCGTTCTAGGGTAGATGCCACACATAGATTTAAATTGTTATTAAATTTTTGTAAAATTAATAGGGGTTGAAACGCGCCTTTTCTAGAAGATTTAATTTTATCTGGAATTTCTATTTCAAATCCTTCACCTTTTTTAATAATATTACTCCTTTTAATTAAAGAAATTGTTTGAATGCGATGAGCGTAGACTAATGCTATCAAAACAACTAATTTTGTTGTTAGTTGTTGTAAGTTAAGAACATTTACCGGATTTAACAACTCTAAATTTTCAATTAATGGGCCCAAACTATAAATTCTATCATACTTGGGTTTAGCAGGCTTAATATTATAAGCACCCTTAAGTAAACGCGTTACCAAAGGATTTTTTCCAATATCCTTATCACAAACAAGTGATAGCGCGGAACGAATGGTATTTAAAGTACTGTACCGTGCTCCATCATTAAATTTTTTTGTTAAATATCTTACAACAATTTCTTCTTTGGGTTTAAACATGTCAATTTTCTTTGATATACAAAAAGAAGCCCAGTCGCTAATTGGCTTGGAGTATTGCTTCAAAGTCGAAGTAGAAATGGACTTGATAAGAATATCAATGGCTTCATCATTTATACCTTTCTGTTTAAATGCTTGGCAGATAATCGAGCAGCCATCAGAGATAGTTTGTTAGCCAAAGGATGTTGAACTTGTCTACAAGGAGAGAGGAGTAAATTAACATCTGGTTGAAAAATTATAGGTTCTGAGTCTAGCAGCGAAAGCCATAATGGGTACCATGGCTGACCACGCCAGTTTGGAACTACTAAAATTCCACAAGCCTGGTCAGCTTGAATTTTTTTTAATGTTTTTAAGATTAATGAAAACGGAGGGAAAGCAAAAAAATTTTGATGTTTCCAGTTGATTGTAAATGCATCAATACTGACTGCCAGAGGATCACGATGCCAGGAGCAGTAGTTTTTGCATTTTTTATTTGAAGATGATGCGAAAAGATCAATGTCTGGTCTGCCCAGCTGAGAAACAATCTTATCAAATGCACCAGAAGACAGTTCCCACTCAGTGTCTATATTTTCGATCCTAGAAGCTCTATCCGCATCAACGTTATCCTTGTATGAAGCAAATATCCATATATTCCTGCATTCACACCAAGACCAAATGTCATAGGATAAGTCATTTAAGTACTTATACTTTGTACCGCCCATTTTATTAATATACGCAATTGTAGTTGAATTATCAATCCGTAAAAGAACCTCACAATTAGTAAATTCAGATGCAAATGTTTTTAAACCGTTAAAAGCTGCTAAGAGTTCCAGATAATTGATGTGAAAGGATCTTTCCATGAAGTTCCAGTGTCCATAAGCCACCTGTCCATCACAAGAGGCATTCCAGCCTGTAGTTGACGCATCTGAAAATATTGTGATTGTGAATTTAGAATTTCTAATAGGGTTTTTTGAATTCAAAATATTACTCGACCACCAGTTAAATTCATTTAATAATGAAGGGGATATACTCATAATATGATCATAGTTATTATTAGATTTTAATAGAGCCAGATAACGTTGTTGTTCAAACGCCTTAGAATGAAACCAGCCATAATTAACTGCTGGACAAGCTGCTGTGATATTTCCCACAAATTGGGAAAATTCCCTGATGGTACAATGAGTAATATCTCTAAATTTTAAAACTAAATCATGTATATGAGATTTCTTTTCTTTTGTTAGTGCAATTGTCATTTGATCTGAACCAAATACAAAACCCAGAAATTTGCAAGACGTTGAAGGGATAAAATTACTCTTTGTCTCGTTCAAAATAAATCCTAGAGATTCTAAAAGCTCGCGAGAAGTTTTTAAATTTTTTGAACATAAAGCAATAGAATCAGCTGCTAGCCACCAGTCATCTAGATAAACTACTGATATCAAACCTAACTCTCTCAGGTAGCAAATAATAGGTTTAAATATTTTTGTAAAAACCGACGGTGCCGTACTTAAACCAAATGGTAAACAAATAAATTCATAAAGACGATTATTCCATATAAATCTCACATATTTCCAGAACTTTTTATGAACTGGAATCATAAAATAGGCATCTTTCAGGTCAAAATTAGCCATCAGACATCCTTTTGACATTAATTTTAAAATTGTCCGATAATCCTCCATTTTAAAATGTACAGTCTCTATGAATTTATTTAAATTTTTTAAATTGAGAATAAATCTCATTTTACCATTTTTTTCGGTATAAGAAAGATACTTGATAAGAATTGGCCCTCTTCCTCAGCACACTCTTGAATAGCACCCATAGATATAAGGTCATTTACAGTATTTTGCATCTCGAGTTTATTACCAGATAAATGATTATTGGAAGGCACTGAAGATTGAGTTGATGTAGAAATAAATGGAATTTTGTATCCAGAAATCGTCTCAAGAATAAAGGGGTCAGAGGTGATTTTGGACCAAACGAGAGCGAAATACTTTAACCTACCAGCAATAGGACTCACCTTTATTTCTTCTGCGTCTGAATGTGTTGAGCTGGAGGGAACTGATTTCCTGCTCGGGATCGAGTTGTCATCTGGTTGTTCCTGTTTGCAACCGATGTTCTGATGAAAGAACGCCTGTAGCCCGTCTGATTGGAGTTGGTCCGTAGAGCAGACGGGCCTCTCCAGTTTAAAGAAGTTTTAGGTCGAACTAACTCTCTTCGTGGTGTCTGATTTTTTAAAGACATGCCAGTCTTTTCAACGGCAACAGCGCTCTTAATTCTTTTGGCTAGGTCTTCACCAAACAAGAATTCATCGGTGGGTGAGTCTTCAAGGACAGACTTCCTTTTCTCATCAACACAGGGATACAACTGGGAACGTCTGGACTTGGAAAGCTGGAAAAATAGCTCACACATCATACTACTTGAGTCACAAAGAAGTTGTAATAACTCGTTTTTGTCTACTGGCTCCTCATCATCATTAAAAATATTGCAAATAGCTGTACCCATAGCCACTAAACTACGACCACATAAATCCTGATGATTAGCTAAATATTTATCGCGAGATTTAGCCGTTTTATGTAAAAGTGGAAGTAATTCAGGATTGAGAACCGGAGCAATGAGAGGACAATTTCCTTCATTAGGATAAGTGTCATTCATTCTTGACTTATCATCTTTGCTCATACCAGAAGCTAATAAATCTTTCCAACATGAAGCTAATTCAGGATGAAAAGCAAAATTTTTATCCCGTAAAAGTCTTTTTTCTGAACCCAAAATTTGGAGAACTGATTCATTGAGGATGGGGACATCAGATCCCTTCGTCTCCTGCAACTCCACTGACGCCTGAGAGTCTTTATTTGAGACATTTAAATCATTTTCGACTTCATTATCGGAGTTCTCACTCTGACCTTGGTCGTCAACATCTGAGTCTGCAAGAGCAAAAGATCTAGGTCAAAACAAGTTATCAGGCAGAAAAAATTATTCTCCTGACGCAAAATTAAAAAATAAAGAGAACAGGATTGTAAAAACAAATCCAAACTTCACTTGTTTTTATTTATTTATTATTAATTTAATTTAATTTAAATTAAAATTTAAAATTTTTTTTTTTTTTTTTTTTTTTTTTTTTTTTTTTATTTGACCCAGTCAAAGGTACAACAAAATTATAAAAATAAAATTTGTTACCCAATAAATAATAATGAAATATTTATTTATATAATTTAATATTTACCCTCAGATAAAATATTATCAATTAAATCATTTGATGGCTTTTCCAACTCAATTAAATGTTGGTATTTTTTTAATTTTTTTTGTAGTAATTCTAAATGAGAATTACTTTCAATTTTACGTTTGCTCATTTTATTTAATAAATAAATGACAAAATAATGTTTTATTTTACGATAACTGATTAAATAAATAATATTTGATTAGAGAAATTAAAATCGATGTTATCTTAAAGCGCACAAAAAACGTAATGAAGAATAAATAAACCAGTTACCATGGACATCACTTAATTTTGTTTTACAGCTTAACTATGTGGTTTGAATAAGCGTACAAGGACGGTACTACACAGTGATCTCGAGAACGAAACTTGAAATATAATTCACTATCATTTAGAACTTCTTTCGCTTCTGAATGTTTCGATTTTTTTCCAGTTTTTTTACACCCATTTCTCAAATTTTGAGTATTACTGCCATAACTAATCTTCAGTTCGTTAGCAACATTTTTTTTTTTGTATTTAAGTTTTGCTAATGAAAGATTACTTGATTTTGTTGGAAAATGTGTAATACGTTTATTTCTGAATATTTCTAACAAATGAGTACGCATGTTATCGTGATCATACTGAATTAAATACTCTTCCGGCCAAATCCCTAATGTCAAAGAAGTCGCGAATGCTATGGCGTAAACGCCACAATCGTAGCCATTTGGTTGTCTTTGTACTTTAGGAAATACAACTGTATCAGTATCAAACGACAATTCTGGATAAAAACGACGCAAAATGACTTTATGATTTTCGTGGAGAACGTTCATTCTGGCAGAGTCAAAAATATAAACTTTCTTTTTGGTGTAATAGCAACAAACCCAATGGTCACTTGAATTATTATCGTTCTTGTCATTAATATACGCATTATTACGACTATGCAATATTTGAATGTGATCTTTATCATAATCTAATGGCTCAATTAATTCAGGACATTGGACTTTCCAACTTTCTTGGAATGAATACGCAAATTGATTCGATAACAGAAACTCATAATAATCAATATGATCATCTTCTAATAAATTGTTTGAAGCAATTTTTAATAATGAATAATCATTAGGTTGTTGCATTTTGAGTAAAATGGAAAAATTGACAGAAATAATTAAAAGATGTTTGTATTTATTGGTGAAATTTATTGCAGAACAAATTATAACAAAAACGTCAAATTAATATATCTAATAAAACTAAAAATGATATAAAATAATGATAATACAACTATTATCACAATACTTATCAACTATAAAATACTTAAATTAGCAAATTTATTTATTAAGATAATGTTAAGCAACCGCTGATTGCTAACAAGTGTAGCTATCAATAGCGTCAATGCTTAAAGAAGCAGAATTACAATAATACAATCAAACTTTTTATTGATATTGCGAATATCGTTATTTGACTGCTCAATTATAGCAGATATGTCGGCGAAAGAAAGTACTGCTTTAAGAAGCAGAATATAAATAATATTGAACTGCTTCTTGATATTGCAGGTATCGTTATTTAACTGCTCAATTGTAGCAGATGAATCGACAAGGGGAACTACTGCTTTAGAAAGCAGAATATGAGTGATACTAAACTGCTTATTGATAGCAGAAATCACACTATGCAACTGCTGATAAAAAAAATGTATCTTAAATTAATAATATTGATAAACTGTCTTCGAATAAATATAAATGAATCACAACTTACAACTTGAATTTCAATTTGGAGAAAAAAAAAACAACAAAGAATCACATACAATAATATCTGGTTGTAAAACTGTGAAATTTCTCCTATGGACAATTAAATTGGAAATTTATACGATTTAACTTGTGCAACATAAATTCTAAAGACATGTAATGTATGTATACATGCATATATATTTAACTGTTATCATTGAATTTCAACTCAAATCTCATGAAAAACAAATTTCAATATCATAATATCAGGAAAAAACAGTAGGGTACAAGCAAAAGAAGATCTGTAATTATAGAAAATATCACATCAATATCTAATAAAAATAATTACACAATGTTAACTACTTTTTTTTCGACATTAAAATACATACTTAAATTAAATCCACAGTCAATGCAACTTAAATTGTCAAATATCAATTATCCTTCAGTAAAAACACTTTAATCAATAATAAGATCAATCAATCTCATTCAATAACCTTGAAAATTAATCGATCTTACTTTAGGTAAGAATGCATTGGAACTTGGCGTCAAACTGAAGCCACTACCCTAATAACCACCTTGACTACAAATTGTCAAGCTACGGCCGGAATTTAAGGTCAAGTTTTCCGCTAAGACTTGATGTTCAATTAATAGACGCTAACTTTGTCACAACTTTCTATGAAATTGAAGGTACCTTGTTGTTTTTTAGATTCTTTTCTGCAACTTCCCCAGAAAACTAGAGTTTCAACTCAGAAATTGAAATATGAAACTTTTGACATCTCGATGACGTACAGTATATATAAAATATTTCAGTTCAACTTTTTAGCTCTCACCCTGATAGCCAGAGTTTCTGATCAGAATGTTGGTGTACCTGAGTTGCGACCAACTTGACGACAAGTTGTCGACAACTTTCAGCTTGTGTAACTGTTGACTACAAGTTGGCTACAAGTTGCTCAGCAATTTGGCGACAATCTACTACCGCAACCTGTCACCAAGTTTCTGAGCAACTTGTAGACAAGTTGTCGGCAACAGTTACACGAGCTGAAAGTTGTCGACAAGTTTCTCGGAAAGTTGCCGTCAACTTATGGACATGCTAACTTTTGCGGCCAACTTGGCTATCAGGGCATATACGTAAACTAACATGTAAATTTGACGTAAAATCAAAGCTGCTACTTTACATCAAGTTTATATGTAATTTTACGGGTGGAAGAGAGCAAAAAATTGAACTGAAATTTTTTATGTGTACCAGACGTCATCGAAATGTCAAATGTTTCATATCAATTTTTGAGTTGAAATATTGATCATCTAGAGAATTCTCATCGAAGTCAATATTTGATTTCACGTATACGTGAAATATCTGGTTTAATTTGACTATTGGTTGAGCTCAACTGGCTATTTGGGTATATCCACGCAATATTTCCTGTCAATTTATCTTCAGACCGCATGGTAGATTCACAGCAATTTGTAGTTCATGTTGTGCTTAAATATTTAGGTAATTTTGACATCGAATAGCAGTGTTAGCTTCACCTCAAGTTAACATAAACTGGTTTTAAGACAGTTATGAAAATCATAACCAAGACAAAATTACATCGTAAACAAAATTTTTGTTTTTTGAAACTACACAAGATAGAGAAAGAGTGCGCTTATGGTGTATTTTATTCTGATATATTTTATATTATTTCTGCAGTAAAATATCCGAATCCAGATTAATGGTAACTTAAGCGAACTCTAACTGATTTTTACCAATCATTACCTAAAATTACTGCCGTATATACTTATTCAAGTCCAAATAGATTGGAAAAAGTTGGAAACTCCAAAAGTGCACACCTCAAACGCTCATCTTATTTTTAATCATTACTTTTATTATATTACTATTTCATAACATTAGTTTTGTTTTTTTAATTATGAATTTTTGTTCAACTTTTGAATTATTAATTTTTTTTTTTTTATTTCTCATTTCCAGTTTAATTTTTTTTTAATACAATTTCTTTTTAAATATCCTGGGTTGTTTTAGATATCGTTTTTTTTTTTTACGCTAGTGCTGCTGATGGTAGTTGGTGGAGAAAAAAGAAAATAAGTGCATAAATAATAAGAATAGTAAGAAAAATGGCAGCTAAAGTTTTTGTGAATGACAGAGGTTTTTAAATTCTAATTATTTACAATTAAATCAAAAAGATTTCGATAGTGATTAACGAAAGGGTTCTTATATTACTCGGGAGTTATCGTGATCACAAGAAATAAGTTAATTAATTGACATCAGAGGGCTCCCCTCAACTAAATTATTTATTTCAAAACTATCATATGAAGGAATCAACCTAATATTATCAACCATACGAATATGGATTAATGCCAGTTCTGATTTCAAGAAATAAGATAATTTCTAGATAAAGAAATTCTAGATAAATTTAGCTTTCATAATTTGCAAGACAGATAATTTTATGTTTATCAATTCACTTCTGTAAAAGAGAAAGACAATAATAAAAATATTAAATTTATGTCTGCGAAAATAGTTCTCTCTTGATTAGAACTCTAATCAATTTCCAAACATCAGGAAGAAAAATCTGAACAAAACAAACGAGCCAATAATAATTTTCACCAATTTTATCGTTATGATCACCATACAATACAGCATCACTAATAGTGTCTCGGTCATCAACGAGTCCATTCCGCATATCATCGCCGTCACTTTTTTCTTCACCACAACCACCGTCACCATAAACTCTCAGAAGTCGCAAAATTTAGAAGAATTGAAATGAAAAAAAAATAAAATGAAGTAAAAATCTAGCTAAACATTTTTCAATTTGAAAATTATACGTATTTTTTTATTATTAATTTGAAATCAATACATTAAATGAATCATATAAATGTTAATAAACAATTTCACTTGAAATAATAGCATTTGGTTTGTTTAAAATTTTTTTTTCTTTCCTCATAGTATTTTCCCTTCCAATAGCTGTAAATAATTAATCAAAGTTATGTTTAACAAAACAAGAAAACTAATTTTCATGTTAAACAGTTAGAAAAGAAACAAGAACTTACATGATATCGCGCAAATTTTGATGTCGACCACCTCTGGTACGTTTAAAATTATTACTAGTGCCGTATACAAGTTTATTATATTCATAGAGTGCTTCATTTAAGCGTTTAGTGGTAAGCATAATAATTTTTTGTAAGCGCTGAGCTTGAAGCGAAACATCAGCTCGTGCTTGTAATTTACCGGGGTTTTTAATACCCTCTTCTATGTCCGCATTCTCAACTAACACATCTAGGAAATCATCATCGCTTAATTCATGGTCCATCTTATTAAATTTTTTGAACCTAGATTAAATAGAAAATATATGTGTCAACAAGCTTAAACAAAAGATTAGGAATTAATTTCACATGATTATTCTATGAAGTACTTACCCTTAATTAATGATGATAAAAAGCTTTTGAAGCAAGATCAAATAACATGGAAGCTAAATATACACAAATTTAACTGTAAAAATAAAATTATAATTTCAGGTTGCAGGTATACACTTTGTTTCCAAGTATCGATATGAATCCTTTCTTCATAATATGATTAACTGGTAGCTTATTCGACTTTCTAATGTAGTAAAGTACACTCGGGAAACGGAGACACCCGAAGTCAATTTTTTATCCAGAGCTACTGTATGTATGCTACAAACAGGTGTTTGTTAGGAAATCTTAGTACCCTCAGTATTTAGCAAACATGTAACTCTATCGCTTGTTTATTTTTACTGCAAGTAGTGTGATGAGAATTGCCCCGCTGGGTGGCTCTGTTGATGTTTTTGTTCACATGAGATAGCCCGGTTTGTTCAGCAGAAGTTTCCTTCAATATGACGGAAAACTTTTACCAACCATAACATATCCAACTTATAGCTGCAATGTGAGTAACACCGCTAATAGCACAGTTCACTTAGCAAAAGTTTCCTTGAATTTTTCGTCAAGTGTCTGTCAACTTCGAGCTTTTTCGTTTTTGATGACAATTTGTATACAACTTGCTATACAATTTGACGTAAATTAACTACTCGAAATAGAATGCAAATTCACCTCAAAAGTTGTATACAAATTGTCGTCAAAAACGGAAAAGTCTGAAGTTGACGGACATTTGATAAAAAATTTCAGGAAACTTTTATTAGGGTTTTTTTCTAGTCAACTTAACGTCAAATTTCGGCCGTAACTTTCTGTTAACTTGCAATCGAAGTGGCTATTAAGGTTATTTTATACTGGATGAGAATCGTCGTACGATATAGAGTATTATGGACTCTCAAAAGGATCGTAATTATACGTAAACGCATGCGTAAAAACGTCTAAGCATGGAATGGCCTCTTATAACTGAATTTTAAAAATTGAAACGTATTCAAATTTGTGATCTTACATGATATGAATTTAATTTACAAACTAATGAAATAAAAACAAGAGCAATTTGAAACGAGGTTATATTATGACTTATTAAAAAAAAATGATTTTCGTGAAAATTTGAATGAATTACATTAAACAATTTTTATAAATCTAACAAAAAATATTCTGATGAATGATCAATAAATAAAATTTATTTAGATAAATTATCAATTTTTTTATTAAATTTTTAAATACACTTAGACAATAATAATTAGTATTTAAGTTTAATATAACGCAATGTTTCTTAAAATTTGTATAAGAAATTGTGAAAAAAAAAGTATTTTTATGTGTTTTTCTGAAAATTGACAGATTTTTCAGAACCGATTGCAGAAAAAAAAAAATTATAAAGATAATAACAGTTTTTAAAATCCAAGGCTTAATACAAGCAATACACACAGCATAAATAAAATTAAAAATTACGAATTTAGTTAAAAAGTAAATGGAAAAGACCAAAGGATGATCTCTTTTGACAGCAATACTAAGTAGTTATGGACGATGAAATATTGAAGTCATTGAGGGCCAGTTTTTCAAACTGGGTTAATTTTTATCAGGGTTTAAATTAATATTGCTAGCATATCTATGCATTATTAAGGTATACCAGCAATAATGATTTA
>OZ024711.1:15025118-15050118 GCA_964016945.1 Microplitis deprimator | reverse complement strand
CATCATCATCATCATCATCATCATCATCATCATCATCATCATCATCATCATCATCATCATCATCATCATCATCATCATCATCATCATCATCATCATCATCATCATCATCATCATCATCATCATCATCATCATCATCATCATCATCATCATCATCATCATCATCATCATCATCATCATCATCATCATCATCATCATCATCATCATCATCATCATCATCATCATCATCATCATCATCATCATCATCATCATCATCATCATCATCATCATCATCATCATCATCATCATCATCATCATCATCATCATCATCATCATCATCATCATCATCATCATCATCATCATCATCATCATCATCATCATCATCATCATCATCATCATCATCATCATCATCATCATCATCATCATCATCATCATCATCATCATCATCATCATCATCATCATCATCATCATCATCATCATCATCATCATCATCATCATCATCATCATCATCATCATCATCATCATCATCATCATCATCATCATCATCATCATCATCATCATCATCATCATCATCATCATCATCATCATCATCATCATCATCATCATCATCATCATCATCATCATCATCATCATCATCATCATCATCATCATCATCATCATCATCATCATCATCATCATCATCATCATCATCATGATAATAATTATAATCATTTTAATAATAATGATAATGATAATAACAATAATTGAATTGAATTGAAGTGAGATTTATCACCCTTTTGATATAGAGCTGAGCACTCAGTTCCTTTGAACCATTGTACTCGGCCCTATTTGGTCAATCTCGTTCGATTACGGGTTGGATGGGCAGATTAATAGATTTCGAAAATCGTAAAAATCCGCCCATGCCAACCTCTAATAGAGCAGGCTGAGCGCCATCACAGATCCTCAGGACGTCTTTTCTTACATTCGTCAAGGCTTTGCACCGGCTCAACAGGTGTAGAGGAGTTTCGTCCTCGATATCACATCTGGGGTACAATTCAATTCTGCTGGGCGTTACCACCCTCGCAGCAGTCCTCCAGTCACCTTGTCTAGTGATCGTAAAGCTTCTGTCTTCTCTTTGAATTTCCTCCTGTCCCGTCTGTTCCGAGCCAGGGAAGTGTACCTCAAAGAGATGAGCCAATATTTCTTCGTGGTTACCTGTTCCCTTCCCATCCGGGAGGGTCAGACCACCTAACTTAACTGTAGGACCTGAAGTAAAGATCTTGCGGAGACGGGCCACCAATAGTAGGTCCTTAATCTCCCCACAGAACTTTCTCCAGGCCTCAGCTTTAGAGACCTTAATACGCTTTTCGCATTATACCTGGGCTGCTTTATATTCAGCCCAGTTTTGGTCTGATTTCGTTTTCAACGCTTTGTTAAGTAGCTTCCTGGACCAGGAACGGAGCCTGCTCAGCTCTGCGTTCCACCATGTCACCCGCTTGCTACATTTCCTAGTTCTCAAAGGACATGCAATTTCGTAGGACTGGACAATAGCCGTCTGCAAGTGCTCGACCGCCTGTTCAATCCCACTGGCAGTTCTTAGGGTTCCGCAAGATTCCCCCAGCCGACTTGCTAGCTCTTTCTTATAGATGAGCCAGTCCGTGGCCTTGGGGTTCCTATATGTACCCTCAGCCCTGCCTTCTTTGCTGCCTTCCAACGTAAAGTAAATTCGGCGGTGATCAGAGAGAGAATCCTCTTCGCTCACCCGCCATTTTGTAATAGACTGTGCTATCCTGTGTGAGCCCAGCGTTATATCGATCACTTCCTGTCTCCGAGAAGTAACGAAAGTGGGCCTAGATCCTACATTTAAGATCTCTAGGCATGTTGTGGAAAGGTACTCTAGCAGTGTAGAGCCTCTTTCATTTGTGTCCGAGCTACCCCAGACTGAATGGTGTGCATTAGCATCACAACCTATCAGGAGTGGTTGCCCTTTGGACTTGCAGTATTCTACCAAGTCAGTGACTTCCTTGGTAGGTACATTAGCATCTTTATATGGGAAATAGGCAGAGCCGACGATCAACTCCGTCCTAGCCCCCTCTATGGAGATTTTCATGGAAGCAACAGCTAGATCCCTGGTGCAGAGCTGGTGCAGCTTGAGCGCTGTGTGTTTCTTATTGATAAAGATACAGGCCCTAGGCCCCAGCTCCGAGTGACCATGGATCAGGCAGCTGTTCTTTCTGTCTATCCCTAAGACCTACCCTTTATGGACCCAAGGTTCTTGGATTAGGGATACATCTGTCTGCAACACCGCCAGGTCTCTGCTAAGTAATGCTGAGGCTGCTTTGCAGTGTTGCAAATTTATCTGCGGAAAACGAGTTTGTCCTGCAGTTACAATTGACAGAGTCAGAATTATCCCCACAGCCCTGCCCCGAAAATTATTCCCAGGCAGCCAACTTGGCTTCCCGGGCCCTTTTTTTTCGCAGCACCACTGCGGTTCTTCTTCTTACCTCCATCATTGAAGGTTCCAGAAGTCCCAGTGTTGAGCCTTCTGTACCCTCCACGGCATCCATACAGACAGAAAGATTGGAGTCCTCTTTCGAAGCCTCCAATCCCAAATTGTTTGTTTTTATGTTTTTCGTTGTTTCCATTTTTGGTACCACGAGTAATCAGGAAATATAAGGTCACCGCCAGCAGAGCCTGTTGACAAGCGGAAGGTGCATGGATACAATGGGGTTGCACCTGGTGCCCCAAGGTGCATCGTTCGCGACACAGTTCCCCTGTGCCATCCAGCCCTCGGCACGATAGCTTACACCTTGGCTTAGGAAGTTGGTCCGCGACATGGCCTTGGTCCCCCCGGGCCGGTTTTTACGCCAGCCGGGATTCCTGTAGCGCATGCTAACCAAAGCAATCGCGGCCTGCCCACAATGTCCCTCCCGCTGGAGGTCATTGTGAGCTACCACATCTTACCTTGGCCGTCCCCCTATCCGCCACCTGGGAACGCGCCCGGTTGGCACTCAGCCACGTTGCCCGCTCTCCTTTACGGAGATTAGACAACCCGGTTTAAACATACACGTAAATTAAAACCTAATACCTAAATCCTATGGAGATGAGAGATAATTGGAAAATCCAAACGTGCACGACTCATAATGCTCATTTATTATAAAATAATAAAATAATAATAAAAAAACCGCTTGTCAGTATAGATTATAAAAATAGCGTGAAGCACGATAAAATTTGAAATATATACAATTTTCTTGCATGAAATTTTTTTTTATTTTATTATTATTATTATTATTATTATTATTATTATTATTATTATTATTATTATTATTATTATTATTATTATTATTATTATTATTATTATTATTATTATTATTATTATTATTATTATTATTATTATTTTTATTATTATTATTATTGTTAATATTATATTAGTATTTTTTTTTATAATTATAACAGAACTTATTCAAAATATCTCGATTAATAAAAAAAAAAATTGAATTAAAAAAATGAATGCTTATCAATTAGCAATAATACAAAAAAAAAAACAGCTGTACTATAAGACGGTAATGTGCAAGCGCTTCGGGTGGAATAAATGTACTTAAAATGAATAGATATATCATCATCCATGTTAATTTTATACATATATATATATATATATATATATATATATATATATATATATATATATATATATATATTTATCAGGGTGATTCAAAAAATAACAGATTTTGTTTTTCTTCTCGGAAACAGATTCTAAAGTTTCATTTAGATATAAAAAGTCGCCTGTGAACATTAGAGCTCTTAATATTAACATTAAGAGGTTCCGCATTGCACTTTTCTATTTTCCATAAGAATAACATGGGAAAAATTTTTTTTGGCGTCTTCTGATTTTTATTACTAGCTAACAATGCATTATAGAAAAAATCAGCAGATAATATTCTGTAGGGAATTGAATGCTCTACAAAAAAAGTCTCCTATCATTTTTCGATAAATCCATTTTTTCAAAAGTTATTCGAGGTTGAAGTCGAATTTATATTGAATTTTGAGATCTTTTTACTTTTCCGGCGAAACTATTAGACTTATCACAAAATATCATGAAACCTTTTTTCCAGACATTTTTATTTCCTACAAATTATAACTCATGAAGATTTTTTGAATTTCACATTGTTTTCTAGTTATTTTCATTTTAATCTCAAGCTCTTAAAATCGATCAGAAGATTAATTTTTTTATGAGCTTGACATTAAAATGAAAATAACTAGAAAACAATGTGGAATTCAGAAAAACTTTATCAGTAATAATTTGTAGGAAATTAATATGTCTAGAAAAAAAAGTTCTATGGTATTTTGTGATAAGTCTGATAGTTTCGCCGGAATAGTAAAAAGATCTCAAAATTCAATATAAATTCGACTTCAACCTCGAATAACTTTTAAAAAAATGGATTTATCAAAAAATGATAAGAGGCTTCTTTTGTAGAGCATTCAATTCCCTACAAAATAAAGGCTGCTGATGTTTCTATGATGCATTGTTAGCTAGTAATAAAAATCAGAAGACGCAAAAAAAAATTTTTCCATATTATTTTTACACTGTAAAAAGAGCGGTGTTAAAAATGGACTCATTTTAACTCCGCCCGGTGTAAAAATGAAATTACACCGGTGTAGGAGGAGTAATTCACCGGTGTTAAAAATACCGGTATTAAAGCGGGGTAACCGGTGTAAAAGCGGATTAGAACCGGTGTAAAAGCGGGGTGACCGGTGTAAAAACGGAGTAATATTGGTGTTAAAGCGGGGTAACAGGTGTAAAAGCGTAGTAAACTCTTGGAGTTTTAACTCTTAAGATTAGAAAACACAAAAAATGTCAGTTCTTTATGAAAATTAATAAAAAACATCATTTATTAACAAGTATAGTGATCGAATGAGTAAAAATATTCACAAAGTAAAATATTTTAACACTGGTCTAGAATATTTACACCGGCGGCAGTGTTATTTTAACACCGGTCTAGAATATTTACACCGGCGGCAGCGTTATTTTAACACCGGAGAATTTTTTTTAACACCGGTACAGAATATTTACACCGGTGGCGGGGTTATTTTCACACGGCTTTCGGTGTTGAAATTTAACACCTACACCACTTGGACTTACCCCGGTGATTTCTTACAGTGTATGAAAAATAGAAAAGTTCAATGCGGATCCTGTTAATGTTAATATTAAGAGCTCTAATTTTCACTGGCGTTTTCTTATATCTAAATGAAACTTTTGAATCTGTTTCCGAGAAGAATAAAAAATTTGTTATTTTTTGAATCACCCTGATAAATATATATATACATGTGTATTAGGGTGCTTCATTTCGGAACAACAATTTTTTTTTAAGTGCATGTGGAAAAAATCATAGTACAACACAAAAAAAAAAATTTTCGCGCATGAAAAAAAATTCTATGTCGATTACAGACCTAGCTAATTGAAAAATTAGATTTTCCCATTCAAATAACACGGGAAAAAATAGTTTTTTACCTTTAAGCACTTTTAAATCCTTAATAAATTGATGGATTGAATTTACTAATATAGATTTTTGTAGTAAATTGAACGCTCTACAAAAAAGGTTTCTTATTATTTTTCAATAAATCCATCTGTTCGAAAATTATTAGATCTCGAAGTAAAGTTGAAGTTATTTTTACTTTGCCGGTGAAACTATCAGAGTTATCACAAAATGTTATAAGGTCTTTTTTTTGATAATTTTATCCTATACAAATTATTATCAATAAAGTTTTTTTCAAATTCCGCATTGTTTTCTAGTTATTTTCATTTTCATTTTAAGCTCGTAAAAAAGTGGTTCTGATTGATTTCAAGAGCTAGACATTAAAATGGGAATAACTAGAAAACAATGCAGAATTTGAAAAAACTTGACTGATAATAATTTGTAGAAGATAAAATTGTCAACAAAAAAGAGATTTTAACATTTTGTGATAAATCTAATAGTTTCACCGGAAAAGTAAAAAGATCTCCAACTTTACTTCGAGCGCTAATAACTTTTGACTAGATGGATTTATCAAAAAATGATAAAAGACCTTTTTTGTAGAGCGTTAAATTTCCTACAAAAATATGGATTAGTCTATTCGATCTATTGATTTCTTAAGGATTTAAAAGTACTTGAAGCTAAAAACAAATTTTTCCCGTGTTATCTAAATGGGAAAATCGAATTTCTCAATGAGCTAGGTCTGTAATCGACATAGAATTTTTTTTCTTGCGCAAAAATATTTTTTTGGGATTGAACTATGATTTAATCCACATGCACTTGAAAAAAAATGTTGCTCCGAAATGACGCACACTAATATGTATATATATTAGGGTGTGTCAAGAAAATCGACTAAGGTTTTTTTTCGAATGGCCGTGGAATTCTGTCAAAGGATGTCAAAATTAAGTTTCTGTGAAAATATGAGCTCTTAATATCGATATTTAGAGGCCGCGAATCATAATTTTCTATTTTCCATTTAAATAGCATGAGAAAAAAAAATTTTAAGCTTGGAATTTTATACCTCGGCAATGGCTCATTGTACAGATGAGCTCAGGATATATTTTTGTAGGAAATTAAATGTTCTTCAAAAAAAGTTTCTTATCTTCTTTTGATAAATCCGTCTGTTGAAAAGTTATTGGAGCTTGAAATCAAATTTATAGTGAATATGGAGATCTTTTTACTTTTTTAGCGAAACTATCAGACTTATCATAAAATGTCATGAGATTTTTTTCGTAGAAAATTTTCTTCCCTACAAATTACTATTTATGAACTTTTCTAAAATTCCGCATAACTTTCTATTTATTCCCATTTCAATAGCAATCTCTTAAAAAAATAGTGTTCTGATCGATTTTAAGACCTTAACATTGAAATTTAATATAACTAGGAATTTATGCGAAATTCGAAAAAAATTTGTAAGAGATACTTTATCGGAAATAAAATTTTCTACAAAAAAGATGTTATGATATTTTGTGATAAATTTGATAGTTTTGCCGGAAAACTAAAAAGAATTCGAAATTTACTATAAATTCGACTTTGAGCTCCAATAACTTTTCAACAGACGGATTAATCAAAAAATGAAAAGAGACTTTTTTTGTAAAGCATTTAACTTCCTACAAAAACATGTCCTGAGCTTATCTGTACAATGAGCCACTGCCGAGGTATAAAATTTCAAGCTTAAAAATTTTTCCATCCCATGTTATTTGAATGGATAATAAAAGATTATGATTCGCGACCTTTGAATATCAATATTAAGAGCTCATATTTTTACAGAAACTTCATTTTGACATCCTCTGACAGAATTCTACGGCCATTCGAAAAAAAACCTTAGTCGATTTTTTTGACACACCCTAATATATATATTTTATTACTTTTTGTTTAGTATTATAAATTGTAATGGTGAAATTTTCAGTTATGTTAAATGTATACGACATGATGTTAATTGCATTGCTCGAGGATATTATATTGGCAATGTTTTTAACCCGTCCGAAGGGGTGAGCCATAATCATGAGACAAACAATAATTTAATGGCGATTAAAGGTTTCCGTGATAACATAGAAAAATATTCTGCCATTCCTTATTTGACGCCAAATCAAATTTACAAGAGCGCTGTAAAAATGTAAGTTAAAAGTTATTCCATAGTTGGTTGTGAACTTGTACTTATTCTGTACTTACGTTAATCAAGTATCTTAATTTTCTAATCAATATTAATCACCCTCCAGTGACAATAAAGGTGGAGAACTATTTCCGTACCCTCGAGTCAAACCGCTCATTAAGCTTCTTCGGAAAAAAAACCAACCTGAGCGAGTCAACTTAAAAATTGCTGAAAATACCGTTGAGGGTTTTTGGCAAGCTTTAATTGATGGTAAAAATAACGGACAGCTGACGTACGGGAGTGAGCTGAATCATGAGTTGACCTGCAGTTTTGAAAGTTTCAAAACGAAAAAAAATGAAGCATCGGTTAATTTGTTTATATATGATCCGGAATTCATGAATTCAGTTGCCAATAATAGTAGCGATATTTATTTTGATGCAACTTTTCGATGCCCACCACAGTTTTTGGATGGTTCAATTCAATTATTAACTGTAATGGTGAAAATTAAGAATATGACCACAAAATATGCAAAGGTATATTTTTTATCGTAACTGTAAATCTTTTCATTGGCTCAAGAAGTCATTCACACCCTCACTTATTTATTCACTCATTCGTTTAGCCACGCATTCACTCATAAATGTATGTATTCGCTGATTAATTATATAACTCTCACACTTACTCGATAGCTCTCAAAATAATTATAACTTTTTCCATAGCCTGTCCCATGCATGACTGTATTAATGAATCATAAGGGAGGAATCTGTTATGATAAAGTATGGAGTTTCATAAAAAATACTTTTCCGTAGTTTATACGAACGTCATACATGTCTGATCATGAAAAAGGGTTGCATAATTCGTTAGAGTCGCATACCCTAGCATTTATGCTCGGCATTGTTATTTTCATTACGCCCAAGTAAGTTTTGATAGACTTCTTAAGTAGATACCCGACTAGAATTGAGTTCCTAGGTTGCTTGAGATACCATTAGAAATTTTTCAGGTTAACATAAGGTTTGTTTTCATAGAGAAAACTTGATGAGCTTCTCACCAGAACCTTATTAGACTAACCTTAGTAATTAAAAAGTTTTTCACTATTTCATTGTAAAAATTTCCGATTTCTCAAAATATTTTATTTGCTAGCTAAAAATTAAACTAAGTACACGGAGAGAAATTTATGGTAACTGTTTCTAGTACGTTTATAGAATATAATCCCATACCGTTATGGTAATAATTACTTATAATTATCGGATATAGGCTAGGGTGTTTAAAAAAAAAAAATTTTTTTTTTTATGGCATCCAAAAATTGAAAGTACAACTAGAAATAAAAATTTTGGTACCAATCTAGGCTCTTAATAGTGACATTAAGGTTTGCCTCAATCCATTTATCTATTTTCCATTTAAATAACACGGGGAAACTTTTTTTTTTTTAGATTTTTCTAGATAAAAAACCAATCATCAAATTTTTATGCCTACTAAGGTTTTTGTTGGAAATTGAACGCTCTACAAAAAAAGTCTCATATCATTTTTTGATAAATCCCACTGTTCAAAAGTTATTAAAGCTTCAAATCAAATTTATATTAAATTTTCAGATCTTTTTACTTTTCCGGCGAATGTATCAGTCTTATCAAAAAATGTTGTAGGAACTATTTTGTAGATAATTTTATTCTTCACAAATTATTACAAACGAAGTTTTTCGAAATTCCGCATTGTTCACAAGTTATTTGCATTTCAATGTCAAGCTCTTAAAATCAATTAGAAATCTATTTTTTTTAAAGCTTGACATTGAAATGCAAACTTGTGAACAATGCAGAATTTCGAAAAACTTTATTCCTAATAATTTGTGAAGAATAAAATTATCTACAAAATAGTTAGTATGACATTTTTTGATAAGACTGATACATTCGCCGAAAAAGTAAAAAAATCTGAAAATTTACTATAAATTTGATTTGAAGCTTAAATAACTTTTAAGCAGTGGGATTTATCAAAAAATGATAAGACTTTTTTTGTAGAGCGTTCAATTTCCAACAAAAACCAGACTGGGCATAAAATTCGATGATTGGTTTTTTAACTAGAAAAATCTAAAAAAAAAAAAATTTTCCCCGTGTTATTTAAATGGAAAATAGATAAATGGATTGAAGCAAACCTTAATGCCACTATAAAGAGCCCAGATTGGTACCAAAATTTTTATTTCTAGTTGTACTTTCAATTTTTGGATGCCATTAAAAAAAAATTGTTTTTTTTTTTTTTACAACACCCTAATATAGACCCCTACTTTCTGAAAAAAATTCCCATAAGCATGGGAAAAATTCCTAACATTATCGTAACAGTTCTCATATCGCATATTAAGGAATTATGGTTATTACTACCATACTCATAGGAATATTTTTTTTAAGCATATAGAAACTAATCCTATAATCATATTGTAACGGTTCCTAAGTGCACATGGAAATAAACCCTATATATTATGGTAAATATTCCCATAATATTATGGTAACGATTGCTATAATACTATAGTTATGACTACTATAATATATATATGTGCCGTTCCTATAAGCGACATTTCAAAAAAACCGGTTACCATGCGTTATGGAAACCATTCCCATAATACATTATAGTTGTTACCATAAATTTCTCTCCGTCTACAAGACGATAATATATTCATTTAAACAATACGTCGATCAAAGCAACGTGGGATTTTTAAATATTCATGAGTTATTCGTTAGTATCATAATTAATATACTATTGACACTTACGCGTTTATATACGTAGATTAGTGCAGTAGACAGCATGTTAACTTCCTCAAAGTAACGCTTTCAATACATAAGGTAACATTTCGGATCTAATTTTCTTAGTTTCCTGAAAATTTGTGGAAATTGCAATTTTTTTACCAGTTCCTGACAAACGGGTAAAAAAAGTACGTACGACTCTGCTGCAAACTAAGAAAAACGAAATAATTAGCTAAGAAATTTTATCGTTGCGGGTATTGATCCATCACCTGCAATACGTTGCTATTTTTTTAGCGAATTTATTTAAATTGTGGCTTACCACCCGCTCCGGTCAAGTGGGTAAGAAAGTTACGCAAGACTTTACTACACCAAAAAAAAAACAAATAATTGTCTTAGCAGTCGAACAGATACGCATTTTTACTTACTCTAAGGAATGATTCTACTACATTAGGCCACATTCTGAATCTAATGTTCTTAGTTCTTTTTTTTTTTGCAATTTAATGGTTCTTCGAAACCATTACTAATACACCCTGATAAAGATTTCATAAGAAAGTTATGGTAAGGATCAGATACCCCAATCTTGGTAAGATACTCACCCGGGGAAAATAATTAAGATCCGACCAGATATAGTTATATCTGATCAGATCAAATTATATCTTGGCAGATCTATTTATATCTGATCAGATATACAATATCTGAACTAAATACAACAATTGACATAATTATATCTGCTCAGATATCACCATGTATACGTCTTATTTTTATAGAAAATTGTTTATATCTAGTTATTTATACTCACGCGATCACATAAGTGGGTCAGCGCAGTGGATCGCATCAAAGACTTTGAATCAAAAGGATGCAGGTTCAGTTTTTTTCATTGATTATAATCATTTATAATTTCTCTAAGTAACGTTCCTAATTTATCAGATTACATTTCGGATTGAATTGAAATTATTTTTTTTTTCGCAGATGTGACCACATATAATTATATCTGATCAGATCTGGCCAAATCTTGCCAGATAGAGACAATTTAAAGATCTGGCCAGATCTATATTGTCAAATCTGATCAGATATAATTATATGTGGTCAGATTTAAACCTTTTTTCCCGGACGTGGATTATAAGCGTTACAATCGTGTTAATTCCCCGTCGTTAATTACCAATGTGACACTTATTTACATACAGGTAAAGTAAATAAGGCCTTTGTTAGATCCTTACAAATAATTCTAGCCGGGATATTAATATGTAAAAATTTTTAATACCATTCATGATAAATTTTTTACATTTATTAATCAATATGTAAAAAATTTTTGAAAGGCCCTCTTCAAAAAAGCCCAAAAGCTTGGATTGATCGGAAAAAAAAAAAATCGAAGTACGGTACCAGAAATTTTCATTGGGCTGCACCAAGTTAGATTTCTGGCACTGTTGTCTCAAGAAATGATTGAAGATACTTATCAAATGATAAAAAGAAAAGCCGAAAAAGACCATGGCAATCTTTTTGAAGCATTCTTCTACTATTTCGAAAGCTTTTGGTTGGGACAGCGGAAACGAAGTGGATTTTCTGTTTATGGCATGCTTGATGACCGGACAAACAATCACATGGAATCATTCCATCGAGATTTGAATGCCGCGTTAGCCAAGCATAGTCATCCAAACTGCTTCATAGGTAATTATTATAACAATCCTTGGGCCACGTATACACGGAAAAAAAAATATTGCTGCAACAGGAATGTTTCTGTAGCATGACCCTGTGGCTGCAACAGAAATAACTTGTGGCTGCAACAGGATATTCCTGTTACAGCTACAAGATCAGTCCTGTTGCAACCGCAGGATATTCCTGACGCATTCACAGATATAATCCTGTTGCAGCTACAGGACTATTCCTGTTGCAGCCACAAGTTTTTCCTGTTGCAGTCACAGGTATATTCCTGTTACAATCTCAGGTCCATTCCTGGTGCAGCCACAGGAATAGTCTCAGATTCATAATAAGGGTAATAATGTGTATTAGTGGAGCTGAGAATCAACGAAGGTAATACATATTTTTTTCTTCACACACACACACACACACACATGTACACACATATATGCACACACACACACACACACATACACACACACACACACATGTACACACATATATGCACACACACACACATGTGCGCACATAAGCACACACACATGTGTGCACACGTGCACATGTACAGGTGTGTGTGTTCGTGTATATATATAAAAGAAAAATATATTCTTCTCGGGGTTGATTTCCAACTCCATTAATTCACTTATATTATATATATTCGTCACGATTTCAAGACTATTCCTATGACTGCACTAGGACTGGCCCTGTTGCTGCAACAGGACTATCTTGTAGCCGTTGAAGGGCTAGATCCTGTTGCAACAACAGTACTTCTTTATCGTGTACACGGAGAAAAATGTTGGCTCCAAACCTACCAAATTTTATTATGCTGTCGACCAAACTTGAAATAGGAAGAGAAACATCCAAAAAATTATTATGCTGTTATAAAAAATTATTATGCTGCATCACAACTATTATAATGTATGGAAGTAATTGTTATGAAATCTTATCGATAAGTGTCCCGCGCGTAGTAAGTATTATGATACAGCATAATAATTTTTTGTATGAGCACAATAATTTTTGGGTGCTTCCCTTTCTGTTTCAAGTTTGGTCTACAGCATAATAAAAATTGGTAGGTTTCGAGCTAACATTTTTCTCCGTGTACGACGTATTTCCATGTACACAAATTTTTCTGAATATTATTTTATGTGTAAAAATTGATAAAACGTTAATCAGTAACACACAGTAAAAAATATTGTGTATCTGCCCAAGTCGAAATTTTAGCCCTCATTTCACACTCATTTTTGGGTTTTGCCCCTCATTTGACCCTCAAAAGAGCAAAGTAAGCCTCATCTCGCCCTCAATGGAATTTACTATCCCTTATTTCATACTCAGAAACCTCATGCGACTAAACTGAACCTCATATCATACTCATAAACCTCATTTGATACTCATATAGCCCAGACACATCACTGTTATTGCGTACTATATATATTATTACTCACATTTTCGACCACTTATATACAGAAACATACATACATAAAAGAACCTCGTTTAGAAAAGGACTTGAAAAAATTTCCAAGTAAAAACGACTTAGATAAATTATAATATTGCTAAAGAATTTAAATTTTTGAGATAATAATAAAGTATAAAAATACTAATTATATATGCATCTAACGTATTAAATATGATAAATACATGTAGTGTTAAATACACAAGATGTAAAATGGATTTTAATTTAATAAATGTATATCTATATAAATAAAGTTAAACTAATACTTATGTACATCAGATTGCATTGTCTACTAATATTCTATGGTACCTAAGTTTTTGAGTGTAGCAGAAATTTTCATACCGAGTGGTTAAAACGTTCGACTTATACAGCTAATACTTTTAAAAGAAATGTGTACGAGTTTGTTAGCAACCTACCCTGTATAATTTTAAACGCTATATTGAAAATAGTGAAATGTATTTTCCTTTCCATGTATACTATCCTGGATATTGAGTGTAACCCGAGCTGAGTAAAGAAAATTTTCAAACAACATGAATGGTTCATAAAATTTTATGTTTGAAATCCTTAGCACATGGTTCAAATATTTCTAAATTTTTCGTCATTCAGTCTTCAAACGTTGGCCTGTTAACAGCAATAGTGGAAATACAACAGTCATCCAAAAATTTACATTCAAAGATTCAAAATTATTAAAATTAATTATTTTCTTATTACGATACCTAAATTAAATCAGTATGCGCTTATTTATTGGATAGAAAGTCAATCCAAAGACGTTGTTACTCTATCAGTAGTTCCAAGAACCAAACGCGTGGTAGGAAGTGTGGTAAAGTTGTCATGGAAAAGCTTTGTGACAAATAAGGAAACAAAAGCAGCTGCAAAAATATTGGCTATTGATAGTAAGTATAGTGTTTAATTACTTTTTTGCTATAAAAAATTCGTAAATATTATAGAAAATGAAGTAAACTTATAACTGTGAGAATTATAATAATTTTCTATCGAACTTAAAGTTGATTTTTTTCTAAAATGAGTAAAGTAATGATATTTTATATTTGCATTAGATTTTGATGACCAACAATGTAATGAACAGGAAGACAACGAATCGAGCAGTGATAAAGACGAAAATGATGATTTAAATATTTAAATAACGTCCTAAGAAAAATATAAATGTAACTAATATTGATATTAATTGTTTTTAAACTGTAGTTTTAATTCAATAATAAAGTGAAGAATGTATATTTTATAGAAATTTATTTTGTAGAAATTCGTAGAAACATGTATATATATATATATATATATATATATATATATATATATATATATATATATATATATATATATATATATATATAACAATGCAGAGCTACACATACACACACGCTACACACACAAACAAAAATAAATAAAATGGTATGAGGCTGACGAGGGTTGTATGAGGCTCAAAATCTCGCCCTCATATTGTCCTCACTATGGTATTTTGTCCGATAACTACTGCATTGAGGGTCAAATGGGAAGCAAAATTTGTATGTAATTTCACCCTCATTTGGCCCCTTACAAACTCACCGAAGTTGGTTATTTGAGGTTGAAATGGGGGCCAAAATTTAGACTTGGGTGTGTTATAAACGGTCCGTGTGAAATTTTTTATGTCAAATCAACACAATTCTCTGTGTTACTTAAAAACTTATAATCACTATACTATTCAACACTTTCAAAGTGTTACCTGTCCAAAAAATCGTTATTATCAACATTTATTAAGTGTTACTTTAAAATCAACACAAAAAAAAGTATTAAAGCGACAGTTGAATTGTGTTAAAAAAATATCTTTCTTTGATTCACGCGGGAAAATCCATTAAGCATTAGTTCTGCTTAGTTAGTTATTATGTTTGTGACATTGGTTTTTTTTATTTTAAATTGAATATGTTATGTCCGCTGCTTAAATTTAAATTACTTATCCGGGATGTCTCCCGTTGGTAGCGATAGAAAAATTTAGACGAGCGATTTGGAGGTTGCGGACAACAGTAAAGAATACGAGGAAGAGATTATCTTCCTATAATTTATTTTGATTGTGGACCTTTCGAAGATTAAGAACCCTAAACGTCTCTGAAGAGACTGGTGCTCTTGTAGTGAACCAGATATTTTATGAAAGAGTTGAATGTAAACCTTTCACTTACCTTTCGACGAATCTTTCTTCTAGCACGGCAGGTTAGATCCCTCCAGAACGTTGCAGCTCACTCAGCTTCCTCCTGTAGGATTTGGTTGGATGGGCGCGGCTGGGTTTGTAAGATGTAAGCTTATGTGCTACTCTCGAATGATACTCGCAAGGTTGAATTATGATTTTGTATATTTATTTACTGTTTCTTTTACAATTCGCTTGTACACTGAATCTTTTCCACAGTAACTTATAAAAACTATTACTTTTATGGTTTTATTTTACTTTTTAGAACTTATTTAGATTTTATTAGAATTTTAAGAAGTATGATAAATGCGTCCTTATCACACCCGAAGGGTTTGATGCGCAATTAAACTCGGCCCGAGATGGAATCACAAATACACGTGATTTGTGTCACTATTTCGATCGGACCGGATTAATTTATTAATCCTTGAGGATATTTAACAGATAAACTAAATTTAATTATTGCCTATTCAACGCCGAAGCGGATTTACGCAATAATTGATTGCAAAAAGATGCTAATTTTAAATTGCCTTATTGATTTTTCGACGCCGAAGCGGATTCCTGCAATAAGATTTAAATAGGAGATATTAAAGATCCTTTTATTGACTTTTCAACGCCTAGAGTGGAATCCTGCAATAAGAGTGCACGAAATGTCGACTTTTGAATATCCTTGGACCGCGAATTCTATCGACAAAACTGGGACCTCGAGACATGGTGCTCAGGCTTTTTATAAACTTTGCTTTAGCAATTGATGGGGAATTTTTAATTATTGTCATTGGTGGAAGGTGACGACCGTTTATTAATTATTTGTTAAACTTATTGCAGTTATCCTCCCACTATTCTTTTTCGCATAAAAGGTGGAAAAGCTGACGCTGCGAGTTCGCGCGCTTTTGAAAAGAGGATCTCAGTAATAATTATTTTTAATAATTATTAAATAAAAAAAATTTTTATTTGGACATAGCAAATGTTAAAAAATAAAGTTTACTTAGTTCATGATTCTTATAGTTTAAAAAAACAAAAATATTTTAAAAATTGCATCTGCAGCTTTTTTACTTTTCTACATGCGAATATTTTTTTTTTAATTAATTTGTTGATAAAAAAATTCAATAATTGTGACTTTCTGCTAGCTTTAGGATCATGTTCACTGTCACAAAATAATTCAATGTTAAATAATAATTGTTGACCCTTCTAGTAACGTAAAATTAATCCATGGAACATAAATAAAATGTTAACGTTTAATTTTTTTTTGTGTCACTATAACATTGAAAAAGTGTTAAAGTTACTTCTCGTGTAACTCGAATTTTGTGTTGAAATTTTAACACAAATAATCTGTGTTGAAAAATAACATAAGAATTGTGTGGACCGTTTCTAACACACAGATTGTGTTGAATTAAACACAATATTTTTTACTATGCATATGTTTAGTTCTCGAATCCACAAGGGAAGTATTAATTTCATAAGTTTAAAAACTTATTCAGAATAAAAATCCATTCTTTTTTGTAGAAACGCTGAAGGATGTTTTTTTTAAAGCTCGACTAACAATAGCATCTATAGAAAATGGACTTAAAGTGACCGAGACACCAAAACCGGCAACCCGCGAAGCGAATGAGGAGATAAGCCAGTTCTGGAAAGAAATGGATGACAAGCTGGAATCGGAAGAGGGGATAGGTCCGGAGTACCTTTTTGAAAAAATAAATAATTTCAATGCTAGTTAAAAACTTAGAGAAGGTGGTTTTGATGGAATCATACAGATAGACGACAGCGAGGACGAGCTGGAAATTTAGGAAAAAAAAAAATAATAGAAAAAATAACTACACGGGAAGAAAATAATGGGAAGTTTTCCTATGCATTATGAAAATAGTTCCCATATTGGTATAAAAATTGTACCCATACTATTATAGGGATGGCTCCTATATGTTATAAGATCCATTCCTATAATAGTATGGGTGCGCTTCCTATAACATTATGGGAACCACTCCCATAATTATATGGGAATAGTTCCTATACCAATATGGGAACCGTTCTCATAATATTATGGAAACTATTCCCATAATGGTATGGGAAGTATTCCCATACTATTATGGGAACTATTCCCGTAATGTTATGGGAACTATTCCTATAATATGATAAAATTTTTATTTTTCAAAATAGTTTAGAAATTTTTTCAAAATTTGAGATTTTATCGAAATTTAAATTTTCAATTACAAAATTTGAATTATCTTTAATGTTATGCGCTGACAAAGAAATTTCTGTTAAAAATTTTGATGCTTCTTTGCCAAATATTAATTTTTTTGTTCAATGTTAGAATTTTTGATTTTATGTTTAATAATATTACTGTGTATTGTATAAGTGATTTCCAAATTTTTTTTTAAATTAATATTTTCATGATAGTATGGGAACCATTCCCAAAATATTATGGGAATGATTTCCATAATGATATAGGAAATATTCCAATTACATAATGGGAACAATTCCTATAATATTATGGGAAAGGTTCCTATAAGTTATGGGAATGGATCCTATAATTCATAAGAATAGTTCCTATATATTGCGGGAATGATTCTCATAATATTATAAGAAGTATTCCTATAATTATAGGGGCCATTCCTATAATGGAAAGGGTAGCATTCCCATAATTATAGGAACTATTCCTATAATTGTGAGGAACATTTCTATAATTATAGGAACAGCTCCCATAATCTATGGTCGTAATTCCTATACTGGTATAAGAAAGAATTTCACAAAATTATAGGAACCATCCTCATAATTTTCGTTTCATATATACAATTAAAATAAATAACAGAAAAAAAGTTGTTAACAAAAAAATAATAAACATAAAACTCTCTATAGTAGTAAAAGTATTTATATAATTATAGTAGAACTTATTGCCGGACTTTAAAATAGCGGTGTTAAAATAAACTTAAACCATTGTAGGAGGCGTAATTTGAAGGTGTTAAAATACCGTTGTTAAACAAGTTTAAATTCGGAGTAACCAGTGTAAAAGCGAAGTAATATCGGTGTAAAAGCGGGGTAAACTGCGTCCGCTTGGAGTATTAGCTTAAAAGAGCATTAAAAATGCAAAATATATTATCACACACGCACCGAAAGTCACGAGTACATGAACGCACATACTCGAACACAAATGTACTTATATGCACATACTCTGAAACACACAAGGACATAAATGCACACATAAGCGCATACATGCACTCGCCCATACACGCGCGCGAACGCGTGAAATCCACGCAGGCACACACACGCGCTGACATGCAAAGACACACACACAAATGCAAGAACACTCAAACACCTGCACACTCACACGCGCTATAACAAACGCCATCGCACACGCCATCAGGCACGAACTCGCGCACGTATGCATGGACACTCACAAGAAACACACGCACCCGAGCACTTGTACACACATCCAATAGAACCGAGATAATTAATAGCTGCTACCAATTATTTTTTTCCATGGAGATGCGTGCATTAATTCATCAGCTAAGATAAGTTAATATTGTTCCAAAGGATTGGTCAGAATTTTAGCTTTCTACCCGTTTCGGACAGGCGGGTGAGAAAAGTACTTCGCAATAGTGTCCACGCCCGAGCAGACTCGCATACATACGTGCATAAATGCACGATCCTGCATAGATTGACACACGAAGGCACATGCACACACATGCGCGCAAACATGCACGTAGAATCACACACATGCCGTCACGAATACAAACACACACTCTCGCACATACACACTCACGAACACAAGCACACAAACTCGTAAATACAGGCGCACACACATTACAAACAGAAACGCACGCACTAGTGCACGCACACTAGTGCACTAGTGCACACACACTAGTGCACGCACACTAGTGCACACACACTAGTGCACTAGTGCAGATACACACACGCACGGACACTTTCGCGCACGCACTAGGGCACAACGTGCAGTTAAACTAGAATAATCAGTAGCTGATGCTATCGATTATTATTTTCCGCACAGTTGCAATCATTCATCAGCTGAGATAGGTTTATATTTTTCAATAGAATAGGTCAAAAGTCAAGCTTTGCACCCTTTTCGGACAAACGGGTAATGAAAGTTCAAAAGACTTCACTGCACTAAAAAAAAATTAAAAAATTTGTTGAGCAGTCGTACAGGTGTACGGATTCATTCATCAGCTGAGATAAATAGATATTAGTCAATCAAATTGATCAAAAGTCAAGTTTTTTACCTATTTCTAAAAAGTAGGTGAAAAAAGTGCGCTAGACATTACTTCACGGGAAAAAAATTTAAAAACTTATTCAGCGGTGATACAGGTGCATGTATTCATTTATCAGCTGAGATGGGTGGATTTTTATTAATCGAATTGGTCAAAATGTTTCCCACTCGTATCAGACAGACAGGTAAGAGAAGTACGCAAACCGTTACTACATGGAAGAAATAATCGAAATTATTTTCAGCGGTCATAAAGTTACGTGTATTCATTCAACAACTGAGATAGGTAGATAGATAGTTTTCGATCAAATTGGTCAATAGCCGAGTTTCCTACCCGTTCCAAAAAATTGTGTAAGAAAAGTATGCAAAACTTTGCTACATAAAGAAAATTAAATTATTTTCTAAGCAATAGTACAAGTACATGTATTAATATACAAGTTGAGAAAGGGGAACATTTTTAGAAAGAATTTATCAAACGTCGGGATATCTACCCATTCCGGACAGACAGGTAAGAAAAATTCGCAAACTTTACTGCACCCAAAAAAATTAGAAAATTTATTCAGCGGTGATGTATATTCATCGGCTGAGATTGATGAGTAGCTTTCAATCCAACATGTGAAAAGTTGAGTTATCTACTCCTTCTAAGAAACAGGAGAGAAAAGTACGCAAGACTTTACTACACCGAAAAAAAACTCAAAATTTTTTTCAGCGGCCGTGTAGTTGAGTATATTCATCCATCAGGTGAGATAGATAAATATTTTTCGATAGAGTTGGTCAAAGATTGAATTTTCTACCCGTTGCGAACAGACGGGTGAGAAAAGTACGCGAGACTCTACAAGGAAAAAAAAAAAAAAAGTTGCTGCAACAGGAACATTCCTGTAGCATGATTCTGCGGCTGCAACAGGAATAACCTGTAGCTGCAACAGGACATTCCTGTTACAGCTACCAGACCAGTCCTGTTGCAGCTACAGGTTATTTTGGTTGCAGTCACAGGACTATTCCTGTTGCAATCAGAAGTCAATTCCTGTTGCAGCCACAGAAATAATAGCCGATTCATAATAAGGGTAATAATGTGTATTAGTGGAGTTTAAAATCAACGACGGTAATACATATTATTTTCTGCACACACGCACACACACATACATGTGCATACATGCGCATACACATACGCACGGGAACATATGCACATGCATGCTAGCACGCACATCCATGCACACATACACACATGTGTGCACACACGCGCACATGCGTGCACATACGCACTAACGCATGGGCAAACACACATGTATGCAGACACAAGAACACGCATACGCACACACATGGATTTACACACGTACACATATATGTGCACACACACGCGAAACACATGAGTTTACACACGCACACACATATGTACACACACACACACGCACAAACACGTATCGCGTGCCGAAAGGTAAAAGGGCGCATTGCTACAGGTTAGTAGGGAATTATGCTAAAAAGGCGCATAAAAAAATTTTTTTTTGCCATTAGCTTTGAAATTTTTCGAAACGCAAAGATCTGCAAAAAAAAAAATTTGGGCATCTTTGAGCTAAAAGGGCGCATCTCAAGACATGCGCCCTTTTAGCTTTTGAAAAGTAGTGCTCAAAGCTAAAAGGGTGCATAAAAAAAAATTTAGGTTTTAATACAGAATACTGACAAATAGTTTCACAAGACAAGTTAGATGAAAAAAACAGTCTCTTACACATTTTTTTTTTCAAAATTTATTAAAAATAAAATAATTAAAAAAAAAAAAAAAGAAAATATCAAATTTTTAATTAAAAAAAAATTTTCATTACGATTAAAAAAAATTAAAATTTACTGACTTACTCTTCAATTAGTGTTTTGGATCATGGATCTGTCATAAATCAGAATAATATGAAAAAAAAAAAATCCAAGGTACTTAATAAAAAAGAAATAATAATTTTTCTACACGAAAAAAAAAAAATTTCTTTCTCATCTAAAATATTTTTTTCTCACTCCAAAAAAAATTTTTGACTTCACTTTATAATACAAAAAATTTCTTGGGTCGAGTGAAAATTTTTTTTGAACAAGAAAAAATTTTATGCGCCAAGAATTCTTTTTTTCTGTGTAAACATAATTTTAACTTTAATATTGAAAGAAAGTATGTTAGAATACACCTATTTGACTGCAGCATTTTTTTTTTTTTCATTTTTAGACTTGTCCTTAGCTTTTCAATGAATTTTTCCAAAAAAAAATTTATACGCCCTTTTAGCTTTTGGTTACAAAATTCTTAAATTCCTAAAGCTAAAAGGGCGCATAATTAAAGACATATGCCCTTTTACCTTTGGGAAAACGATGTGTGATTTTCAAGCGTAGAAATTGTTTACCAATCAATTGGCGATGAAAAAAAAATTTATACGCCCTTTTAGCTTTGCAAAGGTAAAAGGTCGCATATATTGGTATGCGCCCTTTCACTTTTGGCACGCGATATATATACACACACACGCACAAACACATATATACACACACGCAAATACATAGGGGCACACACATATGTGCACACACGCGCACACACGCATGTGTGCACACGCAAACACGTGTAGTTGTTCGTATATACACTCATGCCATAAATTAAAGGAACAGAAAAATTTTAGAAATTTTTTAGTGATTTTTGAAAGGCTGTAACTTTGTGAAAAATAATCGTATCGAAAAACAAAAAAAAACATTGTGTAGCTTGGAATCTCTAGTTTCAACTCATTTTCATCAATTTTTTTAGACCTCCAGCCATTGCGCAAACATGAGAAATACCGCGAGAAAAAAATTTTCTAAATTTTTCCTTTTCTTTGAGAGTCCACGGGCTGCGAAAGAAATCGTTCAGCTAAACCAATGCATAGGTCGGATAGCAAATTTAATCAGCTTTAATTTCCATTTGTTTGGAGATTCGTACGATAACTTGTCGCTGAGATATCAGCCTTCAAACGGAAAATGATCCTTTTGGGTTTGATCGTCGATATTTCAGCTACTAATAAGCGCAGAGTAAATTCGAGGGTGGCGTTGAAAACTTGAATATATTCCCTACAGGACCATTTCATCAATTTTTATGAAAAAAATTTTTTTTTATCCTTAACATCCCTATGAAGTGAGTACAAAAAAGTGACTTTTTTTGGCTAAACAGTAAATCAACCGCTACTTTGTAAATATTGTTAAAAAAAATAATGTTGCCAGGGAATTTTTTAGCTTAATGTGCCCCCAATAACTCTGTAAATTTTTAAATTGATCAATCGCGCCGTTTTCCGGGGTGGATTGATCAAAATTTTCCAAAACAATTGAAGGAACAAGTTTTGTTCCTTTAATTTTGTTATGACTATCGAAATGAAAACAATTATCGTTTTTTCATTGTTTTTGTCAATTTGGTACTCATTAGCGGTTGAAATTAAGAAAAAAAAAAAATTTTTTTTTTAATTTTTTTTTTTTTTTGTGTTTTAAAATGTTTCAAACATCTCAGGAAATAATGCTCACTGAATTTTGACATGATTCGGCATAGGCGTACCACAATTTTCCTTATTCCAAATTAATTGCATTAAATTAAAGTTGATACCCCTAACCGGTATTCATGTACTCAACCTACGAAAATTTATGCGATTAATTATTGATACTCCCAGCGAAGTTTATTTGTACTCTAAAAAAAAAAAAAAAAAAAACAGTTTTTTTCAAAACTAATCTTTATTTTTTTAATTTTGATAAATTTAAAAAAAAAAAGTTGTTAAAAATTTTTGCAAATTTTATTTTTTTTCAAATTTTTGATCATGCTTAGGCGGCATTTATATGAGCCAGAAGTCGCTCGGCTAGTAACTCTCGTTGAAGAGGGTTACAGGTATCGGGATGTCGGTGACATGTTAGGCGTTAGCGCATCGGTCGTGTCTCGTGCCTATACGCGATATCAATTAATATTATATCGTGAAATGTTTCGAGGTTGTTGTCGTCGTCGTTGTTGTTGTCGTTGTTGTTGTCGCTGTCGTTGTTGTTGCTGTTGCTGTCGACGGTTTGGAACATCCTGAGCAATGACTCTCGCATAAACAAAAGGTTCTTGCCGAGCACGTCGAACTATTGCTCGATCATCGCGAGGAGTCGTTTCACGTCGACGACCTTGTCCTGGCCGTCGCCCGTATCCAGCTGTCTCTTGATATCGCGTATAGGCACGAGACACGACCGATGCGCTAACGCCTAACATGTCACCGACATCCCGATACCTGTAACCCTCTTCAACGAGAGTTACTAGCCGAGCGACTTCTGACTCATATAAATGCCGCCTAAGCATGATCAAAAATTTGAAAAAAAATAAAATTTGCAAAAATTTTTAACAACTTTTTTTTTTTAAATTTATCAAAATTAAAAAAATAAAGATTAGTTTTGAAAAAAACTGTTTTTTTTTTTTTTTTTTTAGAGTACAAATAAACTTCGCTGAGAGTATCAATAATTAATCGCATAAATTTTCGTAGGTTGAGTACATGAATACCGGTTAGGGGTATCAACTTTAATTTAATGCAATTAATTTGGAATAAGGAAAATTGTGGTACGCCTATGCCGAATCATGTCAAAATTCAGTGAGCATTATTTCCTGAGATGTTTGAAACATTTTAAAACACAAAAAAAAAAAAAATTGAAAAAAAAATTTTTTTTTTTTCTTAATTTCAACCGCTAATGAATACCAAATTGACAAAAACAATGGAAAAACGATAATTGTTTTCATTTCGATAGTCATAACAAAATTAAAGGAACAAAACTTGTTCCTTTAATTGTTTTGGAAAATTTTGATCAATCCACCCCGAAAAACGGCTCGATGGATCAATTCAAAAATTTACAGGGTTATTGGAAGTACATTAAGCCGAAAAATTCCCTGGCAACATTATTTTTTTTAACAATATTTACAAAGTAGCGGTTGATTTACTGTTTAGCCAAAAAAAGTCACTTTTTTGTACTCACTTCATAGGGATGTTAAGGATAAAAAAAAATTTTTTTCATAAAAATTGATGAAAGGGTCCTGTAGGGAATTTATTCAAGTTTTCAACGCCACCCTCGAATTTACTCTGCGCTCATTAGTAGCTGAAATATCGACGATCAAACCCAAAAGGATCATTTTCTGTTTGAAGGCTGATATCTCAGCGACAAGTTATCGTACGAATCTCCAAACAAATGGAAATTAAAGCTGATTAAATTTGCTATCCGACCTATGCATTGATTTAGCTGAACGATTTCTTTCGCAGCCCGTGGAC
>OZ024711.1:14972902-15024918 GCA_964016945.1 Microplitis deprimator | reverse complement strand
ACACGACCAACTACAAGTAGATCTTATATTTCTCATGTGCATTGTGCGCATATATATCTATATATATATATATCTATATATATATATATATATATATATATATATATATATATATATATATATATATATATATATATATAATTAAATTAACGATGTACGTAGATCCTTTTTTTTAAGCATACTAATATAATTATACACTAATTCATACGCGAAGCAGGATATATAGGCACGCGTATGCGTGCGCGAAAAATTTCTAGTATATATATATATATATATATATACATATTAGGGTGGCCCAGAAAAACCGACGATTTCTTTTTTTCGAGTCTCTTATAAAAATTTGTTGGTTTACGACGTGTTAAGAAGCCTATCCAAAAATCAGCCCGATAAAAATTTTCTAGAGATCGCTCATGAATTTCGAAAATATCAAAAATGATTGAAATTCGGATTTTTTATTACAAAATTCTTTCTTTCTTGTGGCAGCAAAAGTTTATATTTGTAAAATCATGGCTATGCTGAAAATTTCGGCCCAAAATTCAAATATTAAAACGGCGCTCAAGAAATTTTGAATATTAACTGATAATATGTAACTAATAGTTTGAATTAGTTTTCGTATTTTTTTATAAATTGATTATTGTCGTTTCAGTAAAATATAACTTTTGCAGAATCAAAAATATACAGGACAGTCTTTAACAATAAAATTTGGTAAGTTTGGAATAAGCGAAAAAATTTACAAATTGAATTAAAAAATAAATAAGTATGTAAAAAACTTATTATTTCTATTTCTCGGGTTATATTTTCATTCATTGTCATGTAAACTGATGATCAAAAAATCGAGAAGCTTTATTATTAATATTCAAGGGTCGCTCGAAAGCGTCCAAAAGACAGCACTTGGAAACATTCAAAATTCTTGAGCGAGGTTTAAATATTTGAATTTTGGGTTTAAATTTTCAGCGTAGTCATGATTTTACAAATATAAACTATTGCTGCTACGAGAGAAAAAAAATTTTTAAATCAAAAATCCAAATTTCAATAATTTTTGATATTTTCAAAATTCGTGAAGGACCTCTTAAAAATTTTTATCGGGCTGATTTTTGAAGAGGCTTCTTAAAACATCGTAAACCAACAAATTTTCATGCGAAATCGAAAAAAAAAAATAGTCGGTTTTTTTGCGCCACCTAATATATATATATATATATATATATATATATATATATATATATATATATATATATATAAGAAAAAAATATTCTTCTCAGGGTTGATTTCTACCTCCATTAATTCTTTTATATTATATAGTTGTCACAATTTCGAGACTATTTCTATGATTGCGACAAGACTGGCCCTGTGACTGCAACAGGAAAGTCCTGTAGTATTCACAAGATCATTTCGGTTGCAACAACAGGTCCCTTCCTGTTGCCACCACAGTATGAGTCCTGTAGCTGCAACAGGATCATTCCTGTTGCAGCTACAGGTTTACTGCGTCCCGTGTACTGCGTCCCGTGTACTGCGAAAAAAAAGAAAATTTCTAGTTGTGGTAGATGCGCATTTATTTATTCATTTATCAGCTGCGATGAGGGGATATTTTTCGATGAAGTTGGTCAAAAGTCAAGCGTTGCGTCCGTTCAAGACAGACGGGAAAGAAAAGTACGCAAGGCTTTCCTACATCGAAAAAAATTCAAAAATTATCTCAGTGGTCGTAAAGTTGTGTAAATTCATTAATCAGCTGCGATAGAGGGATATATTTTCTGATAGAATTAGTTAAAAGCCGAGCGTTGCATCCGTTTTGGACAGCCGGGTGAGAAAAGTACGCAAGACTTTACTAAACCGACAAAAAATTAAAAAATTTTTTTAATAGTATTTAATATGCATTAATTCATTCATCAGCTAGGATAGGTTGATATTCTCTGATAGAAGTGAGCAAAAGTTGAGTTATCTACCCGTTTCAGACGCACGGTGTAAAAGTACGCTAGACTTTACTGCGAGAAAAAAAAAAAATTAGCAGTAGTACATGCGCATTTATTCATTCATCGGCTGAGATGGGGGGATATTTTTCGAAAGAATTGAAGAAATTCTCCTCTCTCTCTCACTCACTCCCTGACCTCAGTTTCCGCTGCTCCTTTTCTACCTATCCTTACCCCTTACCTCTCTCAATTTCTCTAGCTCTATTAACCAATTTTTCCCTTGACCTTCCTCTCCCAACACCGCCATCCTCATCTTCTGCCGTCCTTTTTTCACCCCAAACCCTGAACAGACCTACCATACATGTTCCCACGTTTCCTCCTCTAAGCCGCAAACCCTACATCTCTTTTTCTCCTCGTTCGTCCAGTACATCCCCCCATTCATCCCATCCCCTCGCCTATACTTCACTACTCTTCTCCACCTTTCCTCCTTCCAACCCTTCTTCAGATATCCCGGCACCCCTACCCCCTTTATATACTTATATTCTCGATTTGCCGTCGATTCCTTTATCTTCTCCCACCTTTCCACTGTCACGTAACGATTCAAATTATTTAATTTTAATTAGTTGTAAGTTTAAATATTTTAATTGTAAATTTGAATTTGAATCGTTGCGCGGGCATTCCGCCATTCCGCCGGTTGAGACAGCAGTCCGTTCACAATACTAGCGCATGCGCGCAGCGTGTGAGTGAGCACGTGTATGAGATGATTTTATTTTACAATTTAAAAATATAAATAATTGATTTTTGTTAGTTTAAGTTTTTTGTTTAGGATTTTGAAACAGTTGGGATGCATAATACAGTGCGACATTATGCCTTAACTATTGTTTATATTATATTTTTGTCAAACTTGTCATCCAATAATTTGATGTCACTGTTGTATTGGTAAAAAGTATTGACCGCCGGGTAGGGCAAAAATCAATACTTTGTTGGCACGAATTTGATGATTTGAACTAATTATTATTTAATTCATGAGATAAGATAAAAATATGAACATAATATAAATAAATAGTACATGCATTTGAATAATTATTCATGTATCATTCAGGTGTGGAAAAATTATCTTTATATTTTTAATTTAAAAACTAGCCCAGGGCTAGAGAAAAATAATCATAATAGTAAATTAGGGCGATTATTGCGCCACGTGAGCGACCAACAGGTGGAGGATACGGTAATGAAATCGGAAAGATACGGGCTATTGTTGCGTACGGACACTGTTTGGAGAGTGAATAATTATTATTGTTGATAATTAGTAGTTTTTTATTGGAAAGTTTCTGTTGATACTATTTACCAATTGAATTAAAGTGTGTACTTTATTCCTGAATATTATTTGGCTGATTGCTGGAGATTTATGAGTAAGTACTTTGTATTTCTTTCGTCGGATAATATTTTTCACGTGATAACCTCCCCCGGTAGGTGTTGGTCACCGCGGAGAGTATAATTAATATATATATATTAATATCACTGAATGATATACGGAATAATTATAAATAATTAGTGTTCAATATTACTTTTCGTCATATTGTGTAAAGTATCCAGATATTTCTATATAAATATATATATATTTATATATAAAACATATACGACGTACTGGGACGTCACCGGTATACATATATATATACCTATAATATATATATCTATAGAGCTCATGCAGTACTTGAGTAAATTCCTCAAGTACTGACATCATCTTTCGGGTGAAAAATTCCTGAATTATATTAACTAAATAATATTATTATTTTAAATAATTTTTGGGATATTATTATTATTATTGATCTGGTTTAAAATAATTAAATTGGTTTTAGTTTACGTTATTTTAACTACCCCAGTGGTCAAAAATTATTATTGTGCTTATTATTAATTATTATTTATAAAGAGAAAATTTATGATTTGTGTGTGAGTGAGGATAAAACTTCCGTATCTTTCTCTCTCTCACAAGTGTTGAGAGATAAAATTTAAATGAATTAAAATATTATTATTATTTATTCTTGTTAATAAAATTAAATTATATTATTATTTTCTTAAATTGAGTATAAATAATTAGTTTAAATAATTTGTGTTGATATTGTGTGATAAGAAATCACCCCAGTGGTAAAAAATTTATAATAATTTTAACTGTAATTTTTGGTTATCACCAGTTATTATTATTAGTTATAACAAACTTAGATATTGTGAAATATTATTTTTTTTTTTTTGTTTATAAATATAAACAGTCGGAAACCAACAGCTGTCGGGGAAATTTTAATATTTATTTCTCTGGATCTTTTTTCTACTGTTTTCATTTATTTTTCTTGCTCTTATTTATTATTTACATGTAATTATTTATTGCTCATATACAATTTTTCTATTATTCATTTAATTTCCACTGTTTCACTCGAGTGTTTATCCGCTTCGTCACAAATCGCTTGCTCGGATTTTCCCTCGTAAATTCCCCCTGAATAAATTTTGTCCGTTTTAAATAAACGGTCTGGCGCCTGCGTGCACTAACCCAGCCTGAGGAGCTGGTTCAGGCATACTAATTATTTATTATTATTATTTTATTTGATCTCAGTATTTAATATCATTTATTATTATTTATTATCATTTATTTATCACGCGTGGGCGACCGCATACGATATATTAGACTGTTCCACGTCTCCGTCGCGAAATTTCAGCACGGTATACGTTATACCACCCACTCCCTTTTGCTATCCTCCACCATTATCATTTCCTCCCTCTCCCACTTCCTCTCTACCTCCACCATTTCCCAACCTCTTCTCTCGTATTATTTTCTTTTTTCCCCTTTCCCTCCCCCCTATTCTTCGTCCCGCTTTTATTTTTCTCTCATTTCTAGCCTACATTCCCTCGCCAGATCTCCATTCATTCCTTCTTCTGTCCTTTTCTTATACTCCTACGCCCTCATTCCCGCTCTTACCGCTAACCCATCTCTACTTAATTCTTCTCTAATCATATATCCCGGCACTCTCCTTGTAAATCCTAACACCCAACTCAGAAATCTTTCCTGTAACTTCTCTACCTCCTCGCTTTTCTTCCATCCCCACACTTCCAGTCCATAGCTCAGCAACGACCATACTAATTTATCGAAAAGCCGAACCCTTCTTACCCAGTCATTTCCGAAATTCCTTTTCCCTATCCCCCATACCTGCCCTAACACACTCGCTCCGTTTTTTACTCTCACATGCTCCTCCTGATCCACAATCACTTTTACTACATACCCTAGGTACCCATACTTTCTCACTTCTTCCCCCATCTACCTCCACTTCACTTTTCTATATCTGCCCCCACCCTTCCTAAATCTCATAATTATCGTCTTCCTCGTATTCACTTCCAAACCTTTCCCACTTACGTATCTCTCAAGCATTCTAATCATTTTTCTGATCACATCCTCTTCCTTTGCAAACAACACCAGATCATTCGCATATGCCAGCACGTAAACCTCCCCCCCCCCCTTCCAACTCTACTCCTCCCCATCTTCCCTTTTCCAACTCTTCATCCAAGACCGACAGAAACATCACAAACAATAGTAGGCTCAGAGGGCACCCCTGTTTAACTCCCCTCTCCATCCAAAACCTCGCCCCTTCCTCTTTACCCACTCTCACTTTACTCACCGTTTCTCTCAAAATGGTCTCACAACTCCTGATCGATCCTTCCCTAAACCCTCTCTTTCTAATACACTCAAACAGTTTCTTTCTGTCCACCGAGTCAAATACTACCTTCAGATCCATGAAAAGTAACATCATCTTCCCCTTATCCTTTCCTATTACCCTGTTCATCAAATAGTTTAGCAGATAGATGATATCCACTGTTCCCATCCCCTTCCTAAACCCAGCCTGACTTGGTAGCAGCAGCCCTTTTCTTTCCACTTACTCCCTCAATTTCTTTTCCAGTACCCCAACATACACCTCATACGCTGTTTGCGTCAGCGTTACTTCCCTGTAATCCTCCACCTTACTTCCACCCCCTTTCTTTACTATGGTCATCACTACCCCTTCCTTCCATCCTTACGACCACCCTTCCCCCTCCCATACCTTTCTACATAACTCCCAAATCGCTGCAATTACCACCTCTCCGCCATACTTCCATACCTCATTTGGGATTCCATTCTCCCCCATCAGTTTATTTTTCCTCAGCCCTTTTGCAACCTCCGTTATCTCGTGAAGAGCTATGTCCTCCTCCTCATCCTCTATGATCTCCCCCTCTCTTTCCTCCATAGTCAAAAGTCGAGTTTTCTACCCGTTTCAGACTGACGAGTGAGAAAAGTACGCTAGATACTGAGACAAATCGCTTTTTAGCTTCGCGATTTTTACCAGCAGCCACCAGAATCCGCGGGTTGAACCCTGGCTTAGGCTGGCCTCTAACAAAATTTTATTTTACTTGGACAGAGCAGTGGGCTGGGGTTCTTGCAAAGCAAAGACCCGCACTTATTCAAACTCGGCAACGTATACTAAAAACTCATTAACTCACCTCACGGCTTATAACTTATAAGTAAATTTCTTATTGATGATTGATTCATCAATTATGACTTAGTTAGTAATATTTTATTATTCTTACTGAGAATCTTACCAGTAAACTAGGACTTAGTTAGGATGAACAGTGATAGATAGAATTAAGGAATTGATTAGAAAAATGTGCAAGTTTATTGCCAATTATAATAAAGTTCAAGTCAAAAGTTTAGTTTGTGACCCGTATTGGACAGAAGGGTGAAAATGGTACGTAAGATTTTACTACAAAGAAAAGAAATTTTGTAATTTTCTTAGTAGTGGTAATGCGCATTCATTCATTCATCAGCTAAGATAGGTCCATATTCTTCGATAGAAGTTATCAACTCGAGTTTTCTACCCGTTTTAGTCAGACGGGTGAGAAAAGTACGCTATACTTTACTACACGGAAAAAACAAAATTATTGCTGCATCAGGAACCTTCCTGTAGCATGATCCTGTGGCTGCAATAGAAAAAAGCCGTAACTGCAAGAGGATATTCCTATTACAACTACACGACCAGTCCTTTTGCAGCCATAGGTTATTCCTGTTACAACTACACGACCAGTCCTTTTGCAGCCATAGGTTATTCCTGTTGCAGCCACAGTGCTAGTCCTGTTGCTCCGACAGGAATGTCCACTGGCTGCCACAGGGCCATATCATGTTGCAGCAACAGTTCTTTTTTTTCGTGTACTGCGAAAAAAAAAGAAAATTTTTAGTTGTGGCACATGTGCATTTATTCCTTATCAGCTGAAATGAGAGGATATTTCTCGATGAAGTTCGTCAAAAATCAAGCGTTATGTCCGTTCCAGACAGATGGGAAAGAAAAGTACGCAAGACTTTCCTACAGCGAAAAAAATTCAAGAATTTTCTCAGTGGTTGTAAAGTTGCGTAAATTCATTAATCAGCTGCGATGGGGGGATATATTTTCTGATGGAATTAGTTAAAAGTCGAGCGTTGCATCCGTTTTGGACAAACGGTCGAGAAAAGTACGCAAGACTTTACTACGGTGATAAAAAAATTAAAAAATAAATTCAGCAGTTGTACAGGTGCATGTATTTATTTATCATCTGAGATATGTCGATATTCCTTTAAAGTATTTGTCAACAGTCTTGCTTTCTACCCGTTTTCGACAAACGGGTGAGAAAAGTACGCACGATTTTATACAGTAGAACCTTGTAATACGGTTATTAATATCTTTCTGAAAGTATTGCGATACCTGGTTCACAAAAAAGTCAGGAACATAGTCTTATAACGAAGTCGGATTATACTACACCATAAAAAAAAATAAATAAATAAGTAAATAATAAATAGTAATCTTAGAAATTGCACAGTTGTGTCATTTTAATTAAAAAATTTTGTCCGTTTCTTTTAAACGGGCTAAGGAATTACGCAATCGTTCTGTACAGCTTCATTTTAATTAAAAATTTTTATTTGTACGCTTTTTCAATGTTCCCTTGTTTAATATCGTTTTTCGTTCTGTTGTGGCCATCTATTATTTTTTTCTGAACTTGCCATTTGAATTTTTGATTATCATTTGTTTTTTTACAGAAATTCTTATTATCAACTTTACCATCGTTCATGTAGCTCTGCCTTATCTGATTTTTCTTTCCGCCATCACCCCTTTTGACTATAGCTCTTAGCATCATTTTATTCCCCTAGTTTTTCGGCAAAACTATCCCGACATGGTTGTGCTAAGGTTAACGATGCAGGGTCCTGCATACACTATTTGAAAATCGACTTGATAACCGCATTACAAACCGCAATAAACCAAGTTAAAAGTTGCTTGAACCAGCTCCTCGAGGAAACACTATTGTTGTAATATAATAAAATAAATAAATGCAAGGACTGGTTGGTGATTGGGCTATTTGAAAAATACGCATATTAAAAAATATAACAATATTTTTATTTGTCACAGCACATAATATCACTGGGTTACACAATTAAATCGTTGATTTAATTATTTAATACTGTTAAATTGTCTGAGCTCATGAATACGTAATTAATTAAATGCAAATTATAAAATTGAGCTCGAGTAATTGATTTAAATAATTAAAGTAATTAGTTTGAATTTATTTGAACACTGATTTGATTGTAAAAATGTCATGGAAAACAGTAACATGAAATCAGAGGTTACCGAGCGAAGCTTATAATTGAACACTTGAATTACTATTTTTAATAGCACCAATGCATAAATAAATGTGATTATTGAGTTTATAATATTTATGATCACTTAATTTAATTAATTTGAATGAGTTTATAATAAATTGCACTGAATTGAATTTATTTGTTGAACACGTGGTAGCATGATTGCAGAGGCTAATGAGCTAAATTTAATATTTAATTTAATTGTAATATTGAGCATAATGATAATTAATTAATGAGAATATTGAGTCTTTTAATTTAATTAAGCACTGGAATAATTAATTATTTAATAAAAAAGGCACCTATGATATCTTCCTTGAGACTAACCTCTTGAGAAACGTGGTCGATGATCGCTGGAATTCTTGAGTTTTTTTTATGTAATTTATTTATGAGCTCTGGGCCCAAAATTATAAAAATAATTATAGTTTTGATGAGCTCGATGAATGCAGATTTTAATTAAATGATTATTTAAATTAATTACTCTTAGATGAGCGCAAAATGATAAGATTTAATTATAACACGTGTTATCTGTTGAATGTGTATAACGAAAGATAATGGCGGCCGTCTTCTCGACACGAAGCAGGAAAAAAGCAGATGCGCATGCGCCGAGCTGCGCATGATCAAGTTTTATTTATAAACGAGGCCCCAGTAGGTGCTGCCTCTATCTGCCGGAAGTAAAACTATATTTGAATTTAAATTAAATGAATTTAAATTCTTTTATAGTTTCGATTACGCAACAACTATATAAAACTCCATCATTTGACCACAATCAACGAGCCCTATGGTTCGGATTTGTGGGCACAATTTCCCGAGAACTATTTGGAACCATGGACTATGAAGACAAGGAATATATTACTAAAGAGATCAACATATCATATCAAGACAATGCAGAAATGGTGCTAGTAGAGAATGCCACTCACATCGTTAAGAGTGAAATCAACACCATCCTCCAGAGTGAAGCGCAAATGCAACTTAACTTGAACAACCTTGCAAACGCTACTCAAACATTTATGAACTCAACCAAGAATTTTCTGGAAAAACTTGCATATGTGATGAAAGTCCTAATGCTGGGAGACGAACGTCAGGAGATTGCCAGTAACCATCTTCGAGTCCTGAGGGAAGCCGAAACAATGATAGAAGAAGCCAAGGCCTCAAGACTATCTCCACAAACCATATCACCAGAGCAACTTTACGAAGCAACCGTTGACATCATGAGGAAGCATCCTGATCTGAATCTACCCCAGGCAATCGACAGAATGAACATCTCAACCTTATCATCAGTGTCGACAGTAAAGGTAGCAAGAGCGAAAGGTTACTTACTTATTATAGTAACCTTGCCCTTGTTCAATAAGATTCCGTTATTATCATATGAAATGAGACCATTGCCGAAACCAGAAAATTTGAATGGAAAAATTCAAACGCTGACAATACGGCCATCAAAAAAGTTTCTGGTTACAGATCCAGATTTGAGAAGATTTTACCTAGCGGATTATGAAAATATATTAATAAATGCAAAGCTATTGGGGATGATTTATCTTGCCGTCCCGATATTTCATTTCAGTCCACGGAGGTTCAAAAAAAAGTAGACTGCGAAATGAAGCTGCTTTTGAAGTCGACTGAAGATATCTCAAGAACCTGCAACATCCGCATTATCCAAGAGTGCAAAACCACTTGGATAAAACTCAATAACCAAATTCTTTGGCGTATTAGACTTGTAAAGAAGAAAAATTAACTGTCAAGTGTTTAAATCCAGTCGAAAAAGAATATTACATCAACGGGACAGGAATAGTCCATATCCAGAGTAAATACGAAATTAAAAACGGTAAATACATAATTAAGAGCATAGACGAAGAGATCACTCAGCTGAATATCACTTTACCAAGGTTACACTTAACTTTGGAAGCACTATCTACAAATTTAACAGCTGAGCCTAAAGTATCCGGATTTCTCTTCAAGAAGAATATCGACCCGTTAAAAACGGTAGACAAATTCCAACCCTAGGGGGCAGGATTGGAAGAAACAGAAAATCAAAGTTCTAAAATATCGTTACACCATCAAGAAGACGATATTCACCAAACGATGACGGCGGAAAACATGTCTGCCTTAGTTGTCCTGTGTGTCATCCTCGTTGTTCCAATCATCCTCAAATGCTGCATATGCTCCAGCAAGAAGCACTGCTTCACCTACAAGAAAAACAAGGAGCCAGGTGAAGTACTTCACAAGATAGTAAAAGAAATCAGACGTACCTCAGACTCCAAACCTAAGTCCGTTCAAATCAAGGACCAACCAGAGGTCATCAAGCTCCGAGAAACTCCACCAACTCCAACTCGTATCATTTTTTCAGCAAAGAAGGCGACAACTCCAACTCGTACCACGAGAGGCCATCGTCTCTCAGATTACAACGCTCCGATGTATTCATCCTAAACAGATAAAAATAATGTATAATCTGAATTAAAATTTACCGATAAAACAGGAATCCTCTTCTAAATCACTAAAAGCCCGAACCAAAACCTCATTTTTGGGACCATTTGCAAAATATTTTAAGAATTTAAACATCTACAGACACTTTAAGTCGTTTTTAAAGAGGATTCCCATTCTACCGTCATATTATAAGAAAAAAAAAAAAAACTCTAAATTTTAAATTAAGACCTACACGAAAATATTTATAACCGAAAATGTAGTCAAATATGTATCCATGATTATAACTTGGATATATTCTAGATTATATGACATTTTGCGGCAAGATTATAACCGTGAGATATAATTTCGAATTATAATCGAGATTATAATAATCACATTCTAATTTCAAAATTGTAATTTAAATTATAATTTTTCAAATATAATTTTAAATTATAATCTAAATTATAAACCATAGATTATAACTCTAAATTATAATTTAAATTGTAAATTTTCAAATACAATTTTAAAGTCTAATCGAGGTATAAACATATAATCATATATTACTTTATTAAGTTACATATACAATAACAGCCATGAGAAAAAAAAAAATCTCGCCGAATCATGGGCTCGAACTCAAATTCTTCTGATTCAAAGTCGGATGTGTTCACCACTGTGCTGGATGAACCACTTGAAAGTAAAAGTTAATTGTATTGATTTGGATACAAATCAACTAGAAAATTGAAGACATCAATAAATGATTGATTCTATTATTTGTATTGTATTCAATTATGTTATTGTTTATAGAGTAAAGAGACCAATATTGGTATACCCACTGATAGCGGCGCAATAATTTCTTCTTTTGGCAAATTAAAAAAAATGAGAAGTTAAAATCATTTAAACTTCACTAAAACTTTTTTAATTTCATATCTGAGTTTTTTATAACATAATTAATCGTTGAAACTTCAAAATTCTTTAGCTGTCATCCCACTTTGGGTTTTGTTAGTCTATTTCCAAGAATTTAAAAAAAAGTTTTTTTTTATAACATTTATGAATGCGGTAATAAATTAAAAAATTTTATCGCCTTTGTTTTATAAATCATTTTGCAGTTTTTATGAATAGTCTTACGTTGTTTGGTCGTATCTAAATTATTTCACAAAATATTATGATTCAAACACCCGCGAAGCTAAAATAATGAGGTATAATCATGTATAATTATACAAAATTGTATAATTATTTATGATTATTTATTATTATAGACAATTTTTTCATCCCGGGAACTTCAAAGATATATTTTAGGGTGTAATTTATTATAATTTTGGTTAGAACTTCGGATGTATCTAAGGATATAACTTGAAAGATATATTTTAGGATATAGTTTACTATAATTTCGGTTAGAATTTGCGGATGTATCTGAGAATATAACTCTAAAAATAAATTTTGGTGTATAATCTATGATAATTCTCGTTATAATTTCGGATATATCTAAGGATATAACTCTAGAAATATATTTTGGGATATAGTTTATTATAACTTCGGTTGTAATTTGCGGATATATCTAAGGATATAATTAAAAAAATATATTTTGAGATATAGTTTATTATAATTTCGGTTGTAATTAGCGGATATATCTAAGGATGAAACTCTAAAGATACATTTTGGAGTATAATTTATTACAATTCTCGTTAGAATTTCGGATATATGCAAGGATATAACTCAAAAGATATATTTCGGGATATAGTTTATTATAATTCCGGTTATAATTTGCGGATATATCTAAGCATATAACTCTAGAAATATGTTTTAAAATATAGTTTATTACAATTTCGGATATATCTAAGGATATAACTCAAAAGATATATTATAGGGTATAATTTATCATAATGGCGGTTATGATTGGCGAATATATCAGCGAATGTAGCCTTAAAAATATATTTTGGATTATAATGTATTATAAAGTTGCTTATAATTTGCGAATATAATTTTGTGGATATATTCCGACAATATATTTCAAATTATAATAATTATAACCGACTATATTTTAGGTTATAAATTTTTTCATATGGGGAAAATGTTTTAGACTTAAGTTTATAAGATTAAGTTTGAAAAAAACTTATGTATCTAAATTTCAAATTTTCATTTAAATTACAAAAAAATTTTAAATCACCTGTACATTTGAGAAAACAGGTGAATTGTTAAATTCCTGTGAAAAATTAAAGAAATTACTTTCCAAATCTAACTAAGATATAAAACGTTTACCTCTCACAGCGCATGCGCAACTCTGAATATGAATAACAGCCGCTGACAAAAAATTTCTTACTACCGTTGAATAAGCTTATGACAGAACATCATTTTTCCATTAAAACTCTCCTTTTGAAATCGCCCCACGAAAATATCTTTCATTACTCCTATTCCACCTGCTATAATAACAAGAACATGAATGCAATTGATAGAAAATAAATTTCCTGTCAAAACGAAATTCAGGATGTTACTCACCTCAGAATAGTCACACGTTCCTTAATAAATTTAATCAACTTACCTGGCGGTTAAATGCGCCGTAATAAAAATAATAAAAGAAAAAAATTTATAAAAAAAAAGAGCAGATTTTTCCTTCCGTATACACTCACATATTTAACCATATCCGAGATGTATACGCTTATTTAAAAGGAAGGCTATTTTTCGGGTTAAAAGAAGGAACACATGATCTTTAGGCTCATTTCCTCTTTATTGAAAAGAGAAAACTGACAGCCAAAAGTGACTTGAGAGTAACAACATCACTTGGGTCACCCAGCCAACGCTGGTGATGACCGAATTTTACCATTTTTATAGTCCAATTCCTTGAATTTCTCATCCTCCGGCTCATCTTCTCCACCTTCTTTAAATAACCAAGAAATTGGCACCCAGTCCTCCATCCAGTCATCCAAATCCTCGTCCTTTTCCCTCCAGAGATGCTTATTCCATGCCCGGAAAAGTTCTCGCTTTAATCGGTCTGGACAGCATGGTAAAGAACCTTGACTTAAACAATACTGGACAAACAAACAGGGTAATAACGTTATAATCGTGATTAATACGGACTTTACACTTCAGCACTTACGTGTAACAGATTATTACGTACACCACACGATTAATAACAATCACAAATATGAATCCTGGGATCCCAAATTGCAAAAATTCTTCAAATATAAGTAAATTCGGCGTAGGATCTTACAAAATAATAAATGGGATCTCCAAGGTCGTACTTTTGACCAAAAGACTTGCACATTGTGCTAGTTTCAAATCTAATGACTGAATGCCCGACTACGCATAAACGCTCAGTCAGCAGTAATAAGACGCGCTAGCATAGAGAGTTATTTTAGTTAATGAAATAAAATTTATGAAAAAGTAAAACATAATAAGAGTAATCTCTTAAAACTATTAAAATAAATCTACAACATTTTGGAAATCCATTAAAAAATTTATTCCTTCAAAATTATGAATCATTAACGCCTTTTAAAAAGCCATGCAATAGAAAAATCTTTCAAATTCGAATTTGATAATCACAGATTATTCCGATTTTCTCTAATGTTGCGGATATCTCTCAAACTACCTAACAAATAATTGTTACGGAGGACAGCATTATCGGTAAAATGCCAGTGTAAATTTGTCACGATATACTGAAACCCATAAATTATCAGAATAATTGAGCAAATAGAGGAAATTTCCTTCTCTCAATTTAAATACTATCAATATAAAAAAAAAAAAAAAAAATTTTTCTTTATATAAAAACAAAAATTAGTTACCTCTACTAGCGTAGGAATGCGATCATCGGCCCCCAGTGGGGGCAACTGTGGTGCTACTGAACGGATCCAACCTATTTCACGTTGATTGGTAACAAACAAAAAGATCAGGTTTGAATCCAAGAACCAACGAGCTTGTACTTCGATCAGAACCTCCTCCAGTAATATCGGTAAAGGATCTAATTCGGGATTGACAATTTCAACGGGTTGGCGATTAACACTCATTTTCAATAAAAAATCCTGAAATTACAGGATTTCAGATTATAAGACGAAAACGGATTAAAACCAGACAGTAGGTTATCGAACTCTGTATTTTTAAAAATTGAAAATGGGTTTTCATAAAAAGTTAACCAATTTGCCCCTTACTATAACAAACGACAACTAGTCATAAGAACAATACAATGATACATAATATCTAAATATCATCTTTTCTTCAATAAGTAAAGACACGAAAATAACCACGGCCTTGCTAAATCAGCGGAAAAAAAATTATATATATGAAGAAAAATTCAACCACAAATTATGATAAGCGGAATGCTAAAATTGCAATAACTTTTACTTCAGATATTGCTAGTTCACAGCAAATACCGGTATCATAATCCTAAAATCCTGTAAAAATCCTTCTACATGCATTCCATACTTATAAATGACCTTCATTTTCTATTTTAGGATAATTTCATCTTTTACTATTATCAAAAACCATTTAATATTTAGATTATTCAATATTAAAAATTGTATCATTGAAGTTCTAGACGAAATAAGCTGTTTAAGGGAGTAGTTCCATTGGTGATTGTAAGATGGCGTCACTTGCCGGCTGAGATCTACTAAAGTAAGATCAATACGACGGTCGATAATTAGGATCTCATTGATGTTACGCTGTCGTGAGAGTTGCGAACGCGGGCAAAGAATAGAACGATTAGTACTCTATCTGTCTCACTCTGCACAAATTGCGTCACCCTCTCACTCAGATACATGCGTGCAACCGGAAAATAACGAATACCATTGGTTTAAGCCTTTTTCGAATAAATAAAAGACACTTTTCGGCCTAGAATAAGGGTATACTTATCGTCTGAAGTCAATCTATTAAAATCAATAAAAAGTTCTTGACCTTGACGGGAATCACTGCGTAAAACACAATTGACAGCTAAAAAATTAAATACCTGTTTATAAAACTATAGAAATAAATTATTAAATAAACTATTAAAAAAAAAATATTTATTAATTAAAGCTGAATTAACAGCCAAGAGAAATTTTATTCTCGAAAATCATAAAAAATTGTATTTCAAAAAAAAAAAAAAGAAGAAAAGAAAGGGTTCTATAATATTGAAAAAAAAAACCTCGTGATAATTTCTTTCTTTTTTGTTTTTATCAAATCGCCTCACTTACAGTTTAGAGGTACAAATTTAATTTCATTCTAGAGAGACGCGCAAAATCTTAGTCAGCATGCGGTCTCTTTTTCCTACGATTCCTCGATTTTTATTGCTGACTGGGGCGTCGAAGCTGTCCCGCTTTCCACTTGGCTTCCCATCCCGGATAGTTCATACACCTGAAAAAAAAAAAAAAAAACACAAGGACACATATAAATTTCGCTGAAAGAAATTTTAGGCCAATCATATCTCCCGAATCCTCTATATGGTATTTCAACCTTCATACTTACAATCTGATCTTTATATTGGCTACTTGCACAATGTGGTACGAGACCTCGATAAAACCCGGGTTGAGGGTGTTGGTGATTAAATCGCGCGGATCAGCTTCGACCAACTGATTCGAGTGCCATGCCCTTAGATTCAATAGTTCAATGGGCAATTCTTCCCCCATCACTCCCTCCAGGCGCAAAAGAACTCTCAATCCAAATGCCGGGTGGAAATGGCCTTCGAAATATTCAAATAGAGCTCCCATCGTCAGCAAGACCTGTTACGAAACATACCGTGAAAATCTTAAACACCCCAGAAGCGAATTTTTAATTATGAATCTAGGATACTTACATCTGCGTCAAACTTATTGACACACATCTTAGCGAACGCGGGTATGTTGTCAGAAGGATGGGGCAACATGGTTAAGTATCCACTCAAGAACTTGCACTCAAAATTCTATTTAAAGTTTGAAGTAAACTCGAATTTCAAATCCGGCGGTATTTATAAGAACGGAGTCGTGATGTGGCAATCGTCGTAACTCCTCGCCGAGATAGTAAATAATTACTCTCAGAAATCATAGATGTCTCCTCTATGGCGATAATTCAATAATTATACCCTCGCGAGAGTTGTGAACGCGGGCAAAGAAGAGACCGATTAACTCCCATACGATGCGCATCCTTCTTCTCTCTCGCGCCCGGGGAAACCTATCTCGCGCCCTCTCCCACTCATACAAGTCTACCCCCGCGAAACTTAACTTTATAACAAAACCAAAATTAAACTACCCCTAACTTAAAAATCGTAAATAATTCAATTAAATTATATGTATATGTATATGTGCAGGTATATATTGATACATATATATATATATATATATATATATATATATATATATAATTGATCTTAAAATAGAAAAAAAAAATTGGGAAAAAAAGGAAAAAAATTTTTCAGCTATAAATTTTCAGCGAATTATTTATGTTTTTTTTACAAATCTAATTTCACTATTACAAAAAAAAAAGAAACATAAAATTTATAATTTATAATTTGTTTATGACCCGAAGAACCGCTGTTGTTGATGTGGTCAATTCTCCTCGGGGGCCCTTGGTAGGACTGCTCTGAAAAAAAAGGAAAAGAGGGAAGATTAAGAAAAATTGTTTTTTTTTTTACATAAAATCATATTACAAAAAAAAAAAATTTTTTTTTTTGCCTTCCTATCTCATCCGATCCTCGGCTATTTCTATCAGGCTGATGGCCAGTACCCAGATGTCTCCGATGTTAGGAGCCTCCAACTGAACTCGAGGCGGTGTCGAAGGCCAAGAGACCCTGAAATTGTGCTCGACTACCTCGAGCTCAGAGGGAGCAACCCAACGATGTCCTTTAGGTCGAGGATCAGCCTCATCCCCAACGGCGGGATGGGCCTCGTGAATACGTCCACGAGGATCCCTATCTCGAGCAATGTCTGAAATTTATCAATAGTTATAAGATCTCAATTGATTAATAATACTTTAATGAATTAAAGTAGACGTTACTTACATCAAACCCGAACTGGTGCCTCACCAGTTGAAACCAGGTAGAAAACCTCCTGTAGTAATGCCTAGTGACGTACATGTTTTATATTCAAGAATATATTCGACCCATAAAAATTCGTGACACAAAGGTTGGTCAGCAACTAAGGAGAAGTGCAAAAAAGAGACTTTCGGAATGCGCTCCGAGATAAGACCATGGCAAAATATCAAATTCGCTCGTGTAGACGCGGCAAAATCTAGCTCGCAATTAAACATCGCTAGATGGCGGTTCAATGCAGATTCGCACAACAAAAAGCGAATTATTCCCTCCAGATTATTTATTTACCTTTATATTCTTAAGGTCATATATATGCATATGTGTATGCACTACATGCATGTAGAGAGGTAACAATGATAACAATCTTAGAATCCTAATTTGAAGTAAATACCCCATGTAATCCTTATATTTAAAAATAGTTATTATTCTGGTAAAAGGAAAATAATAGATTTCAGAGGAAAAACATTATCATTGTAATAATAGATAAAATTATAGCATAAATACTGATATGTATATCTATCTGAGAAGATTTTGAACACAAATATAATTTCCCGTATTTTATATTTTTATATAATCTTGTAGTTGTAAGACATTTCCGAATTGTAAGCGTTTTTGCAAGCTTTTTGAAAGAGGGGACATATGTTTAGGAAAGCAAGAGAGTTTTGCAACCCTCTTACTTTCCTAGGGATTGTTATGTCCAAAGAAATTTTTTTTTTCTTTATTGAATAATTATTAAAAATAATTATTACTGAGCTCCTCTTTTCAAAAGCGCGTGGAAACGCAGCGTCAGCTTTTCCGCCTTTTATGCGATAAAGAATAGTGGGAGGATAACTGCAATAAGTTTAACGAATAAATGATAAACTGTCGTCACCTTCCACCAATGACGATAATCAAAAATGCCCCATCAATTGCTAAAGCAAAGTTTCTAAAAAGCCTGAGCACCATGGCTCAAGGCCCCAGTTTTGCTGATAGAACTCGCGGTCCGCGGATATTCGAACGTCGAAATTTCGTGCACTCTTATTGCAGGAATCCGCTTAGGCGTTGAAAAGTCAATAAGAGGATCTTTAATATCTCCTACTAAACCTTATTGCAGGAATCCGCTTCGGCGTCGAAAAATCAATAAGGCAATTTAAAATTAGCATTTTTTTGCAGTCAATTATTGCGTGAATCCGCTTAGGCGTTGAATAGGCAATAATTGAATTCAATTTATCTACTAAATATCCTCAAGGATTGATAAATCTATCGAGTCCGATCGAAATAGTGACACAAATCACGTGTATTTGTTATTACATCTCGGGCTGTGTTTAATTGGGCACAAAACCCTTCGGGTGTGATAAGGACGCTGTCTTAAAATTCTAGCAAAAATCTGAATAAATACTTAAAAGTAAAATAAAACTATAAAAAAAATAGTTTTCATAAGTTACTGTGGAAAAGATTCAGTGTACAAGTGAATCGTAACAGAAACAGTAAATAAATATACAAAAATATATAATTCAGCCTTGCGAGTATCATTTAAGAGTAGCAATTTTGGGCTGAAATTTTCAGCATATTCATGATTTTACAAATATAAACTATTGCTGCCACGAGAAAAAAAAAATTTTGAAATCAAAAATCCGAATTTCAACAAACAAAGTTTTATGCGAGATCGAAAAAAAAAAAAAATAGTCGGTTTTTTTGCGCCGCCCTAATATATATATATATATATATATATATATATATATATATGTATATATGTAAATTGAGCGAATATACTAAATGGGTCTGGATTAGGCGTGAGGAATTTCAAACAATTAAAAATTACACAGTTGTTGATAATAAATAATATGAGTATTTATTTACACTTATTTACACCTTAAATTGTAAGAAATTATACTTAATAGCGAAAGCGACAATATAACTTGAAAGCGAATGCAACGTATTCTTACGTATAAAAATTAACACGTGGTTGAAAACGGTCAAATTCACGGAAATTGATTTAAATAATAATTACACGCGAATAACACTTTATTTATTCTCAATAAATAGCAGCCTTAATTTACTGACTAAATATTGAGGATAATTAGCAGAGCAGTTTAGATTAATATCACAAAAGAATTAATTATAGCAAGTATAGCGATTAGAGAGCACGAGGTTGCAAGTAGCAAAGCACGTTGTAGAATAGTTGTAGATGAAAGCGTCGTTGAGTCGTCGTGGAAACTTGGTGTTGACGTGGCAGCCTTGCTGCATAAGACGAATTTTCCCATTGGCTTAAAAGCGTGCCAACAGGAAGTAGTTATTAGCCAATTTTCCTCATTGGCTGCTGAGCTCTCAGTATAGAGCGAATTCTATTACTGACCGGCTAATATAAGACGAGTTATCTGATTGGCCGGCTTGTAGCGGGTTCTCATAGCGTCTTGACACGGTCCTGAGGGACACTTTTGCATTTGTCGCGCCCAAATAGCGAGTGACCCGGCACCGTACTCTTTCTGGACAATAGCGAGTTCGGCAACTCCCGGACTTAGCGGGAATGCACGAAGCTAATTTAAATTAATTGAGCTCGTGACTGAACAACATATAAATTTGAAAAATATTGAGCAGCTTACGAGTAATTACACTTTTAGTGAAAAAGTAACTTTTTACATGTTAACTAGATGAGAAATTAAAATTCACATAGCGACCTCTTAGAGTTGAGCTAGAGAACCCTTCTTTTCGGAGGATTTTTTTCTCGGCAACCACTAACGTTTCAGGGGGTAAGAGCGAACAAAAAAATTAATTTTTTTTTTGAAGCACCCGAATATGTATATATATTTAGATTAATTGAAGTATGCTTACTTAGTAACTGCGTCGGAAATACGTATCATTATCTCCAATTACGTCAGTATTATTGTCTAACAATTAATGACGCATCAAATAATACTAAAAATTTTCAAAATATAATCCGTGAGCAGCTAAAAACGTTCTTATGTTCTATCTAGCTACCCGCAATGTCTATATTTAAAGATTACCTCTCTAGTAAGGAATATACAGTGTATATATATATATATATATATATATATATATATATATATATATAATATAGTGCTATCTACAGATCAATTAAAGTATCATTTTCACGTAATAATTGCGTTAAAAATACGTACAGATCTCTAATTAATACTTTATTATTGACAAACAATAAAGTATGCGTCAAATAATAGCAAAAATTAAAAATATAATAACACTACAAAAAAAAAAAAATCCTACCAAAAACAGACTCTCTGTATAAAGTCACGCCAAGTACACGTTCAAAATTTTTTTTAAATAAAAAAAAAATTATTAAAAAAAAAAAAAAAGAGTCAAATCAAAAAAATACCAAGTACCTAATATGATTCAAAGTCATGGTAAACATTTCCATAAAATTTCAAAAAAAATTGTATAACCAAATTTCAATGTACATGGTGTGCTCACGAAATAGTAAAAAAAAGAACATGTTTTGATTTTATTAGAAATTAATTTTGCTGGAGTACATGTAGTAAAGCACACCAAGTACATTGAAATTTTGTTATACAATTTTTTTTTTAATTTTATGAAAATATTTACCATGACTTTGAATCATATTAGGTACTTGGTATTTTTTCGATTTGACTTTTTTTTTTTTTAATAATTTTTTTTTTATCTTAAAAAAATTTTACACGTGTACTTGGCGCGACTTTATACAGAGAATCTGTTTTTGGTAGGATAACAAAGTCTTTAATGGTAACACCGGCACACAAAAAAAATTAAGTAGAATGTGCATTTGACCGGACCTACCTACGGGTACGTATTTTGGTCCGCTGAATCCGAATTCGAGGTCAGTTTGACCCCTACACCCTTAAAATTTCGAGAAAACTTTGAAAAACCGTAAAAATGATGAAAATCGGCAGTTTTAATGATAAAAAAAATTTTTTGGAACTAAACTAAGCGTGATTTTCATGTATTTCGATTCGCTGAATATGAATCGAAACTTTATTAAGACCACGAGCCGTTTTAAATGTAAAAAAATCGGTCTGTCAGTGGACCCTGCGGGCCAGTCCCAAAACTTCCCGCAGTTTTCGAGCTCCTTATGCTCGAAAACATTGTTCTAAATATATTTTCGAGCTCTCCGAGCTCGAAAATACTTTTGTATGCCTTTTTTTTTTAAAATAACGTTTTTTACCATTTTTTCTCCAACGATATCTCTCGAACGAATTCATCGACTGGAACGGTTGAGGTGGCAATCGACGCGTTTTATTGAGTTCTAGAGCTGATCAAATTTTTAAATTGATTTATCGAGTAATTTTTGAAAGATTTCAAAAAAACTAAAAAAAAAATTTTTTTTTAATTCTTTCGTTCACGGTTTGTCTTGAACGAATGAACCGATTTTGATGGTTGAGGTGGTATTCGACGCGGCTTATAAAGTTTGAGAGCTGATTAGATTTTGGAATCAATCCATGGAGCGAATTAAAAGTTATTCAAAAAAAACATTTTTGAAAAAATTTTATTTTTGAAATATCTCCGAACGTACCCTACCGATTAAGCTTAAATTTTCAGTGCTTATAGTTATTAACAAGCCGCGTCGAATAACATCTTGACAATCAAAATCGGTTCATCCGTTCAAAAGTTACAGAATATTTACATACATACATACACTAGGACATCATCTTGAATTTACTCAAAATAGCTTCCTAGAACCTCAAAACGTCGACATCTGTTAGAATTTCGATTTTCGTAAATCGGGGTGAAAACAATAAGTTCCCGAAATTTTTGAAAATCTTCGATTTAGATCTACGTAAATCTAAGAAGTAGAAAAATAGATTTGTGTATTTTTTTTTTTCTTACCTCATGAGAAAATTAAATTAAGTTCACTTAACAGCAAGAAAATGTAGTATCTCGTTTAATTTTTATTGAGAAGCTATATTGATATTTTGAGAAAATTACTCGTTCAAAATTTATTAACGTTTATGAGTATATTCGTTAAAATAACCATATCTAAATAAAAATTAAAAGACATATTTTTATTTTTATATGGTTATTTTAATTGAAAAAGATGTTTTTTTATTTTTAAAATTCATTTGTTTGCCGCGTTTTCTTTCTCTTTTTAATATACGTTTACGGTTATTTCTGTCCCTTTCTACAATATATATATATAGCACAAATGTTGATAATAAAATTATAAAATAAGAAAAATACTTATATTCGGCGCATGAGACGTTGCTATGAGGTATAACTTCTTAAGTACTGGACCGAATGATTCGATTCAAGTTGCAATCGGAAGTGAGTCATTTATTTATATGATGTATCTAAGGTCATCTTAGATCGGAATTCAACAAATTTTTTTTTTTTAATAAATAAATTTTTATGTCAATAAATTGATAGTTGCTTCGGATATAGATACACGGTCAAAATTCTCGCACTTTCACATTGTTCGATGCATACTTGGCGCGAGACTCGACCGCGTCTCTTGATATATAACTTATATACAATTCCATATAACTATAAATCAATAATTAATAAATTAGATATAAAATTTTGTTGACTAAATATTTATTATGTATATGATATAAAATTTTGTTGACCAAGAATCTATCACGTATACGATTTTTATTACTTGAAGTTCATATGAAACTTACATTTGAAATTAATCTCTTAGGTCAACGGTTAGTGAGTTATACTTTCGAGCGCGAGATCCACGGTTCAAATCCTGCACACATTCGAATTTTTCCTTATTTTTTTTTTATAGAAATAATTATATATAGTTATACATAATTATATATAATTTTATAGGGCCATTTTTTATCTATAATTTTTTTACCCGGATGGGCATGAACAGACATGAACATACCTGATTAGACCTGAACATGCCTGGCTAGGTCTGGTCAGACCCGGTCATTTTTCATATCTGATCTGAAGACTTATGTCTGTTCACATCTGATCAGATCTGATTACTTTTTGTCATTGTCTAATAGGAACACTTGTAGTCAAATTGAATACAAGTTAACAGACAATTTACTGATGAATGCCAACTTTTTGACGAGCAACTTGTGCTATCAGGGTAATTTATACATATTCACAACACCATCCTTGCATATTAGAACAGATTAAAAAATATTTACTTTTTTTAAAATACACCGAAAGATATTGCATTCTTATGGTAAACACAAGACTGCACTATTTTATTTTTAGTTAAAACCAATCATTTCGTTATACTTGATTCGTATATATTAACTTTTATTGTAATTTTCAACTTCTTGTAAATAAATGCACATTTATTGTTCTACATTTTCCATTATATTCTCTTTTTTTATTTTAACTATTTTTAATTTTTTTTTTTTTTAAATTCAAATTAGATTTCAATTCAAATAAACATTAATGAAGTTAAGTTGGCAACCTTTTATTGACGTATCAGAACTCTCTTATTTTAAACTTTTACTAATAGTTAAACACTCTCAATATAAAACCACGACATTTTTGTACATTTTATGTTCATAAAAAGTGTCTAATGTAAAAATCAGAATATTATTGTATTAGCACAGGTGCTAATTTTGATTTTAGTTATTTTCCTATTATTATTAAAAAAGGTTATTAGGGCGACAGCATAACACTCAATTTGGATTTTATTTTCAAATATAATTTAAATTATTAAATAGAATACTGTGGACCAATTTTTTGAACTTTTTTTTTTTTATCAAAACAAGGCTTATTTTATTTTGTTTGTTTTCTATTAAGAAGGAAAAAACTCTATTTTAACAATAAACATAGTTCGAAAAACTGGCCCTACCATAAAAAACGAAATCATTATAGTTGATGGCATTTACTTATACGAAATCTTATTTAAGTATAAAAAAATTACTTAATTAATTATTATGCTGAAATTAAGTGCACATAAATTATTTGTTTTTTTAGAAAGTAAGCTATTACGTATCCAAATTTCGTATTTTGAAAAACTTTTGAATAAAATTATAGAATTATGATTTTTGTATGTACTTGAAGATTGGAAGTTCTTCACGAAATAAAAATAGAAAAATCAAATGGAAAGCGAAAAATCTATTGGATCTAGACTTTTGAAATGTTTCATACGTCAGCCAATAATTGCAGGCTACCTTCAACTACTCCTTAAGTAGTAGAATTACGTAATTTTTTTTTTATTTTTTTTGCGCGAAAAACATTCCGATCTTCAGGTACATATTTTGTGAATGTTTTTTTAATATTTATTTGTAATCATAAGATCAAAGAAAAAAAAAACAAATTTCTTTCTGCTGGATATTATTTTACCATTTATTTCTATTTTTGACATATATAATAATAATTTTTTCAACTTCATTGATTACTAAATTGATTTTTATAAGTTTATTCATATCAATCAGCATCGTTCCGTTGTATTTTGAAAACTTACAGTTTGATAAAACTTTAATTGTTGCTCATGATACGAGTGATCATGACTACTTTTGATTATCCGATTGAGACGTTCTTGGCGTAAATTGAAAGCTTTTATCGAGTTCTAGAGCTGATTAGATTTTGGAATCGATCGATCCGACAGTTTTCAAAATATCCAAAAGAAACGAAAAAAAAAAAATTTTTTTTTTTCGTATTTCTTAAATATCTCAGAGACTATTTGACTAAACGATCTAAAATTTTCTGAAAATCTAAGTTGAGAAGAAATCTTTCGAATGCCGCCAAAAAAATGTAAATCGGTTCATTCATTGAAAAGATATGAGAGGTTTACATCTACACACACACACACACACACACACACACACACACACACACACACACACACACACACACACACACATACACACATACATACACCCATACAGACATCGCTCTGAAAATGTCTGAGTAGCATCCTCGCACCTTCAAACTTCAACATATGGTGGAAACCCGATTTTTGAAAATCGGGGTGAAACCAATAACTTCCCGAATTTTTTGAAAATCATCGATTTTCTTAGCGGGAAGTTAAAAATCACACAAACCCTCCAAAATTTCGAGAAAAGTAATTTTTTTGGTTTTTTTACTCTCGATTTTGACTTCTGAAGACTTAATTGCTTGTGCCTGTAACCAGGGCACCTCCACGTGGTGGCAACAGAACCATCTGGCAGAGTCTCTGGGTTAACGGCGTGTGTGCCGTCATGGCAGGTACAAGTGATAAGTACTTTACGATGCAGGGAGTCGGAGCCCCAGAATCGGCGTCTGGTCAGGGTGAGAAAGCCGGCTCGGAGGCGTCGTCATCAAGCGACTGCAGCTCTTCAGAAGTGGGAAACTAGGCTACTGGAGAGTATACTATTACAAGAAGTAATTCTTATCTGTGTAATAAAAGTCCTGATTCATTTTGTTACATTTGTGGAGAATACAATTTGGAAAGGAATCGAAGATCGTTATCTGATAAGATCAAACAAATTTATGAAGAATGTTTTGGTCTCCAAATTACTAATTTGGATTCAGCATGGGTTCCACATACGATTTGTAGTCGATGTAACATGATGTTAATCCGGTGGGAAAAAAACAAGAAACTGGACAACTTGAAATTCACAATACCAATGATATGGTCTTCACCAACTGGTTTACAGAATTGTTATTTCTGTATGACAGATACTTCCGAGTTCACCTGGAATACAAAAAAGAAAATTATATACGCCAATGTTTCATCAGCTATTGAGCCACAAAAAATAGAAGTTGGCAAGGAAGTTAATACGGTTGAAGAAATGGATGTAGAAGAAGACGATACGCTAGTTGAAGAAAGTTCGGAAGAAGAACATTCAGAAGATGAAGAGTACTTACCTGGCGGAAAAACAAAAGACCCTGAAACGTTTAGCCGAGAAGAACTTAATGATCTGGTTCGAGACTTGGCTTTACCGAAAGATGGAGCTGAATTACTTGCGTCAAGGTTGAAAGAAAAACATTTGTTGGCTAAAGGTGTATCAGTGACATTCTATCGAAATAGGGAAAAAAAATTCCGGAAATTTTTTATGAACGACGATCAAAATTCGGTGGTATACTGTTTAGATGTTAAAGCTTTAGTTGATGAATTGAAACCGAACACGTATAAGGACGATGAGTGGAGACTTTTTATCGATTCATCGAAACGAAGTCTTAAAGCTGTTTTGCTTCATATTGGGAATAAATTTGCGCCGATTCCCATAGCTCATTCGACAAAACTGAAAGAAACTTATGAAAATTTACAGATTATATTGGGGAAAATAAAATATTCAGAGCATAACTGGAAAATTTGTGGAGATCTCAAAATCGCCACACTTCTTTTGGGTCAGCAATCGGGATTCACCAAATATCCTTGCTATTTATGTTTGTTTGATAGCAGAGACCGCAAAAATCACTATGTCAAAAAAGATTGGCCATCAAGATCTGCATTGAATCCAGGTTCCCATAACGTTATACAACCACCCTTAATTTAGCCTTCCAAATATTTGCTGCCACCACTACATATCAAGTTGGGACTCATAAAACAGTACGTGAAAGCTCTGAATAAAGATGGTGATTGTTTTGCATACTTGACAGAAAAGTTCCCTGCAATAAGTGATGCGAAATTGAAAAAGGGAATTTTTGATGGACCCCAAATACGATCTTTATTTCAGGATGCAAATTTTGAAGAAACAATGAACGACACAGAAAAAGCAGCTTGGGAAAGCTTCAAAAATGTTTCACAAAACTTTTTGGGGAATAACAGAAGTGAGGATTACAGCACTTTAGTTGACGCATTGCTGGAAAACTCCAAAAATTTGGGTTGTTTAATGAATCTCAAATTACACTTTTTAGATTCACATCTTGAACACTTCCCTGACAATTGTGGAGACTATAGTGAAGAACAGGGAGAACGTTTTCACCAAGACATCAGTGAAATAGAGAGTAGATACCAAGGACATTGTGTTAACATGATGGCAAATTTTTGTTGAATGTTAAAAAGAGAAGTAACCGAAGAAAATCGTAAACGAAAGAGGAATCCACTACGAAGATCATTTGAGGATAAAAGAGAGCGATACAAACAAAGGAAAGTTTAAGATTCGTAAAAATCATTCCTTTCTATCTTTTTATGTCTTGTGTATTTCACAGATTTCTAGTTATTAGATATATCTACGTTATAGAGTATTTATTTTAGGCATTAAATCATGTTCAATCAATTTTTTTTCTGTTATGATTGGTAATTTTTACAATTTTTTCGAATTTTTCCAGCTTTAGAGGGTGAATAGACTAAAGAAATTAAGATGCGAATTGAAGACATGAAAAGATATAAAATTTTATCTGAATTGGACCAGAAAAAGTTTTTTTATCATGAAAACTATATTTTTTCGGAATTTTGGAGGGTTTGTGTGATTTTTTTACATTTAAAAAGGCTCTTGGTCTCAATAAAGTTTCGATTTATATTCAGCGGATCGAAATACATGAAAATCACGCTTAGTTTAGTTCCAAAAAATTTTTTTATCATTAAAACTGCCGATTTTCATCATTTTTACGGTTTTTCGAAGTTTTCTCGAAATTTTGGGGGTGTAGGGGTCAAACTGACCTCGAATTCGGATTCAGTGGACCAAAATACGTACCCGTAGGTAGGTCCGGTCAAATGCACATTGTACTTAATTTTTTTTGTGTGTCGGTGTTACCATTAAAGACTTTGTTATCCCACTAAAAACAGATTCTCTGTATAAAGTCGCGCCAAGTACACGAGTAAAATTTTTTGTGTGCCGGTGTAATTAAAGTTTGGATCCTTTCAATTATCAACATTTCAAGATTAACTATTTATAACTTAAGTCAATGAGCGTCAAATACCAACAAAACCATTACAATCAGATTTTTCAGACGGTGATCAATATATGGGAGCTTATCATTCTGTATATATGTTGATTTTACCGGTTAGAATGCTAAATTAGCAGTAAAAAAAGTATAAAAGACTGCTATAAAAATTTTAAATTAAGTGCAAAAGCAAATTTACTTCTGAGCAGTTGTGTGTAGAAACATGATAAAAATTGTGGTGCACATCAACGGCTTTTTCAACAAGGATTATGAATTTTTACCTAAAGAGATCGCGTGTGTAAGTTTGGAAGCATACGTCATTGACACTGGATAGTGTCTTTAGCATTTGATTTTTTACTATTAAATATAAAACGGCAAAAAGAAAATGGTTTAATAACAAAAAGAAAGGGTGTGCATTGGTATGATGATGAATCTGTCGTAAGATATATATATGCTAATTTACGAGCATTTGCCAGGAATGCTTTGAAACGAAGTTGAGGTCCACCCCTCTAGTAGGGATGAATCAACCGTCCATTACCCATTTTAATTGAATGGGCCCGTGTCCCTTTTAGGTAGTAAGCTAATAATTCGGTAACTGTACCTGGTGTAACCCGGTTCGTAAGGACCAGACGACCGGTTGGCCATAAATTTATACACGCCAAATGCGTATAAAGGATCGGGAATCGTGGGGCATGTTATATATCAGTAATATATGAGAAAGAGAAAGTAGACTACAGGTGTTTGCAAAGCAAGCCAAACTAGTGAGAAGCACAAGAAATTATTAAAGGTATAATAATAGTATTATTATACTTACCTGTGAGTTGTTGGTTCACTGGTGCCAATGAATGAGAGCAATAAGTAATTAAGACAATTGTGAGCTCTGTATCACAATTGTCTGGTACGGCTACAAGCAGGTATTGTAGGTGGACATCGCGGCAGGTACGCGCTTCTGTAAGCAGATATTACAGGATAGGTCGCGGCAGGTACGCGCTTCCACAAGCAGGTATTGTGGGATAATCTCGAGGCAGGTACACGCTTCTACAAGCAGGTATTGTAGGAAAGGAGTACAGCAGGTATGCACCTCTACAAGCAGGTATTGTTGGAGAATATCGTGGCAGGTACACGCTTCCACAAGCAGGTATTGTGGGATAATGTCGTGGCAGGTACACGCTTCTACAAGCAAGTATTGTAGGAAAGGAGTGCAGCAGGCATGCACCTCTACAAGCAGGTATTGTAGGAAAAGGATGTACCAGGTATACATCCTACGGGGTTACTGTCTTCTATAGGCAGGTACTATAGGCTAGGATGAGGATACAGCCGGTATGCACCTCTACGGGGTTGCCGTCTTCTACAGGCAGGTACCGTAGGCTAGGAAGTGTAGGTAGGTTTACACAAGAATAATCATTGCAGTTAATGATTATTCTATTATTTAAAAATACTTAAATGATACTGGATACTTAGTCGTAAACAGGTGGTTAAAAGTTAAAAGAAAGAGTTAAAAGAATAAACTGTATTTATTATAAAGTCATAATGAAAGGTGAGAAAAAACTAGTATAAATCTAAATAATTATTGGCGCGTAGGCCTTTTTATAGATTCACGTCGATGCTGACGCGTCGACGTGATGCGCATCCCTTCCATTTCAAACGTGAATGGAGAGGGATTATGAAATAATAATAATAATATGGTGAAATTCAAGCGGGTAAACCAGATAGCATGAGGTAAATACCCTTGCTAACTGCCTATTATCATGGTATGATAATAAGGGTTTATAAACCTCGTTACACCCTCAGGCCAGACTGGAAGTTACTCAATGACTTTCAGTCGAAAGCAAGTTAGAGAATACCATGATGATAGGCGATTACGTACAATTAGTCGGTAAAGTAATAGCAAAAATTAAAGAGATAATTAATTATTACAAATCAATGGTTAATAATAATTAGCAATAATTAAGTATAATGATATTCGGTAATTAATACATGGTATGTCAGGTAATACCCTTCGGATTCATCAATATCCTTTTTAAAGTAAAAATAAAATAAAAATATAGAAAATAATAAATGAGCTACAATAAATTATCACATTGTTTAACTTAATCTAAGGTAGTCTCGATATAAAAATACTTTTTCATTTGTAAATTAAATGTTACCTTCTTAATAAGTAATCTTATATAATTTTATATTATTTATACCTTTTCTTTTCTTTTAACATTTATAAATTCTATTTTTATATGTTATTTTTGAACAGTCTTAAGTTCATTTTTAACAGCACATATATATTATATATTTATTTATGTTTTTTTTTTTTTTTTTTTCGGTAATATCGGTAATGATATGAATAATATTTGAGTCGTTAATGATCGTCGTTAATTGATAAAGTTGTCATTCATTTCGCATTCTGAGGTACACAAAAACATTTCTCTCTTTTTTTTTGAAAAGTAAAACTTGAGTAATTAAATAAAAGATAAAATGATAATACAAGATTTTTTTTTTTTTTTTTTTTTTTTTTTTGAGATTTTGGGTGAAGCCCAGAAAAATGAAAACGTTGAAAAACAAAATATAAAAGTAAAAAAATAAAACTCATTGAACATTTTACCTCAGGTGCGAGACACTTAGATTGATGCAGGTGATAGTGATTATGGCGGGAGGATGTCCACAGCTCCTCTGTCGTCTCTGCTCAGGTTTACCCGAGTTCGGCAGGCTCTGCATTTTGGGTCAAAATATGGGTGTTGAGTTTTACAGGAAAGGCAGAACTCTTTCATCAGCTCAAATCCAGCAGATGATGATGACAGGTATGGGCATGAGTTGTTGTTATGTCCTACCCGTAGACAGCTAGTGCAATAATCATCTCCAAATTTCGCATTGGAGCATTCTTGATGAGAATGTCCTTTTCTTTTACATCTAAGACATCCGGTTGATTCAGGTACAAATGATAACCTGGTTTCTGCGGTCTGAGTCCCCACAGTTCTAGTAGCAAGCGGCAATAGCAATACTTCAACTTTCTGGCATAGCGTTCGCCAGTAAGTTCTCCAGGTTTCTTTAGGTACAGTGTCCCGTAGATCGTATTGGCTTTCATGTACGGAGTCTCCAATCTTGATAGTTAATGGCACAATAAATGGCACTGCTGTGAAGTCTAGTGGCGTTGTAATTGTTGCTGACTTCGGTATTGCTTTGACAAATGATATGTCGCTGATTTCAACCAGTTTGCTGTGAGGTTGATCGTATACAATGGTGCGTCGGTGATCTCTGGTTACATGGAATCGATATAGTAGGTTTGGTGTAGTTGGAATATTTGGACCCACAAATGCAGGTGCCTTGACCACAGGGTTGTTCCAATAATGTCGTATACTGGCTTGACGGGTGCTTTCTTCGGTCATTTTTTTTTTTTTTTTTTTTTTTTAGTTGGCTTATAACGAGGTTTCACGCTCAATGATGATGCAGGTGCCGGAGTGTCTCGCCCTTAGGTGTTGTTCAGGTGGTCAACTCTGTGAAATTAGAATAATAAATTAATTACTCAAGTATGACGTGTGGACCTTCTGGGCACTTTTAAATTTGATAATTTATAAGTGCCAATAATTTTGTTATTATCGTCACAAATGGTAGCCATGCTTGACGATATAAATTTGTTTATAAAAAATGGACCCTTTCGGGGTGGAACGAGCTTACCAGCGATTCCTTCTGCTTTTCGGCTCAGAGTTTTTGATTTTATGTATACTTCGGTACCGACTGTTAAATTAGTTTCAGGTCGCAGAGATTTTCGCGCGGTAGTTTGCACGTCTTGTGCTTTTAGCATTTTTAATTCGACAAAATGTCGAATCTCGTCTAATAAATTAATGAGTTGCTCACGCTCCACAGGTTTATCTATTTCGGGTATTAAGGATACGTCGCGGTGCAGTTCAAGGTATCTAGGATCTCTGCCAAAATTAAGGAAGGCAGGACTGCATGCAAGGGAACTGTGGATTGATGTATTATAGGCGTAGGTCAGCTCAGACAGCCAGTCATCCCATTTATTATGTTTGTCAGTTAGGTATGATCGGATCATGATTTTTAGGTTTCGATTTATTCTCTCAATTGGATTGGATTGAGGAGAATAAGGTGGAGTAAATTCATGGGCGGTCTGCGTTACATTTAAAAATAAAGTTACTTCTTTATTTGTAAATTCGGTGCCATTATCAGAGATAACAACACGTGCAGGTCCCCATCGTCGAAAAACGTCGCGTCATGAATTTTAAACCGATTATTATCTCGTCAGGCATGTCTTCGAAAATTTCAAACCCGTCCTCAATGTCGATTTTATGGATAATAAAATTCAGGTAGACTTTTTCGGTACTGCTGGCGATCGTGTTGTCCGCGAGTATAAAAGTGGAGTTGTTTTTAGCGGTTCTGAATTTTAGAATGTTATGAGGAATTAATTCGATAGTTTTCCGCGAGATGAAGTTTTTATTCGCGCCGGTATCAAATATCGCGATGAATGAACGTGTAGTGAAAGTGAACGTGCAGTTTATTGATCGACTTACTGCGGGCGGTGGTGGAGTAATGAGTGGTAACTCCACAGGTGTACTATTGTCGTGGATTTCTGACATGCTGGTGGACTTTTCCGCTGTCGGTTTCTTTCTCGAGGAAATGTTTATACAAATTAAGCTGCAGCCCGAGTCGTTGTTTAATTTATCTGCTAAGCAGCGATCCGGTGAGCAAATATTTTCTGCACTGATTTGACAGCCCATATCGTCAGTGGAGTAGTCGGATGTACACAAGTCGGAGGAGTAATCAGAACTGATGCTCCCGGATATAAATTTATTATCCTGGGTTAAGGGTTGACCGATATTGTTGCTCAGCGCATCAGTTGTCCCAGGAACTTGTGTAATTGGTTGAAGAGGCGTTAAAGGTGGTGGGTATGCGTTTGCCCCTTCTCGTGTATCGAACATACCACTTACTCGTTTTTTGAGTCACATTCACGTCATTACGAGTGCAATCACGTATATCATGCGAGCCCTTCTCTCCACAATTTTTGCATATATAAGCCTGTGAGATAGGAGAGTTCTTTTCCCCTCTAAGGGTATCCTTAGGTGATCGAGATCTGCGTGGGGTGCTATTGATTCGGTCCTTGAATGGAACTCTTCTTGGTGTTTTGTTTTTCTCAGGTGGTGTGTAATATTGTGATAATCGACCAAGGCTTTCATCTTGAGAATCTGAAGTTTCTGACGATGATCTGTCTTCTTGTATTCTCCTTGTGTACTTCGCAGATTTTTTAGACTCAGCTGCTGCCTTGGCTCTCTGAGAAAGTCTTTGTAATGCGGTTCTTACGTCTGAATTTAGTTGCGAGTATGTCTTGGTGTGTGGTGCTAAGGAGTCAACCTGCGCTTGTATGTCGTATGCTAGCCTTGCTCTTATTACTAACACTTGGTCTTCTTTAGATGGTGCTTTGGCCATCTCCTGGTATTTCATCATAGTTTCTTTGATGAATGTTTTCGGGTCTTCACGATGCTGTTGATACGTGGTCATAATTTCTTGATTTATGTCTAAATCAGTTTTACCCAGTGTGAAATATTCGATGTAGGATTTAGCGAAATCATCCCAACAGTGCCATGAATGCTGGTATTGTCTCACCCAGTACCCCTCAGCTTGATACATGGCAGTTTTAGCAAGCGTGAGGTGTTCAGTTTCGGTCAGTCCCATCTCTTTCCCGAAATCTGTTAGAGCTCGTAAATATTCCCGGGCTTTTAAATTTGAATTGGGGTATGTCAATCCCCGTTGTCTTAGTGTAGCTTCAGCGGCGGCTACATTTTTAGCAAAGGTCCGTTGATTATTATATTCGGTTCCGTGTGCTGATTGGTTGACTGTCATGTGTGGGCAGTCATTTCGCGGTTGCTGGTGGTAACTAGAGTTCGCGTTTGGTACGATACCGTGAGGGGAATTGGTTAGTGGTGGTGGACCCGATACGTGAGAAGTAGGTCGAGCGTTACACGCGGCAGCAATTTCTTGAATTATTTCTGCAGTGATGTCTGCAGGATTGACATTTATATCAGGTAATCTGTCTGAGTTTATTTCTTCGAGTAGTTGAAGATCTTCTAGTCCCAAGTCTCCACGAGTACGCGCCCTTTTTAACATATAGGTGGTACAGCGAGCGTACAGACCGACGGTTTGATCGGTCTCTCTTATGTGGTTACTTACTAGAGTCAAGTTTCGTTGGACATCGTCCATATTTTTCTGTAGATGTCTTATTTGTCTTTGGGAGTCATGATGGCCCCTTATACATTCGTCTATTTGTAGGCTTAGTTGTCGTACAATGGCGTCATTCGTCGAGAATCGACTGTCAATTATTGTCGTTAAGTTGTGTAAGTCGAGTGGTGAGGGTATCGATGATGACAAAGTTCGCTGATCGCGCCCGTTTGGTGTTATTTGACCTTGGTTGCCTTCGATTACCTGATCGTTCGCGTTGATAGGTAATTGTGGATTTTCAAACTCGCTTTCGGCGTATATGTAAATAATATTCAGGTATTAGATAAGAGATCCAGGTTATATGATCTGTTAAATTAAATAAATAAATTATATATAAATTAAATGAATAGTAGGTTAGACCAACGTGGTAAATAAAATAATTGTTACCTGGTAATAATAAATTATAATCAGAAGGATTATAATATTTAATTATTTTATATAATAAATAATGATATTTAAATACTAATATTTAACGTAAAAGTTTTCTTTTAATCTTGAATTATTTGTTTAAATAAACAGAATGCAATTTATAACGTGGTCATATGCCGGTAAATACGTTGAATGTGATATAGCGTATAGAGTAGTCTATATAGCTATAGTATCGATTAGTCGTAGTTCGAGTTGGAATAATAAAGGATTAGATGAATACTTTTACTTTCGTTAAGTATAAGTGGACACAGGGGAAGCGGGAGTCTGTGATTGGCGCGCTGACTGTGGAGCATGCGCGCTCACAATTATATGTTACTATCGCTTTCGCTGGGGTCGCTATACTTTGAAGCGACTACGCTGCTGTTGTTTTGGTGTATGTGTGTGTCCGGAAAATATTCACGTACGCTGAACCGGGCCGCAGAAAGGATCTCTGTTACAGAGCTGCTCTGGTTATTGACTTCCGTTTCCGGTACAACGTTTCCTTTTAGTCAGTTGCAGTTTTTCTGATTATCTGCAAGATATCGGAAAACAACACTTAATATGTTCACGATTTTTTTTTTTTTTTTTTTTTTAGGTTTTATTTTAAATTTATAATTTTAATTATAAATGTTTTTTTAAATCTGATATCTATATTTTTGTTGTTTATATTTTTATTAATTAATGCTCAGATTTTGCTGAGTAGTAAAATATTTTATGATGCAATTTTTCGTTATTATCCCTCAAAGATTTTACAGGTACTTTGAGCTAGTCACTAGATAATATCAGGTTTTACTTATTGCTGGTATGTTTTAATATGTGAACTTAATATTTTACTGGAGTAATTAAATATCGCTCCAGTTTTATTTCTCGACTCTCCTTTTTCCAAAGGGATTATTTTAGTCGGTCATCATTATATTTGTTCAAATAGCCGCTGGGCGGTTAGTTGAATAAATATAGTAAGGAATGCAAAATTATAAACCGTGGATCGATACAGGTGTTCCTGAGAGTTATCCCAGTTCACGAATTTAAATATATATTTTATTCGTACTTACGGTTATAACAGTAAAACCAGGTCACAAAAGTTTATAAATGTTGTATTTTTGTTGATACGTTAATACTATGTAGAGTTTATTGCAATAGGAAACAAGTAAAATTATGATAGACAGGTGCTGTAAGTACGATATGTACTGTATGGCGTCAGGTCAGAGTATGAGGTGGTAGCAGCGATGCGCTTGATCTGTGCTAATGACGTCACGTCAGGTGAAAAGCGGGGGGTCAGTGTATATTCTGTCAATTATGATTTTTCTAATGAGTTAATATACCAAATTATATTAAACGGTTCTCAACTCTTTTTTATATAATTCGCGGAATTGAGAACTATAATTTTATGATTTTAACATTTTTTTATAAACTTTAGTGAATGTCGTGACGAGTACGTAGATTCGTGGTTTTTCAGAGATTTAATTTTCATGCTGATAGCATGATCCGGTAATTAGTTATCTAGTCTCTGTAGCATGATAACTTACAATTTTGATTTTAATTAATCAAAGATGATTTATAGTTTATAGATCATTGTATGATCTGTACAGTTTTTGATGACTGTACTGGAATCAGAGTTCCATTTTACCAGGTCTGATGTCCAGAAAGGCTCATACAATTTAAATAAATTTTTAAATTTTATATTGGATGCCAGAAGGGCTTACATTTTCAGATTCCTGGTGACTGTGCGCATGCAGTAGTCACGTGCACAGGTTTTTGGTATTTTTCCGACGAATCGGTTTAATACTCTATTATTTATTTAAATAAATGATAATTAATTTAATAGTATTTTATTTATGTGGTAAAGCCACAAGGTTAACAATAATTCTTTTATTAAACACTTTGAAGAAGTTTTATAGTGAAGCTATATAAACAATATTTATTTATACAATGTTTAAACGACGTAGTAATTTTCAGGATTATAGTCTGAAGCGGTGAAGCCGTAAACAGACTAGGTCAAACCATTTAATTGAATAATATTTTGTTGATACTCAAGATTATTTATAGAATTATTAAATAATTATTAGAGAATATGTGATAGGATTATCACCGAAGTGGTAAAATCCGGTAGCTATTGGGTATTGAATTTTTCAGGTTTTTGAGTGAAAAATAATATTTCATGCGTGATACCGCGAGTCGGATCACGTGAAGTATTGGAATGCGACGCCGAAAGTTCCAAGAACTGAAATTTTTTTTAAAAGCGTCTCATTTTTGAAATTTATTTTGAATGATGTCATACATTTCTACATAGAATTTTGAGAATATTTATAATTTTATTAAAGTTTAAATATTGCTCAGAAGAAGCTGATTAAAAATTATAACGATTTTAATTTTTATTATTAGATGATTTTAATATTATAATTAAATAGAGAGAATTACTGTTGATGCTGAATTTATCAAATAAATTACTTTCTTTCAAACAGAGTATGATAATGAATTCAGGTAATTAATAATGTTTTATGGTGCAAGTGAAGCTTGCATAAAAGCGTAATTTATATAGGTAATTTATGAAATAATAAATTATGTTTAACACTGATTGGCCAGGTGATTTTACTGATTTTAAAGTTTTTTTTTTAATTTTTTAAATGATTTCCCTGTAATCTTTTGGGCCATTGTGGCCCCACGTTGGGCGCCACTGAAACGAAGTTGAGGTCCACCCCTCTAGTAGGGATGAATCAACCGTCCGTTACCCATTTTAATTGAATGGGCCCGTGTCCCTTTTAGGTAGTAAGCTAATAATTCGGTAACTGATCCTGGTGTTACCCGGTTCGTAAGGACCAGACGACCGGTTGGCCATAAATTTATACACGCCAAATGCGTATAAAGGATCGGGAATCGTGGGGCATGTTATATATCAGTAATATATGAGAAAGAGAAAGTAGACTACAAGTGTTTGCAAAGCAAGCCAAACTAGTGAGAAGCACAAGAAATTATTAGAGGTATAATAATAGTATTATTATACTTACCTGTGAGTTGTTGGTTCACTGGTGCCAATAAATGAGAGCAATAAGTAATTAAGACAATTGTGAGCTCTGTATCACAATTGTCTGGTACGGCTACAAGCAGGTATTGTAGGTGGACATCGCGGCAGATAAGCGCTTCTGTGAGCAGATATTACAGGATAGGTCGCGGCAGGTACGCGCTTCCACAAGCAGGTATTGTGGGATAATGTCGTGGCAGGTACACGCTTCCACAAGCAGGTATTGTGGGATAATGTCGTGGCAGGTACACGCTTCTACAAGCAGGTATCGTAGGAAAGGAGTGCAACAGGTATGCACCTCTACAAGCAGGTATTGTAGGAAAGGAGTGCAGCAGGTATGCACCTCTACAAGCAGGTATTGTAGGAAGAGGATGTAGCAGGTATACATCCTACGGGGTTACCGTCTTCTATAGGCAGGTACTATAGGCTAGGATGAGGATACAGCAGGTATGCACCTCTACGGGGTTGCCGTCCTCTACAGGCAGGTACAATAGGCTAGGAAGTGTAGGTAGGTTTACACAAGAATAATCATTGCAGTTAATGATAATTCTATTATTTAAAAATACTTAAATGATACTGGATACTTAGTCGTAAACAGGTGGTTAAAAGTTAAAAGAAAGAGTTAAAAGAATAAACTGTATTTATTATAAAGTCATAATGAAAGGTGAAAAAAAACTAGTATAAATCTAAATAATTATTGGCGCGTAGGCCTTTTTATAGATTCACGTCGATGCTGACGCGTCGACGTGATGCGCATCCCTTCCATTTCAAACGTGAATGGAGAGGGATTATGAAATAATAATAATAATATAGTGAAATTCAAGCGGGTAAACCAGATAGCATGAGGTAAATACCCTTGCTAACTGCCTATTATCATGGTATGATAATAAGGGTTTATAAACCTCGTTACAGCTTCAAGTGTGTACACTAAACGTGCAGTCTCTAAAAAGTCTTTAGAAACTCTCTCGTGTCGTGTAGTAATAGATATAGACAGTATTCGAAGCGCTATAACCGTTTAGAGTCAACCACAGGCAGATATTGTATGTATACTGCATGGTACATGAGTATCAACGGGTACGAAAAAAAATAACCAGTGTGCCTTATCACGGGCCTACATTTTGAAAAAGTGGTGACTCGGCGAAATAAACGGTGATAAAGCTGATGAACGAGCTTCTTACTTTATTGAAATACCTATTAATCGGGACAATTTTCAAGAATGCACAACAAACAGTGCATGATCAGCAAAATCGTTTTCTATGTAATGAACACTGTACATATATTCAAAGCTCTTCAGTAGATTCCAAACCACACAGTAGGTGTGTACCCAGCGGACAAGATTCCAAAAGTATTGACAAAACCGATCCCTCTAGTTGTTAATACAGATTGATACAAACAACCAGAGTAGTGGTATCGCCACTATAGCGGACCCCACTCAAAAGTGGAGGGGGATATCGCGCAGCGGTGGAGCTAGAGCAGCATGTACTGTGCCCGCTCTCGTAGATTTAAATTTTAACTTGAACGATAATAATAATAATAATAATACAAATAATAATAATAATAATAATAATAATAATAATAATAATAATAATAATAATAATAATAATAATAATAATAATAATAATAATAATAATAATAATAATAATAATAATAATAATAATAATAATAATAATAATAATAATAATGAGACTCAACATCTCATGAGCTTATTCTCTTTTTGCTCAAATGCCTTGGGGTCGATCGTGATACAGTGGGATGCATCCAGCGTACGATGCAACTTTGGCGAACGCGGTTCCACATTTCATGTGGCAACGACAAACGTGTAACCGAAGTTGTACAGTACAAAAGAGGAGTGTTTCAGGGAGATTCTCTGAGCCCTCTGCTGTTTTGCATCTCACTGCTGCCAATATCTGTTGCGCTACGCCGTACTCGTGGATACTCAGTGGGCCCACCAACTGATCGGAGTTATTCGATCACCCACTTACTCTACATGGATGATCTGAAGGTATATGCACCTGATGAGGAACACCTTCAGACAGCCTTGAACATCGTAGGGGAGTATACACGGGATGTCGGCATGGCATTTGGGTTGGACAAGTGCGCGGTCGTTAATCTGGTGAAGGGTAAGTGCTCTGATGTGCGTGAAGATATCGAGTTGGTAGATGGGAGCGTCATTGACCATCTTGACGCCGGAGAGTCGTACAAATATCTAGGTATTGAGGGGAGTCCTATGCAGGACCTTCCTAAAATCAAAACGACTCTCTGCAGCGAGTATGTGCGGAGACTCCGGAAAATCTGGTCATCAGAACTTTCCGGAAAGAACAAAGTATCCGCAACAAACATGCTTGCTGTCCCGGTACTTTTTTACTCTTTTGGTGTCCTTAAATGGGCCCGAAAAGAGCTTAAAGACCTCGATATCAAGACACGTAAAGTCATGAATATAAATCGGAGCATGTACCCTAAGTCTTCAGTCGCCAGATTATACCTTTCCCGGCACATCGGAGGGAGAGGTCTTCAGAGCTTGGAGTGTCTACACGATCGCTTGGTTTTGGGTCTAACATATGAAGTTGTCAATTTCACAGCAGATGAAGACGACTTCCTTATGCAAATTGTTCATCAGCATGAGAATGCGCATAAGGGAGCGTTCTTATATAAGGCAGCAAAGTACGCGGCAAAATCCCTTGGTCTCGGAAGAGTAAACCCTCTTATTGAACTCCCTAAGGAGGAATTCAAGAGGGTCATCAGCAACGCTGAGCAACAAAAACTGCTCAGTACACACATGGGCAAGTCAATGCACAGCGTGTTCTTTAGACACGTGCGTGAACAAGGCTTGTCCGAGCAGCTGACGTTTTCCTTCCTTAAGTCAGCTGGCCTGATGTCCGAGACTGAAGGGTATATTTTTGCCTGCCAAGATGGTGTAATTAACACTCTCGAATACCGTGCAAAAGTGCTCCAGATGCAGCTACCCGACACATTGTGTAGGGTGTGTAAACAGCATCCTGAGACGCTTATGCATCTCTTGTCAGCATGTCCTGTGCTGGCAAGAAGTGCATACGTCCAGCGTCACAATGCTGCTCTGCGAGTACTTTATTACCACCTTAGACATACGCACGGTATCGATAAAACACCAGTGCTGCCTTATTTGCCAGGAGATATTCCGCAAGTTGTTGAGAATGACCGTTGCCGTATTTATTGGACTGTGCCATTCGCAACAACGCGGAAAATAGATCATAATAAACCTGATATTGTGCTCTTTGATAAAACCGCTCGTAACATTTATGTTATTGAGTTTTCAGCTCCAGCTGAATATAACATCACGGTTAAAGAAGAGCACAAACACGAAATATATCAGGATCTCCTGTTTGAAATTGGCAAACTTTACCCAGGCTACCGTGTCAAGCTTGTCGTACTCATTGTTGGCGTCCTAGCAGGTATATGAACAACGTGGCAGTAAAAGAGGCCTGTCAGGTTGCAAAGAGAATCTGTTAGTAGATCGTTGTGTCATTCAAGACGCGATTTACTATCAGCGCAAGCTGTCAATGGCCTGGATTGACTACCGCAAGGCATTTGACTCAACATCTCATGAGCTTATTCTCTTTTTGCTCAAATGCCTTGGGCTCAATCACGATACGGTGGGATGCATTCAGCGTACGATGCAACTTTGGCAAACACGGTTCCACATTTCATGTGGCAACGACAAACGTGTAACCGAAGTTGTACAGTACAAAAGAGGAGTGTTTCAGGGAGATTCTCTGAGCCCTCTGCTGTTTTGCATCTCACTGCTGCCAATATCTGTTGCGCTACGCCGTACTCGTGGATACTCAGTGGGCCCACCAACTGATCGGAGTTATTCGATCACCCACTTACTCTACATGGATGATCTGAAGGTATATGCACCTGATGAGGAACACCTTCAGACAGCCTTGAACATCGTAGGGGAGTATACACGGGATGTCGGCATGGCATTTGGGTTGGACAAGTGCGCGGTCGTTAATCTGGTGAAGGGTAAGTGCTCTGATGTGCGTGAAGATATCGAGTTGGTAGATGGGAGCGTCATTGACCATCTTGACGCCGGAGAGTCGTACAAATATCTAGGTATTGAGGGGAGTCCTATGCAGGACCTTCCTAAAATAAAAACGACTCTCTGCAGCGAGTATGTGCGGAGACTCCGGAAAATCTGGTCATCAGAACTTTCCGGAAAGAACAAAGTCTCTGCAACAAACATGCTTGCTCTCCCGGTACTTCTTTACTCTTTTGGTGTCCTTAAATGGGCCCGAAAAGAGCTTAAAGACCTCGATATCAAGACACGTAAAGTCATGAATATAAATCGGAGCATGCACCCTAAGTCTTCAGTCGCCAGATTATACCTTTCCCGGCACATCGGAGGGAGAGGTCTTCAGAGCTTGGAGTGTCTACACGATCGCTTGGTTTTGGGTCTAACATATGAAGTTGTCAATTTCACAGCAGATGAAGACGACTTCCTTATGCAAATTGTTCATCAGCATGAGAATGCGCATAAGGGAGCGTTCTTATATAAGGCAGCAAAGTACGCGGCAAAATCCCTTGGTCTTGGAAGAGTAAATTCTCTTATTGAACTCCCTAAGGAGGAATTCAAGAGGGTCATCAGCAACGCTGAGCAGCAAAAACTGCTCAGTACACACATGGGCAAGTCAATGCACAGCGTGTTCTTTAAACACGTGCGTGAACATGGCTTGTCCGAGCAGCTGACGTTTTCCTTCCTTAAGTCAGCTGGCCTGATGTCCGAGACTGAAGGGTATATTTTTGCCTGCCAAGATGGTGTAATTTACACTCTCGAATACCGTGCAAAAGTGCTCCAGATGCAGCTACCCGACACATTGTGTAGGGTGTGTAAACAACATCCTGAGACGCTTATGCATCTCTTGTCAGCATGTCCTGTGCTGGCAAGAAGTGCATACGTCCAGCGTCACAATGCTGCTCTGCGAGTACTTTATTACCACCTTAGACATACGCGCGGTATCGATAAAACACCAGTGCTGCCTTATTTGCCAGGAGACATTCCGCAAGTTGTTGAGAATGACCGTTGCCGTATTTATTGGAACGTGCCATTCACAACAACGCGGAAAATAGATCATAATAAACCTGATATTGTGCTCTTCGATAAAACCGCTCGTAACATTTATGTTATTGAGTTTTCAGCTCCAGCTGAATATAACATCACGGTTAAAGAAGAGCACAAACACGGAATATATCAGGATCTCCTGTTTGAAATTGGCAAACTTTACCCAGGCTACCGTGTCAAGCTTGTCGTACTCATTGTTGGCGTCCTAGGAGGGATGAAACAGAATTTTGTATCTGCATTGGCTAAAATCCCAACTTGCTCATCGCAAGTTGAGTTTTTGGCATCGAGGATGCAAAAGGCTGTAATTCTCGGATCCCTCCGTCTCCTAAGACAACGAAACTTGGCCTGCTGCGCATGCTGATCATCTTGTTGATGAAGCATCGCAGCAGTAACGATTTGGCGCTCAGGTGAGGCCCTCGGTAGAGTCGGACTACCGGGGATAACCCCCTGAGCATTTGACGTAAAAAGAAATAATAATAATAATAATAATAATAATAATAATAATAATAATAATAATAATAATAATATAATAATAATAATAATAATAATAATAATAATAATAATAATAATAATAATAATAATAATAATAATAATAATAATAATAATAATAATAATAATAATAATAATAATAATAATAATAATAATAATAATAATAATAATAATAATAATAATAATAATAATACACACATGGATAAGTCAATGCACAGCGTGTTCTTTAAACACGTGCGTGAACATGGCTTGTCCGAACAGCTGACGTTTTCCTTCCTTAAGTCAGCTGGCCTGATGTCCGAGACTGAAGGGTATATTTTTGCCTGCCAAGATGGTGTAATTAACACTCTCGAATACCGTGCAAAAGTGCTCCAGATGCAGCTACCCGACACATTGTGTAGGGTGTGTAAACAGCATCCTGAGACGCTTATGCATCTCTTGTCAGCATGTCCTGTGCTGGCAAGAAGTGCATACGTCCAGCGTCACAATGCTGCTCTGCGAGTACTTTATTACCACCTTAGACATACGCACGGTATCGATAAAACACCAGTGCTGCCTTATTTGCCAGGAGATATTCCGCAAGTTGTTGAGAATGACCGTTGCCGTATTTATTGGAACGTGCCATTCGCAACAACGCGGAAAATAGATCATAATAAACCTGATATTGTGCTCTTTGATAAAACCGCTCGTAACATTTATGTTATTGAGTTTTCAGCTCCAGCTGAATATAACATCACGGTTAAAGAAGAGCACAAACACGAAATATATCAGGATCTCCTGTTTGAAATTGGCAAACTTTACCCAGGCTACCGTGTCAAGCTTGTCGTACTCATTGTTGGCGTCCTAGCAGGTATATGAACAACGTGGCAGTAAAAGAGGCCTGTCAGGTTGCAAAGAGAATCTGTTAGTAGATCGTTGTGTCATTCAAGACGCGATTTACTATCAGCGCAACCTGTCAATGGCCTGGATTGACTACCGCAAGGCATTTGACTCAACATCTCATGAGCTTATTCTCTTTTTGCTCAAATGCCTTGGGCTCAATCACGATACGGTGGGATGCGTTCAGCGTACGATGCAACTTTGGCAAACACGGTTCCACATTTCATGTGGCAACGACAAACGTGTAACCGAAGTTGTACAGTACAAAAGAGGAGTGTTTCAGGGAGATTCTCTGAGCCCTCTGCTGTTTTGCATCTCACTGCTGCCAATATCTGTTGCGCTACGCCGTACTCGTGGATACTCAGTGGGCCCACCAACTGATCGGAGTTATTCGATCACCCACTTACTCTACATGGATGATCTGAAGGTATATGCACCTGATGAGGAACACCTTCAGACAGCCTTGAACATCGTAGGGGAGTATACACGGGATGTCGGCATGGCATTTGGGTTGGACAAGTGCGCGGTCGTTAATCTGGTGAAGGGTAAGTGCTCTGATGTGCGTGAAGATATCGAGTTGGTAGATGGGAGCGTCATTGACCATCTTGACGCCGGAGAGTCGTACAAATATCTAGGTATTGAGGGGAGTCCTATGCAGGACCTTCCTAAAATAAAAACGACTCTCTGCAGCGAGTATGTGCGGAGACTCCGGAAAATCTGGTCATCAGAACTTTCCGGAAAGAACAAAGTCTCTGCAACAAACATGCTTGCTCTCCCGGTACTTCTTTACTCTTTTGGTGTCCTTAAATGGGCCCGAAAAGAGCTTAAAGACCTCGATATCAAGACACGTAAAGTCATGAATATAAATCGGAGCATGCACCCTAAGTCTTCAGTCGCCAGATTATACCTTTCCCGGCACATCGGAGGGAGAGGTCTTCAGAGCTTGGAGTGTCTACACGATCGCTTGGTTTTGGGTCTAACATATGAAGTTGTCAATTTCACAGCAGATGAAGACGACTTCCTTATGCAAATTATTCATCAGCATGAGAATGCGCATAAGGGAGCGTTCTTATATAAGGCAGCAAAGTACGCGGCAAAATCCCTTGGTCTTGGAAGAGTAAATTCTCTTATTGAACTCCCTAAGGAGGAATTCAAGAGGGTCATCAGCAACGCTGAGCAGCAAAAACTGCTCAGTACACACATGGGCAAGTCAATGCACAGCGTGTTCTTTAAACACGTGCGTGAACATGGCTTGTCCGAGCAGCTGACGTTTTCCTTCCTTAAGTCAGCTGGCCTGATGTCCGAGACTGAAGGGTATATTTTTGCCTGCCAAGATGGTGTAATTTACACTCTCGAATACCGTGCAAAAGTGCTCCAGATGCAGCTACCCGACACATTGTGTAGGGTGTGTAAACAACATCCTGAGACGCTTATGCATCTCTTGTCAGCATGTCCTGTGCTGGCAAGAAGTGCATACGTCCAGCGTCACAATGCTGCTCTGCGAGTACTTTATTACCACCTTAGACATACGCGCGGTATCGATAAAACACCAGTGCTGCCTTATTTGCCAGGAGACATTCCGCAAGTTGTTGAGAATGACCGTTGCCGTATTTATTGGAACGTGCCATTCACAACAACGCGGAAAATAGATCATAATAAACCTGATATTGTGCTCTTCGATAAAACCGCTCGTAACATTTATGTTATTGAGTTTTCAGCTCCAGCTGAATATAACATCACGGTTAAAGAAGAGCACAAACACGGAATATATCAGGATCTCCTGTTTGAAATTGGCAAACTTTACCCAGGCTACCGTGTCAAGCTTGTCGTACTCATTGTTGGCGTCCTAGGAGGGATGAAACAGAATTTTGTATCTGCATTGGCTAAAATCCCAACTTGCTCATCGCAAGTTGAGTTTTTGGCATCGAGGATGCAAAAGGCTGTAATTCTCGGATCCCTCCGTCTCCTAAGACAACGAAACTTGGCCTGCTGCGCATGCTGATCATCTTGTTGATGAAGCATCGCAGCAGTAACGATTTGGCGCTCAGGTGAGGCCCTCGGTAGAGTCGGACTACCGGGGATAACCCCCTGAGCATTTGACGTAAAAAGAAATAATAATAATAATAATAATAATAATAATAATAATAATAATAATAATAATAATAATAATAATAATAATAATAATAATAATAATAATAATAATAATAATAATAATAATAATAATAATAATAATGATAATAATAATAATAATAATAATAATAATAATAATAATAATAATAATAATAATAATAATAATAATAATAATAATAATAATAATAATAATAATAATAATAATAATAATAATAATAATAATAATAATAATAATAATAATAATAATAATAATAATAATAATAATAATAATAATAATAATAATAATAATAATAATAATAATAATAATAATAATAATAATAATAATAATAATAATAATAATAATAATAATAATAATAATAATAATAATAATAATAATAATAATAATAATAATAATAATAATAATAATAATAATAATAATAATAATAATAATAATAATAATAATAATAATAATACACACATGGATAAGTCAATGCACAGCGTGTTCTTTAAACACGTGCGTGAACATGGCTTGTCCGAACAGCTGACGTTTTCCTTCCTTAAGTCAGCTGGCCTGATGTCCGAGACTGAAGGGTATATTTTTGCCTGCCAAGATGGTGTAATTAACACTCTCGAATACCGTGCAAAAGTGCTCCAGATGCAGCTACCCGACACATTGTGTAGGGTGTGTAAACAGCATCCTGAGACGCTTATGCATCTCTTGTCAGCATGTCCTGTGCTGGCAAGAAGTGCATACGTCCAGCGTCACAATGCTGCTCTGCGAGTACTTTATTACCACCTTAGACATACGCACGGTATCGATAAAACACCAGTGCTGCCTTATTTGCCAGGAGATATTCCGCAAGTTGTTGAGAATGACCGTTGCCGTATTTATTGGAACGTGCCATTCGCAACAACGCGGAAAATAGATCATAATAAACCTGATATTGTGCTCTTTGATAAAACCGCTCGTAACATTTATGTTATTGAGTTTTCAGCTCCAGCTGAATATAACATCACGGTTAAAGAAGAGCACAAACACGAAATATATCAGGATCTCCTGTTTGAAATTGGCAAACTTTACCCAGGCTACCGTGTCAAGCTTGTCGTACTCATTGTTGGCGTCCTAGCAGGTATATGAACAACGTGGCAGTAAAAGAGGCCTGTCAGGTTGCAAAGAGAATCTGTTAGTAGATCGTTGTGTCATTCAAGACGCGATTTACTATCAGCGCAACCTGTCAATGGCCTGGATTGACTACCGCAAGGCATTTGACTCAACATCTCATGAGCTTATTCTCTTTTTGCTCAAATGCCTTGAGCTCAATCACGATACGGTGGGATGCATTCAGCGTACGATGCAACTTTGGCAAACACGGTTCCACATTTCATGTGGCAACGACAAACGTGTAACCGAAGTTGTACAGTAGAAAAGAGGAGTGTTTCAGGGAGATTCTCTGAGCCCTCTGCTGTTTTGCATCTCACTGCTGCCAATATCTGTTGCGCTACGCCGTACTCGTGGATACTCAGTGGGCCCACCAACTGATCGGAGTTATTCGATCACCCACTTACTCTACATGGATGATCTGAAGGTATATGCACCTGATGAGGAACACCTTCAGACAGCCTTGAACATCGTAGGGGAGTATACACGGGATGTCGGCATGGCATTTGGGTTGGACAAGTGCGCGGTCGTTAATCTGGTGAAGGGTAAGTGCTCTGATGTGCGTGAAGATATCGAGTTGGTAGATGGGAGCGTCATTGACCATTTTGACGCCGGAGAGTCGTACAAATATCTAGGTATTGAGGGGAGTCCTATGCAGGACCTTCCTAAAATAAAAACGACTCTCTGCAGCGAGTATGTGCGGAGACTCCGGAAAATCTGGTCATCAGAACTTTCCGGAAAGAACAAAGTCTCCGCAACAAACATGCTTGCTCTCCCGGTACTTCTTTACTCTTTTGGTGTCCTTGAATGGGCCCGAAAAGAGCTTAAAGACCTCGATATCAAGACACGTAAAGTCATGAATATAAATCGGAGCATGCACCCTAAGTCTTCAGTCGCCAGATTATACCTTTCCCGGCACATCGGAGGGAGAGGTCTTCAGAGCTTGGAGTGTCTACACGATCGCTTGGTTTTGGGTCTAACATATGAAGTTGTCAATTTCACAGCAGATGAAGACGACTTCCTTATGCAAATTGTTCATCAGCATGAGAATGCGCATAAGGGAGCGTTCTTATATAAGGCAGCAAAGTACGCGGCAAAATCCCTTGGTCTTGGAAGAGTAAATTTTCTTATTGAACTCCCTAAGGAGAAAGTCAAGAGGGTCATCAGCAACGCTGAGCAGCAAAAACTGCTCAGTACACACATGGGCAAGTCAATGCACAGCGTGTTCTTTAAACACGTGCGTGAACATGGCTTGTCCGAGCAGCTGACGTTTTCCTTCCTTAAGTCAGCTGGCCTGATGTCCGAGACTGAAGGGTATATTTTTGCCTGCCAAGATGGTGTAATTTACACTCTCGAATACCGTGCAAAAGTGCTCCAGATGCAGCTACCCGACACATTGTGTAGGGTGTGTAAACAACATCCTGAGACGCTTATGCATCTCTTGTCAGCATGTCCTGTGCTGGCAAGAAGTGCATACGTCCAGCGTCACAATGCTGCTCTGCGAGTACTTTATTACCACCTTAGACATACGCGCGGTATCGATAAAACACCAGTGCTGCCTTATTTGCCAGGAGACATTCCGCAAGTTGTTGAGAATGACCGTTGCCGTATTTATTGGAACGTGCCATTCACAACAACGCGGAAAATAGATCATAATAAACCTGATATTGTGCTCTTCGATAAAACCGCTCGTAACATTTATGTTATTGAGTTTTCAGCTCCAGCTGAATATAACATCACGGTTAAAGAAGAGCACAAACACGGAATATATCAGGATCTCCTGTTTGAAATTGGCAAACTTTACCCAGGCTACCGTGTCAAGCTTGTCGTACTCATTGTTGGCGTCCTAGGAGGGATGAAACAGAATTTTGTATCTGCATTGGCTAAAATCCCAACTTGCTCATCGCAAGTTGAGTTTTTGGCATCGAGGATGCAAAAGGCTGTAATTCTCGGATCCCTCCGTCTCCTAAGACAACGAAACTTGGCCTGCTGCGCATGCTGATCATCTTGTTGATGAAGCATCGCAGCAGTAACGATTTGGCGCTCAGGTGAGGCCCTCGGTAGAGTCGGACTACCGGGGATAACCCCCTGAGCATTTGACGTAAAAAGAAATAATAATAATAATAATAATAATAATAATAATAATAATAATAATAATAATAATAATAATAATAATAATAATAATAATAATAATAATAATAATAATAATAATAATAATAATAATAATAATAATAATAATAATAATAATAATAATAATAATAATAATAATAATAATAATAATAATAATAATAATAATAATAATAATAATAATAATAATAATAATAATAATAATAATAATAATAATAATAATAATAATAATAATAATAATAATAATAATAATAATAATAATAATAATAATAATAATAATAATAATAATAATAATAATAATAATAATAATAATAATAATAATAATAATAATAATAATAATAATAATAATAATAATAATAATAATAATAATAATAATAATAATAATACACACATGGATAAGTCAATGCACAGCGTGTTCTTTAAACACGTGCGTGAACATGGCTTGTCCGAACAGCTGACGTTTTCCTTCCTTAAGTCAGTTGGCCTGATGTCCGAGACTGAAGGGTATATTTTTGCCTGCCAAGATGGTGTAATTAACACTCTCGAATACCGTGCAAAAGTGCTCCAGATGCAGCTACCCGACACATTGTGTAGGGTGTGTAAACAGCATCCTGAGACGCTTATGCATCTCTTGTCAGCATGTCCTGTGCTGGCAAGAAGTGCATACGTCCAGCGTCACAATGCTGCTCTGCGAGTACTTTATTACCACCTTAGACATACGCACGGTATCGATAAAACACCAGTGCTGCCTTATTTGCCAGGAGATATTCCGCAAGTTGTTGAGAATGACCGTTGCCGTATTTATTGGAACGTGCCATTCGCAACAACGCGGAAAATAGATCATAATAAACCTGATATTGTGCTCTTTGATAAAACCGCTCGTAACATTTATGTTATTGAGTTTTCAGCTCCAGCTGAATATAACATCACGGTTAAAGAAGAGCACAAACACGAAATATATCAGGATCTCCTGTTTGAAATTGGCAAACTTTACCCAGGCTACCGTGTCAAGCTTGTCGTACTCATTGTTGGCGTCCTAGCAGGTATATGAACAACGTGGCAGTAAAAGAGGCCTGTCAGGTTGCAAAGAGAATCTGTTAGTAGATCGTTGTGTCATTCAAGACGCGATCTACTATCAGCGCAACCTGTCAATGGCCTGGATTGACTACCGCAAGGCATTTGACTCAACATCTCATGAGCTTATTCTCTTTTTGCTCAAATGCCTTGGGGTCAATCGTGATACAGTGGGATGCATCCAGCGTACGATGCAACTTTGGCGAACACGGTTCCACATTTCATGTGGCAACGACAAACGTGTAACCGAAGTTGTACAGTAGAAAAGAGGAGTGTTTCAGGGAGATTCTCTGAGCCCTCTGCTGTTTTGCATCTCACTGCTGCCAATATCTGTTGCGCTACGCCGTACTCGTGGATACTCAGTGGGCCCACCAACTGATCGGAGTTATTCGATCACCCACTTACTCTACATGGATGATCTGAAGGTATATGCACCTGATGAGGAACACCTTCAGACAGCCTTGAACATCGTAGGGGAGTATACACGGGATGTCGGCATGGCATTTGGGTTGGACAAGTGCGCGGTCGTTAATCTGGTGAAGGGTAAGTGCTCTGATGTGCGTGAAGATATCGAGTTGGTAGATGGGAGCGTCATTGACCATTTTGACGCCGGAGAGTCGTACAAATATCTAGGTATTGAGGGAAGTCCTATGCAGGATCTTCCTAAAATCAAAACGACTCTCTGCAGCGAGTATGTGCGGAGACTCCGGAAAATCTGGTCATCAGAACTTTCCGGAAAGAACAAAGTCTTCGCAACAAACATGCTTGCTGTCCCGGT
>OZ024711.1:14920809-14972702 GCA_964016945.1 Microplitis deprimator | reverse complement strand
CATTCTCAAGTTCCAATAAATACGGCAACGGTCATTCTCAACAACTTGCGGAATGTCTCCTGGCAAATAAGGCAGCACTGGTGTTTTATCGATACCGTGCGTGTGTCTAAGGTGGTAATAAAGTACTCGCAGAGCAGCATTGTGACGCTGAACGTATGCACAAGAGATGCATAAGCGTTTCAGGATGTTGCTTACACACCCTACACTGTGTGTCGGGTAGCTGCATCTGGAGCACTTTTGCACGGTATTCGAGAGTGTTAATTACACCATCTTGGCAGGCAAAAATATACCCTTCAGTCTCGGACATCAGGCCAGCTGACTTAAGGAAGGAAAACGTCAGCTGTTCGGACAAGCCATGTTCACGCACGTGTTTAAAGAACACGCTGTGCATTGACTTGCCCATGTGTGTACTCAGCAGTTTTTGTTGCTCAGCGTTGCTGATGACCCTCTTGAATTCCTCCTTAGGGAGTTCAATAAGAGAATTTACTCTTCCAAGACCAAGGGATTTTGCCGCGTACTTTGCTGCCTTATATAAAAACGCTCCCTTATGCGCATTCTCATGCTGATGAACAATTTGCATAAGGAAGTCGTCTTCATCTGCTGTGAAATTGACAACTTCATATGTTAAACCCAAAACCAAACGATCGTGTAGACACTCCAAGCTCTGAAGACCTCTCCCTCCGATGTGCCGGGAAAGGTATAATCTGGCGACTGAAGACTTAGGGTGCATGCTCCGATTTATATTCATGACTTTACGTGTCTTGATATCGAGGTCTTTAAGCTCTTTTCGGGCCCATTTAAGGACACCAAAAGAGTAAAGAAGTACCGGGACAGCAAGCATGTTTGTTGCGGATACTTTGTTCTTTCCGGAAAGTTCTGATGACCAGATTTTCCGGAGTCTCCGCACATACTCGCTGCAGAGAGTCGTTTTGATTTTAGGAAGGTCCTGGATAGGACTCCCCTCAATACCTAGATATTTGTACGACTCTCCGGCGTCAAGATGGTCAATGACGCTCCCATCTACCAACTCGATATCTTCACGCACATCAGAGCACTTACCCTTCACCAGATTAACGACCGCGCACTTGTCCAACCCAAATGCCATGCCGACATCCCGTGTATACTCCCCTACGATGTTCAAGGTTGTCTGAAGGTGTTCCTCATCAGGTGCATATACCTTCAGATCATCCATGTAGAGTAAGTGGGTGATCGAATAACTCCGATCAGTTGGTGGGCCCACTGAGTATCCACGAGTACGGCGTAGCGCAACAGATATTGGCAGCAGTGAGATGCAAAACAGCAGAGGGCTCAGAGAATCTCCCTGAAACACTCCTCTTTTGTACTGTACAACTTCGGTTACACGTTTGTCGTTGCCACATGAAATGTGGAACCGTGTTTGCCAAAGTTGCATCGTACGCTGAATGCATCCCACCGTATCGTGATTGAGCCCAAGGCATTTGAGCAAAAAGAGAATAAGCTCATGAGATGTTGAGTCAAATGCCTTGCGGTAGTCAATCCAGGCCATTGACAGGTTGCGCTGATAGTAAATCGCGTCTTGAATGACACAACGATCTACTAACAGATTCTCTTTGCAACCTGACAGGCCTCTTTTACTGCCACGTTGTTCGTATATCTGCTGCCATACCGGATCTATCACTTCTAGAATGCGATTGTTTAAAATTTTAGTAAAAATCTTATAAACCGCATTCAAACAGGTGATAGGTCGGTAGTTCTTTGGGTCAGACAAGTCACCTTTCTTAGGGATGAGCACGGTTCGCCCTTCTACAAGCCAACCTGGAATTGGTTCGTCGCCTCTGATAAACGCTGTAAAAATCCGGGCCAAATGGCTATGGGTAGAAGTTAGTTTCTTCCACCAAAATAAGTTAATGCCATCTGGACCCGGAGCAGCCCAGTTCTTACCATTATTCAGAGCTAAACGAACTTCTTCTACGCTGACTTCAGGGCTCTCTTCATCAGCATTGTCGTTGCGGTGTTGTCGACAGAATGCTTCGAAGTCGTTGAGAGCTGGAGTGTCACGATTCACGTTTGGTTGATCACCATACAACTCAGACCAGAAAGCTTCGACTCGCTCGATGGATGGGGGATCGCCAGAAACAGATGTTTTAGGTGTCAGAAAGCGTGAAGGACTTAACCGAAACAAAGAGTTGTCGGTAAGCCGCTTCAGCTTTTTCTCTAGTGACTTTTTAGCAGCCACCAGAGCCCGCAACCTGTTAAGGGAACCTTCTTTAATGTTCAGAAGATTCTCCTTATTCAGTGTGTGATGCTGGTATCGTAGTCCAGCCGCAATGCGGCGGACTTTAGATGTAAATGCTTTACGAGCATTTACATACTCAATCACACACTGAATGCGGGAGACGTGTTTCCGGAGATCATCAATCTTCAGTGTTAGCTGCCCAATGCGCCCTCTCATCTTAGCCTCAGGCGAAGAAGTATTCCTTCCTGCTGGAGGTAAGAGTGAGGAGGCACCATCATAGACAGCTCGATTGATGGTGAGCAAAGTAGAGTCCTCCTGAATCCGAGTGGATAGTTCGTGGTTTTCCGTGTCAAGTAGATGTTTTGGGTAGTGTATCTTCTTCGAGATACATACTTGCCGTGTGTCAAAATCATTGTCGGCGTCTTCGAAAGAACGGCGTCTCTCTTGATGTAGCTGTGCTGGAAAAGACAGACGGTGAGATAACCGTCTGTTAGTTAACAGTGATCTTCGTGTTCGCCGGAGATGAGAAACATAATCACGTAGATGTTGTTGTGAAAAGTTGCTGTGATTGGGATGCATATCGCTCCAGAGAGCATGCATCCTAGCCATGTAGCCTCTCCGCTCCGGTTCACTGTTATTGTAGCACATCAGGAGATCGGCTCGTAATTCCTCCGTCCACCTAAATGTAGTCCGTTGTTCGCCAAGGTCGTCATCGTTCGGGATCTCGGTGCTCCGCCCAGCTAGTGGGTAGCCCTCATCCGAGAAGGGCCGGTTGTGGGGAGCACTTCTGTGTTCAGGATTATCTTGAACTCAGTATACTTTACATTGGGGAGTTAGCCCAATGCAAAGGTTGTTGTGCGATTAGTAGGCTAGCAGGTGGGAGGCCAGCCTACATTGCCCACGATGCGCCACGGGGTAAATGAAACCCCCGCCGGCCGCACAACATGCACCGTGGGCATTATTATTATTATTATTATTATTATTATTATTATTATTATTATTATTATTATTATTATTATTATTATTATTATTATTATTATTATTATTATTATTGTTATTATTATTATTATTATTATTATTATTATTATTATTATTATTATTATTATTATTATTATTATTATTATTATTATTATTATTATTATTATTATTATTATTATTATTATTATTATTATTATTATTATTATTATTATTATTATTATTATTATTATTATTATTATTATTATTATTATTATTATTATTATTATTATTATTATTATTATTATTATTATTATTATTATTATTATTATTATTATTATTATTATTATTATTATTATTATTATTATTATTATTATTATTATTATTATTATTATTATTATTATTATTATTATTATTATTATTATTATTATTATTATTATTATTATTATTATTATTATTATTATTATTATTATTATTATTATTATTATTATTATTATTATTATTATTATTATTATTATTATTATTATTATTATTATTATTATTATTATTATTATTATTATTTCTTTTTGAGTTAAATGCTCAGGGGGTTATCCCCGGTAGTCCGACTCTACCGAGGGCCTCACCTGAGCGCCAAATCGTTACTGCTGCGATGCTTCATCAAGAAGATGATCAGCATGCGCAGCAGGCCAAGTTTCGTTGTCTTAGGAGACGGAGGGATCCGAGAATTACAGCCTTTTGCATCCTCGATGCCAAAAACTCAACTTGCGATGAGCAAGTTGGGATTTTAGCCAATGCAGATACAAAATTCTGTTTCATCCCTCCTAGGACGCCAACAATGAGTACGACAAGCTTGACACGGTAGCCTGGGTAAAGTTTGCCAATTTCAAACAGGAGATCCTGATATATTCCGTGTTTGTGCTCTTCTTTAACCGTGATGTTATATTCAGCTGGAGCTGAAAACTCAATAACATAAATGTTACGAGCGGTTTTATCGAAGAGCACAATATCAGGTTTATTATTATTATTATTATTATTATTATTATTATTATTATCATTATTATTATTATTATTATTATTATTATTATTATTATTATTATTATTATTATTATTATTATTATTATTATTATTATTATTATCATTATTATTATTATTATTATTATTATTATTATTATTATTATTATTATTATTATTATTATTATTATTATTATTATTATTATTATTATTATTATTATTATTATTATTATTATTATTATTATTATTATTATCATTATTATTATTATTATTGTTATTATTATTGTTGTGAGGTCACGCTTATTAGTTGAATACTTATGTATTTTTTACTAAAGCACTTTTAACCATTTTCTAGCTAACGATAAATGATTAAAAATAAAATATATGAACTAATAATTTAACTGTTAGTTGAATAAACAAACATAATTAATTTTAATGGAAACCACGATGGTGGGAGTAAATATTGATCTCTTCTCTGTCGTATTGATATCCCTTTTTTATGTGGATATCTTTATCTCCGATAAAAGTCGTTCACTAACCATATACTACACGTATCATAGATAACATGATTATCATAAAAATACTCATGAATAATTAATTTGATTAATTATCTATTACAAAATTTTTGTAATGATAAAAAATACAAATTTTGAACAATTATCAATTTAGCGCGCTTGCGCATTGACTACAAACAGGCAGATGTGCTGCCATCGTGACAAGGCGACAGATCACATGTTGCCGTGTGTATTTGAATCAAAATTTTACAAATAGTTTATTCAAATTATAAATTTGAAATAACATTAACAATGAATACATCGCTACGGGCCAATGAATTCATAATTTTTTCAAAGGTTTGAAAAATAATTATTTTAATGTCATCCTTGCTATATTGGTCGGTTTTTTTTTTTTTTATTTTTATTTGTACTTTTTTTATTTATTAACAAGTTACTCAAATAAAAAATAAAATGTTAAAATCATTTAACCCTGCTGGCCAGCCGTAAGACTTCTCTCTGTCTTCGAGTTCAAAAAGGGTTAAATTTTTTATTGATGATTTAATCATTTTTCTTAATCACGGCTTTAGTCAACCAATTTTTAAAGTATATACTAACAATCAAAACTATTTTTTAAAAATCAAGAAAATAACTATCTTTCCGATATTGATAATTAAAAGTATTTTTTTTTTCTTTTTTTTTTTTTTCATGAAAATTTTATTCATACACATTTTCTTATTGATACATATTTACATCAGGGTGTCAAAAAAAAATTTTTTTTTCTTTACCCAATTATATACATATACCAATAAAAAAATTTGTTTACATTAACTTTTCGTGAAAAAAAAATAGTATATTACACACCTAGGGAAGTAAAGTAAGAAATGTCTCAGATCACATGTAATTGTTGACCGAGGCGAAGCCGAGGTCAACAAACATGTGATCTGAGGCTTTCTTATTTACTTCACGAGGAGTGTATACTATTTTTCTCGTCGACGGAGGCGGAAAGCGGCAACTTCGTTTTGCACAGCGGGACGAAAGTTGACGCTTTCCGCCCCGAGGCGAGAAAACTACTTTTAATTATTATCAATTATGTTTATTTATTTATTCTATATAAGAAACATAATCATTTTTTATACAAGTTAGTTTTTTTCTTTTACTGACATTTTATAATTATTTACAGAGAGAAATTGATTTCTTGAAATTTAAATTTTCCATCGTTTTTTACTATTTGAAAATTATTAATAGCGATGGTTCGTAACGTCGCGCAGCATATACACGGCCTTAACAGTATTAGTGAAACAAAGAAATGCGCGCCTAAATTCACAACTAATCCGTTCGCAACTGATCGTTCTCGCTGACACTTACAGTATAAACAACAGAGTGCATCAGATTTATCTGTAAATAACCTGTAAGTTTATGCTTATTATTGAATATTTTTTTTTCTCAAGTAACTTAGAACCTGCGCGTTTGTTATTTGTAATTTATTGTCATTATTAACATATAAATATGATATTCCGTTGATTCGGTAGAGTTCTGAAACATACGTTATATTTTTAGTGATCCGTGACTTTTAAAAATTATTTTCTTTACGATCTGTGATTATAAACAAAAGCAATAAATATGAATAGTGATAATAATAATAAAGTGAAAAGTAGTTATGTAAGGAAGAAGCCACGTCCAAAATCAAGGAAACACGCTTGTCGACAGAAGTAAGTTTTTTTTGTTATTGTATTTATTCCTCGATTGAAGTGAGAGCTACATTAACTTAATAGCCATGAGTGTTGACAACATTTTTTTACGTCTTTCAAAACCATGATATGAATCAAGTTTCTTCTGGTCAAAAATATTTAAAATACATTGCTGTTAATTATTTTATTACTTTAATCGTCATAGATTCTATCTTAGAGGCCGCCCATTTGTCTCTGCTTGGAATATTTGGTCGATTGAATATTGTTGATGTTTTTCATGGATATTAGTATGTGGTATGAGGATTCTAACTTTTTAACTTCTCGCTGAAAAAATCAATGATTTTCCGAAAATTCGAAAAGTTATTGTTTTCACCCCGATTTTCGAAAATCAAGTTCTCATCAGATACCGACGTTTTGAGATCCTAGGAAGCTATTCTGACTATTTTCTGATTTTGACGGATATCTCGAAAATTGAGCTGGCGGTTTACAAGTTAATTTTCCCATTTAAAGTACATGTAAAAAATTTTTTTTTAGATTTTCAGGGAAAAACCAAAGAAAAATTTTTTTTTTTCAATTTAGAATTTCATACCCTTGTAGGAAATTAAATTTCCTACAAAAATGTGCCGAATAGCCATGCTCGTAACTACAATATAAAAAAAGTTACAAGCCCCCAAAGTTCGAAAAAAAAAAAATTTTTTTATGTATAATTATTATTTTTACTGTTTTTTTTATTAATTGGTGGTATTTTTTGCTTCTAATTTTTTTTTTGTAATCTTCTATATAACATCTATTTTTGTGCAAGAAATTATTAATTTATCACGCTCATAAATTGGAAAAAAAAAAATTTTTCTTTGATTTTTCCCTGAAAATCTGAAAAAAAATTTTTTACATGTATTTTAAATGGGAAAATGAACTTGTAAACCGCCAGCCCAATTTTGAGATATCGAGCTGATTTTTTAGGACGATTTATTTTAAGTCCCAAAGAAACTTTTGAGACTATGAGACCGAGAAAAAAAAATCTTTTTTTTTTGACACACCTTAATATATATATATATATACATAGGTATATAAATACTTCTTCTTCTGATGAACTTCTCAACAGAATCAACGGTTCTAAAGTATTGACGATTGAAATAATAAAATTATTCATAACAACATTTATGCTGAATATAGTTCTTTTTTTTAATTTTTTGGCCAAAACATGTAAAAATTTGTTGCAACAACGTGATGGTGCTAATACTCGTGAGTGTGTGTTGGATACGTGTTGGTAAAAGGCAATGTATCCGTTAACTCGGTACCTGAGTGGCTGTAATCTATGTGTTTGTATCTGTGTATTTGTGTTTATTTGTATCTATGCATTAGTGCCTGCATTGTTGTATATTCGATTTTTACATCTATTATCTTGTTTATTTCATATTTATCCGTTAATATTTATTTGATAGCCGGAAAAGGAAGCGAGAAGAAGAAATTCAATTTAAGTTAGAATGGAAGAAGTTTCTTGAAAAGAAAAAAAGGCAAGAGGAACCAATAGAACAAGAGGAAGCAGATGAGGAGATATTAGAAGAAATGTATATAGAAGTAAAGGTATCAGAAGCAGAAATACAAGAAGTCAAAATAATATTACTCAGCATGATACTATTAATGTCAGCCAAGTATACTCTGAGCAATCAGAGGAAGGGATTGATCGAGATCGTAGAGTTCTCGATGAGTTCGAACTTGGTGTTAATAATGTAAATAATTCTAATAATATTAATAGCATTGTAATACACAATAATATTACTCAGCATGATACTATTAATGTCAGCCAAGTATACTCTAAGCAATCAGAGGAAGGGATTGATCGAGATTGTAGAGTTCTCGATGAATTCGAACTTGGTATTAATAATGTACGCAGTATAGATTCGCCTAATAAAATTGTGACTGCAGCAATTCTGAGCTCAGCGTAATTGATTGTAGTCAAGTATACTCTGAGCATTCAGAGGTTAGAAGTAACCGAGAATCTATAACTTCCTATGACTCGGAACTTGATGACTTTGATGATTATAGTGAGGATTTATATTCTCTACGGTCAGAAGAGTCAAACCACTCACATACTGACAATTTTTATCGAAATAAGTCTGCTAGATTTTTCAAATGGAATGTCGGATTCACTGTACCCAAGTGAAACTGAATCCGAATTATGCAATAATTCTAATGAATCTTTAGAAAATCTTCTACAAGAAAGTATTTCTAATAGATAGAATAACTATTTTCAAAGTAATAGTGGGCTAAATTGCAATCAATCGACTGGTTCCAATAAACGAACTGATATTTCTTCTGTTATATCTGGTCGTCGAATGGTTGATCTAGCTTACTTCTTGAAAGAAGTTCAAAACTTTGGTGATGCCAAAAATCATCAACCTCAATGTACTCGTCGTTTGGAGGACGTCGATTTTTTTACATTTACAGAAATCGGTTTAAATACTTTATGTTACGTTAAATGCCTTCAATGTCAGATGATTGGTAAATTTTACACTAACCCACCTAAGCCTGAAAACGATTTTCAAATCAATCAAATGGCCGCCGTTAGTGTTTTAGGTTCCGCTAGTTCTTTTGTTGCTTTCCAAACGACTTTAGCTGTGCTTAACATACCATACATTTCATATAAAACCTATCGAAAGCATCGCAGAAATATAATTAAGCCTATACGCGATGCTCTTGCTCATGAAATGCATTTAAATGCACTTGAAGAAGCAGAAATTGCTGTAAAAAAGGGTGACGTTACTCCTTGTGGCATCCCTTTGATAAAGGGTATCACAGATGGCTTCTTTGGAAAAAGAAGTTATGTCGGAGGTAAATATGATTCCCTTTGAGGATCAGTTGCAATCATTGGCTGTGCTACGCAGAAAATAATTGATATTGAAGTTTTAAATAAATTTTGCAGTAAATGCGTTTATTATAAAAATCGTAATATGGAGCCGCCCGAACATGAATGTTTTATGAATTACGACCGTAAAAAGAGCTCCTCCAGTATGGAATCAGCTGCTACTGTTACAATATTTAATCGTAGTATAAAATTACATGGATTAATTTATAAAACCTTAGTTTCTGATGATGATAGTAGTACATATAAAGCGATTCTCGATTCAAACCCATATCGTGATTATAATATCACGGTAGAGAGAATAAAATGTATAAATCATCTATTTCGTGGAATGGGCTCCAAAATTAAAGTCGCTTCTAGACTTTCTGATAATACGGTTTCACATAGACGAGGTGTGGGTCTTCTTCGATTAAAAATTAAAGCTAGTGGACTAAAAATACGTAAAATTATAACCCTCGAGATTGATCGTTTAAGAAAAGAACTTGAAAACGACGGTCTATCAAAGAATGACAAATTGCAGATTTTCGAAAAAAATACTGAAATTTTGCGAAAAAATATTCCCATTGCAGCCTTTCATGTTTTCGGCGATCATGATAAATGTCCTTCTGAATGGTCTTGTGATTTTTCCAAACCTAATTATTTAATTAAAATTAAAGAGTTTGGTTTGTACCCACGAATCGAAAAAATAATGTATGATTTGAGTTCTAACGCAGACCATTTACTGCAGAACGAAACGAGCAATCGAATAGAACAATATCATGCAATTTTAGCCAAGTATCTCTCTGGTAAAAGAATTTCTTATAACGGTGCAGATGAATTTACTGACAGAATATACATGGGCGCTTTTGATCAAACGACATCAGGAGCTCCATTGTCGACACTTCTTAAATTTTGTGAAAATAATGTCCCTTCAACAATTGAGAAATTGGAAAGGGAAAAAGATTTACAAAAACAGACTAATAAAAAATGTCGAATAAATAATAAAAACAACCCAAAAGGGAATCGCCAGTATTTTGGTCCTGATAAAGATTACGGTCCAAACGCAGCTCAACCTGATTTAGTTGAAACTCATCCGAATGTTTATCAAAAAAAAAAAGAAGATCATCATGAGAAGCTTCGTGATCGTCAAAGAAATCGAAATTTCCATGAAGCTCAAACTAGAAATGAGTTAATCTATAGAAAACCACATTGTTTTGAACTAGATATGATTCCTACTTCCATAGTTGGAAAAATATGCCGGATGGCAGAAACAACTTCATGTGTTTCTGTCATCAATGATATATGCAATCCTTTTATATTTGATGATGAAGTTTTGCGAACTATGAAAAATGATAGAGAAAAGTTTCTCCAACTGTTTGAAACGGAAATTATCAATAGCATTTCACCATGTGGTTTATTCATTTCTAATGATGAAGAAAGCATACATAGCATACATAGATTTTCAATAGATTTTATGAGTCATGTTCAGGACGAAACCATTTATTAATAAGTTTATTTAAACATTTATAAAACATCAATTAATCATCACTGATTTAATACAAGTGATATAACTTTTGTGTTATTTGGCAAATTATTTGAACCTCCATATGCTACATGAGTTATAGTTCTGGAGCCTTAAAGGAATAATGAGGTGGCCGAATTTGAAAGGTTATGAAACTTTGTAGAGTAGTTCGAAATAATAAAAAAAACGCGACAAACAAATGTTACCGAGAAAAAATTCTGTGCGACTTTTTTTATAAACAAATAATGATTTCGTTGCAACCACGTAAGCAAGCAGCTCTACAAGTTTACTTGTCGCACGCAGATAATCGTTTAACGCACAAAAATGTCGCGACAACAGTTGAATCTGCTAAAATCTACTCGGGGAACAAAAGAGCGTGCGCTAAGATAGCACTTATATTGCATAAATGATAAAAAAGAATAAATGTCTCAGATCACATGTAACTATTTGCCGAGGTCAACAAACATGTTATCTGAGGCTTTCTTATTTACTGCCCATGTCATGCATACTATTTTTCTCTTGAGCGGAGGAGGAAAATAGTATACACACCATGGGCAGTAAATAAGAGAGCCTCTGATCGCATGTTTGTTGACCTCGGCTTTGCCTTGGCAAACAGTTACATGTGATATGAGACATTTTTTATGTTACCACCCTAAGTGTGTAATATACTATTTTGCAATTATTTTTTCCCATATTGAGCAATCCATCAAGTTCAGCTAGAGCTCAATGGAAGCGTCTTTTTATTCCCCACAAAAAATTTGGATGATTATACAACAACATTAATATTTGTTATAGATATGGTAAACTTTTGATTAAATTGCGTTCTTGACTCTAATAATTTATTGCTAAAAAAATTTTAAATGTTTTGATTTAAAACTTGCTACACAGTTTTTATAGTTCTTCATTTTCAAAATAAGACTTTTGACAATTTAATCCGATAAGTAGTTTTTATTTTAAAGCTGTTTAATTACACGGTTGCAACAAAGTCATTATTTGTTTATCATAAAAGTCGCTCAGAATTTTTTCTCGGTAACGTTTATTTGTCGCGTTGTTTATATTAATTCGAATAACGCTATGATATTTCAAAAGGTTTCAAACCTGTCCACCTCAGCATTAACGTCCTTATTTCCCTGATTAAAAAAAAATAATTCAAAACAATTCAATTTTAATACTATATAGATATATATTCACCATTGAGTAAATCATTTTCTTTAAACAACGTTGAGAGGACTATATAGACGACCGATTCAAAAAAATCGACTATTGTTTTTTCTTCTCACGGCACACTCATAACTTTAAGTTGGATAAAAGAAGACGCCTGGAGAAAAAATCGGTTATTATTTTTTAACTTCCCGATATCAAAATAGAAAATTTTTTAAAATTTGGGAAGTTATTGTTTATACCCCAATTTTCGAAAATCGGATTTTCATCAGATATCGACGTTTTGAGGTCCAAGGAAGCTATTCTGAGTATTTTCTGAATGATGTCCGAGCGTATGTATGTGCCTGCGTGTGCGTGTGCCTGTGTGTGCGTGTGAATCGTTTATAACTTTTAAACTAATTAACCAATTCAAATCGTTATTGCGACATTCGAAAAATGTTGAAAAATTTCAGATCCATTGATCAAGTAGCCCTGAAGGTAATTGAGAATTACGAAAAAAAAAATATATTTTTTTGTTTTTTTCAAATTTATCGAAAATGATTTCAATGATCGATTACGAAATCTCTAGAACTTAATAAGACGCGTCGATTGTTACTCAACCATCTAAATCGGCCTATTCGTTTGAAAGATACCGTATCGGAGAAAGAAATGGTAAAGAACGATTTTTTATGAATATCTTTGAATCGACTGAATCAAACATTTCCAAAATTTAATTAGCTCAAGAACTCAGTCAAACGCGCTTATTGTTACATCGAACATCTTAATCCGTCAATTATTTTAAAACAAATCGACGACGAAGAGTCGAAAAAATAACAGTTTATGTCATTTTCCCCGGATAAATCATGATATAATGTACTATAATGTGTTTGAGTTTGAAAAGCTCGTAAGAAACCATTGGCATCCAAGAGTATTTTCGAGCTGGATGAACTCGAAAATGTATTCACAATAATGTTTTCGAGCTCAAAAAGCTCGAAAACAGCAGGAAGCCTTGCGGCTGGCCCATAGGGCCAACCGATGTCAAGATTTTTTTTTTAAATTCCGCATTGGAATACCTTCAGAGTACCGAAAAAGATGCTTGTAAAGACGATAGCTCTTAATTTTAATATTTAATGGTTGCGCATCGCAAATGTTTATTTGCCATTTAAATAACACAAGAAAAAAAAAATTTTTTTTTTCAATTTTTTAACGCACAAATCAATTAACGGATTTTTATGTGCGATAACTATTTTCGTAGAAAATTGAATGTTCTACAAAAAAAATCTTTTATTATTTTCTGATAAATCCATTAGTTCAAAAATTATTTGAGCTTCAAGTCAAATTTATAGTAAATTTTGAGATTTTTTTATTTCTCCGACGAAACTATCAGACTTATTACAAAATGTCATAGGAACTTTTTTTTAGGTAATTTTATTCCTGACAAATTATTGTGAATAAAGTTTTCCAAAATTCCGCATAACTTCCTAGTTATTTACATTTTAATGTCGAGTTCTTGAAGTCAATCACAAAACTATTTTTTTAAAAGCTTTTTCGTTTCAAGAAAAATCCATTCAATTGATGGTATCGATATTTTAGCGACTTTCCGGTCGAAAGTGGACTTAAAACAATCTCTTCGTTTAAAAAATTAGTTAACCAAAAAAAAAATTTGTTCGACGATACCATTGGAATTTGAAATGTAGGTCTATCTACTATTGTGTTTTGACAGAGAATGAGCGCGCGCACAAAGCAACGGGTTGTCCGAGAGATGTCCGAGCGTTTGGCTTGTTTTTTTGTTATATCTCGAGAATTATTCGAAATAGGAAAAAGAACTTTGGTATCTTCCTATCTGTTTTTCGAATCCAAATATTGTTTTTCAAATAAATTTCCCCAAAAAATTATTGGTGTGGGAGTTACATTGATTTAACCAATTAAACTGTTAATAACAATCGTTTGCAGCACTTTTGAACAAAATGGACTACATTTTCATCATTTTCAGCCCGAATTACGGAAGAAACCGTTGCAAAAATCCATGAGTGTTAAAATGTTGACGGGTCTTCCTCTTCAGCCAATGGACGATTCTTAGTATTGAGTCAAAAAAAGAGAGATCTTTGTATTTACTTGACCCATCAACACTACCGTTATGAGCATTTTGCTCACAGGACACTATTCAAACTATAGGATGTCGCTGTAGTGCAAGCGAGACACTAAAATTTACGGGAGTGCTGAAGGGTTAACAGGGGTCGTCAGATATTTTCGGCTGAGCTTTATTTGGAAACAAAATCTCTAAATACAAAATACATACTGCACATTGATGCACTACTGTCTAATCTAACAAAGTGCGCTTTAATTGTTTGATAGTATTCATTTGCTCAAAAGAAAAACGCGGCCGAAGTTTTCATTGGAAAAAATGATTTTGCGTAGTCATACATAGTTATATATGATTATGTATACAATCCTATATAACTGTGCATTATACATGGCCTTATATATAATTATATATAATCATGCATAAGCTTATATATAATTGGATCTGATCATACCTGACTAATCTGAGTCTATATATAATTATATATAGGACTATACATAATTATATTTAGGTTTAGATATAATTAGATCTTATCAAGGAATAGTTCAAAGGTTTTAGCTTTATATGTTCTCTACACGGAGAGATATTAATTATATTATCTACAATACAACATTTTTAATTTTAACTGAAATACACGGAAAGAAAATTCTAGCAAAATTCACGATGTTAATATCGTAATCGTGGACTAGACTTTTATTAGCGTCAATTTTAAAATATCTTATTTCAAAATTTACTATATGGGTTATATTTTTTACTATTTAACATCGTAATTTTAACAAAGACTTTTAGAACTAAAAATTATTTAAAAAATTACAATTTAACACCGCAAAAAAAAAAAAATAAAAAGTATAATTCAAAAACTATATTTATTTCTATATTTATCTTTCTATGTACTTTTTAATAAAATAAATATTACAGTGCTGCCTCTGTTTTAATATGATGTAAGCTATAAAAATTACGATATCGTATCGTAATTTTTAAATATTAACTGCGTCCTCGCAAGAGGCGCTCTGATGACTTATGAATGTTTTTTCAAATCGTTTATATGGACCTTAAAAACTATCGATAGTGAAGTTTCTTCGGTGGCCGAGTGGTCCAAGGCGTCGGACACTTCACATTCGAAACGCCTTGGGTTCGAACCCAACGTTCGAACGATTATTGTTTTATTCTTTTATTTTAAATTTCTCTTTAAATTTTACGATATTCACATCGTAATTTATATTAAAAAGCTTAAGGATGTTCGACCGCAACTAGTGAGTCAAAGTAGTGTTTGAATTTTTTTGTTTGCCAAATTTTCCTAATCGTTATAAAAATTCATTATTTTAATTTATAATAACATAACGAATTCATAAATTAATAATTATTATTTATTTAATGAAAAAAAGTAATGAAATGACTTGGTTATTTTTTACTCATATGATTTAATAAAAAGATTTGGCAACACCGCGTTCTAACTTCTTGCACATCGATATTCAAATTAAAGCGGGAAAAATTTGTTTCTAATCTCGTCTCTCTTATTAATGTATTTCTATCTTTGTTTTTTCTTTCAGCTGCTTCCGCGACGTTGCCAAACCCTCAATAATATGTATCTCTGTCGATAAATGAGATTAAATAATAAAGTTTAACTTGAATTTTTTAAATAATTACAACGGTAACACTATATTGTTAAAATCTTATCATATTCCAAAAATATTCAAGTTTATGGCATGTGGTTGTTATTTCTTAAACTTGGGAGGTTAATAATGAAAATAATCGAACGTCATGACGGGAGCTTGTCCGCCATAAGAGCCTGTGTATAAGAACTTTAAAAACATCATTTTTTAATCTTTTTTTCTAAAAAACTAGACGGTGGATCATATTCAAATTTAGAGAATACATAGATAAAGTACTTATTTACATGTATACTAAGTTTCAAATCTTAAAGTTGGAAAATGTTTTTTACATTAGATTCGGTCGAACCTCCTTAAGACTCCGTACTATTTGTCTGAAGTATTATTTCTTAAATGAAATTTCCAACGCTACATCGTAAAAATTATGATTTTGAAAGTCTAGTCCACCACTACAATAATCAATAGGACCAATTACGATATTATTATCGTAAATTTAATTAGATTTTTTTTCCGTGTAGTAGTAAAATTTTTCAGTGGTTACAATTGATTGTTATACCATTGAAAATAATAACAGTAACAATTGATAGTGGTGACGATTACTATCCAATATGAAAATTTTAACAATTGAAAATTACATTTGTTACAACCGAAGATGGTAACTGTTACCGTTCAAGGTTGTAACAAATATTAAACAAGAAATAAGATAAATTTAAATCCTTTATTTATATTCGTGCGTGCGTGGTGTGTGCGCGCACACGCGCGTTTGTGTGCGTGAATATGTGTGTGTTTGTGACCGTGTGTTCATGCGTAAGTGTGTTTATGCGTGCGTGTTAGATGTGTGCATGCATAAGTATGTGTATGTGTATGCATGTGTGTGTGTGTGTGTGTGCATATATGTATGTGAAATTAATCATATGCACAGTTAAACAAAATGAAAATTACACGTAGACAAGCTTCAGCTTGTAATGCCGATATTTAAATTATTTATTATACTGATGAAAAAACTTGAACCAAGAATACCATTTTGAAGAAAATGATTTTCTTGAGTCAAGAGAAAAAATTCTTGAACCAAGAGAAATTTACTTAAACCAAGAATAATTTCTTAGCTCAAGAATTTTTTCTCTTGACTGAAGAAAATCATTTCCTTCAAAATGATATTCTTGGTTCAAGATTTTTTTCTTGAATCATGTCAACTTTTTTATCAGTGTAGTTAAGATAGTAATTATTATTCGGACTGATGGTAATTATTACCATTACGTTATTAAGAATTAAGATATTGATAATAGTAATAATTATTCAAGATAATAAAAGTCGTAATTTCTGAATATTATAAATAATTGTAAATTTTACCATATAGTTAGTAGATATTACACTGAAAAAAAGATTCACTTAAGCCGACTAAGATTAATTTGAGCCAAAGATATCGTACATTCGGATATGGCCTATTAAATATTTAATTGTGAAAAAAATATAATATATTTGCGTAGTTTAATTGCTTAAAATAATTGATTTATTTGTGGTAAAGGAATTATCCAATTTCTACAAATAAATAAGGGCTTTAAATATATGTATAGTATCGCCAAATTTTAGGTTATTTGTCACAAATTAAAAATCTTTACCACAAACATATCAATTATTAACCACAAATAAATGATATATTTCCGTCAAATTATAAAATTATTTGAATCAACTGTCATATTTTGTTGAACCAAATATATTTATTTGTCATTAAGAAATATTTTTAAAAAGTCACAAATAAATTAATTTATTTAGGACAAACATTTTTCTTTTTCAGTGTACAATTCAGATTTTTTATTTAATCATTTAAATGATATTTTTTACTAAAAAATCTACTTTAAAAATTGTACTATAATTCGATGATAACTTTCACCATAAAATTTGAGTTAAGAAACCTATAATGTGTTGGATTAACACAAATTTTTAACTGTGTATAATCCCTGGTTTAAAATAATGATTGAAAAGAATGGAGAAGCTGTCACTCCATGCCAACTATATATCTATATATACAAACAAAAGAATTGAAATTATTGAAAAGAATTCGAATTTCGTCATCTTTAATTCTTTTCAATCATTATTTTTAAACAGGGATTATAAATGAAGTAATTTGATATCAATTCATATATGGATGTATATAATTTTATAGATCAAAAGCCTTGGTTATGTACATCTTATGAATTCTATTTTAATTTATGTATAAAACCGAATTTATTAATACATGCATTATTTATGTAGAATCTATCAATTTGATCATTTGAGTTAAGTAATACCCTGGACTTATATGTGTATAGCAGACTAGATGAGCAGACGGCAATCCAGCGATAATCAAGTTTAAGCAGTATCGACGAAGGACATTAATTGGATAGGTGACCACTTAATAAAATTGCAGTTAACGATAAATAGTTATTGTTTTTTTTAAATATTATCGATATTCAACTTAATTAAGACAATAAATCCTACTTCATTTACTTAATTAATAATTTATAGATATTTTTAATGAGATTTTATGAATGACTATATTCGTTCATGCATGATTATATATGGTTATATATAATCATATATAACTTCTATATGGTTATATATAATTAGATCTGGCCGATATTCAAGTCTAATTATTTATAAGTTATTATATATAATCATATACAGTTACGTATAATTAGGCAAAATAATTTTTTCCCGGGTTTACTGCACAGGTGCAACAAAGACTATTTTTTTTCTTATTTGCTATTGTTCCGATCAGGCCACGTGCCAGATTCTGTAGTAGTGCAACAAAGACAGTACCGTTCGTGGACTTGAGTGTAATAGAGAGATAAGTGCGAACCCCTCCTAACACAGTCTATTAGTTTGGTACAACAAACACCAATCATACTTGTGTACCTAGTCTATATTTTCTGACAGCCACACACACACACACACACACACACACACACACACACAAATGCGTGTATATATATATATATATATATGGCTGGCAGACAATATGAGCCATGGTACTGAAGTTAGCCGACGTCTAATTATTTTTTGAATTTGTTTTTTTAAACAATAAATTATAAAAAAAAAATATTCTAAAAAATTGCGCTTACGGTTTTTTAAATTTCCTGCATGTGCATTTTTTTACTTTAAAAATTTTTTTTTTGTAATCGACTTGTTGAAAAATAAAAATTCAAAAATTGCTGATTGTCTGTTAACTTCAGGATCATTATGAGCTAGGTATAAAGGAATGGTTGGGGTTCGTTATATATATATCAATATATAAATGTATATATATATATATATATATATATATATATATATATATATATATATATAATGTACACTCTTATGTTTCCATAATACACCACAGTGGCTTGTATTATATGTAACGACTTAGTGGCGTCTATTGTCTCGTTAGAAGTCATTTGAATACCACGGAAGATCCCATAACGTAATTGTAAGTGAAGAAATTATATATTGATAATCAATTAAAAATTACCAAACATTGAGGATAAAAATCGGTTTATTAATTTCATGATTTTTTTTCCATTATAATTTTTTTTAGCAATTATCGGATTATAGTAAAAACATGAAAAACAATAACCTAAATTAACGATTTCAAGATCCAATAATAAATAAATAAATAATTGAAAAAATTTGTAATAACCTTTAAAAATTAATAATAAATTGTAAAAAAAAAATATTTATTTTCATTATTAATTACACGTTATTTGTTAATTTTGTTAATTATTGACGATATTTTAAGCAAACAAAAAAAATATACCACCAAGATCTTATAGTATACATAGACAAAATAAATTTTAATTCAAATATTTGTCATAATCGATGAATAAATCAAATATTAAATTAACTTAGTTTAAACTTCGATTTATATGTAGTCGATGATATTTTTATTTTTAATATATTCGTCTTCATGTATCTTTGTTTCAGAAAACTAATATATATATATTTGTGTCCTCTCAACATCGACAAGATGCCTACCATGAAAAGAAAATAAAAAGGTAACTATGTTCCTCACCTATGATAAAATAAAATAAATGAGATAGCTTATAATAAATAATGAGATTTTGATTATCTGAATTTATTTGTTATTGATTATATTATCATTAGTACAATCTTTTAAATAAGATGTTGAAATATACGAATTATAAAGTCGGTGGTCAAAAAATCATTTTAAATTATACACTAAAAAACGCTCAGTTGTTGATATATATCCATACATTTTCGATGAATTGTATTTTAATGCAAGATTACATTTATAGGGAGAGGGAAAAGACTACATGAAGAAACATCGACTCGTCAACTGCGAAGTTTCAGACATATACAACAACAGCAACAAATGGCTCATGGTGCTGCTGAAGATATTCCACCTCCACCTGGACAGCAAGAAGTACAAAATCATCATCAACAGCTCCCGATTGATGATGTTGTTGAAAATATTCCACCACCACCTGGACAGCAAGAAGTACAAAACAATAATCAGCAGTTTCCGTCTCATGCTGCTGCTAGAAATATTCCACCTCCAACTGGACAGCAAGAAGTACAAAATCATCATCAACAGCTCCCGATTGATGATGTTGTTGAAAATATTCCACCACCACCTGGGCAGCAAGAAGTACAAAACAATAATCAGCAGTTTCCGGAACATGCTGCTGCTGGAAATATTCCACTTCCACGTGGACAGCAAGAAGTACAAAATAATAATCAGCAGTTTCCGTCTCATGCTGCTGCTAGAAATATTCCACCACCACCTGGACAGCGCGCAGTACTAAACTATAATCAGCAGTTTCCGGCACATGCTGCTGGTGGAAATATTCCACCGCCACTTGGACAGCGCGCAGTACTAAACTATAATCAGCAGTTTCCGGCACATGCTGCTGCTGGAAATATTCCACCACCACCTGGACAGAACGCGGTACTAAACAATTATCAGCAGTTTCCGGCTCATGTTGCTGCTGGAAATGTTCCAACTCCACCTGGACAGCAAGAAGTCCAAATCAATAATCAGCAGTTTCCAGTTCATGTTGCTGCTGTAAATATTCCACCTCCACCTGGACAGCGCGCAGTACTAAACTATAATCAGCAGTTTCCGGCACATGTTGCTGCTGTAAATATTCCACCGCCACCTGGACAGTGCGCAGTACTAAACTATAATCAGCAGTTTCCGGCACATGCTGCTGCTGGAAATATTCCACCTCCACCTGGACAGCAAGAAGTACAAAACAATGATCAGCAGTTTCCGGTTCATGCTGCTGCTGGAAATATTCCATTACCACCTGGACAGCACGCAGTACTAAATTATAATCAGCAGTTTCCGGCACATGTTGCTGCTGTAAATATTCCACCGCCACCTGGACAGAACGCGGTACTAAACAATTATCAGCAGTTTCCGGCTCATGTTGCTGCTGGAAATGTTCCAACTCCACCTGGACAGCAAGAAGTCCAAATCAATAATCAGCAGTTTCCGGTTCATGCTGCTGCTGGAAATATTCCACCACCACCTGGACAGCACGCAGTACTAAATTATAATCAGCAGTTTCCGGCTCATGCAGCGACCATAAGTTCATTTCAACATGAAAAACAAGTTGTAAACGTGCGCTATCCCCCACCATCTGTTACTGCGAGACCAGCACCATTTCAGCATCATGCCAATAAATTTCAAAAGCCACCGCCAAAGTTGCCAAATCAATCGCTTTTACGGTCTCAAGAAGATTTTTCGTTGGGTGAAATCGATGTATCACGTCCAATTTCAAAACGTACCATAAAAACCGTTAACAAGTTTAACAAAACTTATAAAAAATTACTGAAGGACGCAGAAATGGAAAAAAAAGGTCAACAGGAGCTCGAGCAGCAGCAAAAGCTCAAGGAAAATCCTGATCTGAAGCAGCAAGAAAAAAATTTGCAACCTCCCTCACCATCGACTGCTCCGCAACTGCAACCTATTGTATGTCTGTATGGTTCTTCACCAATTTACACCTATAATCATGGGCCTCATGCCCCTCAACCATACTACTCATTCCCATTGCAACAACAATCCCAAATAGCTCCTCCTTCTCAGCACTATAATCCTCCTTTACAACAATCCATCCTACAAAATGCACTTCCAGTTCAGTACCCATTTATGCCATTCACCAATCCTCATCCATTACCACTTACACAGAACTATCCAGCGATTTACTATCCTCCCCGAAATTAAAAAAAGTCTGTTTAAAAGTGTGTAAGAAGTTATCAAAAATAAAAATTATAAGCCTAAACAATAAAGTCTGATTAAAAATGTTGACATCAGTGTGGTAATAAATGTTTATCAACATTATCTATTATAAACGTATTTAATTTGTTATTCATCAATAAATTGTACTCGTGTAATAATAAATTTGGATCATTTTTAACACAAGCGATTATTTTATTATTTATTATTGATAATTAATTTAATTATAAGTCAACTGATTGAAAAACAGCTAAAATTAAACCTCTAAATAAAATAGTTGAAAATATCATTTTTGAGAAGGATCACTAATATAATTTATGAAAAAATTTAGCGAATGCAAAAAATTTCGTTTTAAAGTTATAACAGAAATAAATTATTATTTCAAAATTTTGTTGTTATTACTTTTTTTTTCACTACGAAAAAATAAATGACTTTCACTGATATCTAAATGTTGAGTATATGTTTCATAATAATTAATACGTATTTGTAATGAAAAAATAATTCATATATAAACAAGTTCTTTATAAATCAGTCAAAAAATCAAAAATTTCGGATATGGAGAAAATTTTGTCTTAAAAATAAATGAAGTAAATTATTATGAGTATGAATGTAGTTAGACATCAGACAAACTCGAAATAATAAAATAAATTTTTAAAAAATGCGAATTTAAAAAATTCGAAATTAAAAAGTGCATTTCTTATAAATATTACTTTTTGAATTACTCACTCTTTTCATTTATAATTTTAAATTTGTCTGTCTGCTACATTCACACTTATAAATTATTCCATAATTGTTATTTTTTTTTTTTCAATTCAAATTAAATTTTTATTTAATAAAATATTTGAAATAATTATTTTCATTTCTAATTTAAAAACAATTTTCAAAAATCATCTAAGCGGGTTTTCTACATATTTTTTTCTTTTTCAAATAACAAATTCAATCAATATATTTTTAATTTCAAATTAAATATTTATTACTGATAAATTGGCTACCCTTAAAAAAAAAGAAGCCATTACTTGTACAAGCCCCTCCCACCACATTAACAAAGGCGAAGGCACGTGGGTCAACGGGCTATCGAGACTTGTCATAACCTGTACCTGAGTGTTTCGAACGTAAAAATGGCGTGAAAAAACAAAAATTGTTTGCAAATCAAGAAAACAAACACTAAACGAGCAACAAAATGGATAATCTTGAGAATTAGTGAACTAAAAAAAAAATTCGAAAGCAAAATAATTAATGTAAGTATAAGACGCATTCAATAATAAACTTAATTCTAAATTAACACAGGTTAAAAAAACAAACATTCATAAAGCTAATCATTTTTACAGTTAACTGAGAGTGTTTATAATTATTGTCGAAACAAAGAAATGGAATGTATACATGCAATCGTAATTAAGGTAAAAAAAAAATTAATTCATAATATAAAGTATAACCTTTTTGTTGGTTAACAAAAACGAAATAAAAAAAATACTTCAAAAAATATTAATTTTATTTTAGCTACAAAGGATCAAGACGTAAGGAAAATAAAGAGTGTGGACATGAAAATACTGCTAAAAACAAAATTAAAACATTAATTATAAAACCGAACGATGAAAAGTGTATTGGGGAAAAAAAACCTCAGGTAAGTATAATTCTAAAAAATGATTGGAACAGCCAGGTAAGAGAGTCATTGTCTTAGTGCTAGTGGTAAAAAAATGGATCTAAAGAGATGATTTTATATATTTATAGGATGATAGTGGATAAAAGTGACGAGAGTGAAGAGGACATTAATGATGGAGAATCGTCATCAATAAGGAATCTGGTAATTAAATCCATACGGGACTGGGACAAAAATAATTATGATTCAATTAAAAAAAGTAATGAGGTAAAAAATAATATTCTATAATTTTTGCTATATAAGGAAAAAGATGAAAACAAAAAAAATTTGATTAAAATTTAAATTAGAAGTTTAGGAATTTAGTGATTAATAATTCTATAGGGTCTAAGGCCGAAAAAAGTTAGAGTGTAAAGAGAATAAAAAAAGTTAATTTTAATTCGAATTTAAATTAATAATTTGGGGATCTAATCATTAATTGATGGGTAAGGGCTGCGGGCAAAGTAATTTAGAAAGTGAAAAGAATGAAAAAAATTAAATATAATTAATATTTTAATTTACGTGAGAGTAATAAAAATTAATTTTAATTAAAATTTTAAATAGCAATTTGGGAATTTCATAATCAATTATTGTATAGGGGCTGAGGCCGAGGAAATTTAGAGTGAGGAGAGACTAGAAGAAATAAATTTTAATTCAAATTGAAATGTATTTAATTATTTATTAATTAGACTATGGGGCATGAGGCCGAGGAAATTTAAAGTGAGGAAAGAATAAAAAAAGTAAATTTTAATTAAAATTAGAATTAGAAATTTTTGGAATAGAAAATTAATTTTTTAATGGCGGCTGAGGCCGTGGAAATGTAGAGGGAGGGGAAAACAGTAAAAAAAAATTTAATTTAAAATCTTAATTAGAAATTTTTAGAACAGGAAATTAATTATTCTATAGGGGCTGAGGCCGAGGAAATTGAGAGTGAGGAGAGAATAAAAAAAATGAATTTTAATTATAATTAGAATGAATTTAATTATTTATTAATTAGACTATGGGCCATGAGGCCGAGGAAATTCAGAGTGAGGGGAAAATAAAAAAAATAAATTTTAATTAAAATTAGAATTAGAAATTTTTGGAATAGAAAATTATTTTTTTTATAGAGGCTGAGGCCGAGGAAAGTTGAAGTGTGGAGAGGACAGAAAAAAAAAATAAATTTTAATTAAAATTCATTTAATTATTCATTAATAAGACTATGGGGCATGAGGCCGAGGAAATTCAGAGTGAGGGGAGAATGAAAAAAATGAAATTTTTAATAAATTATAATTAGAAACTTTTGGAATAGAAAATTAATTTTTTAATAGAGGCTGAGGCCGAGGAAATTCAGGGTGAGGAGAGAATAAAAAAATAAATATTAATTAAAATTAGAATAAGACATTTTAGGAATAGAAAATTAATTTTTTAATGGAGGCTGAGGCCGAGGAAATTTAGAGCGAGGGGAGAATAAAAAAAAATAAATTTTAATTAAAATTAGAATTAGAAATTTTTGGAATAGAAAAATAATTTTTCAATGGATGCTGAGGCCGAGGAAATTGAGAGTGAGGAGAGAATAAAAAAATGAATATTAATTAAAATTCGAATGAATTTAATTATTTATTAATTAGACTATGGGGCATGAGGCCAAGGAAATTTAGAGTGAGGGGAGAAAAGAAAAAGTAAATTTTAATTAAAATCATAATTAGAAACTTTTGGAATAGAAAATTAATTATTCTATAGGGGCTGAGGCCGAAGAAATTGAGAGTGAGGAGAGAATAAAAAAATGAATATCAATTGAAATTAGAATGATTTTAAATATTTATTAATTAGACTATGGGGCATGAGGCCGAGGAAATTCAGAGGGAGGGGAGAATAAAAAAAATTAATTTTAATTAAAATTATAATTAGAACTTTTTGGAATAGAAAATTAAATTTTTAATAGAGGCTGAGGCCGAGGAAATTCAGAGGGAGGGGAGAATGAAAAAAGTAAATTTTAATTAAAATATGAATTAGAAATTCTTGGAATAGAAAATTTATTTTTTAATGGAGGCTGAGGCCGAGGAAATTGAGAGGGAGGAGAGAATAAAAAAATGAATATTAATTAAAATTAGAATGAATTTAATTATTTATTAATTAGACTATGGGGCATGAGACCGAGGATATTCATGGGAGGGGAGAATAAAAAAAATAAATTTGAATTAAAATTAGAATTAGAAATTTTTGGAATAGAAAATTAATTTTTTAATGGAGGCTGAGGCCGAGGAATTTTAGATTGAGGGTAGAATAAAAAAAATAAATTTTAATTAAAATTTATTTAGTTATTTAAGAAATTCAATTACTTATTAATTTGACTATGGGGCATGAAGCTGAAGAAATTTAAAGTGAGGAGAGAATAAAAATAGTAAATTTTAATTAAAATTATAATTAGAAATTTTTGGAATAGAAAATTAATTTTTTAATGGATGCTGAGGCCGAGGAAATTTAGAGTGAGGGGAGAATGGAAAAAATAAATTTTAATTAAAATTAGAATTAGAAACTTTTTGAATAGAAAATTAATTTTTTAATGGAGGCTGAGGCCGAGGAAATTTAGAGTGTGGGGAGAATAAAAAAAGTAAATTTTGATTAAAATTATAATTAGAAACTTTTGGAATAGAAAATTAATTATTCTATAGAGGCTGAGGCCGAGGAAAATTGAAATGTGGAGAGAATAAAAAAATAAAAATAAAATTTGAATTAAAATTTATTTAATTATTAATTAATTAGACTATGGGGCATGAGGCCGAGGAAATTTAAAGTGTGAAAAGGATAAGAAAAAATAAATTTCAATTGTTATTTAAATTAATCATTCAGGGATTTTATAATCAATTATTCTATAGGGGCTGAGACCGAGGAAATTTAGAGTGAGGAGAAAATAAAATATTAATTTTGATTAATATTTAAATTTAATTGAGAGTAGAAATAATTACTTTTTATTAAAATTTTAATTCAGGAATCTAATACATAATTACTTTATCGGGCCTGAGATCTAGGAAAGTAACAGTGTACAGCGGATGCAAAGAAAAATCATTGCAGATATAATGCAATTAAGGCCATTCTTAGACAGTGCTCTCCAGTTTTTTGAAATATTTTATGACTTTCAATTTTAATGAATGCATTGAAATTTTGATGAATAACTGAAAAAAAGTTTGAGCATTTATTGAAATAAAGGCAGATACAATTTCGCCGAGTCAGGATTTGAAAAAAAAAAAAAAAAATGATTCACAGTTAATATGAATTAGGAGTTAAACAAAATTTCTTAAATAAATTTCAGTAAAATCTTTGTCAATATTATAATTTTGAATGCATAATTTTTTAGGTTCATAATTATTTAATAATTTTCGTTCAACTCCTTATTAATATTAACTAAAAGTATTATTTTTTAAATCTATATTCCAACGGAATCATAGATTCGTTACCCTTTTTCTAATCAATGCTTCAATTTTTCTGAAATTAATTGATAAAATATTAGTACTGTTATGACAGTTTAAGGTCATTGAAGATTTTAAAAAGTGGGGAGCTCTATCTGAGGATACTCTTAAAAATTTATCGAAAATGATAATGAATTATTGTATTGGGCCTGGGGCCTAGGAAATTCTAGGTGTGGATAGTATAAATAAAAAAAATATTTATTGTAATTAACGTTTAATTTAGAATTTATCGGAAATGATAATCAATTCTTCTATGGGATCTGAGGCCTAGGAAATTTGAAATGCGGAGTGAATAGAAAAACAATGTAAATAATTAAAATTTAATTTAGAATTTATCGGAATTGATAATTAATAATTTTATGGGGTCTGAGGCCTAGGAAATTCAGAGTGCGGAGAGTAGACGACAAATAATTTTTTGTAATTGAAATTTAATTTAGAATTGATCAGAAATAATTAATAATTATATCATGGGGCCTGGGGCCTGGGAAATTTAGAGTGTAGAGAGGATACGACAAATAATTTACTGTAATTAAAATTTATTTTAGAATTTATCGGAAATCATAATTAGTTATTTTATGGGGCCTAGAGCCTAGAAAATTCAGAGTGTGGAGAGGATAAATACAAAATTAGTTTCTTGTAATCAATATTTAATTTAGCACTTGTCGGAAACGAAAATTAATTATCTTATGGCGCCAGAGACCTTGCAAATTTACAGTGTCTTGCAGATAAAAAAATATATTTATTGTTATTAAAAATTTTTTTAAAATATCAGAAATAATTATTTTTTTTTCTATGGTGCCTAAGGCCAATGGAACTTAGAGTGGAGAGGGTAAAAAAAATTTTTCACTGTGATTGACTATATTTTAAAATTAATAACAACTAATTTATGTCTTTTTTAGATCATCAAATAATTGTATTTTGTGGTTCGACACTACAATTAATACGTACAGAGTCTATGTTTTTGAAGAAGCAAGTCTTCTAATCATTAAAATTCAATTGTCACTACTTTCACTCAATTCTTTATGTTTGATGCTATCTGTAAGTGACAATGATTATAGTTTCTTTGTTTAACGGTATTTGCCGCCTAAATCGTTGCTAGAACACCTTTCAGGAAACTGAAAGTGCGTAAAAATGCGAGTATTATGCATTTGTTCAGTACGCCGTTCTAGACAATCGTTTTCATTTTTTAATTATCTTCTGATGCTTTAAAATTAATTTTGTAGTTGTACGCTGCTTTGAATTTTTTTTTTAAGGCTTAATATGTTTAGAACTGCCTAACATTGTTTGTCGAACACCTTTTAGGAAACTAAAAGTGCGTAGCAATGCGAATGTTATGGATTCGTTCAGTACGCCGTTCTAGACAATTTTTTCTATTTTTTAGTTATGTTTGATGATTTAAAATTAAGTTTCTAGTTGCACGTTGCTTTGAATTATCGTCTCAGGGCTTAATCCTTTTTGGACAGCCTTTAATTGTTTGTAGAACACCTTTTAGAAAACTGAAAGTGAGTAGCAATACGAATGTTATGGATTCGTTTAGTACGCTGTTCTAGACAATTTTTTTTTCCATTTTTTAATGCTTTAAAATTAATTTTACGTTGCACGTAAAGGCTTAATATTTTTTTAAATTATTCAAAATTCTTTCTAGAATAACTTTGAAAAAAGTGCGTTACAGTACGAATTGGATCGATTTATTTAATAAGGTGTTTTAGATCATTTCTCTATCTAGCATTTTTATAAATGGATATCTGTATTTTTGTAGGTTTAAAATCATCGAGTTGCTTGTTTATATTACTATTGTTTTAGTTACAATCGTTGTGAATAAAAATAATAATTGTAATCAAAAAACATGTACTTCAATATAAATTTTGAATTCGCAGCTGAAATGCTGCTTTTTACTTCTGAGCCTATTTTTCGCTGATTTTGTTTTTTCGTTTTCGACGAAATCGTACAAAATCAATCATCATCTTTCTATGTATTATTTTATTCTGTGCTATTATCAACCATTTACGTCAGTTCATTTTATTAAAATTTGAAGCCTGATGGTTGATAGTATTAAAATCAATCTGTATCTAGTTGATTTTATGGAACTATCAATGTATGATTTGAAATAGACATCAATTACAGTTGAGTAACGTAGATGTCACTAATCTATAATTCCTTCATAGTCGACACTGCAGTAAATAATTTTTAAATACAATTTATACCGCGAGATGGAGTTCGTAACAGTCGGTAAGACCCCGTTTATCGACAAAAAATGATCCAAAATCTTCTTAAGTGAAATGCTGCTAGCTAGACATAAAAAAAAGGGTTTTTTACATCGTATCATAACTTGTGATGAGAAGTGGATACATTATGACAATCCAAAAAGAAGAAAATCATGGGGATTACCTGGCCACGCGTCAACATCAACAGCAAAACCGAATATTCACGGAAAAAAACTTATGCTGTGTATTTGGTGGGATCAGCTAGGTGTAGTGTATTATGAGTTGCTTAATCCGAGCGAAACAATTACTGGAGCCCTCTATCGAACACAATTGATGAGATTGAGCCGAGCTCTGAAGGAAAAACGCCCTCAATACTATTCTAGACACGAAAAAATTATTCTTCCGCATGACAATGCTCGTCCACATGTTGCGGCTCCCGTGAAAAAGTACTTGGAAACACTTGATTGGGAAGTGTTACCCCACCCGCCGTATTCACCAGACATTGCACCGTCCGATTATCACCTGTTCCGGTCCATGGCACATGCTCTGACGGCGCAGCGGTTCACATCTTATGAGGATACCAAAAATTGAGTTGATTCGTGGATAGCCTCAAAAGACAAGGAGTTCTTAAGACGTGGGATTCAAATGCTGCCTGAGAGATGGGAAAAAGTGGTTGCAAATGATGGGCAATATTTTAAATAAATTTATATTACCGTTCTTCTATAATAAATGTTTAATTTGTGTTAAAAAACGGCGGAAACTTATTTGTAACCCTAATACAATTTTATTTACGTCTTAAATTTATTTATAACAACCACGAAATGAGATGAAAAAACTAGATACTTGTAAATAATTAATAATTTAAGTGTAAGATCACTTGTAGAAAAACTAGTGCGGAGCTAGTGTAAAATAAACTTAAGTGTGAAAACACTTGTACAAAGACTAGTACGGAACTTTCCATCTATTGTTTGGGGGAAAACTGTGTCCAATCGGAACACAGTTCCTTTGGGTTCTTTCCTTTTCCCTATAATCTTTCTTTGGGGAAAGCGGTAAGGGCACGCCTCGATGTGGGTCTATGTGCGTGCGCAACTACACATACGCTCCAATGTACAATATTTTATTTATAACATGATTTTAATTTATTTATAATATTATAAAATTGCTAATCTCTAATGTTTGATTCGTATAATATTTACTATTTAATGACGTTGAGCATTTCTGGTTCTTCGGACAGTTTAAAATTGTTTGAAATGATTTGAACGCTCGAATCATTTCAAATCAAACCAAATTAGAAAATAATATCGCAATTCCTGGATCCTCGACAATTTTAAATTATTTGAAATAATTTGAACGCTCGAATCATTTACAATTAAAATGATTCAAGAAATATCATAGCAATTTCTAGTTTCTCGGTTGATTTTACACTATTTAAAATAATTCGAACTCCTGAATCATTTTTAATTGAATTGAATCAAAATATAATATGGCAATTTTTGGACCCTCGGGTGATTTAAAATTATTTGAACTCTAGAGTCATTTAAAATTAAATTGAATGAGGAAATAGTATCGGTTTCTGGTTCTACCAGTGGATTTAAAGCGATTCGAATGAATTTGTCGGATCGAATGTTACTTAACCCTTTCGAATCGTAAAATAATAAGTGAATTTCTATCATCTTTAAAGAACTTGAAATGATTTAAACAGATTTGACTAGAAAAAATTATTTGGCTTGAAACTTATCTTGAGCCAAGAAACTTTTGAGGATATGGAACGGAAATCGAGATTTCCCTTAGGGAAGTAAAAATTTATTGGGTTTCAAATCTTACCAAAGAAAAAATCTTTTTGACTCAATAAATCTTTAAAGTTTGATCCAACAGTAGAATTGGTTAGTTATAAATAATTTTAATTCCTTGATATAATAAATGTTGTTTCTCACTGTAATATATTTATTACTTCAATCAAAAAATCGAAATATTCATTAAATAAAAGTAACATTGTAGAATAAAGTAATGCGATCGTTTTAATTCATAAAATGTTTTAACTTTAAACCCAATACAAATCTCAAACCAAAATAATTGCCGTTTGAGTCAAGTAAGTTTTGTCTTGGATTCGCGCAGCGATTTTCCACTTTTTTTTCATTACACTATCTTTGTCACTCCTACATAATAAATGGAAATTTTGTCCACGAGATAACGTTAAGTAGATAAAAATTAAAAAAAAAATCATAATTATTATTATTTCATAAATTTTATTACAATTATTTATAAGTTTAGCAAATATTTGGGCACATATACATTTTATTTATTTTCAATCAAGATATTTTAGGAATATCCGAGTGGAATTTTATCTGTTTTTTTTTCTTATTTATTAATTAATTTAATCAATTTAATAAAGTTTAAAATTGACATTTTTCAAGATTATGAAAAAAAAGAAAGAATTGTATAATTTTTTATAAAAAACTGCATTAATTGAATTTAAAACTCTTACAAAAAATAAAGAGAACATCTTATTATCGAAATTTCAATAATAAATAAATATAATTTATTTTAATTTAAAATAAAATATTCTTTAATTAAGAAAACTATATGTTCTAAATGAAGACAAAACTTTTTTTAATATAAATATGGAATTTATTTAAACTTTTAGTATATTAAATAAAATAATTTTTTTTAAGCTTAGTCTTGGGCATATATATCACTGGATAGCTTTAAGTAAAATAATAAATTTCTATTTCCATTGCATGTGGTGGCCGAGTGGTCTAAAGTACTTGACTTGAACTGTTTCATCAGAGCTCTTCAATCGAAGGGTCGGCAGTTCGAGTCCCATCACATGTCGAAAAATAAAGATTTCTTCCTTACCGAAGTTGAAAAATAATATATAACTGCCAATGGTTAATGAGTTGTTACTAGTAGTTAAATTATTTTTTTAAACAAGGAAATATACTATGTTATTTTCTTATTCAATTCAATTGAAAATAATTTTAAAATTTATATTGTTCCAAATAATTTAAAATTATCTGAGAAAACAGAAATATACGATATTACTTTCTTATTTTAATAATTTAAAATGACGCAAATCATTTCAAATAATTATATAAATCCTAAAATAATATTTTAATTTTTCATTATTCAGTATGATTAAAAGTTATTTATTTCAAAATGACGCTTGAAATCACTATGATTTAACGATTTGATATTAAGATATTTATGATTTTAAATAATTTCAAATTATAATTTTATGATTTAAAATAATTCGGAGTTGAAAATTTTAAATTATTTTGAATGATTTTCAATTCTAATTTTATGATTAAACATAATTCAATGTTGAGAATTTTAAATTGTTTTGAATTATTTCGAATTATAATTTTATGATATGATACAATATGAAATAATTAAAATCTTTCAAATCATTTCAACTAAGATTTCTTAATCAGGGCTTCGTTAAAGTGGTTTGTTAAATATTTTTTCGGTACAAATTTATTTCGGTTCTAATTATTAATTCATTTAGAAATTATTAGTAAATATTCTTTGAGTTAAAATTTATTTTGTTTAAAATCGTTTATTGAAATATTTTTTTAGTTAAAATTCTTTCGTTTAGAAATTATTTATTTTAATTTATATTCTTAATGACTATTCTGTCATTAAAATCTCATTTGGCATCTGTTTTACGTTTACGTAGATACCAAAGTGTTATCAACAAAAGTGTACTTAAAAGAAAGGAAAATTCTTATAAGATTACTCCATTATTTTATTTATTTAAGAATGAGTCACTGTTTAAATTCATTCTAAAATTTAATCTTTTTCTTTTTGAAATATTTTACGTGCATTTTTGATGATAAGTATTTGCAGCTGGCCTTTGGGCTTTTTTACTCGATGGTGACCGGAGGGGTCATTAAAATTTCATTTAGGTGTTTGCTCTAACATTTCAATAGCTGTAGAAAAAACAACCTCGGCTTATTTTAAAAGCATACTTAAAATCAAATTATTATTGTTCTTATTAAACTGCATATTTTTTTTTAATGTAAAATTTGGTCGCCGTCTCTAATAAAGTTCAGCGTCTGAGCTGGACGTAACACAGTGAAAATTACTCTAACGATACGCGTCCAAAATTGCTTATTATAGATGATCTAATGCATGAGGCCTTAAATATTAGCGTCGTAGATTTATTCACGAAGGGCAGCCACGATAGGAACCTAAGTGTAATTTATATTACCCACAATATTTTTTATCAAGGACACGGCCAAAGAGATATATCCTTAAACGTAAACTTTTTCGTGTTTTTCAAAAATCCACGTAATAGATCGCCAATACAACACCTTGCAAGGCAAGTTCATCCTCAAAATACACGTTTTTCACAAGAAATATACTATGATGCGACATCTGTCCCCCACTGATATTGACTACTAGATTTAAAACAATCAACACCTGAAAATTTTTGGTTTCGTTGCTGTATTTTCCAAGATTATCAACATCAATTCGTTAATATAACCAAGAAAAGTATAAATAATAGATCTAAAAGTTACAATGTTCCAGTATACTACGGATAATGTTGCAGCGCGGACCAATTAAAACAAAACAGCTTGCTATACTCCACGCACTCTGTTATTCAAATAACGAACAAAGACATGCTCTACTACGCAAGTCTGACGCAGCTTTAGTATGGTGTATTTGTGAGTGTGCTCTAAATATATTACGTGGTAATGTGTTATTATCATCAGAAGATCGCAGAAAATTAAAACGTTATGCACCGTTTTTGAGGAAATTTTTGGGTAAAGGAAGCTTAAATCATAAGAAAAAGATAATTGTACAGAAAGGTAGTAGATAAACAGAGGGAGTTCTGTCCCATTTGGGGCAAGATGGGCATGATCTGTTGTATCGATGTATGGTAAGTTATCGATTTATGATAATGTGTCGACTGTTGGTGTGGTTATCTGGGGCCTTTTTGACATCATTTTGATGCTAATTGACGTTATTTGGCAGTATTTTTACCGTCTGAGCTCATTTTTGAGCTTATCTGGGGCCTTTTTGATATCATTTTGATGATAATTGACGTTATTTGGCAGTCTTTTTAACGTCTGAGCTCATTGTGAGCTTATCTAGGCCCCTTTTGAGCTCGTGTCCGCCATTTTGAGCTCGTATCGGCCATTTTGAGCTCGTCTTATAATAGATGGTGCCTTGTGTATATTTTGAGTGGGAAATTTTTAAAAAAATATATACAATTTTTAATAATGTACAATTTATGTAAAATTATGTACAATTTCATTAAAGACTAGAATGAGTTCTCGGAATGCCTATCAGGTTACAGGTTCTGGCATCATGTTTGTGCTTAACCCCAGAGCTGACACTAGCGTTGCCTACTCTGATTAATGCAATCTGTACACGTAAATGTATGATTTGAAGATTTATATATTGAAACTGGGGGTATGTAAGGGTACATGCGAGAAGCATACAAGAGCATGCCATCTAGTGGTATAGTTTCTCTCCCCTCTTTTTTGCTGATGATGACGTCATCAGGCAAGTCTGAACTGGTTTTTTCTAACTGCGTAGTAACATTTTTTAACTGCGCAATAGAATGTTCAAGATGATGACGTCATCAGGCAAGTCTGAACTGGTTTTTTCGGCCTAGAGTGGGGAATACTGAGCTGAGCGCTGAGCTCGAGAGCTCGCAGCAGTCAGTCTACATCGAGAAACGTTCTAGTTAACAGCCTGTACTAATGGATAAGTTCAGTGAAAGTGAAAAAAATTTTTCTCCGCCATAACCGGCCATACACTGATAACCTGGATGATATTATTGAATCGTTATTTGGTGACGTGCCTCCTAAGGAAATTGGTAAATTTGTTGACGATATAATTGCGTTTGCAAAAAATATTGAAATTATTGAAAGTGCGCGAGAAGTATCGTGTCCAGGCTGTGCCGAAAAAAGAAGGTTGACAAAGAATCTATATGAAATTAGTGAAAAAACGGAAAAACTGCAATTACGCATGCTTGGAAAATCATAAAAATGGCTCGTCAAGGTTCAAGGTATGTAAAGATTTATTAAATGTTTCATTAATTCAGCTATGAATATTTATTTAACTTTTCTTATAGACTTCACGTATGCACGGATGAGTGTAACCACGAGGCTCAAATTGAGTTCGAAGACATAAGCGAAGAAAGTGATATTTTCGAGGACGGCGCTATTCCAAATTCCTATTATTATAGAAACGCGAATGAGGAAAAAAACAAAGAATTGGCTGTTCGACGACAAGAAATCGATTTACAACTTTCTCATTGGAAAGAATTATTATTAAACTTTAAAGATCGCAAAAATTATGAACAAGCGTGTCATAAAATCACATTTATATTAACTAAGTTATTGTTTAAAGCTAACAAACCGCAATAATGGACTTAATAATTGATTTTGTGGGTTTCGAGATGCCTGATGGTAGATTTGTGATAAAAGAACTTTGTGCTACTGATATTTATGATAAAGTGGGTACATATGGACTTGCGCGATGTGAACATTGGTTGTTTGAACCACCTTTGGATCAAGTTGATGTTGCTGTAATGCAGAAAAGTGTTGATCACCACAAGCATCACCATTCAATATCATGGATAGCCGGTTTGCTACCATATGAATTATTAAAAGAAATTCTTGAAATTATGGTCAAACATACACGATACTTCTACATACAAGGTGAACAGAAGAAAAAATGGCTTGAAGATCTAATTGACACTGCTGTACCAATTATTGATTTGGAAAAAATGGAATTTTTCTTACTCTATCAAAAGAACGATTTCTTGAAATATCAATGTCCATATTATGCTTATCACTTAAAGAAATTGGATACTTCATGTGCATTTCAAAATGTCCAAGAGTTCAAGAGATGGTTCTGGCATTTTTATGGAATTCAACCAACCTACGAGAAGTCAGTTCAGATCTTTAATCAATTGCAGAATCTACTTTGTATGGATGATCGAGATATCGCATGCTTTGATGATACATTTATCCTTGAAAATGCAACTCAGCAGATCGATTTCGTTTGGCACAAACTACCAGAAGAATTAAAAAATAATGAAAAATTGATTGGCTATCAAAGGTGTCGGGATCATTATATTTTCCGTGATGATATTCCCGATAGCTTTGCATATCCATTCAAAAAAGATTGCTCTAACTGTATATTTTTAGGTTAAGAAAAATATCTATACTTTATGTAAAACTAAAATGTATATTTTTAGGTTAAGAAAAATATCTATACTTTATTATGTATTTAAGGTTATGTAAGACTAAAATGTAAATTTTTAGGTTAAAAAAAATATTTTATTGTATTTGAGGTTATGTTCTACTAAAATGTATATTTTTAGGTTAAGAAAAATATTTTATTGTATTTGAGGTTATGAGAAATATTTAAGGTTATGTAAGACTTAAATGTATTTTTAGGTTATAAGTAATAAAAAACAATATATATCAATATAAAAAAAGTTTATTCATTTATAAATGTAAGTTTTTTAATTAATACAGGTTCAATAATTATATTTAATTTATTAATTCTTTGTTTAAATCGATCTCGATCTCTTGCTGCTTGTTCCCATTCGCCTCTTGTTGCTTGCTCGTGTGCAAATTTCCATACATACATGTAATGTATGGTTGGCGTTGGATTAAATTTAACAGTCTTCATATTAGTTTTCGTATGATGCTGCTTATAGGATTATTCTCGACTATGCGATCATGTATAATGAGACAATAAGCTGATGTCTGCCCAGGAAATTGATTTGTAGATTCAAATTCCAGACGAATGTCCACTGGTCCAGATTTTATCGATTCGTTTTGTTTCGAGCAATCGATAACATACAGTGGTGCTTGTTCCAAATATTTCTTCTTTGTTAGCAGTAGCTCAGGTTCTTTGTTGTAGTATGAAATTTGGAAATTTATATACATATCATACAACAGAGCATATTGATTGTTTGCGATGTTGAGGTTTAAATTCCCATAAGGATAACTCTGAGAGTTTAGAAATAATTTTATATCTCTGATGTTGCAGTGATCAAACACGCTGGCATTTTTAGTTGCATCATTTTTTCTTGCTGTTTGAAATCCAAGGATTACAAAACGTGGTTTCTCGAGCTGCGTAGATGTTTTAACTGCCCAAATGTGCTTCGAAGTATTAGGTAATAGTGGATACTCGTACAGCTCCCAAGCCCGGAAACTGATTGAGATAGCTGGATCACTTGTGATATAATTCAAAGCTTCAATTTTTTGTTTATCAGCCATAGTCACATATGGTACAATCCACTCGATTTTTTGCAGCGTAATTTTAACAGCTTCAGCATAAGCTCCAGCAGCAGGTGTAGCCACAGTGTATGCATTCAAATCGGAATTTGATCTTATTAAAATCAATTCATGCTTTGCATTGATGACAACTTTATGGTAATCTTCAGCAAATCCAAGCAGGAGACTCAGTGGTATAGATACATCAAAGTAGCCATTGTCATTGTGTAATTTGTTGACAGCTTCATCCATTATCCAACCTGAGTTCTCGAGTGTATTTTGTTGAGCTGGACTCAGTGATGTATATCCTTTCATGAGACTTGTGATGCCGACATTTTTATTACGATCAATCTCAACACCATTGAGCTCGTAGCGTATTTCTTCAAACATATGACATACTGTCATGTTGACCATGTGAGTAGTTGCACTTACAGCTGTACCATCAGATTTTGTAAATTTTCCATACACATGCAGTGTACTTTTACTTGGAAGTAGACATAAATCTTGATGTTGAACGGTAATTCTTATTTCATCGCTGTTGTTGAATGTTGATGAAGCATACGGGAGATGAGCATGTGCTTCATAGTGTGCAATCGACTCATCAAAAATGATTTGTCTTTGAATATTTAAGATTTCTGCCGCCATGGTCGTGTACACGTCAAACAACAAAAATAAATTTTTATTTTCTTAATTTTCCACGTAATTTTAGTCCTAGGCTCTGAAGAAACTGAGCGTTCTGATGTGTTAACACCTTGTGAGGTACTCGGTGACTGATGTTGCTCGACCATGTTGCTGTCGTTTTATACCCAGCACCACTTTTTGTCTCATACACGATACCCATTATTTTATAGACTTTATATGCAGTCTTATGGTTATCGTCTCACCTCTAAAATTAGCCAGTTTTCCGTCTTGATCAACAATTCTTAGTCTGAGATTTTGTATTGCTTGTACGGCGATCGGCAGATAAATGACGTGAGATGGCAATTCAACAATCTTATATCCTGGTGGTACACTTGGAAAAAATTCATGAATAGTGTGAACTTTGTGCTCATTTATGTAAGCGCCTGATGTGATGTTGCACTCAACTCTCAGAGCATTGAGTTTTAATATCTTCACTGGTAAATCTGATGAGTGAGTTTTATGTGGTGTCAGCTTTCGGTTTGTAAATCCCAGTAGTCTACCAATAGAATCTTGTGGTGTAAAATTTACAAATTGATCACACTTAATTTCACTTCTCAATTCATTATTATTGGCTCTTATGCTGATGCTGAGTCTTCGTAGTTTCTTTTGAATGTACTTTTCAATGTCAGTGATTTCGTAACTTCCTGTAGGTATTGTCAAGACTCTCTCTTCAACAGTTTCATATTTTTCAGCTTCTATATTTTCACTCATTGTATTATTATTATTTTCAGTTGCTGAGACATTGTCATCAAACTTTGTAATTATTGTGGCATTTCTTTTAGCTCTTTTTTTCTTGACTACTTTTTTCTCATCAATATGATTTGTATCAATTTTTTTGATATCAATATTATCCACAGGATAAGAGACATAGAATTTATTAGCACCAACATCAATATTTGGTATTGAGTTAAATGTTAATAACTCTACAAGTCCCAGAACATAATTTTTAGCTGGTGATAATTCTATTGGAGGGAAGTAGTTGGCCTCCAACTCGGATGTGGATCCCGTCAGCGTTAATGTGAATGACTCAGCCATGACTGATGTGTTGTACACAGAATCACATCAATTTATAGTTGTCCAGTGAGAAATTTAAGACACAAATGTCCACATATAATTGTATCAAAATCTTGATATCTTTTGTGATTATAATTTACGCTACCAACATCGAGATACTCCATAAGATCTTGCGGTGGTTGTAAATTACCGAAACTGTCAAAATAAATAACTTTATCATTATTTTTCTTGTATGCAACCCAATGAGTACCAGGTCCAAATTTATCATCAAGATTAATAATAGCTGATTCATTTTTTCTTGGTCCAGTTTCAGGTAAATCATTTCTCATGAAAACACCACGAAAATTTGGAATTTTTAGAGCTTTAGCGTATTTCAGTAAATCGATGTTTGTTAGTGCTCGATGTGGTAGCTCTACTTGTTTTTTGACTTGCATCCTCTACCTGCTGGATATGGTCTCAAGTATAAGCCCATACCACGTCTGTAAGGTCTTAAGTATAAACCTTTACCCATGGATATTTGTTCCATTTTCAAATTATGTCGTTTGCTCTCCTCTAATCGATTTTTAGCTGCACTTGCATCATTTACAGCTTTTGCTATACCAGCTGCACCTCCAGCCAAAGCTCCTGTTGCACTCAGGCCGGCAAAAAGTGGTATTAAAAATGGTAGTACACCACCAACTTTAGATGGAACTGGTAAAATTCGTGGCAGCCGGATATTTTTTTTCCCACCAGATTTTTTAACTGCCTGACGAGCTCCTTTCAACGCTGTTTTGATTGGATCACCACCAGGAGTCATGGACTTTTTAGCAGCTGTGACAACTTGTCTTAGTGCTACTTGTTTCTTTACACTGGTCTTTCTCTTGCCAGACTTTCTCTTGCCAGTCTTTCTCTTGCTAGGCTTTCTCTTGCCAGCTGTTCTCTTCTTCAACCCCATACCGAATCTTTTTTTCATCTTCATGATTTTATTTACACTCCACGCAGCAGCTTTTTCACCAATACCAGCGTCTTTTGCTTGATAACGTTGCCACGCCTTCTCAGCAAGTATTTGATCAGCCTCGTGACGTGCTGCCAAATTTTCACGATTATACGAGTATGCGATATCGTGTTCTTTACACGCAGCGTCCAGAGGATGAATTCCAGGATCTCCACGAGCTAATCTCTTGGTTAGCTTTGTGCCTGGTCCACAGTACTGGTAACCAGGTATATGTAGTTCAAATGGTAGCTTATTGATTATACTGTTTACAAAACCTCTACCACTGGTCTCTACACGTCTGCTCTCCATAGTAGCAGCATCATGACTAACTTAAAATGATATAAAACCTGATACTTATAGCTCACTGAGTGAGTTCATGTTGTGATTGCAAGCTATCAACATGGAGTTTAAAAGTCAAGAGGCCAAGTTGCCAGTAATATATTTTGATCAAATTGTTCAAGGAACGGGGGTGAAAAAAGTCAAGAGGCACGGTGCTTTGTTACCAAACAGCGTACGTGCTATATTTTGTGGTCCATCAAATTGTGGAAAAACAAATGCTCTGCTCTCACTCATCATACACCCCAATGGCTTGAGATTTGATAATATCTATCTCTACTCAAAATCTCTGAACCAACCGAAATATAAATTTTTAGAATCACTACTTAAACCAATAGAAAGTATTGAATTTTTTACATTCAATGAGCATGAAGAAGAACTGAAACCAGATGATGCAAAACCCAACTCATTGATAATATTTGATGATGTCGCTTGTGAAAAACAAGATCATATCAGAGCATATTTTTGTATGGGTCGACATAAAGATGTTGATAGTTTTTATCTCTGTCAGACTTATACACGCATCCCTAAACATTTGATACGTGACAATGCAAATTTTATAGTTCTCTTTCGTCAAGATGAGATGAACTTGAAACATGTGTATGATGATCATGTAAATACTGACATGTCGTACAATTTATTCAAAGACTTGTGTTCAGCATGTTGGAATGATGGTAAATATGGTTTTGTAGTGATTGACAAAGACAGTGAGCTAAATATTGGAAGATATAGAAAAGGATTTGACTGTTTTGTTAGTATAAATTAACTTGTACTTGATAAATAGTCATCAGAGATTAAGTGAACTCTAAGGCATCAACATGAAGACCGAGGAACTTTCAAAGCAACGAGATGTCTTACATCAGATATCTCAGGCTAGTGATGCTATCCGACGGAAGCATAGAATGCTCAAGTTGGGTAAAGATATCGCATCATTTAAACATAAAGTCAAACAAGAAGTCAAAGAAGAAGTTAAAAAAAATAATTCAACTGTGAATGATGATACAGAACTTGATGATGCAAGTAATTATGATAGTATTATCTCTGAAGATAGAAGCAGAACTCTGGAAGATACACAAATATCTCCTGCTGCATCAAGTACCCCTGCTAAACCAGCTAGCAGTAAAATAAAGTCTTATTTATCTAAAGTGTATAAAAAAAGTAGAGATATGGATATGAGATATGGTGTCCGTCGATGTTACAATGATTTTTACATTGGTGATTCTGAAATAGCTTTTGATGATACTGTGATTAATATAAAAAATAAAAATTACTCAGTGACTCCTGGTTTATTGGAATTATTATTTAAAAAATCACCTGATGATTCGAAAGTCACACAGAATGATAAAAATAAATATCTTGAAATTATAAAGATGACAAATGCTCATAGAAAAAATTATAAGCCAGATGGTAGTTTTTTTGAAGACTCAACAATCAAGTATAATAATTATATTGCTGATTTTCTTGCTAAAAATGCAAACTTATCAAGAGGTAAAGGATTACCAGATTTTATGATTGCCAAAAAGAAAAAAGCACGTATGGATTATGTCTACTGGGATGATCCAAATGAACTAGTCGACCGTCTTCGTTTACTAATGGCATCTCAAGCAGCTGGAAATCCAAGTCACACCAATGAAATCATATCAATTATCGAAGAGCTACGACAAGCAGGAATTATTTATTAGCAACCACTGCATCAAATTTATGTCATTTACACGCCAACTGTTGAAGTGAAAAGAGCAAAAATGAGTATCGATATTTTTGGACGGTCACTACCAACTGGTGCTGCAATCAGTGGACCACCAGGACCACCTGGACGAGGATTTCAAATAACTGTTGATGGACAGTATGATGTTGAGAGCAAGAGACTGTGTCATGTTGGCAAACCAGCAGAAGATAGTGATGCAGCAACTGTAAAATTTACACGTGATCTTGTGTACAAAGAGCTGTCTCTATTGTATGATAGTATGAGGAATGATCAGTCAGAGATCATTTCACATTTGCACTCTCAAGTGGTAACACTGGACTCTGCTGTGACGCTTTTAAAAAAAGAAAATCAAGAATTAAAAAATATAATAAAACGTATAAAGTCACGAAAAGAATTAATTAATAGAAATACACAGCGAATAAAAGAACTGGAAGCTAGAATTTTTGTTGACAATGGAGGACAAAAAATCAGTAATAGCGTATGAGCTGCACAGACCAGCACGCAGAAATTACCAACGTCGTCATGTTGACATACGAGCACTTGATGAAACTTGGCAAGCTGATCTAGTTGAAATGATTCCTTATGCAACAGTAAATAAAGGAAACAAATATCTGCTAACTGTCATAGATATTTTTTCAAAGTATGCTTGGGCTGTACCAATTAAAAGTAAAAGTGGCAGTGATGTCACTAGTGCAATGGAATCTATATTTCAACAAGGACGTGTACCAAAAAATCTGCATGTTGACCAAGGCAAAGAATTTTATAACAAAGAATTTCAAGAACTTATGAGACGTAAAAACATCAACATGTACTCAACATTCAGCAACTTGAAGGCATCAATATGTGAACGTTTTAATCGAACACTTAAGACTAACATGTGGCGTCAATTCACCGCTCGTGGCAATTATAAGTGGATTGATATATTGGAAGATTTATTACACAAATATAATACAAGAAAACATCGTACTATTCAACTGGAACTTATTGATGTAACTGCTAAAAATGAAAAGCAGATATTTGAAAAAATATACAAACCTCTTCAAGCTCAGCGACAGGCACGAAAAAATAAATTCAAAGTTGGAGACAAAGTTCGAATCAGCAAGTACAAACATGTGTTTGAAAAAGGCTACACACCCAACTGGACCACTGAAATTTTTACAATCAAGACAGTGCAGAATACAAATCCAACAACATACAAACTTGTAGACTATCAGGATAAGCCAATTGAAGGTGGATTTTATGTTGAAGAACTCAGCAAAGTCAAGCATCCGGATGTCTATCTAATAGAAAAAATTATAAAAAAACGTGGAAATAAATTATATGTAAAGTGGCTCGGCTTCGACAGCTCTCACAACACCTGGATTGATAAATCAGACCTGTAAAACTTATATTCTAATAAATAAAAACGAAATTTTTAATTGTATATACATTTTTTTTTATTTTCAAACCTTAAAACTAATTTTATAAAAAAACTTAAAAATAATATTTACATTTTTTATTTAAATAAGTTCCCTTTTATTTTCAAACTAATTTACATAAGTTTTCTTTTTTTATTTACAACTATTTACATAAGTTTTTTTATTTACATAAGTTTTCTTTTTTTAATTATTGTCTCATCATCATCATCATCATCTACAATCATTTTCTTATTTTTATAGCCCCATGGTAGGGTGTCGTGGCTGTCATCAATGAGCTGGCGCTTATCATCAGCCCAGCTCAATGCAATTTTATTTTGTGCAATTGTCTTCACATTATGCTTGTTTGATTTAATTAAATATTGTTTTTTTGTTAATGTGACATGATTTTCAAGACATTGCTTGAAATCATCAAACGTGATTGTCCTCAAAGTAGGACCCTTGACTCCCTTTGCAAGTTTTTTAGCTTTTTTGTTTTTATATGTTTTAAATGCATATAATTTAGCCCTGAGTCCAGTGAATTCAGTCATGATTTCACCATTATTTTCATCCTTCATTAGACCCAGGACTTTTTTATTAGCTAATGGCATATTATATACATTATCAACGGGGTAGTCAGAGGTGTCAAACTTTGAGATATCACGTTTGATGATTTTATAGATATCTGGTACAGTAAAATGATAGATGAGACTGTCTGTGTCTGTGTACATTAATTTCGACTCATCATTTTTAAAGTTCTTTTTTACATAATTATAATGAAAATCGTAAATAAATGTTTTAGATAAATCTAAAATACAAAAGCCTACATAGATCGGTTTATTGAAACAGACTTTAACTTTCTTCATCTCAATAATTACCATATCTTTATCAAACATGGTAAGACTATGGAAATTTGGTTTACATATCAATTCTTTGACTCCATATCTACCATCCCATTCAGTTTTTAATTGTACATCTGTGTGCTTTCTTACATTTTCCATAGTCTTACCAAATACAGCGTTATTCATCAGTTTGTAAAAATTTTTTTCAAACTCATTTTTTGCTAATTTTCTACAGTCAGTGTTTTTATCAATATAACTTTTGAGCCAAGGTGATTGTTTAAACTGTAATACTCTGTGTATTTTTTTTAACTGTAATCCTAACTCTAGACATTGTTTTAAATTTTTATAATGTATTATATAATTATTTTTATCATACAGAGTAGTTGATAATTTCGAGTGCTTAGATCCAGGTGGTACAAAGTGTTCTGGGCACAGCGGTAAATCTTTATGGAGTTCATGTAACTCCTCAGGATACTCTAAGTCTACTTCTAATATATATCCCACACTATCATTATCATTTAAAAATTTATTTACATCATCATCAACATTTTCCACCCACTCAAATGAACCCGTCGGCAGTGGCATGCTCATAGCTGCACCATACAAGTTATTTACATCATAGTACATTAAATAGGATTCAGCTTTGCTTGGATCAAAGTCTTTACCCATGTACCGATTATTAGCAGCAGCATATCGGTTTGTACACTGAGATACCCCACCTCTGATTCCTTTTTCAATAAAAAGTACCATTTCAGGATCAGTTAAAAGCTGAAGTTCCACACCAGTGTATTTTAACATTGCATCATTAGACAGACCGGGAGCAGTATAGTAGTGTAATAGATCTAGATTATAAGTTTTGAAGCAGCTACGTCTAAAATTTTCAAACACATCTGCTAGAAGAAGTACATCAGTTTTAAGATATAAATCTGAGTACTCTCCCAGTGTTTTTATGTTAAATTTATTCCAGACTAGCTGAGCAAAAAAATAATCCTCATCAGAGACACTTTCATTTGTTAGCTTTGAGAAGAATGATACTTGATCAGGCAATTGTTTGTCATTAAGTTTATCAATGCTTGAAATATATTCATATGGAAATATACCTTTGCGCGTGACTAATTTTAATTCATCTGGATCAGGATAATGAAATTTCGTTATAAGCTTTTCATCATCACCAAGATATGAAGCTAATTTTTCAAGGCTGGATGCCATAAATCTGAATGAATCTATGAAACGCAATGTCACTGAAGTATTTTCAATCGATTTTGTGAAAAATATATATTTTTCTTTATTAATTGGTAGTAAAGTTACATCACCTTTAATTAATGTAGCTAAACTTTTAATTAAAAAGTTTGAATCATAACCGGATAAATTGTGAAAAACTATGGGGATAACGTGAGACTTTGGATAATTAACATTACAAGATATATGAGCTGGACCGCGATAATTACCAGTGAAATGACAGTGATCATAACACTTATCTGTATTTGTTGTAATTATTTTTTCGCAAATATGACAAACAGTTACCTGATCATGTGTCTCTTGCTGCTGTTTAGTAAGCGGCTTCATTGGTATGGGATTTTTTAAATATCCTTCATACTCGATAGCTAATTTTTCCAACTTTAAACTAAACCAATCAATACAAAATTTTGAACGATTTAATTCAAATTTAGATAATTTATTATCGTAACTGCAATGCTGATAGAATGCTACACTGTGTGGAACATGCTTCTGAGTTTCATCATCTCCTTGGGTCTTTTCTAGTGTACATTCCAAGTCAGCATACACAACAAAAGGTACAGTGTCTTTATATTGGTAGTTTTTAAATTTTAAAATTTGGTCTTTTCCTTTTGGAAATGTCATATGGACTTTATTTATTTTAAAACAATCAGTTTTGTGATTTTCATATGAATAATCATATCTGAAATGATTCAAGCATCTATCACAAAAAAATAATTTGCTGTTTGCTTTGGAAACTTGTGATTTGACTAGTCTTGAAAGATCTTTGATCAAAGCAAAGTGAAATTTAGGTTGAAAATTTTTAATATCAAAATCAGATGTATTTAATTTAACATTTTGCTGTACCATTAAGAGATGAATCACTTTTTTATCGGACTTTATGAGTTTACTTAGATACAACGGAATTATTGTACTTTTTTCAGATTTTTTATTACAAAATTCTGACTCGATACCGTAGACATTGATTGATAAATTATTTAATTTTTCAAATTTTGGGATATCATTTAAAGTGATTGGAAATTTTATACCTTCATATTTTAATATTGAGCTGAAGTGAGGATATGATATTTTTCTCTCAGGATGTCCTTCAGTAGCAGGATGTAATGCTGCTACAACGCTCCATAGAAAACAGTATTCATCTGAATTTTCAATGTTTAATACTGCTTTTTTCGCCTGTATGTCCTTGGGTAGCTTCACGAACGTTGAATCTCCAGCTTGAAGAGGCGCATATCTCGACATTGTAATTATCAAACTGTGGATTTCAGTTAAACTCCACCCAGAATCCTTTTGATTGAATTCCTCAACTTTTTTCAACAATTTATCATTAACATGATCTTTGTACCAAGTAGCAAGAGATGTTGCTGGTAAAATATCACGGCTCTTGGTGTTGAATGTCTTTGTTTCTTCAATGACATTTTCAGCTTTTACATTTCTAAATTTGCAAATTAATTCGACATTTACTTTAAGTCCAGCAACATCTCTGAGCATATTCTCAACTTTTTCAATAATAACGTCTTGAGCATCATCAAGAAAAGCACGAAGATCTGTATGAGCTTGATTCACCACACATCCAGATCTGATATTATTTGAGAATGCGTTTTCAAGATCTTGCCACTTGATGAGATGTCTCCACTCAATTGTGCAAATTGATTAGCATACCAGTACAAAAGTATAATATTTGCTCGTACACTTCTCCTGACTTGAACATTTATCTGAGGATCTAGCAAGATCTCGTTGAAGTAATCAATTGTATCAGTACACACTTGGTAACACTTCTGACAATGTTCTTTAGCTAATGGCTTATCACGTAAATCATTGAATGATTTAATTATTGAATCTACTGGACGCTGCAGCGCCGCAATAAAATCATTTTGTACCATTTTTTAAAGTTCACTTAAAATTAATTTTCAAAAGTTCATCACTAAAGTTACTGCTTATAATTACATTTAAAATTGTCTTTCAAAAGTGTATCACTAGTATTGTTTATTAAGTAGTTTATGAAGTTTAATAAAAAATAAATTTTAAAAAAATCACTAAGATTGTTCATTTAAAAATTTATCACCCAAATTATTTAGATATTGTTCAAATAATCACTTAACAAATTGTTTATTAAAAAATTTTTTTTGTTATAAAAAAATTCTTTAAAAAAAAAAATTATATAAACTGCGCACACACAAAGAACTTTAAATCGTTGGAGATATTTTGAGCAGAGATTCGTACTTCATTGAATGAACTCGTACTTCTTTTTGTGAAGTATGCTCTCGCGCGGTGCTTTTATAGGTGGGGGATGACTCATCAATTGCGCAGTAGAAAGTTTCTAGAACTCATGAGTACCAACCTTATAAAATAAAATTACCAGAAACTTGAAAAAATTCCCTAGAAGAAAACAAAAATTCCCTAGATTGCATCGACATAACCTAAGATCTAGATGGCGCGACGGAAAGTTTGACGTCATCTATTACGCAGTTAAAAATTGAACTAGATGAGTCATGATCTAAAAATAGAATCGAGTGAGTCATCATCTAAAAATAAACTCTCTGGAACATTCTACTGCGCAGTTAAAATAACATTGGAAAGTTTTTTTCTCGGAACTGGATGAGTCATCATCTAAAAATAAACATTTTACTACGCAGTTAAAAAAGAACAAAGGAAAGAACAAGTTCAGACCTGTTAGATGACGTCATCATCTAAAATAAATATTCTAGAAAATTCAACTACGCAGTTAGAAATAAACATTTTTTGCGCAGTTAAAAAAGAACAAAGGAATTTTTTAAGCCAATCAAATTAATTAAAAAATAGAGTGGTGGTGGGGATAATAAAAAAATAGTTGAGCTGAATTTTTTAATACTTCAGTTCATTTTTGACTGTTGCCGAGATACAAGCTACAAAAATGGAAATGATACTGGATGTACAGGGATTCAGAGGCCCCGATAATCAGTTTATCGTGAAAGAACTTGCTACAATTACAATTCAACATGTAATTGATGATGTTGAAGAGTTATCATGTACATTATTCAAACCACCTTATCATTGGAAATCATTATCACATCAATATCAACGTCTAAATACTTGGGTAACACATTATTATCATGGAATTAACTGGAATGCTGGAAATACATCATATTATAATCTCAATGAAGTAATTAATTATGTAACACGTTATTATAAATATATTTACGTGAAGGGTTATGAAAAAAAGTTATGGATAAAAGATTTAATTGGACACGAGAAAATTGTAATTGATTTAGATGACTTTAAATGCCCCGCGCTAAAAAATTTAAAATTATTCAACAATGATTTTTGTAAACATCATTGCGAATTAAATAGTAATAATAATAATAATTATTCATGTGCACTTGAAAATGTAAAAATGTTAAAAGATTGGCTTATAAACACTCAATAAAAACTCTAATTTGAATTTGATATTTGAATTTTTTATTTTTTTAACCTTTAATAAAATTAATAGATTAAGTTAATTATAATTTATAGAAATAAGTGATAAATAAAAAATAATTAGTTTCATTTTCAATATATATTTTTAAGTTTGAGATAAAAAAAATATTTGTCAGGTATGTATAATTTTTGAATTTAAAATTATTACCGCCAAGAGTATAATTTTTTATTAATATTTTTTAAATATGATGCTTAATTTTTTATACATATATATTCTAAGTTTGAAACGAATTACTTAATTGATTTGTTTAGGTATGTATAATTATTAAATTTAAAATTTTTTCTTTTATAAGTTTAATTTATTCAAATTTAAAAATTTTACCGCCATTATCGATCACTAGTATTGATGTGTGATATTAGTCTATCTCGGTAGAGGTCGCCTCGGTAGATATAACCTTTTCCCGCGCGTAAATTATAATCAATTTTCATTTTATATGATTGATTGATTCTTAAAAATAATGTTCAATATCACAACAGGATATGTATTCGATTGTATTTTTGATATAAAGTACATCAAAAAATATTTACTATCATTTTTACGCTATAACTTGCCGGTAACAATACAACTACGTCATAACGAAATGGGCCAATCAGGGCTCAAGTTTTAGGTCTTATGCATTCTCATCGGTTGCCTAAACTAGACACAGAAAATTATTTACTTAAGAAGATAAAAATCTCTCAACTTAAATCTCAAAAAAGTCTCAACGTGTTGGGTGTCGGCAACGGATTTTTTTGTTATAAAAATTGTAAGTATTGTTTTTCATTAATTAATTATTTATTTATTACGCGCTTACTATTTTATATTTAAATCAATTATTGAATATATATTAAATAAATAGTAAATAATTAATTATTTAATATTTATTTAATATAATATTTAAATCAATTATTGGATATATTATATATTTATTACACACTTACTTATTTAATATATATATATATATATATATATTAAATAACAATGAAAATAAATATTAAATAATAATATTTAATAATTGATTTAAATATTATATTAAATAAATATTAAATAATTAATTATTTACTATTGTTTTATTATTTATTTATTACGCGCTTACTATTTTATATTAAAATCAATTATTAAATAAATAGAAATAATAAAACAATAGTAAATAATTAATTATTTAATATAATATTTAAATCAATTATTGGATATATTATGTATTTAATAATTATTTATTACACACTTACTTATTTAATATATATATATATATATATATATATATATATATATATATATATATATTTTTATTTACTATTATTTCTATTTATTCAATAATTGATTTAAATATAAAATAATAGTAAATAAATATATATATATTAAATAACAATGAAAATAAATATTAAATAATAATATTTAATAATTATTTATTTACTATTGTTTTATTATTTCTATTTATTTAATATATATTCAATAATTGATTTAAATATAAAAATAGTAAAAATAGTAACAAATTCTAAATATTTTTTTCTAAAACAAGTTATTATTTAAGTTAAAATAATTTTTATTTATCATATAAAATTTTTATATTAAACAGCAACAGCAACATCAACAACAACAACAACAACAACAACAACAACAAACAGCAAGGTAATTATTTATGAATTATTATTAAATTGATTATTTCTCATTCACTGAGAATAAATTTTGATAAAATTTTTAGATGGGAAATACATTAAACTATGGAGTCATTTTCCCAATTGAGTGGCTCATTTTGCCTATGGAAATAATTTCCAGAGAAATTTCTCAACAACTTGAACTATATCGGCAACTTGAGCACTTCGACGATGCGATTATAACAATTGAAAACCTATCAACTCTATTGCAAATTAGCGATAGGAATTTGAGTTGGTGGTTCAGAGTGCCAGGTGATCATTTCCCATCTCCATGGAGGTACTATTTTACGGGAAATTTGCTGGCGGAAATCTACCCTGACCTTGAAGTCCCATGGAGACAGGAAATCCTAAGAATGCAGGACCAAGGCGAAGAGTTGCCACCGTTGCAGTCCTTGCTGTTTAATAACATCAGCAGCCAAATAGAAGAAGATAATTGCTTCATAAGAGAATATACCTCTTATGATGCAATTATTCCAAGAATTTGGTTGAATATATTTACAATCAATTATATTGTAAACAGCATATCTCGTGATTTAAGTATAATTCACGAAAATCAGCAAGGTCAGCGTTACCATCAACCGCTTATAACCATAGGAACCATCTCAACATATGTTATTATTAACGATGAAGACCGATACTGGTGGTTTAGAATCCAAACTGATGTGACTGCAGTACCGGACACGCGACGATACCATTTTACTGGATCGTTGATTCAGAGACTATGTATAAGAGGTTTACAATTGATTCAACAACAACAACAACAACAACAACAACAACAACAACAACAACAACAACAACAACAACAACAACAACAACAACAACAACAACAACAACAACAACAACAACAACAACAACAACAACAACAACAACAACAACAACAACAACAACAACAACAACAACAACAACAACAACAACAACAACAACAACAACAACAACAACAACAACAACAACAACAACAACAACAACAACAACAACAACAACAACAACAACAACAACAACAACAACAACAACAACAACAACAACAACAACAACAACAACAACAACAACAACAACAACAACAACAACAACAACAACAACAACAACAACAACAACAACAACAACAACAACAACAACAACAACAACAACAACAACAACAACAACAACAACAACAACAACAACAACAACAACAACAACAACAACAACAACAACAACAACAACAACAACAACAACAACAACAACAACAACAACAACAACAACAACAACAACAACAACAACAACAACAACAACAACAACAACAACAACAACAACAACAACAACAACAACAACAACAACAA
>OZ024711.1:14900809-14918309 GCA_964016945.1 Microplitis deprimator | reverse complement strand
AACACACACACACACACACACACACACACACACACACACACACACACACACACACTGCATATCAACAATCATTATTTGTATTAGGTTTAAGTAATTATTTAATATGGAAAATTAGTTTTAATAATCATATTTAAACATATATTTAATAATAAAAACTACTACTACTATCGGATAAAAAAGTTTATTTTCATTGAAAATTCTCTACCACTACTTTTCAACTATTTAAAAACATCGCGACGCGAGCAGCAGAGTATGCTCAAGTAAATATATTTAAATTTCCCGCGTACATTTCGAATGTCATCGTTCTCGTCATTGTTGCTCGCTCCTCCGTCGCCCTTTTCTCCGAGCTTCGTAGCTGCTCGCTCCTCTGTCACCCTCTTCTCCAGGCGCGCTACTGCTCTTGCTCTTTCCCCCTCCTTTGTGTGTTTCTCCAGGCACGCTGTTGATCTTGCTCATATTCCTTCTTTGCATGTTCACCGAGTGTCGTTGCTGCTGCTGCTCGCTTGCATACCCACCCTTGCGCGAACTGACGTTTAAATTTTCCGCTTATATTAATTTCCTACTATATAAAACACATGCGCATATAATTGTTTTAAATTTCCCGGGGCCCTATCTACAATACTAACACAAAAACATCAGGCAGCTTTATGTTTTCATTGCCCTTGCACAAACGAGTTCTTGTAAATTTTCAAATTGCATAATATACATATGAATATTTTTCCTCTATTGTAATTAGGTGAATAAAATTAACATGATAAGGTCCATAAATAATAAGTCAAAATTCAATACAGGAATTTTTGGATTTTATTATAAATTTTTATGATACAAAAAGTATATTTTATAATGATTGAGTTACAAATTCAAATTTACTGTATTTTGTTCCATGAAAAAGAAGATAGAGATTCTCTTGAGAAACCATGTCAATGAGAGTTTTTAATTTATCTTCATGAGCCAACAATTCATTATTGGTTCTTGCAGGAAAATAAATTGTGAATTTATCATCCAGGTTGGCAACTACTTTAGGTCCATATTGTGTTGAAATTTTTTTAATTTCAGTTATTTTATATGTCTTGTCCACTTCTAATTCCTGAAGTTTTTTGACGGGCAAGATGTATGCCAAGGTGTTGATGGCGTTAATTTTTGAAAGATCCATCTTTGAAGCTAGTAATTTGATTAAATTAGATAATTTTTTTAAGGCAATTGATTACAATTTACTAAGACAATATAAATTAATACTTACTTAGTATAAGAATTTGCAATAAGTTTTAATTAATTAATAATTAATTTAACAATAATTTTTTATAAATAAAATTATTTTTTATAAAATTATTATTTAATGAACCACACAAATTTTTTCACTGTTAACTAGAACGTTTCTCAATGAAGACTGACTACTGCGAGCTCTTGAGCTCAGCTCTCAGCTCATTTCCCCCACTCTAGCTCAAAAACAAGTTCAGACTTGTCTGATGACGTCATCTACTACGCATCAGCGAAAAAAGAGAGAAACTATGCCACTAGATGGCATGATTTTCGCATGCTTCTCGCAAGTGCTCATACTACCCCTAGTTTGAATATATCAAACATCAGTCAGGGAGTAAATTGGCAACGTTATGACTCTCAAGACTGATAGACTGAAAAGTATCAGTCTTGAGCGCCATCACAGTGTCATTTTGTTTCGAAATTATCCGCTCAAAATACACTCGAGGCACCATCTATCACGAGCTCAAAATGGCAAACATGATCTCAAAATGGTGGATAATAACTCGAAATGGCTAACAATTAGCATCAAACGGGCCCTAGATAAGCTCGGTCGGCTAAAAAGAACACGAAGCAGATGTCAATTAGCATCAAATTCATGTCAACAAGGCCCCAGATAAGCTCAAAAATGAGCTCAGACGGTAAAAAGACTGCCAAATAACGTCAATTATCATCACAATGATATCAAAAAGGCCCCAGATAAGCTCAAAAATGAGCTCAGACGGTAAAAATACTGCCAAATAACGTCAATTAGCATCAAAATGATGTCAAAAAGGCCCCAGATAACCACACCAACAGTCGACACATTATCATAAATCGATAACTTACCATACATCGATACAACAGATCATGCCCATCTTGCCCCAAATGGGACAGAACTCCCTCTGTATATCTACTAAAGGTGGTTTCCTTCCAGCATCTCTAGCACCATTACTAGGTGTGTTGCTATCAACAATAGTCGTACATTAATTAAGATGGAATACGCTTGCAAAATGATATCAGTGCCAGGAGATAAATTACAAGATCATGGTAATACAGACCAAAATGAAGATAAATCAAAAAATAAAACTATACAGACTTCAGGCACAACTCTATCACGGATCAACAATAAAATGCATGAGATTCTAAACCCTGAAAAGTATAATTCTGATCGTGAAAAATGTCAGATGTACTTGCAAATTCTTGAGCGTTATTTACGTTTACTAGAATATGAAAAAAAACCTTTAGAAAATATATTTTCCGGATCAAATACAAACAAGAATATAAATTTTTCTGGTTCTTCTTTTGACACGGTTCCTAAAACGTCGGAATCTGGTATAGACTCGGCTGCAACGACTGTACATCATACTTCATATAAGGCCGGTATTGATAATTCAATTATAGATAGTATCCCGAAAAAATTCAAAAATAAAGCCTGTTTGTTGTTAAAACGTCTAAAAAATTTACCTAGCTCAACGATAACGTGGGACAGCCACGGGGTTGTAACACTTCATGGTAAAAAAATAGCAGGTTCAAATATAACGGATCTTCTGAACAACGCTATGAGAAGGAGAAAATCTGTCAAAGCTATAGGAAGGCGTCAATTCGCTCAAGTGTTACAAGACTCGAATATCCCTCGTGAATATGTAGGCAACCAAAATTTTTTTCATACCACAGTATTAACTTCTACACCTATAAGTTCACGAGGCAATATAAGCATACCAGTTATTCGCGAAGAACTTGCTTCTTCAGATGAGTTTATGACCGGTGATAACGAGGTGACTAGGTTCTATATCTCTAAAATCAAAAACTAAAAAATTGTCATGGACTAAGTTCAGACCAATGAAATACTAAAATCCGTATATTATAACCCTTCACACGTGACCAGTTTTTCGGGTGCTAGAAATCTTTTGAAATTAGCTGCTAAAGATGATTCAAAGTTATCAAAAGACATGATTGAAAACTGGCTTAATAAACAAGAAACTTTTACAAAGCATCGGTTAAATAGAAAATATTTTATCAGACGTACTTACAACGTAGAAGTAATTGATGATGTATAATAGGCCGATTTGGTAGACTTGAAAAGTATATCAACGTACAATGACGGCTATAAATACATTTTAATGGTAACTGACGTGTAGAGTAAATTTGCGCGGGCTGAGCCACTATTAAATAAAACTAGTGCATCTGTGACACAAGGTTTTGAAAAAATACTTCTACGTAGCAGAAAAAAATAACTTCGTTCAATACAAACAGATAGCGGCAAAGAGTTTCTTGGCACATTTTTTCAAGAATTTTCGAAGACAAAAGCAATACAATTTAGAACCGTACAAAATCCTGATGTAAAAGCAGCTGTCGTTGAACGTTTAGATAGAACAATCAAGGAGAGAATGTGGCGATATTTTACGTATAGACGGTCAAAAAGATATATAGATGTATTACAGAAGAACATCAATGCTTACAATCATACACAGCATAGCAGAATAAAAATGGCCCCTCTAAATGACAATGATGATAAATATGCTGCAACAATTTATACCCTTAAGAAACGCTATGAAAATAGTAAACGTTATAGACTTATGAATAAACGTAAACCTAAACGTAGCGTTGGTGACATGATACGCAAGAAGAAGAAGAAGAAGAAGACCTTATGGTCAATATCAAAATATTAGCTCTTTGGTGCAATGTATGAATACACTTGTTGTATTATCTAAATAAATAAAAATTTATTTAGATTATTATTATTATCTAAATATAAATTTTGTACATGACGCTGGTGGCTATATATCAGTTCATAAAGTATGTGATTGCGTAGCTAAACATACGCTGAAGTTAAATGAAATACTCGAAAAGATACTAGGATTTTGCGTAGACTATTTACCTCGACCTATCTCAGGAAAGAAAGAATGCAAAGGGTCAACCCTTGCATCGTTAGCTAACGCAGTGCCTGGAAAAATATTTGTGTACAGTGATATTTGTAGTGATATTTGATACTTGAATAAAATTTACTAATGTTAATCAGATTTTAAGTGATTGAGTGATTCCAATAACAAAACAAACAAAAAAAATAAACTTTGAGTAAAATCTTTGCTCTATTAGATTTTTAACTTATTAAATAAGTCAGTCAGTGAATCCTTGATGCTGAATAGGTTTCCAAAGATAATAAATCTTGTCACAATATGTAAATATCGCGGCAGTCTCATATCAGGTCGGTAAGCAACAGATGGCAGCACACGCTGCTCACACGTCTCTCCATACATTATTATTATGATTATTTAGCTTATATGTATAATTTGTGTTTTAATTATTATGTTATTTTACTAAGATGTTTCCTTAGGTATAAATTGTATAGTAATCAGGAAAATTCACTGAGTAATACACGAGCATAAGCATATTTTTATGATGCTGGGGAAATAATCATGCATTTACTTTATATGCCTGTATTTATGGTGGTTGGTCGGCGCATGCGCGTCGACGAAACAGCTGTCATCGACGAATTTATTATATTATAAATTAATTTAGAGTTGTTATGCATAATTCATTGATTGATTTTGCATTTAAAGTAATTTTAATTAATAATGTGAGAAGCAAATGTGCATTTAACGTCGGGAATTGGCAGAGTTACACAGTTGACATCATGTAATTTGTCGTTGGTAGTAGTCAAAAATTATCATGCGACAGGGATAGTTCTCCATTGGTTGAAGTGAGATGCCTATATAAAATGGCGCCGGCCGAGGTGCCGGCATAAAATTCACGTGCTGCCGTGGTCAGACGTGGGATAAACATTGTACGAGCAGGGTGTGTGCTTGTTGCTAAAGCAAATTTTATTATTTTGAGACTCCATTTGGGTTAATAGTATAAATGAATAAAATATTAAGTGCCATTTGAGGCTTTGAGTAATTGGTGGCGATTATTTATTTGGATAATATTTTTACCAAAGGGTACCTGTACGCTTTTGACTTCAACAACGACTGTAAGTACCTTTGAGTTAATTCATTAGCGTGTAATTTTGCTTTCCCGCGTTGGTGGCCATTTGCAATCGCGTGTGTATAACAGAGATATCAGATCTCTATTATTAAAAAGTTACAAGCATATGATGATATGAGTGATTATTGAGCCCAGTGGATGTTCAAGTAGTAAATGAAACTACTTAGTATTGTTATTATGACCAAATATTAATTTTGGAAAATATTTGGGTGTTATTTATTTTATTTCAATCAGTGAATGCTAAATTTGCTGTGACGAACACATATGCGACTGGGTCCTCCGTATTCACTTATACATCAGTGAGTTATTTTCCTGGTAACTATCACTTGCGACAAGAGTTACGAAATTATCACTTATTTTTTTAATTACTCTTGATATAAATATTATTTTTTTTGAGATTATTCATTTTTTATTTCTACTTATCGATCACAGGCGAGTGATACCATAATTTATAATGAGTAAATTATTATTTGCGATTAGTATTGTTTACAATTACTTGAATATTATTTATGATTGGTGATGAGTATTCAGAGATTATTTGTATTCAAATTATTATTTTGAAATTTATAAATATCACATGCGAGTGATATTAATGTTTGTGTAAATATTATTTGCGTTTATTTCATTATTATTACTTTGGAATTAATAATTTATCACATGCGAGTGATATTAATAATTTATATTAATTTTATCTTAATAAAACTTCGAAAATGGGGTCACACCCGACAGTAACGAAGCATAAAAACGAACTGATTAATTAGCTGCTGCAGTGACTTTTATTTACTTTGTAATCTAATATGGACCCCCATTGTAGGGGCTATGAGAAGAGACGCAGAAACAGTCTTGCATAGTTATTGTTTATTTATCAAAAAATTTTATCGATGATCCAGCTCTTCCGGCAGTATCGGAGATAAAATATCGGGAATCTTTTGTTACATTCTGGCTTATCTATTATCAGACAGAATAATTTTTTATTTGACCAGGTTGACGTCGTTAGGGTGTCGATAGACCCCAGGTGCGTCAGCTGTTGAACTTCTTTTATTTTATGCAAAAAGTTTTATTGACTTACCATGGTGGAGATTATGGGCCCCATAAGTCGGCCCAAATAATCTCTTTCTGCTTCAACCTTTCCGCCTCAGCTGGGGCGTAGTCGTCCCTGTCGGTGTCCTTGAAATGGGCCTCGGAGTAATACCCGTAGCGAGGGTCGTGGAACGGGATGGTCCCCGAAGGTGGTGTTCGCTGGCTCTCGTCAATAGTTGGTAGCGGCGTTCCACTGCTAATACCCGTCCAGAACGTGGGTTGACCTTGCGGTTGATGGTGGTTATTGGACACTTCACTCAACTCCGACACCACGATACCTGACTGTGGAAACTCGTTTCGAACGACCAACGTCACCGGATCGAGGAGAACTTCCTCGGAAACGATCTCTAAGCGGGGACGTTGGTGAATTGAGTGACCGAGATCCTCGTGGATCGTTTGTAATACGCGACGCAGCTGAGCCTTCTTGCCTGACCTTCGGCTTCTTGGCATGAATTTTTTTGGATTCGGGAAGGAAGTGCTTGGGCTGCCGGTATTGGCGCCCAAAACGGGTGAGAATATTAGGCTGCCAGTGGCAGCGCCAAACAGAAGTATGTGATTATTGGGCTGCCGGTAGCAGCGCCAAAAGTTTAAAATAAGGAGTGCGTATTTTGATAAAATACGTATACATATTTTGCCTTAAAGTCCGAGTGACAGGATCAAGCCAGCAGATTTGTGTAGAGTTCTTAGCTCTACTAGATCTTGTGATCGACTGACTTGATTCTGTCGCTCCTTAGTATTATGCATTATCAAAAATGTTAACGTTGCATCTCAGGTTTCCTATGATAGAATCGTCGTGGAACGGGTCTCATGCATCGTCATCTGTTTAGACTATCCGCGAGCCACGGCGATTCTCTTATCGCAAGAGATTTCCGTTACATTGTTGGTGATGAATAAAAATGTTGTAATAATAATAAAATAAATACATGCCAGGACTGGTTGGTGGTTGGGATATTTGAAAAATAGGCATATTAAAAAATATAACAATATTTTTATTTGTCACAGCACATAATATCACTGGGTTACACAATTAAATCGTTGATTTAATTATTTAATACTGTTGAATTGTCTGAGCTCATGAATACGTAATTTATTGAATGCAAAATATAAAATTGAGCTCGAGTAATTGATTAAAATAATTAAAGCAACTAGTTTGAATTTATTTGAACACTGATTTGATTATAAAAATGTCATGGAAAACAGTAACATGAAATCAGAGGTTACCGAGCGAAGTTAATTATTGAACACTTTAATTACTATTGTTAATAGCACAAAATGCATGAATAATTGAGTTCAGTAATTTATAATATTATTTATCACTTAATTTAATTTAATTGAATGAGTTTATAATAAATTGCACTAAATTGAATTTATTTTATGAACACGTGGTAGCATGATTGCAGAGGCTACCGAGCGAGAATTTACTTTTAATTTTATTAAAATATTGAGCATGTTGATAATTAATTATCAAATAGAGTCTTTTAATTTTATGAACACTGGATATAATTATTTATTAAATAAAAGGGCACCTGTGATGTCTCCCGTTTGAATAACCTCTTGAGAAACGTGGTCGATGATCACTGGAATTCTTGAGTTTTTTATGTAATTTATTTATGAGCTCTGAGCCCAAAATTATAAAAATAATTATAGTTTTGATAAGCCCGATGAATGCAGATTTTAATTAAATGATTATTTAAATTAATAACTCTTAGATGAGCGCAAAATGATAAGATTTAATCATAACACGTGTTATCTGTTGAATGTGTATAGCGAAAAATAATGGCGGTCGTCTTCACGACACGAAGCAGGAAAAAGGCAGATGCGCATGCGCTGAGCTGCGCATGATCAAGTTTTAATTTATAAACGAGGCCCCAGTAGGTGCTGCCTCTATCTGCCGGAAGTGAAACTATATTTGAATTTAAATTAAAGAATTTTAATTCTTTTATAGTTTCGATTACGCAACGAAAAATAATATCGCCAACAAAGCAACGATTTATTAAATTATTATTTATTTATGATTCTAAGAAGTGTCGAGCCGTTTATTCGCCCACCGTGGCGAATAAATAATTCGAGACTTTAAAAAAAAATTTTCTAAAATTTTTATTTAAATTTAATTAGAGCCAGAACATAACACCTCCCGACTTAAGTAAATCGCGGCGCTTTAATAAAATCGGTGCGACTTCTATCATAAATAAAGTGGCCTTATATAAATTTAAATTAATTATATGAGTGACTCTATATAAACTAAAAGTTCAAATAAATTTTGAATATTGTAAAACAAGTTCTTGGCTTTAGAATCTAAACCTAAACCTGAGACACAACGTTTTATAATGTTACTTAAACCTAGTAATATGAAACTTAACGTTAGTATCTTGTACTTCAATTACCTCCTGACTCGATCGTTTGGTATTATAGAAATTATTAGTTCTAAATATATATTCGTATAGGTATACGTCCGCTTTGCGGTAATTTATAAGTTACTCAAGAAGTAACTGCTCAAGTCGAAATTCATAATGAAAATGAGGTAACTACCTCACGATTTAAGTCAGTTAGCAACTTCGATATTTATCTGTATTTATTAATTAACAAAGTAATTAAACATAAATTCATGTTTGTGAACATCCTTTTGGTTATCTAATACTACTATAGTAAGTAATTTTAAGTAATATATTAACAATTCTAAATTCTCCTGATAATAACAGGTATTAAACTCTTCAAAGATTGATTCATTGTCTTCAAGACAATCTTCTTAAATTCCTATTGTGTTTGCTTAACTATTAGGCTTTTGCCTATTGATAGTTCTAGTGAGACTGGTCCAATCTCATTCTGGTTGAATTTGAATTGACATTTGAACTGCTGTTGGTCCTTGGATAACTTTTGTATTGGTTCTGTAGTGATTTTCCGGAACTTTTCGGCTGATGATGTTTCAATTTTTGTGTAATTGTATAAGCTACTACGACGACAGTAACTGTAAACAAGGCACACTGTGCAGCTGGATACATAATGCTTATAGTCAGGCATCCGATAATAACGAATCTTTTGATTATGAACCCAAAATTTCGTAGGTCATTTGAATTGCATCCCAGCTCATCCTCATCCTTGACTTTGTCACGTGTGGTATAAGTAGACCACCCTACTGTTGTTGATAAACAGTGGGCGTCAATTATATTGAAAATTATGTTTGTCTCAATGTGTATAAATTTTACTTTTATACACATGAAAAGTTTAGCTGCCTCAACATCATTCGCTTGACTGAAAACTTCGGTGACGAATATTACGATCGTATTGTCCCGTTGTAATATGACAGCGCCCAATTGAAGATTCTTCATATTATCCAAAGGCCACCCCGACGTTGGACATTGCACCCACCAGATTGAAACAGTTCTCAAAAGAATTATTTCTATTTTAAATCGAGATATTATAATCCCAAACCTCCACATTTCAAATCTAAATCTTAAATTATCTTTCATTTTTTTTAATAGCTAAAGATATCAAGAATAATTCTATTGAGTCTATTCGTTCGCGGTTCACAATAAAGCCATGGTTCTGATATATTTTTTTCATATAATTATTATTATTCTTAAAAAACTTATTTTTATCCGGAGGTATTTTAATTTTATTCTTAAAGCTATACCTTTTAAAGTTTAATGCAATAAAACAAAATCGTAAGCCTTTCTTGGACGTAGTTAATTGATCATATATGTATTTTGAAAAAAATATGATAAAATACATATATTTAATAATGTTGGAGCATGCAAGCGTTACAAATCCATTTACATTTTTATTGAAATTCTGAAGTTTCTGTACTTCCTTTTGTTGTGAACTGTTTACCTCTGAAGCAACCCACAACGGTGAATCATGTTTCGAGACCAATGATTTAATATTATTTTCTTCTATATGACCACCTGGTGAATAGAGCAGCTTAATACCAACTGGCAACAAATCTACAGTTTCGACGCGTTTATTCGCTAATTTTCGCTCGATCTCCTTCCTTATTGAATTGGATCGGTGACGTATGATTTTCCGTTGTCGCGAGAACTACATGCTCGTCGACACGATCATTAAACAATTCGGTGCTCAATTCATTTTGATTAAACCGATTACAATGAGCTCCTGAGATACTAGGTCCAGGTAGCTCCTTAATTGGCACGTGCTGCTCTATTTCCAGTGTAATATCTTTAATGTTCTGTACTCCAATGGTATTTATTGAACAAATTTTTATCATTGGTTCCGATATTTTATTTAAATTAAATTTAAATGGTTCACTTTCATGCTCAACTTTGTTTATATTTAAAACTGTCCTTCTGCGCGCAGTCTTAATTATTTTTTTTAAAGTTGACGGGATTACTCGTTTGATGTAAGACCTCCCGTCGGCCCCCGTCAAAATTACCTACGGGAGTCTCTAATTTTCCGGTAACGAAACAAATTTTCGTACCGGTTTATCAAATGTAAAATTATTAATCCCAGAGGATCTGGGACTTATTTACAACCGTCTGCCGGGCGAATCTGTCTCAACTTCGATTTTGCGGGATTATAACCCTGAATATAGGCCACCGTGGCCACTTCTGGTATTTGGAAGCACTTCGCGTTTTCTTCCTGATTTTGAAACCCGGCGATCGACGACGCGTATGTTTGCTCTAACGTATTGTGTGGTTTTGATAAACATTGAACCTGCAGTAGAGGTGGAATACCATTAAGGAAAGCCGAAATCGCGTCTTTCTCAATTTTTAATTTTTCTGCTTCAATAAGCGTACCCCTTTCGGTTGTTTCCGCGTGCAAAATGTCCCGATCAATTGACCGAGCGCGATTTACGTAAGAAACCATATTTTCTCTTGGAAGCATTACGATGTTCTCCAGTTCTGATTTGCATTGGTTTGCAGAACGGTGACGATCGAAGACGGTACGAAGGAGGTTTTCGAACTCCTTCAAGTAAGTGTACTCCATATTTTCGACAGTAGTCCGAGCGTCGCCTTTAAATTTTTGACGCACTAGTGTCAAACACATAAATTCGGTGCTGGGCGATACATAGAGCAAGCGCGATTGCATGATCTTATGAAGTCGGAAACCGAGGTGCTTTTACCTTCAAAAGTAGGCACATATGACAACGCGTCTTTGATTGTAACACTCGGGTTATTAACATGATTGTTGGACCCGATATTTCTTAACAGAGATATCTCCTATCTGAGTTCTTGAATTACGCTGGATACTTTAGTCTCAGCAGGCGTTTTTATGTCCTTGAGCTCAGAGCCTGAACTTTGCAGTAATTTTGAGTCATTTCGCAACTCTTTTTCCCGAGCCGCGACCGCGTTTCCTCTTTCAATTAAATCGAGCTCCCGTTTATTAAGATCTACTTGGCGATCTGTCAACCCGCGTTCCCGCTCATTCAACGCAGCTTCACATTTGTTTAAGCGCTCGACTTGCATTTTTCTAGCTTGCTCCATCAGTCAGCTAGATTCTGCTTCGCGCTCCTTTAATTCTCGTAACCGACGTTCACACTCGGCCTTTAGCTCATTGGGTTCACCTAGGTTTATTAACTCACGGAATTTTAACTCGAGTTCACGTTCTCTCAAAGAAATTTCTAATTTCCGTAATTCTCCTTCAATATCGCGCAGTTTCGTCTCTTTTTCGATATTGATTTGGTCCCGCCCCGAAAGGTCACTTAATCGGTCATTAAGTAGCCGTTCCCGTGCCTCAAGATCTGCTTCCCGATCATCGTGCCTTCTACACTGTGCATTGAGTTTTTCCGACAGTTCGAGGAGTTCCTCTTCTGTCATAGGTTCTCTTCGTTTATCCATTTTGCAAAATAATTATTTGTTCGAGCTTTCTCAATTGTCACGCTAATTATTTGAGTATTTATAAGATTATAAGAAAAATTGTCAAAGCAATCGTAATTATTACTGAACAGTAATTAGCAATTTTAAAGAAGAATAAATTAATTAATAAGATTTCAATTAATTAATTCATGATATAGAAAAAAAACGATTGATTTAAAAAAAAAAAACAAATTAAGTACTTCAACTAGAAAATAATCAATTTCACATTATTTTGCGTAAGACCCGATAGCTTTGACAAATTTTTACTCTTTACTCACAATTGGAAATTCCAAACAAATATTTATTGGGTATCACACTAGTGAGCAATAGACAGTAATAATTTTAAAAAATTGATGAATAATAAACCTCCGTTAGATCAAACAAGATAAAATTATCCTCTGAGATCTTATACAGTTATCAATCTGTTATTTACGATAACACCATCCATTAACTCAGTAATGCCAAACCTCGGATAACCCTTAGAGTTTATTTGTTTAATTAAAAAAAAAAATTTTGTAACTTAGTAGCGTCTTAAAACAAATTCCGTACTGTAAAGCGCTAACAGTCACAAAATATTCACGTGCGTTTCCCGACGGCAAGAATTTTGATTCGTAATTGATATCACAATCCGACGGAAAATAAAACCACTTTCTTAACACACCGGTAGGCCATTCTTATCAATTTTAATAATAAAAAATAATAAATTTCTACAAGAAATAATTCGAAATTTGTTCCCGTTTGTACGAAGTGATCGCGACGATAATAATTTTTTTTCGAAATATTAAACACTTTCTAAAAAAAAAAAAAAAAACACTCGCGTTCACTTTTTATCAAAATTTCCGTAGCAACACTTTGTATAAATTGAAATGAGAAATAAAAAAATGAAAAAAACTCAAAAGCATCCTGGTCACAGCACCAATGTTACATTCTGGGGTATTACCCCAGAATAATTAAAAATATAAATAAAGTTATGCTACGACGTCTTGTTCTCGATGATTACAAGTGTAGTAGCGCTAGCTATGTCCAATTCCACAATATTTAGAGTTTTAATTTCTTAGTTCATGGCCACGACCACTATAGTCAGTGGCGCTCGCCGTTACTTACCTCATATTGTTTCGTTGTGTCCAACGATAAACACACGGAGTTTTTATACAGTCAAAATAATTATTTAATTAATAAAATATCATTATTTAACATGACAAAAGAGGAGAAAAGGAAGCGTTCACGTTCACGTTCTCGTTCAAAGGATCGAAAACGTGGGAAAGATGAGAATAATCAACGATTCACAGATCTGGAAAAACAAATAGCTAACCTCACAAGCGTTGTCACAAAATTAGTGCAACTAAAAAACGTCGAGGAAAATTTGTAAAAAATCCAATTGACAGATAATCTGGGTAAGAATAATAATGATAATAAATAAAATATATTTTTCTATACGAAAAATTTTTTGTGCGCTTTCCATACGAAGGACGCACGCCTAATAAAGGCAGTATTAGCTGTACGTATATATATATATATATTGTGACGTTACATTGCTGAGGAGGCAGAGTGGAGACGGAGTAAGTGTGAATCTGTGTGATAGAGAGAGATAGAGTTAGTATTTGTGTCGAGTTGAATGTAGTAGATGAAGAGTTGAGAATATGGAGTACGTATGTGCGGTGAGTTAAGTGTGTTGAGAGTACGAGTACGTGTACGGTACGGTGTATGTTTTGGAGTGTCTGTGTGATGGAGCGTGAATTTGACGGAGAATGTCTAGCTGTGTCGCGGATAGTGGCCAAGATAACGTGCCTCCCGACCAGTAATGAGGACTAGGCCTAGGCTTAGCCCTCGGGGTTGACGTGGTGATCACGGAGGAGCGACTGAAATGTCGACGCCCCTTCGTGTTGATACCCGGAGTTAGCAGGGGTATGTTTACGTTTATTTGGGGATGGCAGGCCTCGTTTGCGATGCTCGAGGAAGCCAAAAATTCGCTAACTTCGGATATAAGGGGAGTGACATTGCGGGAAGACCAGTGAGTCCACGGCTTGTATGTAGTGGGGGAAGAATGAATGGAAAAGCGAGGATGTGAGAGTGACTGAAGTAGTAAAGCGTGCGAGTGAATGGAGTGGGAGACAAGAGAAGAGTAGTTGGGAGCAGACCATGGGATTATAGAGTTGGAATTCGGAGTAGCTCGGGTACGAGCCGACCCAGGAGTCGAATTTGGAGTTTGGAAGCGAACAATGGCGAGTCGAAGAGTCTCTGAGATAAACCTCGACCGCAACCCTAGACTGTCGTCGTTTGGAGCTTGTGGCTCAGTTAGTTGTGCTCTTGGAGCCGTTTATCGTGTGAATTGTTGTCGCGAAATACCGCATTATTTTATTAATTATTGTGTTAAGTTTTGTGATTCGTCGTCCACGAAAGGTTCCCGATGGCGTACTCAGGTATTTATTCGGTTGATGGACCGAGAGTACTCGACCGCGGGCCACTTAGGCCCTCCGCATTCACTCTCGCGTCATCTGTACGGTATTAGGTAGATTTTTTTAAAAATCTAACTATTGTATTTGTCCTCATGGTCGATTTTACAAGGGATTTCGTCATAAACTATCATAATTAGTTGAGTAGAGTTCAATAATACCACTCGTTGAAAAATTTATATATGTATGTATATATATATATATATATATATATATATATATATTTATGTCATAGAACCGACTTTTGAGGACACGATTGCGTCTACAATTCTTATCCGATCTTAAAGAAATTTACTACACTTATTCTATGTGTGATTACCACGGTTAAGTTCGAAGATGGGCTGATTCGGTCGATTAGTTTAGAAGTTATGGCTGTCTGAAATTTCAACGATTTTTCGAAAAAATCAATTCTTAATGACTTTCAAGTCCATATAACTTTAAAACTATAACTCATTGATAATTTCTGCAAAAATTATTTTAAAGCGTGACTAATGAGCTTTAATTTATGACATCAAACTTTATATTTTGACCATTTCTTCCAATAATTTCATAGCCTCGAAAATTTTAATGGAATCAAAAAATGTTGAAAATATGGTTTTCATTCCACATAACTTATGCTTGTCTTATTATAATCCAGTTTCGTCAGTTGTATTTTATTGTGCACAAAATAAACTGTAAATTTCACTGCTATTTTATATATTAAAAGTATTTCTTTCATTACTTATGGTGTATCAAACGTACCTCTACTCCCCATGATTATCACTTGTCTTGTCATTACGATAGCACCCACAGTTCTTATCGGATCTTGATGAAATTTTTTACACTTATTTTATAAGGTATCACCTTGATCAGGTTCGAATATGGGCTGAATCCCTCGAATAGTTTTGAAATTATGGCTGTTTGAAATTTTCATGTTTTTTCGTAAAAATCAGTTTTTAATCAACGCTAAGGCTCATATAACTTCAAAACTAATATTTATACACAAATTCCGTAAAAAGTATCTAAAAGCTTGACTAATAATCTCGCATTAGTGACCTTAAGCTTTATGTTTTGACTATTTCTTCCAATAATTTGATACCCTTGAACTTTTTGATGGAATCAAAAATGTTGAAAATATGGTTTTCATTCCACATAACTTATGCATTTCCCATTGTAATACAATTTTGTGACGTGTATTTTATTGTAAACAAAATAACCTGCTAATTTCACAGCTATTTTATATTTTAAATAAAAGTATTACTGTTATTTTAACTGGGCTTGTCATGGTAACAGCGATTACAATTATGATCTCATACTAATTAAATTTTCAATACTTTATTTATGTGAAGGTTAGTTTGGTACATTACCTGTATAATGTTATGTCAAATCAACTATCTGAAGTTCTCTATCAATAATAATCGTTGTCTTTTTTTACCCTCACTCCTAGAAAACGAGTCTAATTTCATATCATGACTATACACTAACAAGATATGTATGTATAAAACTATTTTTTTATATCAATTAATTGAAAAATCTACCTTCCATTTCGGCTGCCGAATGGCCTTTTTTTTTTTATATTATTTTCTTTTTTTTATTTTATTTTAATTTAAATGTGATTAATTGGCTTCTTACGCGTCAAAAAAACCGCGAACTTTTCTCCACAACCTAGCATACTGAGCGCACCAGGACATGCCGCTACCACCGCTCATTGCTCTCATCTCCGAAGGATTTAGATATTAGGTTTTAATTTACGTGTACGTTTAGACCAGTTGCCGATACCGGGGAAATAAAAGTCGGCTGGCGCCCGTCAGGATCTGGAGGAAATGAGAGGAGTGATCGGTGGGCGAAGTGTAACGTAGCCCGATTTGGTATAATTTAAGTTCGGATAATTGAGTAATTTTATTGGGTAATGATTTATGTATAATTTTGTTGAGTATATCGAGTAATAAGTAAAATTTACGTTACAATATATATATATATATATATTAGGGTGCTTCAGTTGGAACGACTATTTTCTTTTTCCGCTCCTATCCCAAAATTTTGTCGGAAATACCCCCTTAAAAATTCTCTGAGAGTTTGAGCCCTTAATATTAATATTGAGTACTCTACCACAGCGTATGAAGATTTCCCATTTGAAATACACGTAAACTTGGGATTTTATTTTTTAAACTTCTATAACTACGCGCCATTTTATGATATCATCTCGCCTAAAGTTGGGATTCCCTCAGAATTGAATGTTCTACAAAAGTGCCCATTGTCGCGAAGTTGTAACTCATACGCGTGGGGTAGTACGGACCGCTAAAACGAATTTTTTTATAGAATTCTTATTTTTTCTCTCATTATCTTATAAACAACGAGACCTACAGAAAAAATAAAAAAGACAATTTTAAAGGAAATTTGATTTCCTACAAAAAAGTTTTCTAGCCTCGAATCACTCAGCTTGATATTTTCTGAGATATTTATTATTGAAGCTTACGTAGCATTGAATTCTCATAAAATGTTAAATCAAAACTTAGAAAATATTGATTTTTTATTTGACTGATTTCTCGAGAAAATATCAATCTGAGTGATTTGGTGCTAAAAACCTTTTCTGTGGTAAATTAAATTTCCTATAAAATTGTCATTTGTATTTTTTTTGTAGGTGATGTTGTTTATGAGATAATGAGAGAAAAAACAATAATTCTATGAAAAAATTCGGTTTAGTGGTCTTCACTACCCCACCCATATGAGTTACAACTTCGCGACAATGGGCACTTTTGTAGAACATTTAATTCTGAGGGAATCACGACTTAAGGCGAGATGATATCATAAAATGCCGTGGAGTTATAGAAGTTTAAAAAATAAAAACCCAAGTTTACGTGTATTTTAAATGGAAATCTTCACACGCTGTGGTAGACTACTTAATATTAATATTAAGGGCTCAAACTCTCAGAGAATTTTTTTGGGGGTATTTCC
>OZ024711.1:14660113-14900609 GCA_964016945.1 Microplitis deprimator | reverse complement strand
TGGAATTTACAATCAAATTTATATAAATTCATTTCAACATATACAGATTCAGCTAGATCTTTTCTAGACAAAACAAAAATACAAAAAAAAATTCGAATTCCAATTTAATACTATAGATATTCTAATGACTTCAGAGCACTACTCAGATTTTCTAATTGATGTTTACTGTTGATTCAATAATCCTCACGACTGCTGAACTGTTATCTGGGACTTTCCAACTCTTAATATTTATGTTATCTGCCATTGCGTTAATCCACGCATTATTCATATACATATTGAAAAATTTAACATATATACTAACGAATGTATTTAAAAAACAATTTAACTCATACTTTTATTAATTATTTTAATTTTGAATATATATATTATAAACAACCGAAATGAATAAATTATTTATTTTTAAACTTTCTACATTTTCCAAATATTTTTATTATAATACAACATTTATTAGTTCAAATTATTTTATTAATTATATACATAACAAAAATTAAACTGTTTATATATCTGAAAAAAAAAATAGTTTCACATATATATATATATATATATATATATATATATATATATATATATATATGTGTGTGTGTGTGTGTGTGTGTATGTGTGTGTGTATACCTCTGATAAAAATCTTACTGAAAAATAAAATTCATCTAAGGAAATCGTATTTTTTTCTTTCTTTACACTTCAATTAAATATCTCGTTGTATTTTTCTAAATGAATAACCCTGATTACAAGAAACAATTCGAAATGATTTGCCATATAAAATGCCCATAATAAGGGGGTATTTAAAATTTTTTTCTTAGTTTTAAATCGTTTCTTTTAATCAAGGAATATAAAACTGAAAAAAAGTGTCATGAAAATTTTAATAGTTTTTTTTTTTTTCAGTCATTTTCGATTTCATTTTGTTTTTTCCTTCATCAATCAAGTTTATTATTGATTTATCGTTCTTATTTATTTTTTCAATCATTCTTATTCATTTTTTTTAAAGTTTATAGATTATTTTGTTCACAATGAAATATAATTGACGGAATTAAATTAAAAATAATATCGTCTGTCAATGTTAGTTTTAATTTTTTATGAACTTCAACGGTAAATGCAAACTGACTTTGACGAAGAATCATAAAAATTTCAAACAGCCATAACTTCAAATTTAATCAAACAATTTAGCTCATCTTCGAATTTAATCACGATAATTACCTACATAACAAATGTAAAAAATTTCATTAAAATCTGATGAGAACTGTGAATGCTATCGTAATAACCAGTATTAATCACCGAGCGTACAGGTACGTTTGAAACATGATTAGTGATAAAAGATATACTTTTAAAATATAAAATAGCTGTGAAATTTACAGGTTATTTTGTTCACAATAAAATACACGTCACAAAATTGTATTACAATGGGAAATGCATAAGTTATGTGGTATGAAAACCATATTTTCAACATTTTTTGATTCCATTAAAATTTTCGAGGCTATCAAATTATTGGAAGAAAAGGTCAAAACATGGAGCTTAAGGTCATAAATTAAAGATTATTAGACAAGCTTTTAGATACTTTTTACGGAAATTGTCTATGAATGTTAGTTTTCAAGTTATATAAGCTTTAACAGTGATTAAAAACTGATTTTTACGAAAAATCATGAAAATTTTAAACAGCCATAATTTTAAAACTATTCGAACGATTCAGCCCATCTTTGAACTTGATCGAGGTAATCGCCTATAGAATGAGTGTAAAAAATTTTATTAAGATCCGATAAAAACTGTGGGCGCTATCGTAATGACAAGACCAGTGATAATCATCAGGATTTGAGGTACATTTGATACATCATAAATAATAAAAGAAATCCTTTTAAAATATAAAATAGCAGTGAAATTTACAGGTTATTTTGTGCACAATGAAATACAACTGAAGAAACTGGATTATAATGGGACAAGCATAAGTTATATAGAATGAAAACCATATTTTCAACATTTTTTGATTTCATTAAAATTTTCAAGGCTATCAGATTATTGGAAGAAATGGCCTAAATATAAAGTTTAAGGTCATAAATTAAAGCTTATTAGTCAAGCTTTAAAATACTCTTTACATAAATTATCTATGAGTTTTAGTTTTAAAGTTATATAGACTTTAAAAGTGATTAAAAACTGATTTTTTAGAAAAATCGTTAAAATTTCAAACAGCCATAACTTCTAAACTACTCAACCGATTCAGCCCATCTTCGAACTTAACCGTGGTAATTACACATAAAATTAGTGCAAAAAGTTTCATTAAGATCGGATAATAATTGTAGACGCAATCGTGTCCTCAAAAGTCGGTTCTATTACATAAATATATATAAATATTTATATATATATCTATTACATAAATATACATATACATTTATATATATATCTATTACATAAATATATATATATATATTTATATATATATCTATTACATAAATATATAAATTTTTCAACGAGTGGTATTTTTAAACTCTACTCAACTAATTATGATAGTTTATGACGAAATCCCTTGTAAAATCGACCATGAGGACAAATACTATAGTTAGATTTTTAAAAAAAATCTACCTAAAAGAGCATTTTATAGCTGGAAATCTCTTGTTTCGGTGAATTTTTTTAATATTTTTCAAGAGCTCCGGCTATTGCGCAAACATGAGAAATATCACAAGACAAAAAATTTCTAAATTATTTTTTTTTTTCCGAAGAGCTCACGGACCGCGTAAAAATTCTTTCAACTAAACCAATGCATAGATCGTTCAGCAAATTTATTCAGCTTCAATTTGGCTTTTTTTTAAACCTCGTAGGAGGATTTGTCGCAGAGATATCAACCTTCAAACAAAAAATGATCTTCTTGGCTATAATCATCGATATTTCAGGTACCAATGATCGCACAGTAAGTTAAAGGGCGGCGTTAAATACTTGAATAAATTCCCTACAAGAAACTCTTATCATTTTTTGAAAAAAAAAATTTTTTTGATTTTTAACATCCATTAGAAGTAAGTACAAAAAATGGCTTTTTTTGGTTTTTTAGTAAATCAACCGCTACCTTGCAAATATCGATAAAAAAAATAATGTTGCCAGGGACTTTTTTAGCTTAATATACTCCCAAGAACCCTATGAATTTTCAAAATGATCTATCGAACCGTTTTTTGGGAATCATCGATCAAAGTTTTGCTTGTCACGGCTGCTACTTTCAAAAATTTTATTTTTTTTCCCTCCTGAAATAAGTACACACTAAGAAGTCTTGTACGTAAACCTTTTTATGTATAACGCCGACTTATTGACGCCAGCAGTCGTACCGGACAAATATACCTACCTGAGTGTTGTCAACGCTTTACAATTAAGTCGTATTGTACTAATGGACCACGTGTATTATAGATTTCTCGTATTCTCTAAATTTCGTCATTTTCTTTTAAAGTACTTTTGAAATTTATGTATCCGTTCCCATTTAATAATCTAAGCATAGAACGGTAATCTCTTCTTTGATTTTTCATCTTAAACTATAGATTACCCAACTCGTGTGCACCTGCATGTGATTCTTGGGAATTAAAGAAAGCTAATGGAAACCACCAAATTTATGGCTTCCTTGGCGGCAGAGTGGCGCCAGGACATCGGCCCACTTAAATAGTCAAAATCTATTTCCCAGGGATCACACGTGTGCATGGGCCTAGAACTTTCGGGCGAGTCCGAGTCTTCTCGTATGGGAAACAAGTTACCACCACTTTTCATATGTGGAGACCATATAAAAAGACCATGGACTTTAGCTCATTAGTTCTTTTGGGAATCAAACTCTGAACCATACTGAACTCCGGACACTTGACGGTGTTCGTGGCTAGAGGATTGATATCCCGATTGAGCATTCGGTCACGTGAGCCCAGGTCATTGGATCGGTCCTTGATCGTCGTAAGCACTCGTATAATCCGCATATTATTTTCTACTAGCTTCAGAAGCATAATCAACGCGATATTAGCGTATAGCATCCGATCACGTGAGCCCAGATCGTACGATTGGTCCTTGATCGTTGTAAGTCGTGAACTAATATCAACCGTTTAGCACCGGTACAGCATTGATTATCTTCATCTTATTTTTAATCCATTTAATTTCATTTTATTTTAATATTGAATTATACCACGAGAAACGTGAAGAATCAAAGAATATTTTTACCGCGATAAATGCGAAGACTTGAATAATATTTTACCGCGAAAATACGCGAAGATTTTGAAACTATTTTACCGTGAAAATACGCGAAGATTTTATAAACAAATTTATATTTTATTTTACCGCGAAGACGCGAAGAATTTGAATACATTGAAATTATTTTACCGCGAGAAGCGCGAAGACATTCATATTATTTTGATCTACGAAGATCTAGAAACGTATAAACAATTACATTGATGCAACAAAAGCATACTAAATAAATAAATAAAACGATAAATTAGAATCATATTAATTAACCGCGAGAACGCGTTGTGAATAAGTGTCCTGTGTTACTGCTGACAGTCCTGACACCTCACCAAAAACCTGTTTGGGGTAAGTTTTAAACATTGTAACCATTATCTGGTATTCTCTAAATTTACTTTGAAATATTTGTAAAACATATGCATGAAGCATTTACTTTTATATTTACTATTTTAAATATTGCCATTTGTAACCCTTTTGTATTTTGGGAATATTTAGTCCTCAATAAATAAATACTCGTTAACATAAAACAATTGAAAAACATTATTTCTCAGACAATTTTACTTTAACAACGAGATACTAGCTTCACGAGGCTTTTCGGCAGCCCACCTTCCTTTATCCCTTATTTTACTACCTGTCTAGCCGCTCAGACCGATAGTTAACAGTAGGGGGTACACAATCTTACGTTTACCGCTCGACGTTTGATTGTGAAAAATAAACAGTCACATCATAAATTGGAAATCATTTTGGGTTATTATCAATATTGTCTTCAACAATATTGTGTAGGCGCGATCTAAATATAGAATAGAATGTCACGGCTGCTACTTTCAAAAATTTTATTTTTTTTCCCTCCTGAAATAAGTACACACTAAGAAGTCTTGTACGTAAACCTTTTTATGTATAACGCCGACTTATTGACGCCAGCAATCGTACGGGAAAATATAAATCCCTGAGCGTTGACAATTAAGTCGTACTGGCCTAAGTAGAAAAGGTACTAATGGGATACATGTACCATAGATTTCTCTTATTCTCTAAATTTCGTCATTTTCTTTTAACGTACTTTTAAAATTTATGTATCCGTTCCCATTTAATAATCTAAGCATAGAACGGTAATCTCTTCTTTGATTTTTCATCTTAAAACTATAGACCACCCAACTCGTGCGCACCTGCACGTGATTCTTGGAAATTAAAGGAAGCTAATGGAAACCACCAAATTTATGGCTTCCTTGGCGGCAGAGTGGCGCCAAGTCATCGGCCCACTTAAATAGTCAAAATCTATTTCCCAGGGATCACACGTGTGCATGGGCCTAGAACTTTCGGGCGAGTCCGAGTCTTCTCGTATGGGAAACAAGTTACCACCACTTTTCATATGTGAAGACCATATAAAAAGACCATGGACTTTAGCTCATTAGTTCTTTTGGGAATCAAACTCTGAACCATACTGAACTCCGGACACTTGACGGTGTTCGTGGCTAGAGGATTGATATCCCGATTGAGCATTCGGTCACGTGAGCCCAGGTCATTGGATCGGTCCTTGATCGTCGTAAGCACTCGTATAATCGGCATATTATTTTCTACTAGCTTCAGAAGCATAATCAACGCGATATTAGCGTATAGCATCCGATCACGTGAGCCCAGATCGTACGATTGGTCTTTGATCGTTGTAAGTCGTGAACTAATATCAACCGTTTAGCACCGGTACAGCATTGATTATCTTCATCTTATTTTTAATCCATTTAATTTCATTTTATTTTAATATTGAATTATACCACGAGAAACGTGAAGAATCAAAGAATATTTTTACCGCGATAAATGCGAAGACTTGAATAATATTTTACCGCGAAAATACGCGAAGATTTTGAAACTATTTTACCGTGAAAATACGCGAAGATTTTATAAACAAATTTATATTTTATTTTACCGCGAAGACGCGAAGAATTTGAATACATTGAAATTATTTTACCGCGAGAAGCGCGAAGACATTCATATTATTTTGATCTACGAAGATCTAGAAACGTATAAACAATTACATTGATGCAACAAAAGCATACTAAATAAATAAATAAAACGATAAATTAGAATCATATTAATTAACCGCGAGAACGCGTTGTGAATAAGTGTCCTGTGTTACTGCTGACAGTCCTGACACCTCACCAAAAACCTGTTTGGGGTAAGTTTTAAACATTGTAACCATTATCTGGTATTCTCTAAATTTACTTTGAAATATTTGTAAAACATATGCATGAAGCATTTACTTTTATATTTACTATTTTAAATACTGCCATTTGTAACCCTTTTGTATTTTGGGAATATTTAGTCCTCAATAAATAAATACTCGTTAACATAAAACAATTGAAAAACATTATTTCTCAGACAATTTTACTTTAACAACGAGATACTAGCTTCACGAGGCTTTTCGGCAGCCCACCTTCCTTTATCCCTTATTTTACTACCTGTCTAGCCGCTCAGACCGATAGTTAACAGTAGGGGGTACACAATCTTACGTTTACCGCTCGACGTTTGATTGTGAAAAATAAACAGTCACATCATAAATTGGAAATCATTTTGGGTTATTATCAATATTGTCTTCAACAATATTGTGTAGGCGCGATCTAAATATAGAATAGAATAAACTGAGCATTTGGTCACGTGAGCCCAGATCATAGGATCGGTCCTTGATCAATGTAAGTACCCTTTTATTCAATACTTTTATACGAAATCTCGTACCTACGCCCATCACGATCTCCAATCGTGACAAGAATAAACTGAGCATTTGGTCACGTGAGCCCAGATCATAGGATCGGTCCTTGATCAATGTAAGTACCCTTTTATTCAATACTTTTATACGAAATCTCGTACCTACGCCCATCACGATCTCCAATCGTGACATGCTAAACAATTAAAGGAACAAGTTTTGTTCCTTTAATTGTGTAATCATAATCAAAATGAAAAAATAATTTTTTTTCGACTTTTCTCAAATTTTTGCGTTCGTTACTCACCAAATGCAAGAAAAAGACAAAAAAAAAATTTGCAAAAATGTCAAACCAAAAAATTTTGAAAACAAAAAAAAAAGTTTCGATTTTTTTTTCTTGGATTTTTTTGACATTTTTTGCAAATTCAATTTTTCCGTGTTACGTTCCCGTAATATTTTATCGATTAAATTAAATTAATTATTTTTAATAAAATAATTTTATGCAATGTAACGGAAATCGGTTATGATAATAGAGTCGCCGTGGCTCGCGGGTAGTCAAAACAGATGACGATGCATGAGACCCGAGCCACGCCGATTCTCTCACAGGGAACCTGAGATGCAGCGTCAACATTTTGTCAACTCTGTTGACTCTATTATATTTTTTATAATGACTAAATAGTCAGTCTGACGAGAAAGCTCGCGGAGCTCAAACCTCTGCTCTCCAGCCATAATTGATAAATTATGATTAATCCTAATTTAATTTAACCTTATTTTGGGCTGCCATTAGGCAGCCCAATACCCTACGACTCCATGGTTATATTGGGCGCTGCTACCAACAGCCCAATAATCCAAAAATCATCAATTAAATATTGGGCGCTGATACCGGCTGCCTAATAATTTATCCAGTTCTGGGCGCTGCCACCGGCTGTCCAGGATCATCCAAATCCCGCATCCTCACAAATAATATGGATACCGGGTCGCGCGATACTGCATTTTAAATCGCGAAAATTAAATCAAATAATAATTTATAAATTAATCGACGACCACGGCCCACCAGGGGTCTATAGACACTCTAACGAGGCCAAACCTGGATATTAATGGACAATTAAATATTCGAAAATATTTTAATTAATATTGGAAATTTTCCAGCATGTAACAGTGGTGCTGTGACCAGGATCAGTGACCATTGTTTATAAACACCAAAAATGATTATTAAATAATTAAATTAATCTGGAGAATTTCCAAAACGTAACAGTGGTGCTGTGACCAGGATCAGTGACCATTGTTTATAAACAATAAAAATGATTATTAAATAATTAAATTAATCTGGAGAATTTCCAAAACGTAACAGTGGTGCTGTGACCAGGATGGTCTTACATTATTTATGATAATTAAGAATGAAAACTTTGTGACTACCGATGATCAATGATGATAAGTGAAAGTTAATTTTTCAATTACAATTCGCGAAAGTACAATTATGTTTATTTGTGATCTTCATAATATTTAAATTCTGGTGAAGTGAGTTAAAACTACTATTTAAATTTATTTAGAACTAAAATATTTCCGATGTGACATTCATTAGCTAAAATAAATTAAAGTTAAAAGCTAATAAAAATAAATTTATCAATCAGAATCGATAAATGCGTGTTAAACGTGAATTTAAAAAAATATTAAGAGACATCAGGTGTACTTTTGACTCTGAACTTATTAGTTTGATTAATAAACTTTAATTGAGTATTCTATTTTATCAGTGTAATAAAATTATCAAGTTGATAGCAAGCAAAACAAGTGTGACTATTGCTGAATATTGATACAATTATTCAATATTTATTAATGAATTTAATCATTAGTTTATTCAAATCGAATATTATGCCATGCAGTGATGATTTGAAGACTATACAGTGCAGTGATGATTTTAAAAGTTCTTTTGGATAAGACAAAAAATTATTTTTTCATTTCAATGCACCGAAACTAGAGATTTTAAGCTATGGAATGTTTTTTCTTAAATCTCGATACGATTATTTTCCACCAAGTTGCAGCCTTCCAAAAATTACTAAAAAATTTATAAAATTTTTCTGTTCCTTTAATTTTTTGCGTAAGTGTATATATATATATTTGTATACAAATGTCTCTCATACACACATATATAAATATATATATGCTTACACGCCTTGATTCATGTATACGTTTAACAAATTATAATTATAATTATTTGAAGATAATTTTTATAAAAGTATCTTACGGGATGGTCCGTATGTGTTACTCATGCTGGGCATTTTCCCAGAATAATAATGAAATTTCTGTAGGTTTTATTAGAAAAGTGTTTGAAGGGTGATAAGGACGTAACAAAAGAAAAGTTTGTGCAGAAAATTGTTGACAGGAAGCTACGCAGATCGTGGTTTGATAAAGTGTTTGCCTATCTAGATGATTGGGCAATCATAAGTAAAACTTATGAGGATCACAAGGCCATATTATCATTAGTACTCGAGATATTCCGCGAAGCAGAGTTACTTATTAACCCCAAAAAATGCAAGTTTGCGAGGTCCGAGGTTAAATTTTTCGGGTTTATTGTTGATGCTGAAAGTCTTCGACCTGACCCCGAAAAATTGATCCTGTTGTCAATTTTCCAAGACCAACCACTAGAAAGCAATTTCGCAGCTTCTGTGGACTTGTGGATTGGCACCATAGGCACTTACAAAATGTTTCCAAAGTCCAAGGGCCTTTAAATAAACTTTGCGGTTCAAATACGGAATGGAAATGGGGTGATGAGGAAGATAGGGCTTTTCAGAACTTGAAGAAAGCCCTGATTAACGCGAAACCATTGGCAGTACCCAATCCAGATTTACCGTATGTTCTTTAGACGGATTCGAGTGATACGGGCTTAGGCGCGTTTTTGGTCAAAAAGACACCTGAGTCGGGAAAAGAACATTTAATTATTTGTGTGAGTCGTCCGCTTCGTGGTGCCGAGACTCAGTATACCACGACGGAAAAAGAGTGCTTGGCGGTAGTATTGGCCGTTCGGAAATTACGGTGTTATTTAGAGGGGTTACCGTTTACTGTGGTCACTGACTATGCCTCTCTAAAGTGGCTTTACACTCTTAAAGACTCCAATGGTAGGCTTGCTCGGTGGGCGATGGAACTTTTATCACCCCGAATTGACATTTAACATCTTCGTGGGGTTGAAAATGAGGGCCCCGATGCCCTATCGCCTTTATATGAAGATCAGGAACCGGTAGACTGGTCTGAGATATTGAATGATATAAAACCTAAGGGTACACTATGTACCCATATACAAGTACGCTAATGGTACGACGTCAAAAAATCACATGTTCGAAAATACCCTGAAAATTTTAGTGACTGGCGAATAAATTCTGACGGTAGATTAGAATATTATGAACCGGACTATTTAAAAGAATATATTGATGATAATAACGCGTGGAAATTGGTAATACGGGAAAATGAGATCCCCGATTTATTAAAGGCAAATCACGACGTGCCAGATGCGGGTCATCTGGGACGTGATAAAATGTATCAGCAGTTACGAGTAAATTATTACTGGCCCGGTATGTATAGGGACGTAGGTGATTATGTTGAAAATAGCAAAGCTTGTAAGCAGGTAAAGTATAAGCAATCCTTAACTCAAGCCCCAATGCGCACGCGTCAACCTATTGAACCGTGGGCCGTCGTGGCAGCTGATGTCACGCGCCCTTTTCCCAGATCAAAATCTGGTTATCAGTATGTATTAATAGTGCAAGATCTGTATACACGTTTTATATAAATATTAAGATTAAGAAAACAAACTAGTCTTAATGTTAAGAAAAGTTTTCGTCGCGTGTTTTCTCGTTGGGGATATCCCCTAATTCTTGTGACTGATAACGGGGAAGAATTTATGAATCAATGGGTTAAGGACTATTTAATTGAAACTGGGGTAAAATCTATATCCACTGCGATTGCTCATCCCCAAAGTAATCCAGTGGAACGCATCAATCGCACTCTAAAACCAATGTTGCTTTTATAGAAAAAGACCAGACTTCTTAAAACAAGCATTTAAGAGAGTTCCAGCTCGCCTACAACAGCAGCAGCTATCATGCGTCTTTACACATGTCTCCTTACTATTTAGTTCACGGTAAGGAACCACGTTTATCCGGTAAACCTACTAACCTTGAGTTAGATGGTTTTGATTATGATAACGTGGCTTGGCGTGAACGTATTAGTCGAATTGATCAGTTCCAACATAAAATTGAGGAAGTTATGCGTGTTGAAAATGAGGGAAAAGAAAATTACCATGATAAGGGGCTTTCGGAAGCCCCGGAAGTTAAGGTCGGTGATGTGTTTTATTAACCCAATAGAAAGTTAAGTAAAAAGATTAATAAGTATAGTTCTAGTCTCGCAAATAAATTTTTGGGACCTGCAGTAATCAATAAAGTTATTAGCCCTCTGGTAGTCGAATTGAAGACCAGTGCTGGGAAAATTATAGGAGATCACTACGTTCCAGATTTTAAATTGCCGAGACGTAGTAAAAGGCTGAACCCGTAATTTGGAAAATTTTCTTTTATTTTGTTACAGAGAGAAGAAAGGGACCGTAGGGATCTGGAGAGGTACCTAAGTGACCCCGAATACTACGGCACTATGGCTCGAGCTCGAACCGAGCTTTGTCGAGAGCGGAGGGAAAAGGCAGCATTGGCCAGAGCTGCTAGGGGAGCTAAGACGGCCCCCGTGAAAGTAAAGTTTGTCACTAGGGAGGGGTATTGTCCCCAGTTACCGACCTACTCTCATCCGCTGGTTCGCCGCTCATTCGGTCGGAATCGGCACCTGTTGGAAGTCATGGACGATAACACACCTCCACCGGATCCCAGACTGGTTCGTCTACCGCGTGACGTTCCGGAAAAAGAAATTGTGGGTGCCATTATGGGTCCCAAGCAGGAAGGCCAGTTAGCGCCTGTTCAGGCCAAGCTGCAGATCCCCGAGATCATTATCACGGCCCCGCCCAGCACCTCAAGCAGCTATGTTTAAGCCCTGGATCACGATGACGATGTTTCCATCATCGACAAGGAGGTTGATTTCGCCGAGTGAAAATATTAAGTTTTAAATATAAGATCTTCTGCTCTGTAATAGAACTTAATAAAATTTCGGTAATACCCATTCCATATTTATTCTCTTTCTTATTTGCTGTTTCCCTAAGTTATTTCAACTTCCGAGCCCCAACTTCAATCTGGCGACGGGGAGTGTGACAGTGTGATCCTGATTTTGAAGACGGGAGGGTTGTGGCTCTCCATCTCCGTCATATTTCTTAATTTTACAGCCTAGCTTTGTCTCCTGGCCAATGACCAGATGGGGGTAAGTCTCGCGCAGCAGAAAACCGTAAGTGAATCCCCTGCGCAATTAAAAGTGGGGTCAGCTAAGGGCTTGACCGCCCCAAAGATTTACTTACCCGACATTGGGTTCTGGACGCTTGATTAAGTCTTGAAATTTAGTTGAATAAAATAAATAGTTAAATATAATCAATAAAGCAAGTTCTATTTGGTTTTAGTTTAGTTTAATTTAGTTTATTTATTTTACGAACATGGAACTGCTGCTCCTTGTGATCAAATATCAATATACATAATATTTTGTTATTATTATTAGCGATAATAATTAAATGAATTCAGCAGAATACAATATAATTTAGACGCTTACTCATTCATTCTAACACATATACATAGTATTATGTTATTATTATTAACCATAATAATTTAATTAAATGAACTCAATAGAATACAAAATAATTTAATTTAGACGCTTACTCACTTATTCTAACACATATAATAGTTCAATCTATTAAGACTCTACCGATTATCTAGATCCATTAAATACAAATAGCATTTACTTCGAAATTCATTTAAAGTTACCGATGTCGTAATTTCGAGTGGAAACGAGTTCTAAAAATTACAGCCCGTAATCAAAAATGACTTCTGGTAAGTCGTTGTTCGAGCAAATGGAACTAGAAGAGTATCCGTCTTGATGAAATCTCAGCGAGATGCAATGTTTGGCCTAAAAACTAACTAGTGCCCAAAAAGACCTGGTCGCATAAGACATAAAGCCTTATAAAATTCGCATGAGATAAGCTGTAGCCTACGACTATGAGGTGTTAGCCATCCCAATTGATGTCGATGCCGCGATATATGCTCATCTCTCTTAATTCTCAATACAAAGCGTACGCAGTTATTTAATGAAACCAACAAAGATCTCTCGAGGTCTACTGTTAAGTTCGTGAGTGCACAGTTGCAATAAACATATATAGGCATTACTAGTCCAATTACCAGCCTACGTTTTAGTGGTGTTTTTAGGTTAGGATCATTTAAACGAATCCTATACAGAGCATAAGCAGCACGTTTTTTAACACTGGCAATATGAGAGTATCATGAGAGTGTACTGTCAAGTATAATACCTAAATATTTGAAAGTATTAACAAACTCAATTCCGACATTATTTAGGTATAGTTTTAAATTATTTACATTGTTAGCATTACTCATATTCAATTTACAAACATTATGATGTTAAAATATTATTAAGTGATTAAGAAGCCTGGTGGTGATTTTCCCGAAGAAGTTTTGTTGCTGCATTCCAGTCAACTTCGGGATGGAACGTCTTAATTATATCTTCGTGTGTGTGTGTGTGTGTGTGTGTGAGTTTGTTGGCCATCAACTTTCCTGAAAATTTCAAATCATTTGATCGAGTAAGCTCGAAAATATTCGCATATTACGAAAAAAAAAAAAAAAATGTTTTTTTTTAGTTTTTGATTGATTTTTCAGAAACGAGTCCAACGATCGCTCTTAAAATCTATTCAGCTCGAGAAATTAATAAAACGCATTGATTGCTGCCTCAACCATCAAAGTCGGTTAAGTCGGTCGCGAGATGTCGTGAGAGAAAGCAATGCTAATAACGGGTTTTCGAAAACAATAGCATACAAAAGTACTTTCGAAGAGCTCGAAAATGTATTACAACAATGTTTTGAAGGAGCTCAGAAACAGTGGGTAGTTTTGGGCCTGGCCCGCAGGGTCAACCGATAGCCCGGTTTTTTTGTATGGGTAAGCAAAGCTATCATGAACAGCAATAGGAAATATATAATGTTCTCGGCACCTCAGATAACCATCTATTTTTAATTATTCCGTAGATAATCTGGTAGTTTATACAAAGCACAATCAATTAGCTCGGTTGCAAATCAAAAGATAAATTATTCATCAAGACAGTCAAGGTAACGGATATCCATATAAAGTAGATTGTTTGATTGATAGTAAAGCTGAACTGACTCCTCTGATATTGATTGAATTCTATAATAATGCCAGAACCATCTCTTGAACTCTTGAACATTTTGATTCACAGATGAAATATCCAATTTCTTCAAGTGATGGGCATAATATGGACATTGATATTTGAAGTAATCATTCTTATCATAGAGTGAGAAAAGTCTCATTTTTACTTAATCGACAATTGGTACAGCAGAGTCAATCAGACCCTCAAGCCATTTTATCTTCTGTTTACCATGTACGCAGAAGTACGGTGTACTTCTGATCATAATATCAAACATTTCTTGCAGTAATTCATATGGTAGCATACCAGATTTCCATGATATTGAATGTTGATACCTACAATGATCGAAACTTTTCTGCATTTCAGCAATGTTAACTTGATCTAAAGGTGGTTCAAACAACCAATTTTCACATCGTGCAAATCCATATGTACACACTTCATTACAAATATCAGTAACACAAAGTTCTTTCACCACAAATCTGCCATCAGTCATATTGAAACCACAAAATCAATTATTAATTCCATTATCAATGATTGTTAGCTTTGAGCAATGACTTAGTTAATATAAATATGATTTCATGACACGCTTGTTCGTAATGTTTGCGATCTTTGAAGTTTAATAATGATTCTTTCCAATGAGAGAATTGTGAGTGTTGCGTAATCACACTATATTTAAATTCAAATATAGTTGCACTTCCGGCAGATAGAGGCAGCACCTACTGGGGCCTCATGGCTGTTAAATTTAAATTTGATCATGCGCAGTATGACGCATGCGCAATCTAAATTGCCTGTTTCATGTCGAGAAGACCGACGCCATTATTTTTCGCTATATACATTCAAGTAACAAACACGTGTTTTGTATAATCTTTTCCTTTTGCGCTTATCTTAACTAAATAATTTAAAGTAATTGATTTATAATCTTCAGTGATCATCAAACAACATATAAATATAATTATTTATATAATTTTGGGCACCAGAGCTCATAAATAAATTACATAAAAAACTCAAGAATTCCAGTGATCAACAACCACGTTTCTCAAGAGGTTATTTACAAGGGCGACATCACAGTTGCCTTTTTTATTAAATAATTAATTATTACCAGTGCTTAATTAAGATAAAAGACTCAATATTATAATTAATTAATTATCATTATGCTCAATATTATAATTAAATTAAATATTAACTTTCGCTCAGTAGCCTCTGCAATCATGCTACCACGTGTTTAACAAATAAATTCAATTCAGTGCAATTTATTATAAACTCATTCAAATCAATTAAATTAAGTGATGTTTTATTAAACTAAGTAAAATGCTGGTCGCAAAAGGTTGCTGACTTCCGGCATAAGGTGACGAACGTGCATTAGCACATATTTAAGCACGTAATAATTACCACCCGAATGAGAACGGAAGCGTACGATTCCACATCGTAACACTTAACAGCCTATTATATTTGTATTCAAATATTTTCAACCTTACTAATTTTGAATTCATGTATTTTGTAAAATGAGCGAATAAACGATGAGGATCTGGTTAGTGTTGATGGAATTTTAACAATCAAAAATTACACAATTTTTAATAAAGAATAAATTAGATATTTATTTACACTATGTACACTTAAAACTGTGAGAAGATAATATTAAACAGCGAATGCGACAAAATATATACGCGATAGCGAATACGAACAATATTAAATTCACGTATATTAAATTCGACACGTAGTCGATAGCGGTTAACAACGCGGTTATTAATTTAAATTAATAATTCGCGAGCGGCTATCAATTTGTTCAAATCTCCCGCTCTCTCATCATTCTTCTCACGGCGGATAAGTAATCGATACTGTAGTCGATACTACAGTCGATCATCTATCAATTATAGGCGGCTCCGCTAGTCGCATTCTCATCGCATAGACCGCTCTAGTGGGGATGAAGAAGACGGAAGCTCCGTCTCTCTCACACAATCAACGCTCTCATTCCTTCTTATTGCAAAGTGTTCTCATAGCGTTCGCCTCGTGCATTTCTTTATCTCATTGTGCTTTATAAAATCAATTGCGTTCTCATAATTTCAGTTAGTGCTTTTGTCTCATAATAATTCACAGTAATTATTTATTGCTTTATTTTTGCTCTCATTATTTAATCTCAGTGCTATTTAAATAAAATTCATCTCACCTCGTGTACCGGCATTGTTACCGCCAAGTCGCCATCTTGGCCACGTGTTGGACGCGAGTTATTTCTCATTAAATAAATTAAATAAACTGGTTTTTTTTGGCATAGATTCATAGCAATTAAAATTCTCATCAGTGTATATATTGTAAATAAATCAAGATATTTATTACTAATATAAATCTCAAGTGTTAAATAAAATTATTAAATTCCAGCCAATTCACACACACCAGATCCTCTCATCCTTTTCTAATTATTATTAATTATTTAAACATTTTTTGGTCCTTCGAGCCGGATCGTGTGAATTGGTTTAATAATTTTATTTAAAAACTTTCTCAGTGACGCAGAGTGAATTTTGTGTAGTGCATATTTTTTCACTTCAACTCAGGTGCATTGCAGAGTACCCTGGACGTGGTACTGCACTTGGGGAAAATAATTAAGGGACACCATAGTGCAAATTAATTATTGTGAAGTGATAAGTGTAGAAGTTCACTCTCATCAGGCAGCTTATCATCAGCATCTCATCTGCATCTACCTGCATACATTCTCAGCGTCTCATCAAGAAGCAGCTATCATTGTCAGTTCGTTCCTTGCCTCATTTATATTCTCATTTTTTCTGTTTTCTGTGTCTCACGTACATTTTTTTCAGACATGGCGGCTATAACTAATCGCACCTGCATCTCAACAAGAATCTCAGCCTCAACCATCTCAGCAATAACAATTTTGCGCGTCTCAAGCAGCAGCTTTCGTCTCATCTGCCATCAGCCGTGCTCCAGATCACAAATCAGTGACATCTCGACCGACAGTGCTGTTGGCAACCGCATATGCTCTCATCTCTCATCCTTCATGCTCGTCTCATCGCATCAGAGTTCTCATTGATCCTGGATCAGAGCTTACTCTGATTTCTCAGGCTGCTGTCCGCACTTGCAGTCTCATCTCTCAGCCTTGCCATATACCTCTACAAGGAGTCGGCAATATCTCATCTGGAAATACAGAAGGCATGGTCTCATTTACACTGCATTCGACCATCTCATCAGAACAAGCATCTCTCAACGCACATATTCTCAAGAACATTACAGCGCAGATTCCATCAGTCTCCATCTCACCAATGCTTTGGTCTCATATTCAAGATCTAGAACTCGCCGACCCAGATTTCCACAAATCTGGTAAAATTGACCTTCTCATCGGCGCAGATTTCTACGGTCAAATCATACGATCAGGTCTCAGATCAGGAAGTTCATCAGAACCAATTGCGATGAAAACCATACTCGGTTGGACTATCCTGGGTCCTGTTCAACATCAATCTCATCAATTACCTAGCTTGTCTCATCATCTCATCTCAAATTCTCAACTGCATGACTCTCTCACGAAGTTCTGGGAACTCGAAGAGGTTCCAGAGTCTTGCAATGAAACTCTCACCGTCGAGGAAGCTGAATGTGAAGCTCACTTCCTAGCAACGCATTCTCGGGACGCATCAGGACGATACATCGTCCGTTTACCATTCAAATCAACATCTCAGAAGCTAGGTGAATCTCGTCATATTGCACAGCGCTGTCTCAATCGTCTCATCAAGCGACTTTCTCAAGACTCTGAACTGCAGAGTCAATACACAGCATTTCTCACCGAGTATGAAGCACTCGGACACATGCAGCGAGTCTCATTATCATCGCCTGAACCATCTCAGGTATATTATTTACCTCATCATGGCGTCGTTCGTGAAGACAGCGAAACGACCAAGTTGAGAGTCGTCTTCAACGGTTCAAGCAAAACATCATCAACTATCTCTCTCAATGATCAGCTTCATATTGGCCCAAGTTTACAATCAAAGATTTGTGATGTACTTTTATATCTTAGAAGTCATCGATACATATTTTTGACGGACATTGTGAAGATGTTTCGTCAAATTCTCATTCACCCTGATGACAGGGATTATCAGCGCATTCTCTGGACTGAGAATGGTCTCACCGTGGCATATCAACTCAACACTGTCACGTATGGCACTCGACCAGCACCATATCTCGCTGGCCGAGCTCTCAAACAACTTCTCATCGATGAAGGGTCTCAATATCCACTAGCAGTGGAACCTTTCCAGAAAGGTAGCTACGTCGACGACATCGGCGGTGGTGCCGACAATCTCAGCGATCTCAACGACATTGCAAATCATGTCGAAGCACTCTGCAACTTAGGTTGCTTCCCATTAGCTAAATGGAAAAGCAATCATCCTGAGTTCAGCAAAATCTCATCATCACTCAGTCCAGAAGATTCTCATTCCTTCTCAGATACGCTCTCAAAAATATTGGGCCTCTCATGGAACTGCCAAGAAGATGTTCTCACGTTTTCTGGGAAAACTTCTCAAACTCTCAGCATTACCAAACGCACCATCACCTCAGAGGCAGCTCAATTATTTGATCCTCTGGGCTTAATCTCACCAGTCATAGTCAAGGCAAAAATTCTCATCCAGGACCTTTGGCTACAAAAGGTCGACTGGGACGACGCACTCTCACCAGAAATCGTTCACCGATGGAAAACTTTCCGCGATGAACTACCTCAACTTTCTCAGCTCAGAATTCCTCGATGGATCAATCTCATCCCAAAATCATCAAGCATCGAGATTCATGGATTTTCTGACGCATCTCAGGCTGCAATGTCTGCAGTACTATATCTCAGAGTCTGTCAACCTGGCGAACATACTCTTATTTCTCTCATCTGCTCAAAAACCAAGGTCTCACCTCTCAAACGTCTCACAATTCCTCGACTTGAACTCTCAGCTGCATTATTGCTCTCAAAACTTGCATCTCATGTCTCATCAGCACTTCAACTTTCTCATGTTCCGACCTATCTTTGGACTGATTCATCCACAACACTAGCTTGGGTGACCAGTGAACCTACCAAGTGGAAGGAATTCGTAAAAAATCGCGTTGAAGCGATTCAACAGCATTCTCCAGATGCACATTGGAGATACATCTCAGGGAAGCAGAATCCTGCTGATTGTGCTTCCAGGGGTCTCACAGCTTCTCAACTCATCAATCATCAGCTATGGTGGTCAGGACCCAGCTGGCTATCTGATCCACCCACCCAATGGCCATCTCATCAATTTCTCAGTTCATCACCAGATGAAACAGAGCAAGTAAGCTCAGAAATGCGACCCTGCAAGTCTCATGTCTCAACTAGTCCACCTCTCATGCCACTATCATCTTTCATTCACTCATGGACTACTCTCACATCTCTACTACGTCGCACAGCAACAGTATTTCGAGCAATCTCATGTTTCAAGAAAATACCTTGTTCAAAAATCAGCATCTCACCTCTCACGCCTGCTGAACTTCAAGCAGCTTTAATTCATTGGATTAAATCTACTCAGCAAGAATATTTCTCATCAGAAATCGCATCACTATCTCAAGGCACTGCTCTCAAAAAATCTCATTGTTTCACCAGACTCACAGCATTCATCGACCAAGCAGGCATCATCAGAGTCGGTGGACGGCTGCAGAATTCACCACTTGATTCTGACAGCAAGCATCCAGCGATCCTTCCAAAGGATTGTACACTCTCACGTCTCATCATCGCAGATTCTCATATTCGCACAATGCATGGAGGTACCCAACTCACATTATCTCATGTTCGAAAGAAGTGTTGGATAATTGGTGGACGAGCACCAATTAAAAACTTCATTCATCGCTGTCTCACCTGCGCGCGTATGCGGGGAGTCAGATCTCAACAGCTCATGGGTCAACTTCCATCTCATCGGGTCTCACCATCTCTCGTCTTCGAGAACACTGGAGTCGATTACGCCGGTCCAGTGTCTCTGAAGTTCTTTCAAGGACGCGGTACCAGATGCTACAAAGGCTGGATCGCTGTCTTTGTCTGTCTCTCAACATCCGCAGTTCATCTGGAGGTTGTCACTGACTACTCCAGTGAAGGTTTTCTCAAGGCATTCCGCCGTTTTACTAGTCGACGGGGAATTTGCCGCACACTTCGAAGTGATTGTGGAACAAACTTCAAGGGTGCTGATCTCATTCTCAAGCAACTTCTCACCGGCGCTCTCAAGGAATCATCTCATCTACAGCAGCATCTCGCCAATGACGGAACCCAGTGGTCATTTAATCCACCTGGGGCTCCTCATATGGGCGGAAAATGGGAAGCTGCAGTAAAATCAATCAAGTATCATCTTCAGAGAACCATCGCTGATACACTTCTCACCTATGAAGATTTCTCAACCTTTCTCATCCAAGTCGAAGCAATTCTCAATTCTCGCCCTCTCAGCGCACTCTCAGAGGATCCGGACGATCTCACTGCTCTCACACCCGGACATTTCATCCGTGGTGCCGCTATCAACACAATACCGGAACCTAATCTCACTTCAATCTCATCATCAAGGCTCTCTCATCTGCAGCACATTCAAGAACGCCTGCAGCATTTCTGGGATCGATGGTCAACAGAATGCTTGCAATCTCATCAATCAATCTCAAAATGGAACACATCTCATCACGACATACGAGTTGGATCACTTGTCTTGCTCTCAGACGAGCGTTACTTACCAACAAAATGGCCGCTCGCTCGTGTGATCCAATTGCATCCTGGTGCCGATGGTCTCACCAGAGTTGTCACTCTAAGGACAGTCTCATCTGCTCTCAAGCGCCCGATCAGCAAACTAGTGCTGCTACCAATCTCATCAGCTGCGGAAGATTCTCATGGATCATCTAACTTCTCCAACAAGTAGGAGAAGGCGGGGAGAATGTTCAAATCTCCCGCTCTCTCATCATTCTTCTCACGGCGGATAAGTAATCGATACTGTAGTCGATACTACAGTCGATCATCTATCAATTATAGGCGGCTCCGCTAGTCGCATTCTCATCGCATAGACCGCTCTAGTGGGGATGAAGAAGACGGAAGCTCCGTCTCTCTCACACAATCAACGCTCTCATTCCTTCTTATTGCAAAGTGTTCTCATAGCGTTCGCCTCGTGCATTTCTTTATCTCATTGTGCTTTATAAAATCAATTGCGTTCTCATAATTTCAGTTAGTGCTTTTGTCTCATAATAATTCACAGTAATTATTTATTGCTTTATTTTTGCTCTCATTATTTAATCTCAGTGCTATTTAAATAAAATTCATCTCACCTCGTGTACCGGCATTGTTACCGCCAAGTCGCCATCTTGGCCACGTGTTGGACGCGAGTTATTTCTCATTAAATAAATTAAATAAACTGGTTTTTTTTGGCATAGATTCATAGCAATTAAAATTCTCATCAGTGTATATATTGTAAATAAATCAAGATATTTATTACTAATATAAATCTCAAGTGTTAAATAAAATTATTAAATTCCAGCCAATTCACACACACCAGATCCTCTCATCCTTTTCTAATTATTATTAATTATTTAAACACAATTTATTCTCAATAAATAGCAGCCTCAGTATACTGTCTAATTATTGAGGATAATTAAGCGCAAGATTCTGATTTATATCACACAAGAATAATTAATTAAAGTAAAGTGATTTAAGAGCACGAGGTAGTACAGTTGAATTCACGATGCAAAAGATAATGGAGAAAGCGTAGTTGAGTCGGCGTGACCACTCGGTGGTGACGTGGTAATCTCAGTCCATAAAACGAATTCTCCCATTGGCTCAAAAGCATGCCAACAGGAAGTAGTTAATAGGCAATTTTCCTTATTGCTGACTAAATATAGTTTTTACAATGGATTCATGGTGGAAGCACCCTTTGACGTCAATTCATTGTGGTCCTATGAGGTGTTGTAAGACAATATGTGTAAAGAGTCTCATTAAATACTTGCCTCAGATAAGTGAAACGAGTTTTTCGAGTATACTATGTTATCACGCCGAATGACAGTCTTTCTATATTGGATATTCTAATTATAAAAAAATCTAATGCATGAGGCTTTAAATAATAGTGTCGCAGATCTATTCACGAAGGGCACCTACCGTAGCAACTTAAGTGTAATTTTTATTACCCAAAATATCTCTCATCAAGGGCACGTCCAAAGAGATATATCCTTGAACGCCAATTATATCGTGATTTTCAACAATCTACGTCATGGATCCCAAATTTAACACCTTGCAACGCAAGTTTATCTTGAAAATGCACGTTTTTTTTACGAGAAATATAGTATGATACGACATCTATACCCCAAGGGTATTTACTACTAGATTTATAACAATCAATACCTAAAAATTGGCGTTTTCTTTGCTGTATTTTCCCAGATGATCAATATCAACTCGTTTATACAACCAAGAAAAGTTTTAATAATAGATCTGATTGTTACAATGATGCAGTTCACCAGCGATAATGGCGCCGCGTGGACCAATTAAAGAGAAACTGCTTGCTATACTCCATGCACTCTGCCATTTCAATATCGAACAAAGACAACGTATACGACGCAAGGCCGACGCAACTTAAGTACGGTGAATTTGCGAGTGAGCTTTGGATATATTACGTAGTATTGTGTAGTTATCATCGAAAAATCGCAAAAAATTAAATCGTTATGCACCGTTTTTGAAAAAATTATAGGCCCAAGGAAGTTTAAATAATAAGAGGAAAAAGTCCATGAGGCAGACGAAATGGAAGGTAGATTTTTCAATTAATCGATATAATAAGTTATTTTTATACATACATATCTTGTGATATATGTTCGTGTATAGTCATGACATGAAATTAAACTCATTTTCTAAGATTGAGGGTAAAAAAGGACAACGATTATTTTCAATCGAGAACTTCCGATAGTTGATTTGACATAACATCATATAGGTACTGTACCAAACTAACCTCCGCATAAATAAGGTATTGAAAATTTACTTAGTATGTGATTATAATTGTAATTGCTGTTACAATGGCAAGACCAGTTATAATTATAGAACGTACGGGTACGATTAAAACATCATATACAATAAGAGAAATACTTTTAAAATATAAAATAGCTGTGAAATTTACAGGTTATTTTTTTCACAATAAAATACAAGTGACAAAATTGTAGTATAATGGGAAATGCATAAATTATGTGGTATGAAAACTATATTTTCAACATTTTTTGATTCCATTAAAATTTTCAAGGCTATCAAATTATTGAAAGAAATAATCAAAACATGAAGCTTAAGGTCATGAATTAAATATTATTAGACAAGCTTTCAGATACTTTTTACGTAAATTGTCTATAATTGTAAATTTTTAAGTAACATAAGCTTTAACAGTGATTAAAAACTGATTTTTACGAAAAATCATGAAAATTCCAAACGGCCATAATATCAAAACTATTCAAACGAATCAACCTATCTTTGAACTTGATCAAGGTAATCGCCTATAGAATAAGTGTAAAAAATTTCATTAAGATCCGATAAGAACTGTAGGCGTTATTGTAATGACAAGACCAGTGATAATCATCGGGATTAGAGGTACATTTGATACATCATAAATAATAAAAAAAAGGCCTTTCGGCAGCCGAAATGGAAGGTAGATTTTTCAATTAAATAGCTCGAACTGGGAATCGAACTCAGAGCATGTCGTTATCGCGCCGAGTGCTCTACCAGTTGAGCTTTCCTGCACTATACTATATTCCATTTAATTTGATTTATAACTTATTGCGCCACACCGTCCATCGTACGGTAATACACCATTTTTATATAGTGGAAACCTAAACTTACAATTAACCTTCTCAATACGACAATTAATAGATAAATTGACTTATCGCGCGAACTACACTCAAAATTAATTATTTTATTAATTATTGATAAAATAGGAATAAATAATTATAGTCCAGCAAATTAATAATAAATTTATTTGAGAATATAGTTAATATGAGAGTTACACTGAGAAAGTAAAATAATAATTGTATACGGTACTAGTACGCTTGATACATAAACAATAATAATGGCCGAAAACTGTGGAGGGAGTGAGAGAAGGCTTATGTGTGAGAGAAACAGGAGACCGGCTTCGGTCTCGTCCTTACTCTGCGCTATTTTCTGGAACGTGACGCCGGTATAGTCTAGCAAATGAGTATTGATCACGGGATAATTTACCAAGGGATAATTGATAAGTTATCGAGCGGGATAAAAAATGATTAATTACTAAATTAACTATTAAAAATTAGGGGTTGGTGATAGAAGGTGAAAATTTGAGGTTCTATGTCATTTTTAATGCCACGCTATAAAAAAATAAAATTTGTCCAAAAAATAAAAATAAAATGTTAGGAGTAGACAACCCTTATTACTTAGGGGTATGAAAAATAGATAGTTGCTGATTCTCAGACCTACGGAATATGCATATAAAATTTCATAAGATTCGGTCAAGCCGTTTTGGAGGATTATGGTATCTACCATTGTGACACGAAAATTTTATATATTAAATAATATTTAAATCAACACACAATTTTTTTTATCAATAATAACACGAAGTTACAAAATATATTCCTGAATTTGATCACAACATCAACTGTTGGGACAAACTGGAATTACAATAATATATTATTGAATATCGATACTGCGATCGTAGCGCACTCGGCCGGATCCAATACGAAACATTCAAAATCAACAGCAATTTATAAGTGATAAATTAATTAAATGACCAATTGAAATTGAACCAAATTGTAAATCTAAACCATTCTCGAATCCACTCGAATATACACAAAAAATTTCATCAAAATCAGTCCAGTCGTTTAGGAGGACTTCAGTGACAGACACATGCACAAAAGAAATATATATATATATATATATATATATATATATATATATATATATATAAAGATATATATATATATATATCTATATGTGGATACAGAGATAGTTGTGGAGCCACTTTCAGATACGAAATGAAGTGTTGTGAGACCACTTATGCACTTGTGAGGTCTGGCTTCATAACTTCCATCTTCTAAAAGGTAATTGTGAGCCTGGCTTCAGAATATATCTGAATCCAGATGGCAGCAGTTTTGTAGGCCTGGCATCACAACATCCTTTTTGCATCTGAATGTGTATATGAGATATACTCATATACTAGCGTATATCCATATATATAATAATTTAATAACTTAAAAAGAAATGGACACATTGCGCCGTAAGATATATTGACAAATATACTAAAAGGAAATTATGAAACCACCAACTTAATTTGTGCATTAATTAGCTAAGATTGAAAAATAATGCAATGAAATTTAAAACCCGCTGATTAAAAATGATATTTCGAATTGTTGTGCTATTTTACGACCTGATGATTAACTGGCAAATCATGTTAAAAATAAATCCATGATAAATTTTTCTAAGGTTTGAATAATGGCGTGACGCCGTGGTATATATTCACAAATATACTAAACGGGATTTGTGAAACCACCTGCGGAATTGTGCATTTATTAGCTCAGATTTAGTAATTATTTACTAAATTTGAAAACACGCTGATAAAAAATTGATTGTTTAATTTTTGTGTTATATAACGACCTGATGATTAACTAGCAGATCATGTAAAAAGTAGATCCACAATAAATTTTTATAAAGTTTGGAAAATGACGTGACGCGGTGGTATATATTAATGAATATACTAAACGGGATTTATGAAACCACCTGCAAAAATTGTTCGTTTATTGTCATAGATCGCAAATTATTTATTGATATACAAAATCCGCTAATTAAAAATTATTTTATGAATATTTCTGCTATTTTACTACCCTACGATTAACTTGCAAATCATGTCAAAATAAGGTTTATGATAAATTTCTCTAAGTTTTGAAAAATGGCATGACGCCGTGGTATATATTCGCAAATATACTAAAGGGGAATTATAGAACCACCTGCATAAATTGTCCGTTCATTAGCTCAGATCAAGTAATTATTCATTAAAAAATAAAACCCACCAATGAAAAACTATTTAGTGAGTTGAGGTACTGTTTCACGACCTCATGATTAACTCGTTAATTATATAAAAAAATATCTATGATAAACTTCCTCTGAGCTTTAAAAAATAGAGTGACGCCGTGTTATATATCCTTATATATTCTAAACGGGATTTATGAAACCACCTGCGGAATTGTGCATTTATTAGCTTAGATTCGGTAATAATTTACTGAAATTGGAAACACGCTGATCATAAATTATTTGTTCAATTTGTGGGCTATATAACGACCTGATGATCAACTAGCAAATCATGTAAAAAGTAGATCCACGATAAATTTTTCTAAGGTTTGGAAAATGACGTGACGCGGTGGTATATATTAATGAATATACTAAACGTGATTTATGAAACCACCTGAAAAATTGTTCGTTCATTGTCATAGATCGCAAATTATTTATTGATATAAAAAATTCGCTAATTAAAAATTACTTTATGAATATTTCTGCTATTTTACTACCGTATGATTAACTTGCAAATCATGTCAAAAAAAGGTTTATGATAAATTTCTCTACGTTTTGAAAAATGGCGTGACGCCGTGGTATATGTTCGCAAATATACTAAACGGGATTTATGAAACCACCTGCATAAATTGTCGGTTCATTAGCTTAGATCAAGTAATTATTTATTGAAAAATAAAACCCGCTGATAGAAAACTGTTTAGTGGGTTTAGCTACTGTTCCACGACCTCACAATAAACTCTGTAATCATGTGAAAGAAATATTCATAATGAATGTCCTCTGAGCTTTGAAATATAGTGTGACGCCGTGTTACATATCCATAAATATACTAAACGGGATATATGAAACCACCTGCGGAATTGTTTATTTATTAGATTAGATTCAGTAATTATTCACTAAAATTATAAACACGCTGATACAAAATTATTTGTTTAATTTGTGCGCTATATAACGACCTGATAATTAACTAGCAAATCATGTTAAAATTAGATCCACGATAAATTTTGTAAGTTTTGAAAAATGACGTGACGCCGTGGTATACATTAATGAATGTACTAAACGGGATTTATGGAAACACCTGCGAAAATTGTTCGTTTATTGTCATGGATCGAAAATTATTTATTAAAATACAAAATCCGCTAATTAAAAATTATTTTATAAATATTTCTGCTATTTTACTACCCTATGATTAACTAGCAAATCATGTCAAAATAAGGTTTATGATAAATTTCTCTAAGTTTCGAAAAATGGCGTGACGCCGTGGTATATGTTCGCAAATATACTAAACGGAATTTACGAAACCACCTGCATAGATTGTCGGCTCATTTTCCTAAATCAAGTTATTATTTATTGAAAAATGAAACCCGTTGATAGGAAACTGTTCAGTGGGGTTCGCTACTGTTCCAAGACTTCACAATCAACTCGGTAATCGTGTGAAAGGAATATTCATAATGTATTTCCTCTGAGCTTTAAAATATAGTGTGACGCCGTGTTACATATCCATAAATATACTGAACGGGATTTATGAAACCACCTGCGGAATTGTGCATTTATTAGCTTAGATTCGGTAATAATTTACTGAAATTGGAAACACGCTGATCATAAATTATTTGTTCAATTTGTGGGCTATATAGCGACCTGATTATTAACTAGCAAATCATGTAAAAAGTAGATCCACGATAAATATTTCTAAGGTTTGAAAAATGACGTGACGCCGTGGTATATATTAATGAATATACTAAACGGGATTAATGAAACCACCTGCAAAAATTGTTCGTTCATTGTCATAGATCGCAAATTATTTATTGATATACAAAATCCGCTAATTAAAAATTATTTTATGAATAGTTCTGCTATTTTACTACCCTATGATTAACTCGCAAATCATGTCAATAAAAGGTTTATGATAAATTTCATTAAGTTTTGAAAAATGGCGTGACGCCGTGGTATATGTTCACAAATATACTAAACGGGATTTATGAAACCACTTGTATAAATTTTCTGTTTATTACCTTAGATGGAATAATTCTTCATTGATATACAAATCCTGTTACTTAAAAATTATTTTATGAATATTTCAGCTGTTCAACTTGCAAATCAAGTAAAGAATGGATCCATGATAGATTTTTCTAAGGTTTTGAACAAGGCATGACGCCATGGTATATAACAACAAATATACTAAACGGGATTTATGAAACCACGAATAATTATGCATCTGGTAGTTTAGATTCAGTAATTATTAATTGATATCGCAAAGGCCCTGATGACTAATTATTTGTTCTTTTCTTGTGCTGTATAACGACCTGATAAATGACTTGCAAACCATGTAAAAATAGATCCATGATAAGTTTTCCTAAGGTTTGAAAAATGGCACGACGCCGTGGTATATATTCAAAAATATACTAAACGGGATTTATGAAACAACTTCGATAAATTGTCTGTTCATTAGATTAGATTGAATAATTATTCATTGATATAAAAAATCTGTTACTTAAAAATCATTTTATGAATATTTCTGCTGTTCTACTTGCAAATCATGTAAAGAATCGATCCATGATAAATTTTCCCAACGTTTGAAATAGAGAGTAACGCTGTGGTATATACATTTACAAATATACTAAACAAAATTCACGGAACCACATGCAGAAATCGTGCATTTATTAGCTTAGATCAAATTATTATTTATTGATATACAAAATCCGCTTATTAAAAATTTTTCCATAAATTTTTGTGCTTCTTTACTACCCTACAATAAACACGTAATTTATTGAAAAATAGGTTTAAGATAAATTTTTCTAGGGTTTAGAATATTCAGTGACGCCTCGGTATATATATTTGTAATTATACGAAACGGGATTTATGAAATCACCGTCATCAATTGTGCTTTCATTAGCGTAGATCGAATAATTATTCATTGATATACAAAACTCGGTAATTAAAAATTATTCTATGAATATTTTTGCTGTTTCACTACTCTATGATTAACTCGCTCAATCATGTAAAAAATAGATCCATGATAAATTTTTTTAAGGTTTGAAAAATGTCATGATGCCGTGGTACATATCCATAAATATACTCAACGGGAATTATAGAACCTCCTGCATAAATATTGCATTTATCAGCACAGATCCAGTAAATCTTTATTGAAATATCTATTATATGCTGCTCTTAAATGATTATTTGAATATTAAATTATATGTCGTTACATTATTTTATTATTTACTATATATTTCGAGGAATGCATAATTTGTTGATAAGTCTCTTTAGGTACATAGAAAGCCTGATTTATATAAGTAGCAGAGAATAAAATGAAAAAATTAGAAAATGAAGTATCTTGTGAAGACAATCTCTTCGATGAATAACTATTATATTTGTAATGACAACTGTTACGTTTTGGAAATTCTGCAGATTAATTAAAATATTTTTGAATATTTTATTTTCGATTAATATCCAGGTTTGGCCTCGTTAGAGTGTCTATAGACCCCTGGTGGGCCGTGGTCGTCGATTATTTTATAAATTATTATTTTATTTAATTTTCGCGATTTAAAGTGTAGTATCGCGCGAACCGGTCTCCATATTGTTTATTAGGATGTGAGATTTGGATGATCCTGGGCAGCCGGTGGCAGCGCCCAGAACTGTATAAATTATTAGGCAGCCGGTATCAGCGCCCAATATTTAGTTGATGATTTTTGGATTATTGGGCTGCCGGTAGCAGCGCCCAATATAACCATGGAGTCGTAGGGTATTGGGCTGCCTAATGGCAGCCCAAAATAAGGTTAAATTGAATTAGGATTAATTATAATTTATTAATTACGGCTGGAGAGCAGAGGTTTGAGCTCCAGGAGCTCTCTCGTCAGACTGACTATTTAGTCATTATAAAAAATATAATAGAGTCAACAGAGTTGACAAAATGTTGACGCTGCATCTCAGGTTCCCTGTGAGAGAATTGTCGTGGCCTGGGTCTCATGCATCGTCATCTGTTTTGACTACCCGCGAGCCACGGCGACTCTCTTATCATAACCGATTTCCGTTACATTGTATAAAATTATTTAATTAAAAATAATTAATTTAATTTAATCAATAAAATATTACGGGAACGTAACACAAAACTTTATTAAATAGCAGATAAGCAGACTTTATGTTCTTTACAGTTTTTTTATATTTCTACGTAATGAGATTTTTCTGAACCAATTAACGTCACTCTAGTGGTAATTTTAAAGTATGCTAACGCTAATATCAATCATTTGATAGATGTTTTGTAACAACCATTATACGGGATACGTTTATCGAGACTAATTTATGCATTCAAATATATCTGAAAATTTACAAGGTCTGTTTAGTAAGAACATTATATTGCTGCTTTTACATAGAATAATATTTATTAATGTAGTTGTTGTGTTTTATACTCTGAAATTTCATTCGAACTCTTAAGAAAATGATTTCTTGGTGTCTTGAATAATTATGCGTATGTTAATTTCCAAATTTATACTTTATTAAAATTATAGCGGTGTAGTAACTGCATTGATAATATGAAAAAATTAATTACCGCCTTCAGTCACTGTAACACTATACAAAAGTTGAGCGTGCATAGATTTATTACAGGCATTGTATATAAAAATACTAACTTTAACTAAAATTAATTGATCTTCTGATTCGAAAATTCAACTAAGCATGGTTTATTTGCACTAGTTTATGCATATCATGGATTCAAATTGTTTAATTTTTAAAAAATTATGAGTACTAATTTATTTCTTATGTCAGTAAAATATTTACCATTTAGTATATTTCGTATTCAGTTTTTATTGTCATTAGAATATTTACACATTAAATTTGTATACAAAGCTATAAATTAAAAAATATATCTATAATTTGCTTCATTTTCGGCGATTGACAATATCTAGAACCATTCACTTTCATTCTACGTCTGTACACTGAGACCAATTATTTCATCTGTGGATATTTGTTTGAACTAAAAAAATATTATTTAAATCAAATACATTTTTTTTTTAATTCAAGGAAATTTATCTAAGCAAGAATGATAATTTCCGTGATTCAAGATAACATGTTATTGCCACTATATTATTAATGTATTTACTTAAATCAAGTGTTAAATTGTTTGATAAAAATAAATTGTCTAATCATCCGTGTTAATATCTCTTGTATTTATAGGCCTAAAGTCATCAACGATATTAGCTCCAAATGTAGAAAAATAATATTAAATTCCAAAATTAATTTTTTGCGTTTTGAAGTTGGTATCATATCAGTGTCATACACAGCCCACAATGTAGAAACTTTTATTCCACTTGTTATGATGCTAATCAACATAACTCCAATTGTATTTCACACTTTTTACTGGTAAAACTCCATATTTTTTCGTTGTCTATCGCAAAAACTTAAAGTAAATTAAAATAACGGTAGATTTGCACAACTATTTTCAACCTCTTTGTTGCCAATATAGCATAATATTATATTACATTACTAATAATTTATTCCTATCCTTCTTACTTTTCAGTAGTTGAAAAAAATGCCGTTTATTAGCAATCCGTAAAAACCATGATTGAAAAATTATTTGAAACAGAACGTAATAATTTCTATAATTAGCAGAAGCTGTATTACCAATAAAATCCCGTGATACCATTTGTTTTACATGTGTGCTTTTATGCATGATCTGTCAACTGTTTGTTTTTCTTTTTGTTTGCGTGTCGTGAATAACAAATTTTCACAATTATTTGATTCTCTCTTTGAAGTATTTGTTTTAGATGCTGTAAGAAAAATTATTCATATACAACAAATTTTTTTTCCATGCTTACTCTTACTCATATAAATACTGTTAGAAGTACTTCCTTGATAGTTCAAAATATACCATATAGATAATAATCATTCTGAAGTGGTTTACAGACATATATTTATACACACCATTTATAGGCCTAATTTTGTTTTATGCTTGATATTTAACATTAGATATTTATCAAACTAAATTTCGAGCACTGCATAGGCTTAACCTCACACTATAATAACATTATCAATATATGTCAGTATGTCTTTTCAACTTTATTTGTTACCATCATCATTTAGTATCAACTAACATCACAATAATTAATTGGAGCGTGTCATAATTTTTTGACATGTAAAGTAGATTTTTGTAATATTTATACTTGACTTATTGATCACTTTTGAGGTTTTAATTCTTAATAGGCATGTTTGCATACATTGTTTGTAAATGATCTTCTGATTTTGACATTTACTTGTATAAACATTAATCAAAATTAAACTTCAAGCTCTGCATCGGCTTCATCTCGCATTATAATAATATAAATATTTTTGAAACCATGTCAATATTGTTGTTCCATTTTTTTTTTTTTTACTATTGTTAGTTGACATAACACTAAGATTGATTGGAGTACGTCATAATTTTTCGACATTTAAATATCCCTATTATAATATTTATACTTTGAGCTAAGTATCCAAACGTTTAAATTTTCAATTATTTATATCACTTTATCATTCGATAGATTAAACTAATACCATTAACTTGTAATTATTATTTATCTTTAAATAAAAGTACTACAGCTTTAATAATTGCAGGATAAGACTTGATGTTTAACCTGTTTAACAAAACATTAAGACATGTTTTTATTGAAACCATCTTTCATTTTTTTTTTTTTTTTTTTTATTGGAAATATATAAAGAAGGCTTGAGCTGAGAGCTCACTCTGCCGTGAATACAAATAGTTAAAGAATTCTTACGTACTAATGCTCCCTCCAGGGGAAGCAGCGAATTACAACAACACTTACATACTAAATTCCCTTCTAAAGGGTGGTAACACTGAGAGTTATAAGGCACTAAATTTAAATTTAAATAACAAAATAATCTGTTGAAAAATAAAATTAAGGTACTTGAGAAATGTTTTGATGACTAATTAAATATTAACATTAATAGAATTTATAAATTTAGCGAGGGCAATCACAGCCACTGAATTAATTTCACTTAGCATGGCTTCGATAGAGTAAGGAGGATATATTTTAGTCTTTATGAGATCATGAATCAAATATTTTCTAGCCTCATCGTATAACTTACACTGCCAAAACACGTGGTTTGGCTCTTCCTCGGACTCTCCACAAGGACATTGACTGGACTCTACTATTCTGAAACGATACAAGCTACTAGCTAAGGAAGTGTGGCCACTTCTTAGCCTGTTAATGGTTACAATAGATTTTCTGCGGAATTTAAAATTTTTAAACCACGGGTGTGCGCTTTCTGTGTAAAATTTGCGGAAATAATTAGAACCTTTATCTTCCAAATACCTTTGAGATCAGAAGCAGGGATTAGAAGTTGGGTATCAACACCCACTACCGCACTTTCTTTAGCCAGTTGGTCCACGGTTTCGTTATATTGAATACCCACGTGAGCAGGTATCCAATGTAATCTGACTTTTTTCTTCAGCAATTGTAGTCTAAGTAATTGATCTTTAATGTGATAAATAATGGGTTTTTGCTTATCCGAGTTGCGAAAGTTTTGGAGCGCCTCCAGAACACTTTTTGAGTCGCTAAAGATATGAAACTCTGATTCTCTACTGTCAAAGAACAATTTCAGCGTGGTGGAAATGGCCATTGCCTCTGCTGTGAAGATTTACGCGTATCTAACTGTGCGGTATCTTCCTTCGAAGTTTGAAGCTGATTGGAAATTTGCGAATCCAACGAATCCGCTACCCTCTGTTTTTGATCCATCCGTAAACCAGCAGTTACCTCTCCTTAGTTCGCGGCAAAAGATTGTATCAAATTTGTGATTGGGATTCTTAGCCTCTTGAATCGCAAATCCTTTTTCTAGGTCTATGTCCGGAACAAACCAGAGCGATTCGTAGGAGTAATGGTAGCACAATGGATTGTCTGATGCGTCTACATAATGCTGTATTGGTATTAAATCTTCGTATGCTAATAATAAGAGAGGTCTTGGTCCATGAGCCACAAATGTTGGATTGTCTCTGTTGGTGACTAGTTTATCGAGGACTGGAATTAACGGATGCTCGGAGTTTGCCATCATTCTAGAAAGAAAATTCATACACAGATATTGGTATCTGAGAGGAATCGGAGCTTCTTTAGCCTCCGCCAACATCAAGTTGATCGGAGTTGACTGCCTGTATCCCATGGCGATCCTTAACGCTTTGTTTTGAATGGCCGATAATTTTTTAAGTGCTTTAGTTGACAGGGGGTGGAATAAAAAGCCTCCATATTCCATCCGCGATCTTATTAACGCTTTGTACAGCCGTAATAAAACTGTGGGATCTGCTCCTACCCAAGTAGTTCGCAGATAACTTAGTATAGACAAAGACTTTAGACATCTTTCTCGAATTGAGTTAATTTGCGTATCCCATCTAAGGGTACTTTCAAAGTATATTCCCAGTAATTTAAAAACTGGGTTGGATTTGACCTCTTTACCTGCAATTGTGAGGGACCATTTCCTGGATGAGATTCTGCTGTCCCGACTAAAAACACACAGTTGGTATTTATCAGGTGATGGCTGTAAACCACTAGAATCAAGAAATGCTAGGACATCCTTCATAGTATCTTCTAGATCTTCAAGCGCTTGACTTGGATGTTTAGATCTCTTGTAGTAGGTGTCGTCGTCAGCAAACTCATCGAGTTGGCATCTGTTGCGTGGAATGGATTCTAGCGTCTTCACGTAAAGCGTATATAGTAAAGAACTCAGCACCCCGCCTTGGGCAAGGCCCTTGAAAACAGTTCTTTTTTCGTCTATATCTTCATATTTGAGTGTCAGAGTTCTGAAACTGACTAATTGGTAGACAAAGAAAAGAAATAATTCCGGTACTCCCTCTTTTCGGAGTCTGTCAACTAATACATCGGGTAGCACATTATCATAAGCGCCTTTTATATCCACTGACAGACAGACTAGCACATCGTTGTCGTCGAAAGCGCTCAGGATTTCAGCGCTCAGTAGCGCCAGATTGTCGATGCAGGATTTACCCCTCCTGAATCCAAATTGATGGCTGGGTAACTTTTTATGGTATTCGAGCTACCAAGATAGTCTGATGTTTAGGATTCTTTCAAATATTTTTAAAAGACACGAGGCCAGAGAGATGGGACGGACCTTGTTAGTACCACTTTTGGGAATGAAGAAAACTAAATATTCACGCCATTCGTTTGGAAACGCTTTCTTCTCAAAAATTTCGTTGAATAAAATTAGCAGTAGCCTTTTAAGTTCCACTGGGAACCTTTTCAAAACTGAATAGTCAATTCCATCTACTCCTGGGCTGCTGTTTATGTTGCATTTGTCTAGTGCAATCTCAAGTTCGTTCATGTAGAAGGGTCGTTCTAAAAAAGGGTCCCCGGATTCGTTACTGAAGTTAGGTTCTTGTAATGGAGTCCAAGATGGACATAATTGATCTATAGCCATACTAACATTATTAATGACCTCTTCCGAATATTCATTGGAGGTATTTGAAGTATTACATCTACTTTTAAAGACTTTAAGTTTTTTCCAAATGAACGATGGATCGGTGTATTTTGTTAGTGAGTCGCAGAACGTTTTAAAGTTCGCTTTTTTAATCTTAGCTAATCCAACTTTGGTACTGTGCTCCGCTTTCATTAATTTCCTGAAGTTGTCTCTACTAGCATTATGCTTGAACTGCAGCAATGCAGCTTTTCTGATCCTAACTAATTTCTCGCAATCGTTATTCCACCACGGGGCGGTATTTGGAGTATTAATTTTCGTTTTTTGTTTGCTGTTGTTTCCAGATCTGTTAAAGTTTTTCTTTGGGTTGGCTTCTTCAATGCAATTAGTAATAATGACTAAGAATGTTGTATACTTAACTTGTGTGTTTACTCCATTGTTATTGATAATTTCATCACATTGTTTGACGCACTTTTTAAGATTTTCGTCAACTAAATTTCAATCGGTTTTGCAGTTAACGAGTCTCGTTGATTTAAAGTAAGTTTTTTGTTCAGTTCTTTCATTAAGCGTGATAAAAATGGGATAGTGATCACTACCCCATGTATCACGACCCACCGACCAGTTGTACGACGCCAGCGATGCGCTATTAACGAAAGCTAAATCTATAGCGGATTCTGTACCATATTGACGCGAGTAGTATGTACTACTGCCCTGATTTAAAGTTCCCACTTCTGATCTTTCAATTGCGTTAAAGAGTTTTTTACCTTCTTCGCAACGTACTCTATCGCCCCAGTAAGGGTGATGTGTATTGAAGTCGCCAACAACAATAAATTTTTCCTCAAATTGTGTCAGAAAGCGCAACCACGAAGTTTCGTTGATATTATTGGTTGGAGATCTGTAACAGGAAACAACAGTAAGTTTTGATTCGGCTAGAAAAATTTGAATTGCACATAATTCGATACTACCCTTACAGTTGAATAAGTTATAGATTCTTTTATACTTAAGACTGTTACTTACTAGAATGGCTACTCCGCCACCCACGTTATCCTTACGGTCATTCCTTACTATATCGAAGCCATTTGCAAAAATATTATCCTTCTTATTTAGCCACGTTTCAGATAATAGAATCACGTCGTAATCTTGAGCTATTTTTTGTATTTCTGGGAGCTTCCTCCGACAGCTGCGGCGATTCCATCGAAGGAATCAGTTGGCTAGGATCTCGTACTATCCTGGATTTGGGGTTGAAGTTGAGGTTGTATTTGAGCTATGTGCAACGACATAACTTTCCAAATTCTCTGCCATCATGTTTCTTGATTCGGGATAATTGGTATCATCTCCGCAAAATCTTGAAATGGTTTTTGGACGTCTCCGAGGATGGAGATGACTTCAGTCTTCTTCTCTCTTTTAATTGGTCCTTTACTGCCTCAGCAGTGATAGTGCTTCCTTTAAAGGGCTGATTCAGTGATGGCCTTTGCCCTGGGACTGGATTATTCATCAGAGGGGGGAAGTTTATTTGGGTCATATCAGGTGATGATGATGATACCCTTCCTTTTGCTTTGTAAAGGCTTTTTGCTTGTTTGTACATAAGATTGTCGTACGCCATAATTTTACTTATCTCATTAGCTTCTTTGATTTTTGGGCAATCTCTGTCGAGTGAACGATGGGAGTTACCACAGTTAATACATTTAGGCGCCTGTTGACATCCATTTTCTTGATGTTTACTCTCGCTGCATGTAAGGCATCTTTCAATTTCTCTGCAAAATTTACTAATATGGCCAATTTTTCCGCATTTGTAGCACTGTCTAATTGCTGGAATATAGGGTGATACCCTGAGCATTGTTTTAAACAGTACAATATCTTTAGGTCTGATTGAGCCTCTTATCGTGAAGCAAACTGATTCAGTATCTACTCGTTTGACAGTCCCTTCCTCAGTGACTCTTCTTTGGAATCGGTACATGTCCGTTACAACTAAGCCTCTGTTTGATGAGTTGACATTAGCGATAAACTCCTCCTTGGTGATGTCAATAGGTATTCCTCTTGCAACACATTTTCTGAACAGCTTTTCCCTGGGTATAAAAGCAGTGAAGCCATGATTGTTAATAAATTCCTTGCTGTTTAAGATTTTGTTAGCTTCATTATATTGATCGAAAGTTAATAGCCATGTACCTTCTGACAAAGGTTCGATAAGCTTAAAATCGATGTTGCACTTAACTATTTGTCTGCTTACTGTCAAAATATTTTTGGGTCCCTTAGAAAGATCTTCTTGTCTTAAATGGATCAAAAACGATGCCTTGTCAGTTTTTTCATACCTTAGCTCTTGTGCTGTTGATTGGGTCTGTCTGCTTGGCGTTGAATTAGATTCGAGGACGGGATTATTGCTGCTGATGCCTCCTTCAAGTGATGCATGGATCTGTGCTGCATTTGTGTTTACTTGGTTGTATGAGATAGATGTTTGTTGATCAGACTTACTACCATTTTTTTTCTTCGCCATTTCCACTAATTCTTCTTTTCTTCTTTTAGCTGTGATGTTTTCCCGATTTGAGCTCGCTGATCTGATATTTCTGGAGTTTTTATCTGAGTAGTTCCTCAAATTTCCTGGCTTATTTTGCGATTCATTGATTAGGCTTGAGAGCATCAATCTCTCAAGAGACGAAGCTCCCATTGTCCCCGCATCAAAATCAGTCGGTGTAAACTGATCTTCAGCGTCTTTCATGGCAACATCATTGTCTAATTGTGTATCTGCCGCCATGCGGCAAAAGTAAGGTTATGTTTTAATTTGGGAATTTAAGTGAAACAATTTCTTTTTTTTCTTTTTTTAAATTAGTTAAACACGAAATACGATATGTAACGATTGGGAAAATATACTAATTAGATTAAAAATTGGCGATGTAGTTAGAAATTTATATTAATTGCTATTTTTAACGTCACTCCTTTTCAGAATATCTGGGTTTTTCCACCAAACCATCTTTCATTTTTTGGATAATTTGATGTTGCGCCATCTCTTAGCGATATGTATACTTTTGCAGCAGGTAAAAAAGATATTTGTAATGGAATGTTTCTGCATACCCTGATAGCAACAGTTTCTGATCAGAAAGTTGGTGTACCTGAGTTGCGACCAACTTGATGACAAGTTGTCGACAACTTTCAGCTTGTGTAACGGTTGACTACAAGTTGGCTACAAGTTGCTCAGAAACTTGGTGACAATCTACTGCTGCAACCTGTCACCAAGTTTCTGAGCAACTTGTAGACAAGTTGTCGGCAACAGTTACACGAGCTGAAAGTTGTCGACAAGTTTCTCGGAAAGTTGCCGTCAACTTACGGAAATGCCAATTTTTGCAGCCAACTTGGCGACAGGTTGCGGCAGTAGGTTGTCGACAAGTTGCGGCGAACTTGGCTATCAGGGTATCTTGATAGCTACTTTGACCGCAAGTTGACTGCAAACTACTGCCTGGATTTAACAACAAGTTGACTGCAAAGTATTGATGTGTAATTAGTTGACGCCAACTTTCCCTCAACTTTCCGTCAAATTGAAAGTAAGTGTCCCTAATAGCCACTTGAGCTTGAAATTGACAGTGATTTGAAGTTGAAATTACCTGAAATATGCTGCCTGAATTCGCTGACAATTTGACAGCAAAAGTCGGAAAAAAAAATTTGCGGTTAATTTTTCCTCAATTTAGAGGCAACTTTTTACCAGAAAAAAATGTCAGTAATGTTCAGTCTTACCATTACAGAAAGTAATAAATTGATACATAAAAATGTCTGCAATTTGACAGTAAAAAAATACTTGACAATTTTTTAAGTCAAATTAATAATAAATTGATATGAAAATTTGCCTGAAAATTGACGAAAACTTTTTCTAGACAAAAAGAAATTTTCTTTAAAAATTACCGTTAAATTCACTGTAATAGTGGGACGGATGGCATGACCAAATCATTTGTCGGTAAGTGAGATAATTTTTAATTTTTTTTCAACAAATTTTACCGTAGTCTACCGTAAATTTTATTTGGTTTTCGGTAAATTTTATGAAGTCGACCACAAAATAAATAAATTTTTTCGTAATTTTTATTTCAAAAATTGTAATAAACAAAAGCGCCGCATTATGGCCACGATTACAGTGAATTTAACGTCAATTTTTTTAAAAAATTTCTTTTCGTGTAGTCATTTTTTGAAGTGAATTTGCATTCTAATTCGGGTAGTAAATTTACGTCAAATTGTATAGCGAGCTGTATACAAATTGTCGTCAAAAACGGAAAAGCTCGAAGTTGACGGACATTTGACGGAAAATTCAAGGAAACTTTTATAAAGTAAACTTTTGCCATAGTAAACTGTGCTATCTGGGGTGGTTCTTCGGCTACTTTCTCGCAACTTTCTGTTAACTTGCCCGGCAATAGATTTACGTCAACTTTCGGTTCGAGGTGCTCGCAAATTGCAGTCAGTCAGTATAATATCTCATAATTGGCAATCGCTTGTCATCAAATTGAGGAAAACAGTTGCTCAAAAAGCCTGATTATCTGGGTATTTAAATAAAATGTATCAATACAAATATATATATGTATATATGAATATTTTTTTCGATATTAGTTTATTGTATTTTTTTCAATTTTTATAGAATTAATTGTGTAATAATAACAAAACAAAGCAATTGTAACTGTTCAATTAATTATGTTGCGCATGTCAGTTACGTTTTATGAAAATCAGCCATTACAAGCAGACTCGAAGTCCGATTTTCCGTTCGGAGCGTTCTTTTTGGCTTAACCACGCTCTCTCAACGGTTCACTTTGACGCTGTCTCCACGAGTTTTATGTTATATTTTCATTTATTAACTATAAATGAAAGATGTACGTTCTTTTACATTCACTAGGATTTTATTCAATACAAAAAACAAACAATGTTGTTATCAAAAGTGATAAATCCTGTAAAATCAAATATGATAGGAAAAAAATTCTTTATGAGTGTTTATTCCGCCATGGTAGGTAATTTTACATATACTTAGTGTTTAGGTATCAATTAACACTAGTATTTATAATATAATTAATTTTTTTCATCGCTATAACTCTTTATCTATAAAATAATTTTTATTTATACCTGTTACAAATTTCTAACTTATTTCTTTTTCCCTCTAGATAATATCGAACTCATGACAAATATAAAAAAAAATTTAGATCTTAACCTGCCAAGACTAGTTGTTACAACAGAGTCAATAGGTTAATAAATTAATTATTTAATAAAGTAGAATTAAATAATTAATATTATTATTTAATGACAACTTTTATGATTGGCATTAATTAATCATCATCACCAAAATTCACCTTTACTCTTAGCTACTTTACCAAAACTATAAGCGTCCATACAAAACTATTACTCTTTAATGATGATTGATATTTTCATTTTTAGAGAAACCTATTAATAAAAAAGATGATTCCCAATTGTTTGATTTAAATTGTGATAAAAATAATCGGACAGCTAATGAAATTCTATTGAATGATAAAATTGATGAACCAAAATGTTTAATAAATTGCACACTGTTTAAAACGAAAAAACAGAATTATATTTTAGAAATAGCTGGTAAGTTTGAAATGGTATTTTCGTCATTGATTTATCAGTTGCTGACTTTCTAATTTATTTCAATTTAATGTTCACTTTTCAAGAAGATGGTTTAAATATTCTTGCTGTGATAGAATTTTGTATAAAGTAATATTTAAATTCTATTAATGTTATTCAATATATGATGGCATTAGAGTAATAAAATAAAAAAAATTTGATTTGAATTGCTACTAGTCCTTATTAAAAAATAAAAATATTCGCGAAACAATTTTGTTATTCAAGATTTTCACTATAAAATTTTACTCATATGATTTTATACGATAGCGACTTTGAAGAAAACAAATCAACTCTTTTAGTGTGGAATGTTTCCATTATAATTTTTTTATCTATGATATTTATTGTTTAATTTAAATATTAATATTTTCTTTTACGAACTGTGGTCAAATTTTTAGCGAATAAAATTAAAAAAATACCTATCATGAATGATTCACCGTCAGGTGGTACTGAAATTTCAGTAAGTGGAAATAGTAATGCTTATTCTTCCAATGGAAGTGTAATAACTGACAATACAGGAATAGAATGTCCAGATTATGAAGTAGATCAAATAAATAATGATCTTAATTTGTCAAATTCAGGTAAAAACAACATTTTAAACCTTTAAAATTTATAATTAAAGTAGTTAGACAATAGTCAATAGTTAGAAAGCATTATTTTTGTTTGATCTGATTTTGTAAAATATTACACATGAATTAAGTATTAAATTGATTCTAAAACGTTCTCTTCTATTTCACACGTCCCACGGCGGAGTGTGGGTAGTGCTCAATAGCCGTTATGGCCCTCCGTTGGTGAAAAACTGAAAATAAAATAATATTAGGAGTACAAATAAGTTTCCGCCGTTTTATTGTAGATGGCGCGGCACGGAGTTTCGGTTAGCTTTCGCAGATGATAACCGGCTTAAAAAAGGAAGTGGCTATAGGAACGATAACTTGACGATACGGCTCCGTAATTTTACGGCACCGTATACATACGTCTCGCAATTTTACGGCGCCATATACATACGTCTCCGTAACTTTACGGCGCCGTATACATACGTCTCCGTATGGTTACGGCGCTGTATACATACGGGCCCGCCATATTTAAAATTTTTTTAAATCGTCGTATGCATACGGCATTGCCGTGTGACTTTAATTTTAACCCGCCGATTTTAAACGGGATGCTATCATACGGAGCCGTTTGCGTACAGTACAGCAATACCGATTTTACTACCGTTTTCATACGGCAATTTTTAATTCGTTGACTTTTGTTTGCGGTTCACTTTGTGGAAAATACATGCTACCCCCTCTTCTCTATTTCAATGAGTGCAAAGTGATTCTCGTTTGTTATACCTGCGAATTCCTGACAAAGAGCGTTCTATAAAATTGAATTACATTAGTTGAGAAAGTTTAATAAAATTTTAAAAATAAATAATAAAATTTAATAAAATATCTAAAATTTAATAAAATAAACAATTTAAAAAATTACTGCTTAATTAAATAACTTTTAAGCACCTAAATTAAAAAAATATTTTCAAGGTAATTATGAGATTATTTTCGATTGTTAAAAAATAAATTTTAAGTTTTAATATACATGCGTAGTTTTTATAACTTATTTTTGATAATAAAAGTATCGAATATTTTCGATTAATCAATTAACTAAAATAATTATGTTTATTTTTTTTAACAATGCTTCATTCTTTTGAATTTTATCTTTTAAATCATTTTAGATGAGTTTATCATTGGGGAAAACGTTCAAGTCGAAACGGGAGCTGACAGAAGTTATGGATTTGTACAATATCGAAACAGGGCGAAGTTTTAAATTTATTTCGACAAATTATACTGACAAAAGGAATTTAACAAGACCAGTAAATCCAGAATTGGAACTGTATTGGGGACATGCTAAGTGCATTCATGAAGGCGTACAAAAACAACTTAAAAGAAGACAAAAAAAGTTAGTATGGCTCAAAATATTATACTTTTGTGAATTTAATCTATCTATATTATTGAGATAATAAGGAAAATTTTGTTCCCGCCATATCTATATAATAGATTTAGTTAATGTTATTGAAATTGGTATCATTAGATAGGGTTTGACTTGAATTTGTGTCTTTTCAATTGCCAAGTATTGAGATAAATAGATTTATCTATATCATCCGAATTACATTTAAATTACGCGAGAAAAAAGACAATCGTATTTATTTTCTTTAAATAAATTAATACTTTAATTATTCTGTCACTAAATATGACGTCACTGAATATACAGCTATATTTTTTATATCGCATTACTTATTCCAAACGGACAGATTTTTATGCTCCCTTTTGGTTTTAGGAAGCTTCTCAAAGCCAAAAAAGTGTACGGAGAAAAAAAAAAGGATTCATTAACACAAAAAATTTTTACTTGCCTTAAGAAAATTTTTACTTACCCCAAGAAATTTTTTGCATTGTGAATTGGAAACAAAAATTTATTTAAAACTAGAAAAAATTACTTGGTGCAAGGAATTATTTCTTGACCAAAAAAATCTTTTCTCGCCCCAAGACAATTTTTGTATTTAATTGATAATCCATAAAATTTCTTGGTGCAAATTAAAATTTTTTGCGGCAAGAAATCCTTTTTTTCTAAGTATTTTATAAATTCAGTAGTGATATTTGGGCAGTCACATAGTGAGAATCTATTAGATTTTATGAGATTTTCTAAACATGGTTCGGACAACATAAAGTATTTTTACTTCGCGAATTCAAATTTAAATTTACTCAGGGAAAAAATTGAAGTAAAAAAAAATTTCGAAATTTTTTGGAGAGTTTTGAGTAGCTACATTTATGTGAAGAACGGTCGTATCGTGAATTTAAAAAAAGCATTTTGAAGCTCCAATATTTTAGTTTTCAGATTTTTTGTTGAAAACTTTTTAGGAGCTACTCATCGCTTTAGAAGCACGAAATCGATCAAAAACACAACATTTTAAATATTAATGCCAAAATGGCCTATAACAGCAAACATATGCCTAATTGACATTAAGTTTATTTTTGATTTTATAGTTAAAACTAAAAAAGCGTATAAATAAAAAATCAATCAAATATTAAAATGATTCAGTTTAGTATCTATCGACCCGTATACTAAAACAAAATAAAAAACTTTTTAATCGTCATCATCGTTATATAGGGGAGGGTGGGGCAGAGCGGCCCCCCTGAAATTTTGATCAAAAAAAATTTTTTTTTTTTTCGTCTAATTACTATAAATCCAATATATTTACGCATTTTTAGCCCTACGCATGACACCTGGGGCAAAATGGTCCACCCGAAAATTTTGAAAAAATGATTCTTTCAAATTTTTATCGTCGAATTTAAAAAAATTTAATATATTTCCGCATTTTTAGCCCTACCCATAACACCTAGGGCAAAATGGACCAGCCGAAGATTCTGAAAAAATAATTCTTTCAAATTTTTATCGTCAAATTAAAAAAAATTTAATATATTAATCTATTTTTCGGATGATTCTCTATAACTGGGGCAAATTTCACCACTCAAAATATTCGAAAATAATAATTTATATTTTAATTGATAAAATTTTTTAAATAATGCGAAACGATCTGTAATCTAAAAAATCAAAAAACACGTTTTTAGGGTTCAAAATAATGACAAATAAGAAATATAGAATTGTTTTTTTTTTTTTTTATTAAATAATAATTAGTAATCAAGCTAATCGAGGGGGAACGATTTATCATACCTTAAAAATTTTTTTTTAAGTAATATAAAACTAAGAATAGTTGTCAAGAGAAAAAAATACATTCTTAATGATGAAAACAATTGAAAAAAAAAAAAAAAAAAACAAAAAAAATATTATTATTTTTTAGAGGGGGCCGCTCCGCCCCACAAAAAAAAATTTTTTTTTTAGAATTTCGGCAAAATGTCCATAAATTTGTTCGAAATAAGACAAAAGTAAAGTGATCTGATGGTTGAAAGCCCCAAAAAGTAATAATTGGCTTAGGGGGGGCCGCTTTGCCCCACCCTCCCTACACGGAGAGAAATGTCAAGTAAATATGCCGATGCTTAATTTTTAATAAAAATAAAAAAAATAGGTGATCAACTGATAAGGCTTAAATAAATTTAAAAAAAAACGTTGAACTTCAATATTTAAAATTTCGCGCAATGATCGCACTGCTACTACGTTGCACCTGCATGGCCTGCTGGTAAGCTGCAGCACTGCAATACGCTACAGCTGCTCGCAGTGCATTTCGGAATGCACTTTAATTCTTTGTTAAAATCTTACTTAAAGTTTTCAATTCAAACTTAATTGAAGATAATAGCTTTTTTAGTAGAGTGACTCCATATTATTCGATAGAGAAATATGAAATACTTATTGATCATTTTTTAAAAAATATTTTAATTATATTTCTCAAATGTTTCTCGTTTCGATCTCTCAACTCAAAGATATTAATTTGTAATTATTTCAGAAGACTTCGATAAATTTGGCTTTATTAAACTGTAATTACGAAATTAATTATCAAAAAATTTAAATTTAACCAAAAATCATGAAGCATGGATAATAATTGTCCAAAAAATGAATGATACATACAAACTCAATATGAGAACAAATCACTTTCATTATAATAATAGAAATTATTTTTTAAACTAAACTTTATTTCTAATAAATCGTCTACGAATACTCACTCTCGTCTTCGTTTCCTAGTTTCTGTAGATTTATTGTAATAAATACATTTATAATGAGCTCGACATAATTCTAATTCTTGTTTTATTTCCTTTTGTTTACTATTGTTAATGTGACTATTTGAAAATGTTGAGAATCTCCATCCTGTTTTAATTTGATACACATTCATAGCTTCATCTAATTCATTTCGAGAATGAAAAAATTTATTCAGCGATAAATTACTCATCTAAAAATTATAAGAAAAATTAAATAAAAAAAAAAAAAAAAGAATGAGAAAATATTAGATATTGTTATTATAAATACTCAAGTATAAAAACTACGCATGCATATTGGAAACTCACAATTTATTTTTAAATAATGAAAAACAATCCCATAGTTACCTTACAAATAATTTTTTTTTTTTTTTTTTTTTTTTTTTTTTTTTTCAAATTTAATATTGTAATTTGTTCAAAGTACTTGAGCAGTACAATATACTTAGCAGCAGAATACTGAAGAATGTTATTTAATTAAGCAGTACTGTTTTAAATTATTTACGTGAAACTTTGTTGAACACTACTAGACATTTCATAGAATGCTCTTTGTTAAGAATTCACAGAAATAACAAACGAGAATCAATTTGCAAAAGTCAACGAATTAAAAATTGCCATATGAAAACGGTAGTAAAATCGGTATTGCTGTGCTGTACGCAAACGGCTCCGTATGATAGCATCCCGTTTAAAATCGGTGGGTTAAAATTAAAGTCACACGGCAATGCCGTATGCATACGACGATTTTAATAAATTTTAAATATGGCGGGTCCGTATGTATACAGCGCCGTAACCATACGGAGACGTATGTATACAGCGCCGTAACCATACGGAGACGTATGTATACAGCGCCGTAACCATACGGAGACGTATGTATATGGCGCCGTAAAAGTGCGAGACGTATGTATACGGCGCCGTAAAATTACGGAGCCGTATCGTCAAGTTATCGTTCCTATAGCTACTTCCCTTAAAAAATAGTTTGGACATTCAAGAACAACATAACCTATTAATATCATTGATTTTATATTGGTAAAATATAATTTTTATAAGTTGAAAATGTCAAAATTTGAGCCAGGTAAGCGTCATTTGCGGGAAATATTAGTTTACTTCTTTAATTTAAAGAAATCTGCTGCTGAGGCGCATCAATTGCTCGTAGAAGCATATAGTGAGAATGCTTTGAGTGAGAGAACGTGTCGAAAGTGGTTTCAAAAGTTTAAAAACGGTGATTTCGACGTAGAAGACAAAGATCGCAGTAGAAGGCCAAAAATTTACGAGGATGCAGAATTGGAGAAATTTTTGGAGGAAGATTCATCTCAAACACAAAAAGAACTTGCTCTAACATTAGAAGTCACTCAGCAAGCAGTCTCACATCGTTTAAAATCATTAGGAATGATACATAAACAAGGAAATTGGGTTCCGTACGAATTAAAGCCAAGAGATATTGAACGCCGATTATGTTTAAGTGAAATGCTGCTAGCTAGACATAAAAAAAGGGTTTTTTACATCGTATCATAACTGGTGATGAGAAGTGGATACATTATGACAATCCAAAAAGAAGAAAATCATGGGGATTACCTGGCCACGCGTCAACATCAACAGCAAAACCGAATATTTACGGACAAAAACTTATGCTGTGTATTTGGTGGGATCAGCAAGGTGTAGTGTATTATGAGTTGCTTGATCCAAGCGAAAAAATTACTAGAGCCCTCTATCGAACACAATTGATGAGATTGAGCCGAGCTCTGAAGGAAAAACGCCCTCAACACTATAACAGGGGTACTGCTACACTGGTCGTCCTTAAATTACCTTTTTAAGGGCGCCACTGGAAGTGATAACGGTCTTCCAGAACCGGTTCTTTCTGCTCAGGGTCGGTGTAAAATTTAATTGTAAGAGTGGGAAGAGGAAGGATAATTTTATAAATAACTTAGATTAATTAATATCACAATATTCACTTTATTGATTCACAACCTTGTGAATAAAACCTTATAAACCTTAGACCTTATAACTTTATACCTTTTGACCTTATAACTTTATACCTTTTGACCTTATAAGTTTATACCTTTTGACCTTATAACTTTATACCTTATAACAATTTACCAATTACCTTTGGCGACTAAAATTTTCTTACTCTAATTAGCCACTACCTTGGCATCACACACACACGCACTCAATTAAAAAGATTGCCAACTACCTTTGGACTTACGTTAAAATATCGGTTACCTCCCGATTTATTTATTAATTATATCGCTAATTTTAAAATATTTTCTTACACACACACGCTTGAGTCCCCTGGACTATGACACACACACTGAATTTAAAATGGCTTTTCCCGCCACACGCTTTATTAAATTAATTAATTAAAATTTAAAGAAAATAATTATTATTCATTAATTAATTTTAATTTACTCCTTTCTGACCACTAAATTATTTATTATTACATTTAATAACGATCCCGAATCACGAGACTTAGGATTTCGAGTTTTGGTCAGTAAATTACATCGACTCTATTTCTTTACTCGACACTCGCATTTTTTTCTCGAGTTCCGCCATCTTACTTTTTTCCGCGGCCACTCGACTTTTTACTTTACTTTTACTTTTTTTCTGCGTGTAAATTTTATAATAATTTTAATTATAATTTATTAATTTAATTATTTTAATTAATTCTTAAATTAATTAATTAAATTATTATATTTAATTTTTAATTTATAACAACGCGGACTAGAATATGAAAATTTCTGGCTTGTGGCGTCCACAATCGGCCTAGAAATTTCTACGACGCATATAATTCCGGCGATGGCCTGGAATTACGACAACCTGGATCCGGCAATTGGGCCTGGACCCGGTTAGACAACAGTCTGGCTTAATTTTTATTTAATAAATTTTATTAACTAATTAATTGACAAACGCCTAGACGTGGATTACCCCGACGAACGACTAAATATTTATTGAATTAATTTAATATTCTGGCTTAGGCCTAGAAAATTGATTTAATTAATACCTGAACTTATTTTCTGATGCGTTTTCTTGTCCTTGAACGGTGTTTTCGTCTCGTCAGGTCCTGATCTTGTTGCTATCTCGTCTTTCTTTCTTTCACTTTCGTGCGCCTTCTTTCTTTCGCCGTATATACTTCTCGTTCACCTGCTTTTCCGATTAATTAGTAAAATATTATAAAAGGTACCGGCTAATGGCCTGGTATCTATAATAATTAATATAATTATCGCTTGGTTCCACAAAAGAATCCAAGTCTAAATTGAATAATTACCTGAGGGTTACGTAGCGTCTCGTGGGTAGCTCGAACTGTCCGGTTGTGTCTCGGCCTGGGTTCACCCTGCACTTATAATTGTGCACCCACTCGACCGAATTCGGCAACTTCCGGAAAACTTAGACCCTCCTACTTATAACTAAGTGGGACTGCCAGACAAGCCCCTACGATTTCCGCTCGGGACGACAGTCGCACTCTACCCCGGATAACCCTGGGGCAGTAATAGATTATATCGACCGTGCACATGATAGAAAATCATGGCAACTGAGCGCGAAAGAATTCAAAATTCCCTGTTACAATACTATTCTAGACACGAAAAAATTATTCTTCTGCATGACAATGCTCGTCCACATGTTGCGGCTCCGTGAAAAAGTACTTGGAAACACTTGATTGGGAAGTGTTACCCCACCCGCCGCATTGACCAGACATTGCACCGTCCGATTATCACCTGTTCCGGTCCGTGGCACATGCTCTGACGGCGCAATGGTTCACATCTTATGAGGATACCGAAAATTGGGTTCATTTGTGGATAGCCTCAAAAGACAAAGAGTTCTTTAGACGTGGGATTCGAATGCTGCTTGAGAGATGGAAAAGTGGTTGCAAGTGATGGGCAATATTTTAAATAAATTTATATTACCGTTCTTCTATGATAAATATTTAATTTGTGTTAAAAAACGGCGGAAACTTATTTGTAACCCTAATAACAAAACAAGCGTCCCACCTGGAGATATCCCGAATCTCCCCGGACCCACAGCTCTGCTCAGGCTGGGTTAGAAATCCTGGTTGGGCGCCAGTTCGTGTGTCCCACGAACAAATTCACAATTTAAATAAATAAAATAATAATAATAAAAAATACAATACCACGGAGAAAAATGAACAATGAAAATAAAAGGGAATACAGGATAGCAAGTTTCAGATGTAGGAATCGGAAAGCAAGAAAAGATATCAATAAATAATATAATGAAATTACTAAATGCCGGGTTGATGACCATTTGCGTTAATTATATTTTAAATTAATATAAAAAATGTAATACTTATTTAATTTCGTTTATCACAGAACAGACAGTGTCAATTAAAATAATAATATAGTACTTGTAAAATAATAATCGCAAAATAATAATATATTACTGGTAAATAATAACCGCAAAATAATAATATATTGCTTGTAAATAATAATCGCACAATAACAATATATTACCTGTAAATAATAATCGCAAATTGTAAAATAATAATCGCAAAATAATAATATATTACTGGTAAATAATAACCGCAAAATAATGATATATTGCTTGTAAATAATAATCGCACAATAACAATATATTACCTGTAAATAATAATCGCAAATTGTAAAATAATAATCGCGCAATAATAATATATTACTTGCAAAAAATAATCACAAAAATAATAATTCAGTAATCGAAAATAATAATAATCATAACTCCGTCGCACTCGACACTCAGTGCGAGCAAAGAGATAGCAGTCGTGGAATCGGTCAGCAATTATATCCACCGCACCGTTCCCGTGTATAACAAAATAACACTAATAATATTAATAATACTCAAGCATTATAAACAACCATGAAATAATTAAACTATTGAGCATATTATTTGTTACGTCCAAATTCGGTACGTAATTATTTTAAATTTTTGTGAGTATTTGGTCCAAGCCGAAGCCTATAGACCGGGAACTCCAGAGGTTTTTGTTTAAATAATATTGTTGGTGAAGGTTAAGATTAAATGATAAAATTCCAGTTTAAATTTAGTAAATATATATTCTAAAAACCGTACAAATGTTATGGTTTGTTAATTAGCTATTACAAAAATTTAGCAATTGAAATTATTTAAATATTCAAATACAATTTCTAACGGCTCTGACAATATTTTATCTGTGGTATTTTTTTTATTAAATATTTATTAACATACCTGGGTTTTCACCTTGCAGTATTTACCGTTGCAAAAATATTTAAAATAAGGGATATACTTGAAAAACCTTTTGTACAAAGCTCACTGACTCTATTTTAAAATAAACTTAAAGTTCTACGTGGAGAAAATCCGGCCACTGAACTTAATTGAATTTTTCCGATCTGCACCCTGGGAGATCCTGGTCAAGAGAGAGAGTTCACGCGACCAATTTTTTGGGTCTCGAATTTCAGGGCGTCCCAATTGTCCTCAATTGGGGGAAAACCGTGACCAATTAGAGGTCCGGTTCCTGGGCCCTTACCCTCACTCCTTGATTTTCCGGGGAGCGTCGCCTGAACTCGCCCTATGATTGGAGGTTCTCTATTATATCTATGTGTCTATTCGCATAAGTGTGTGTGTGTATGTGTCCACCCACACGCAAGCACATTTACGCGTGGGCAAAACCACACACGCACACACAGACACGAGCATTTTCCTGTCCACGTTTTAATTTTTATGAATTATTTTTTATTAATTATTCAAAATTATTATTAATTATTATCAGATATAATCTTTGAATATTATTTACGAGATATTATTTATGAAATATTATTTATTATTTATTAATATTTACTATTTATCAGGCCTGGCCTCTTGCCTAGAACCTTTAATTATTTGTTATAATATATAAAATATTATTTATTATTTATCAGGCCTGGCCTCTTGCCTAGAACCTCTAATTATTTTTAGTTAAAATACTAAAATGAGTCATTTGTTTATAAAAAAAAAATATTCTGTAATGAGTTTAAAAGGTTTTCGAATCTTATCTATAATTCGTAAACTAAATAAGTTTCTAGTTGTTTGTTTGTTTTGGGTCTGAAGCCGTTAAAAGCTTTGTGACGCATGAAGGTATGTTTCTGAATGACCAACGAGGCACTTAACGTATTCTCTCATTACTCTGTTAAAATTATAACATAAAAAAAAAATAAATTGTTTAAATTTTGCCAGACGTAACATATTTAACCAATAAATAATAATAATAACTGTAATTACCGCATTGCTATTCTGAGCTCAATTATTACGCAGCGTTATCATATACTTGACAAAATCATACCCGAGATTTGCTATCTCTCACTCTCATGAGACAACAAATGGCCATCAACGCGGTATGCAAAATTACACGCCAATGAACTAATCAAAGGTACTTACAGTCGTCGTTGTAATATAATCTGCGAACCGGCTCCATGGCAGTAATTAATCAGATACTTTATCACGCCAACAATTTCAATGGCAAATTTCCAATATCAATTAGATCTGTATCTATGTTAATTATCCCCAAAATGGCGTATTAAAATTTCAATAGAGCAACAAGCACACACACCCTGCTCGTACAAATGATTATCCACGTCTGACCACGGCAGCACGTGAATTTCATGCCGGCACCTCGGCCGGCGCCATTTTATTATAGGCATCTCACATCAACCAATAGAGAACTATTTCTGTCGCATGTTACCCATGACCAGTACCAACAACAAACGACCTGATGTCAATTGTGTAATTTCGCACACTCCCGACGTTAAATGGCCAATCGTTTATATCATAATTACTAATAAATACGAGTTCAGGATAAATCAACCAATGATTTAATTCCATATATCATAAATTCGTTTATAACAAATAAATTTATTGATGCCAACTATGACATCAACACACCTGTACCCGCTTCTCAAAATAATAATAATAATATTACATGTTTAAATAATTAACTGCGCAATTATTGCTTCCAGTGATGCAAAAATACAATTTTAGGATTTACCAAATCAGAGAATTTTCCTGATTCAGCAGTAAATTTTACCTAATAAAACAATTACATAATAATAACACAATAATTAAAATAAAATCTTATACATAAACAAAATAATCATAATATTAATGCATGAAGAGACGTGTGAGCAGCGTGTGCCGCTATCTGTTGCTCACCGACCTGATGTGAGACTGCCGCGATATTTAAATATCGTGACAATTCTATGAATGTGGTTAGCGAAAATTGATCACTACAATTTTTCAGTTATCTATGCAATTATGATTTTTTAAAAGAGTTATACTTTCTGCTTCACATACCTACCTGAAGTTTAATAAAATTGACTTAGAATTTTAACTTAATTGATCGAAGTGAAAAATATCAAAAATATTTTTAATTAATATGTTAGTATGAATTATTTTTCTATTAAATCTATTTACTCTAACCAATTTTTTTTAAATTTTTCTTAAGTCATGTCATTAATTTAGAACATTTTAAAACCCTTCGATGATCATTTTCGACACATTGGAGTGAGATAACAATTATTACGAGCTTTTTTAGAAATTTTTCATTAAAAATTTGGATTTTAACTGTTAAAAATTAATCTAATTTAAACTTCTATTATGTATATGAATTGATGATAATTATCACTCAATACATATTATTTTTAAAAAAACAGAATTTTCAAAATATAGATATGATAAATTTTTGAATTATTTTAAATAAAGTTTGGTATAGAATTAAAGAACTATTGTTAATATTATTAAAAAATGGGTGATCAAAATAGTATAGGCTAATTTCCGTCTAGAAACGCATGACTGGCTACTTACTTTTAGTCAGTATAAAGAACATTTGTAGTAGGCGAAAGATTTTAAAATAAAGTTTTTCTCGTAAAATATACTTATTCAACATTTATATTTTTTAGAAATCGAATTTTTTAAACGAATTGATTTTGACTTATACGAAGCATCATCCGATTCTGACGATTCGGATGATGAAAGTAGATTACTAATCGACGATCGATTAGAAACCATGGCTGAGTCGTGTTCAGATAATTCAGACTCTGAAACATATGAAGAAACTGAGCAAAAAATATGTGATAGATCAATCCAAACACCTGTGTAATCGATTAGGTATTTTTTTTTTCCATGATAAATATTTCTAAAACTTAATGATGTTATTTTTAAAGTGAAGTCATTTGATTATTAAATATGATATATTTTTATTCCTTTTTATCAAACAGAACTGATGTCTCCGATTTGAATATGTTACCCATCGAATGAATTTAATTTAAGTGATTCATTTAACCGAAATCTGCACAACGATATACTTTTATCAAAGACATTAGATTCAAACTTCATGGAAACTGAACGAGCTTGGAAACACAGCGTCGACGGTAAGGTTATAGTTTATAAAACTCATATTTTTTATCGCAAGCACATCTAGATTTTGCAAGAATATTCTTTTCACATATATTTCTAAAAGTAGTCGACAGAATCTTTTCTAAAAATAATGGATTGTAGAGAAAATTATTATGAATTTATATTAAAAAAAATATATTATGTAACTGTTAAGTAAAAAAGTTACAAATATTTCTAAATTCCTATCTCACAATTCCAAGCTGAGTAAAAGCTAGTATATGATATTCAGTGAAAGAGAAAGCAATAGCGAGTGAGAGAGTGAGCAATAGCACACACTACGGGTCACACACTATAGCACGCTCGAACTATGTTAATAAAGTATTTAATCGAATCTCCTTGTTTGATACATTTTTTTTACATTTAAAAGAGTATAATATCATTTATAAGAGGATAATATCATTTATAAGAGGATAATATCATTTTATTGTTAAAAACCTATCTGTTATCGAATCGGAATTACACGTTTTTACAGTAATAATAGCTATCTGTTTTACTGAAATATCAATACTGTAGTGTCATCATATCATTACGAAAATTGATGAGAGCAATAGTTTTTACTCAGCTTTATTATTGCTGGTAAATTATTTTTGGTTTAGTCAGCTATACATTTTATTATATTAACAATTCATCATTAGTAATACTTTAAATCGTACTTACAGCAAGTTAATTTTTCATAGTATTTTCAGTAGCGTATGAAAAGAAAATTTACTTTCTTTTTAGATCATATACAATGTATAAATATAATACGTAATATAAAAAAAGTAGTTAATTTTTTTTAAACACTAATACAAATTGTTATTTTTCTTGAGTAAATTTAATAGTAACAGTTTGCAATTTATTTTTTGAGTCTATAAATAAAAAAAGTAGAGAAAAAATTATAATTTCAGTTTCAAAAAATATCGACCTGACAAATTAATGTGCAATATTTTGGTCATTTAAAGTTATCAGTATTCTATGAGCTATTTGATCCATAATTTAATATTTCAAGTTCTTTATCATTTATGTGTAACAATGGTGTAGAAACTCGACTTTTTCGAATTTTAATATAAATATAATAAATCTTCATGTTTTAAGTTAACTGCAAACATAACTTGATAAGAGTAATATTATTTCATTGTCAGTGTCATATATCTTTTTCAGCTTCATGCAGTTTTAAGAACACTAGTGTGCCACAGATAGCTGAAAGTAATCCTCATATATTATGCTCTACTGTACTGACTAGTTGTGAGTCGATTTCTATATTAATAGCTAATTCTGAAATAGCAAGTTCTTCACTTATTGACAGCAATGTTTTGCTTTCTCCAAACATTACTGAAGAAATAAATGCTTCATCTCAGTTGTATGTAGCTTTACCAGATTTGGACAACAGTAATTCAGAACTTGATAATGGAAAAATTATCTCTTCAAATTACAAAAATCTAAAATCTCAGGAATCACAACATATTCATGAAAAAGTTAGCGATAATTATGAATCCTGCTCAACTGATATTTTAGCCACGGAAAACACATATACAGCACCTACAACAAATAGTCCTAAAGATTCAGATGATGCTACTCATAGTCCGGTTGAAGGTGACAACGAATCATTGCCAGTTCGACAAATGATTGATGATAATGTTTGTGAAACCATTGATACTGTACCTGATAATGACAATGACACAGAAAAAAAAGAAGACGAAGGATCTGAAAAAATGTTTTGGTGTAATTTTTGCTCAAAAAGAGTTTCACGATATGCATGTCATCTTGGTGCAAAGCATAGTGAAGAACAAGCGGTTAAGAATTTTTTGACACTGCCACCAAAATCTAAAAAACGTAAAGATTTAATTAATTTGATAAGAAGTGAGCACGCTCTTATTTTTAACCAGAGTCATAATGTTGAAAAATACGGGTTACAAGTAGCTCGATTGCCTAACAAGACAGTAGGGTCTCTCTCTCCTAGCCATTGGGTTCCGTGTCCATCATGCAAAAAGTATGTCCGATCTAAAACTTTGAGATACCATTATCGTCAATGCTCGAATAGTACGTTACGTAATAATCGTGGCATTTTAGCTCAAAGTAGAGATTTGATGAATCAGATTCATAAATCAGCCAGTACTGTTGTCAAAGAACAAATATTTTCATAAATCCAAGAAGATCTAGTAAAAGAATTTATTCGATATGACGAACTGGTTATTTTGTACGCGAACATATTAGTTGAAAAGTATACATCTCCAGAAGAGCATGCCATGATCCGGCAAAGAATGAGGATGATCGGTAGATTGTTACAGGCTGTGAAAGAAATAGATCCAGAAATAAAAAATCTCTCGAATTTATGAATACCAGGTAATTACAGACTTTGTATGGATGGTATTAAAAAAGTAGCTGGTATGTCAGATGATGGAACTGAATTCAAAGCACCTAGTACAGCTACTGCGCTTGGTACTCTATTAAAAAATATTTGCGAATTTTTGATAAGAGTATATATCGAACGGCAAGATCTGAAAAAGAAAAACGAGACTGAAGATTTACTAAAATTATTTAACGGCGGTTTTGAAATAATTAATTGTCGTGCAACTGAAACTCTTGCTAAACGAAAGAGATTAAAGAAAGTAACTCTTCCTAGTCAAAGCGATATCGAGAAATTTACAAATTATTTAGAAAGAAAGAGACAACGCGCATATAACAAGTTGCAGAAAAAATTTAAACATAAGTACTGGTTACTGTTGTCAGAAACTACTCTATTGCTGGTCCAAGTTTTTAACCGTCGTCGACAAGGTGAAGCTTCAAAAACACTAATCGAGAATTATGAAGGCTTAAAAAGTTTTCACGATGAAAAGAATAAAGATTATTACGATTTATTGTCTGAAAATGAAAAAAAAATTGCTGATACTTACATAAGAATCGAAGTACGTGGAAAACTGGGACGACCTGTTGCAATGCTGATATCTCCTGAAATACGTGAATCATTTGAGACGATTATCAATTTTCGTGAAACTGCTGGTGTACCAAGAAATAACCTTTATTTGTTTGGTTTACCTCCTTTGAATGATAAGCGGTATAAAAGATTGAGCGCATGCAATTTACTGACAAAATATGCAAATTTATGTAAAGCAGATGATCCGGCAACTTTGAGGGGAACAATTTTACGAAAACATATTGCAACTCTAATCGCAAATAACAATCTGACAAGCACTGAAGTTGCTGATATGGCTGATTTTCGCGGACATGCTGAGAAAGTTCATCGCTCTCATGACCGCCAAAAAGAATGTCGTCAGCTTGCGACGATTCCATAAGTTTTACCAGCTGGACTTGGAAAACAACAAAAAAAAGCTGACGTTCCGTCATTTAATGACTCGAACGAAGCTAAAGATCATAATTTGTCATCAGGTAATGAGAGCATTTTACCAGCACTGTCATGTCTACAGATTACTGCGAATGAACGCTCATACAACAATCGCCAACTGGGAACTTTGAATAAGAAGTTTATTAAATCTAATAAAAGAGTCCATAATAAGTTCGACGACAGTGAAGACGACGAACCGAAATCAAGTATTTATTTCATTCTTATAACAATACTTCTTTCTAATCAATCATTTTTTTCGCTATATTAATTATACTTTCACTTTTTTCAGAAAAAAAATTATGCTCTCACATAGCTTGGAATAATGAAGAAGTGGATTGAGTTACATCTCGTTATAGTGATTATATAGTATCTAAGTCTTACCCTCCTAAACAAGAAGTAGAAAAACTAATTGCTGAAAATAAAGGCATAATTGGACGGCGCACGCCTAAACAAATTAAAGCTTAGTTAAGTAATCAGTATAAAAAAGCAACAAAATAATTTAATCAACATCTACTTTGGTTAAATATTCCAATTGGAATCCAATTGAGTTCAATCGGAATAAATCGTTTTCAATCGGAAATAATTCATAAAGATAAAAATATTATTTTCCAATTGAAATCAATTAAATCTCATTCGAAATTCATAGGCGGATTCAATTGGAGAATAATATTTTTATTTTGGTGCATTTTTTTCGGATTGAAACCAATTCATTTTGTTTAAACTTAATAGGATTTCAGTCAGAAATTTCTGATTCATTCCAATGGGATTCAATCGGAAATTTCCGATTGAATCCTATTGAAGTGAATCAGATTTCTCAACCAGGGTGTATCGCTATCATTTCAATAAGCGATTTTCAACAGTCAGTTATATTATAGTCCAAAAAAAAGTCAGTTTAGTTCGACTAAACATAAAAAACCAAAACTAACTAAGAGTAAAATTAAAATATAATATATTGATATTAAATATTATAAAATAATATAACACATTTTATTAACATGTATCTAAATTATATAAAACCGTCCCAAAAATAAAATTTAATACTTAAAAATACTGAAGAGATTTCTAATTAGGCTGTGGAACTTAATGTGATTTTATAGTATTACATTGTACTTAAAATTATATTAATGATAGATTTATGCCAATTAAGTTATTTGAATAAATTGAAAAAAAATGTTTCAATACAGTTCTAACTGTCAAAAAGAAAAACAACTATACTTGTGTTACGTTTTGGGAAATTATCCCAAATTAATTAAAAATAAAAATTATTTTTAATTATTTAATTTTATCCAGGTTTGGCCTCGTTAGAGTGTCTATAGACCCCCGGTGGGCCGTGGTCGTCGATTATTTTATTAATCATTAATTTTTAATTGTTTTTCGCAATTTAAAAATATTTTCGATGCCGGTTCCATATCCGTGTAATTATTTTCACAATAACAGGTGAATGGTAGGAAAATCGGCAAGAAACCTGAAGGAAACCCGAACTGCTGTTGAGCGCTCAGAGTTATAGGACAGGGTGGAACAGCTGATAAGCGCTCGCCCCTGGGTGGTAGTAATGTTATGGACAGGCCATGGTGAAGGTGAAAATATTGGGGGTGCCAATCGGCACCCCAAAATAAGGTTGAATTAATTTAAGATTAATTATAATTTATTAATTATGGCTGGAGAGCAGAGGTTTGAGCTCCATGAGCTCTCTCGTAAGACTGACTATTTAGTCATTATAAAAAATATAATAGAGTCAACAGAGTTGACAAAATGTTCACGCTGCATCTCAGGTTCCCTGTGAAAGAATCGTCGTAGCCCGGGTCTCATGCATCTTCATCTGTTTTGACTACCCGCGAGCCACGGCGACTCTCTTATCATAACCGATTTCCGTTACATTGTATAAAATTATTTTATTAATAATAATTAATTAAATTTAATCAATAAAATATTACGAGAACGTGACATCTCCGACTTAAGCAAGTCGCAGCGTTTTAAATGAATAACGCTACGACTGAAAATTAAATTCATGGCTCGATATAGTCCAAATAGAATGTGTTATCGACTCTATATAAACTAAAATTAAATGTATGAATGAATCTATATAAACTAAAGATGAATGTTTCGATGACTCTATATAAACCCAAAAATTAAAATCCATTTCGAATATAGTAAAGAAGTTCTTGTCCGTAGAATTTTAACCTAAACCTGAGACAAAACGTTTGTAATGTTACTGAAACTTAGTAATATGAAACTAAACATTAGTATCTAGTAATTTAATTACCTCCCGACTCGGTCGTTTGGTATTATTGAAATGATTACTTCTAAAGTAACTGCCCAAGTCAAAATTCATAATGATAATGAAGTAGCTACCTCCCGACTTAAGTCAGTTACTATTTCTAATTTAAAATATAGTATAAATTTCAATTAATTTTAAGAAAGTATTTTCATTCAACTGATTTCATTCGGCGGTCTATTCGGCTGACTATTATTCTAATCTTCATTTCTTGAGATCAAAGTCCTGATTCCTCGTTGACTCGGCGACGACCTTTGAGGTGTTGATTAACGTAGTTAAACTCGACATTCCAACTGTTTGTGCTAAACAGTGGAAGTCTTCAAAATTAATAAAAATAAATAACTCGACGTGAATAAATTTGATATTTATATAGTTATTGTTCCGTTCAATTTAATCTATAACTTATTGAGCCACACCGTCCATCGTACGGTAATACACCAATTTAATAAGTGGAAACCTAAACATGCAAACCTTCTCAATAAGACTATAGATAAATTGAGGAAAATATAGATAGCCCGAACTAGGAATCGAACCCAGACCATGTCGGTATCGCGCCGATTGCTCTACCAGTTGAGCTATACGGCACTATACTATATTCCGTTCAATTTAATCTATAACTTATTGAGCCACACCGTCGATCGTACGGTCATACACCAATTTAATAAGTGGAAACCTAATCATGCAAACCTTCTCAATAAGACAATTTATAGATAAATTGAGAAAAATATAGATAGCCCGAAGTGGGAATCGAACCCAGACCATGTCGGTATCACGCCGATTGCTTTACCAGTTGAGCTATCCGGCACTATTCTATATTCCGTTCAATTTCATCTGTAACTTCTTGAGCTACACCGTCCATCGTACGGTAATACACCAATTTAATAAGTGGAAACCTAAATATGCAAACCTTCTCAATAAGACAATTTATAGCTAAATTGAGAAAAATATAGATAGCCCGAACTGGGAATCGAACCCAGACCATGTCGGTATCACGCCGATTGCTCTACCAGCTGAGCTATCCGGCACTATACTATATTCCGTTCAATTTAATCTATAACTTATTGAGCCACACCGTCCATCGTACGGTAATACATCAATTTAATAATTGGAAACCTAAACATGCAAACCTTCTCAATAGGACAATTCATAGATAAATTGAGAAAAATATAGATAGCCCGAACTGGGAATCGAACCCAGACCATGTCGGTATCGCGCTGATTGCTCTACCAGTTGAGCTATTCGGCACTATACTATATTCCGTTCAATTTAATCTAGAACTTATTGAGCCACACCGTCCATCGTACGGTAATACACCAATTTAATAAGTGGAAACCTAAACATGCAAACCTTCTCAATAAGACAATTTATAGATAAATTGAGAAAAATATAGATAGCCCGAACTGGGAATCGAACCCAGACCATGTCGGTATCACGCCGATTGCTCTACTAGTTGAGCTTTCCGGCACTATACTATATTCCGTTCAATTCAATCTATAACTTATTGAGCCACACCGTCCATCGTACGGTAATACACCAATTTAATAAGTGGAAACCTAAACATGCAACCCTTCTCAATAAAACAATTTATAGATAAATTGAGAAAAATATAGATAGCCCGAACTGGGAATCGAACCCACACCATGTCGGTATCGCGCCGACTGCTCTACCAGTTGTGCTATCCAGCACTTTACTATATTACGTTCAATAAAATCTATAACTCATTGAGCCACATCGTCCATCGTACGGTAATACACCAATTTAATAAGTGGAAACCTAAACATGCAAACCTTCTCATTAAGACAATTTATAGATAAATATAAAAAAATATAGATGGCCCGAACTGGGAATCGAACCCAGACCATGTCGGTATCGCGCTGATTGCTCTACCAGTTGAGCTATCCGGCACTATACTATATTCCGTTCAATTTAATCTATAACTTATTGAGCTACACCGTCCATCGTACGGTAATACACCAATTTAATAAGTGGAAACCTAAATATGCAAACCTTCTCAATAAGACAATTTTTAGATAAATTGAGAAAAATATAGATAGCTCGAACTGGGAATTGAACCCAGACCATGTCGGTATCGCGCCGATTGCTCTACCAGTTGAGCTATTCGGCACTATACTATATTCCGTTCAATTTAATCTATAACTTATTGAGCCACACCGTCCATCGTACGGTAATACACCAATTTAATAAGTGGAAACCTAAACATGCAAACCTTCTCAATAAGACAATTTATAGATAAATTGAGAAAAATATAGATAGCCTGTACTGGGAATTGAACCCAGACCATGTCGGTATCGCGCCGATTGCTCTACCAGTTGAGCTATCCAGCACTATAATATATTCCGTTCATTTTAATCTATAACTTATTGCGCCACACCGTCCATCGTACGGTAATGAACCAATTTAATAAGTGGAAACCTAAACATGCAAACCTTCTCAATAAGACAATTTTTAGATAAATTGAGAAAAATATAGATAGCCCGAACTGGGAATCGAAGCCAGACCATGTCGGTATCGCGCCGATTGCTCTACCAGTTGAGCTATCCAGCACTATAATATATTCCGTTCATTTTAATCTATAACTTATTGAGCCACACCGTCCATCGTACGGTAATACACCAATTTAATGAGTGGAAACCTAAACATGCAAACCTTCTCAATAAGACAATTTATAGATAAATTGAGAAAAATATAGATAGCCTGAACTGGGAATTGAACCCAGACCATGTCGGTATCGCGCCGATTGCTCTACCAGTTGAGCTATCCGGCACTATACTATATTCCGTTCAATTTAATCTATAACTTATTGAGCCACACCGTCCATCGTACGGTAATACACCAATTTAATAAGTGGAAACCTAAACATGCAAACCTTTTAAACAAGACAATTTATAGATGAATTGAGAAAAATATAGATAGCCCGAACTGGGAATCGAACCCAGACCATGTCGGTATCGCGCCGATTGCTTGACCAGTTCAGCTATCCGGCACTATACTATATTCCGTTCAATTTAATCTATAACTTATTGAGCCACACCGTCCATCGTACGGTAATACACCAGTTTAATAAGTGGAAACCTAAACATGCAAACCTTCTCAATAAGGAAATTTATAGATGAATTGAGAAAAATATAGATAGCCTGAACGCGGAATCGGACCCACACCATGTCGGTATCGCGCCGATTGCTCTACCAGTTGAGCTATCCGGCACTATACTATATTCCGTTCAATTTAATCTATAACTTATTGAGCCACACCGTCCATCGTACGGTAATACACCAGTTTAATAAGTGGAAACCTAAACATGCAAACCTTTTCAATAAGACAATTTATAAATAAATTGAGAAAAATATACATAGCCCGAACTCGGAATCGGACCCACACCATGTCGGTATCGCGCCGATTGCTCTCTCAGTTGAGCTATCCGGCACTATAGTATATTCCGTTCAATTTAATCTATAACTTATTGAGCCACACCGTCCATCGTATTGTAATACACCAATTTAATAAGTGGAATCCTAAACATGCAAACCTTCTCAATAAGACAATTTATAGATAAATTGAGAAAAATATAGATAGCCCGAACTGGGAATCGAACCCAAACCATGTCGGTATTGCGCCGATTGCTCTACCAGTTAAGCTATTCGGCACTATACTATATTCCGTTCAATTTAATCTATAACTTATTGAGCCACACCGTCCATCGTACGGTAATACACCAATTTAATAAGTGGAATCCTAAACATGCAAACCTTCTCAATAAGACAATTTATAGATAAATTGAGAAAAATATAGATAGCCCGAACTGGGAATCGAACCCAAACCTTGTCAGTATTGCGCCGATTGCTCTACCAGTTGAGCTTACCGGCACTATACTAAATTCCGTTCAATTCAATCTATAACTTATTGAGCCACACCGTCCATCGTACGGTAATACACCAATTTACTAAGTGGAAACCTAAACATGCAAACCTTCTCAATGAGACAATTTATAGATAAATTGAGAAAAATCTAGATAGCCTGAACTGGGAATCGAACCCAGACCATGTCGGTATCACGCCGATTGCTCTTCCAGTTGAGCTATCCGGCACTATACTATATTACGTTCAATAAAATCTATAACTCATTGAGCCACATCGTCCATCGTACGGTAATACACCAATTTAATAAGTGGAAACCTAAACATGCAAACCTTCTCATTAAGACAATTTATAGATAAATATAAAAAAATATAGATGGCCCGAACTGGGAATCGAACGTAGACCATGTCGGTATCGCGCTGATTGCTCTACCAGTTGAGCTATCCGGCACTATACTATATTCCGTTCAATTAAATCTATAACTCATTGAGCTACACCGTCCATCGTACGGTAATACACCAATTTAATAAGTGGAAACCTAAATATGCACACCTTCTCAATAAGACAATTTTTAGATAAATTGAGAAAAATATAGAGAGCTCGAACTGGGAATTGAACCCAGACCATGTCGCTATCGCGCCGATTGCTCTACCAGTTGAGCTATCCAGCACTATAATATATTCCGTTCATTTTAATCTATAACTTATTGAGCTACACCGTCCATCGTACGGTAATACACCAGTTTAATAAGTGGAAACCTAAACATGCAAACCTTCTCATTAAGACAATTTATAGATAAATATAAAAAAATATAGATGGCCCGAACTGGGAATCGAACCCAGACCATGTCGGTATCGCGCTGATTGCTCTACCAGTTGAGCTATCCGGCACTATACTATATTCCGTTCAATTTAATCTATAACTTATTGAGCTACACCGTCCATCGTACGGTAATACACCAATTTAATAAGTGGAAACCTAAATATGCAAACCTTCTCAATAAGACAATTTTTAGATAAATTGAGAAAAATATAGATAGCTCGAACTGGGAATTGAACCCAGACCATGTCGGTATCGCGCCGATTGCTCTACCAGTTGAGCTATTCGGCACTATACTATATTCCGTTCAATTTAATCTATAACTTATTGAGCCACACCGTCCATCGTACGGTAATACACCAATTTAATAAGTGGAAACCTAAACATGCAAACCTTCTCAATAAGACAATTTATAGATAAATTGAGAAAAATATAGATAGCCTGTACTGGGAATTGAACCCAGACCATGTCGGTATCGCGCCGATTGCTCTACCAGTTGAGCTATCCAGCACTATAATATATTCCGTTCATTTTAATCTATAACTTATTGCGCCACACCGTCCATCGTACGGTAATGAACCAATTTAATAAGTGGAAACCTAAACATGCAAACCTTCTCAATAAGACAATTTTTAGATAAATTGAGAAAAATATAGATAGCCCGAACTGGGAATCGAAGCCAGACCATGTCGGTATCGCGCCGATTGCTCTACCAGTTGAGCTATCCAGCACTATAATATATTCCGTTCATTTTAATCTATAACTTATTGAGCCACACCGTCCATCGTACGGTAATACACCAATTTAATGAGTGGAAACCTAAACATGCAAACCTTCTCAATAAGACAATTTATAGATAAATTGAGAAAAATATAGATAGCCTGAACTGGGAATTGAACCCAGACCATGTCGGTATCGCGCCGATTGCTCTACCAGTTGAGCTATCCGGCACTATACTATATTCCGTTCAATTTAATCTATAACTTATTGAGCCACACCGTCCATCGTACGGTAATACACCAGTTTAATAAGTGGAAACCTAAACATGCAAACCTTCTCAATAAGGAAATTTATAGATGAATTGAGAAAAATATAGATAGCCTGAACGCGGAATCGGACCCACACCATGTCGGTATCGCGCCGATTGCTCTACCAGTTGAGCTATCCGGCACTATACTATATTCCGTTCAATTTAATATATAACTTATTGAGCCACACCGTCCATCGTACGGTAATACACCAGTTTAATAAGTGGAAACCTAAACATGCAAACCTTTTCAATAAGACAATTTATAAATAAATTGAGAAAAATATACATAGCCCGAACTCGGAATCGGACCCACACCATGTCGGTATCGCGCCGATTGCTCTCTCAGTTGAGCTATCCGGCACTATAGTATATTCCGTTCAATTTAATCTATAACTTATTGAGCCACACCGTCCATCGTATTGTAATACACCAATTTAATAAGTGGAATCCTAAACATGCAAACCTTCTCAATAAGACAATTTATAGATAAATTGAGAAAAATATAGATAGCCCGAACTGGGAATCGAACCCAAACCATGTCGGTATTGCGCCGATTGCTCTACCAGTTAAGCTATTCGGCACTATACTATATTCCGTTCAATTTAATCTATAACTTATTGAGCCACACCGTCCATCGTACGGTAATACACCAATTTAATAAGTGGAATCCTAAACATGCAAACCTTCTCAATAAGACAATTTATAGATAAATTGAGAAAAATATAGATAGCCCGAACTGGGAATCGAACCCAAACCTTGTCAGTATTGCGCCGATTGCTCTACCAGTTGAGCTTACCGGCACTATACTATATTCCGTTCAATTCAATCTATAACTTATTGAGCCACACCGTCCATCGTACGGTAATACACCAATTTACTAAGTGGAAACCTAAACATGCAAACCTTCTCAATGAGACAATTTATAGATAAATTGAGAAAAATCTAGATAGCCTGAACTGGGAATCGAACCCAGACCATGTCGGTATCACGCCGATTGCTCTTCCAGTTGAGCTATCCGGCACTATACTATATTCCGTTCAATTGTATCTATAACTTATTGAGCCACACCGTCCATCGTACGGTAATACACCAATTTAATAAGTGGAAACCCAATCATGCAAACCTTCTCAATAAGACAATTTATAGATAAATTGAGAAAAATATAGATAGCCCGAACTGGGAATCGAACCCAGACCATGTCGGTATCACGCCGATTGCTTTACCAGTTGAGCTATCCGGCACTATTCTATATTCCGTTCAATTTCATCTGTAACTTATTGAGCCACACCGTCCATCGGAAGGTAATACACCAATTTAATAAGTGGAAACCTCAACATGCAAACCTTCACAATAAGACAATTTATAAATAAATTGAGAAAAGTATAGATAGCCCGAACTGGGAATCGAACCCACACCATGTCGGTATCGCGCCGACTGCTCTACCAGTTGTGCTATCCAGCACTTTACTATATTACGTTCAATAAAATCTATAACTCATTGAGCCACATCGTCCATCGTGCGGTAATACACCAATTTAATAAGTGGAAACCTAAACATGCAAACCTTCTCATTAAGACAATTTATAGATAAATATAAAAAAATATAGATGGCCCGAACTGGGAATCGAACGTAGACCATGTCGGTATCGCGCTGATTGCTCTACCAGTTGAGCTATCCGGCACTATACTATATTCCGTTCAATTAAATCTATAACTCATTGAGCTACACCGTCCATCGTACGGTAATACACCAATTTAATAAGTGGAAACCTAAATATGCACACCTTCTCAATAAGACAATTTTTAGATAAATTGAGAAAAATATAGAGAGCTCGAACTGGGAATTGAACCCAGACCATGTCGCTATCGCGCCGATTGCTCTACCAGTTGAGCTATCCAGCACTATAATATATTCCGTTCATTTTAATCTACAACTTATTGAGCCACACCGTCCATCGTACGGTAATACACCAATTTAATAAGTGGAAACCTAAACATGCAAACCTTCTCAATAAGACAATTCATAGATAAATTGAAAAAAAAAATATAGATGGCCCGAACTGGGAATCGAACCCAGACCATGTCGGTATCGCGCTGATTGCTCTACCAGTTGAGCTATCCGGCACTATACTATATTCCGTTCAATTTAATCTATAACTTATTGAGCTACACCGTCCATCGTACGGTCATACACCAATTTAATAAGTGGAAACCTAAACATGCAAACCTTCTCAATAAGACAATTTTTAGATAAATTAAGAAAAATATAGATAGCTCGAACTGGGAATCGAACCCAGACCATGTCGGTATCGCGCCGATTGCTCTACCAGTTGAGCTATCCGGCACTATAGTATATTCCGTTCAATTTAATCTCTAACTTATTGAGCCACACCGTCCATCGAACGGTAATACACCAATTTACTACGTGGAAACCTAAACATGCAAACCATCTCAATAAGACAATTTATAGATAAATTGAAAAAAATATAGATAGCCCGAACTGGGAATCGAACCCAGACCATGTTGGTATCACGCCGATTGCTCTTCCAGTTGAGCTATCCGGCACTATACTATATTCCGTTTAATTGTATCTATAACTTATTGAGCCACACCTCCATCGTACGGTAATACACCAATTTAATAAGTGGAAACCTAAACATGCAAACCTTCTCAATGAGACAATTTATAGATAAATTGAGAAAAATATAGATAGCCCGAACTGGGAATCGAACCCAGACCATGTCGGTATCACGCTGATTGCTCTTCCAGTTGAGCTATCCGGCACTATACTATATTCCGTTCAATTGTATCTATAACTTATTGAGCCACACCGTCCATCGTACGGTAATACACCAATTTAATAAGTGGAAACCTAATCATGCAAACCTTCTCAATAAGACAATTTATAGATAAATTGAGAAAAATATAGATAGCTCGAACTGGGAATCGAACCCAGACCATGTCGGTATCACGCCGATTGCTTTACCAGTTGAGCTATCCGGCACTATTCTATATTCCGTTCAATTTCATCTGTAACTTATTGAGCCACACCGTCCATCGGAAGGTAATACACCAATTTAATAAGTGGAAACCTCAACATGCAAACCTTCACAATAAGACAATTTATAAATAAATTGAGAAAAGTATAGATGGCCCGAACTGGGAATCGAACCCACACCATGTCGGTATCGCGCCGACTGCTCTACCAGTTGTGCTATCCAGCACTTTACTATATTACGTTCAATAAAATCTATAACTCATTGAGCCACATCGTCCATCGTACGGTAATACACCAATTTAATAAGTGGAAACCTAAACATGCAAACCTTCTCAATAAGACAATTTATAGATAAATTAAAAAAAATATAGATGGCCCGAACTGGGAATCGAACCCAGACCATGTCGGTATCGCGCTGATTGCTCTACCCGTTGAGCTATCCGGCACTATACTATATTCCGTTCAATTTAATCTATAACTCATTGAGCTACACCGGCCATCGTACGGTAATACACCAATTTAATAAGTGGAAACCTAAATATGCAAACCTTCTCAATAAGACAATTTTTAGATAAATTGAGAAAAATATAGATAGCTCGAACTGGGAATTGAACCCAGACCATGTCGGTATCGCGCCGATTGCTCTACCAGTTGAGCTATCCAGCACTATAATATATTCCGTTCATTTTAATCTATAACTTATTGAGCCACACCGTCCATCGTACGGTAATACACCAATTTAATAAGTGGAAACCTAAACATGCAAACCTTCTCAATAAGACAATTTATAGATAAATTAAGAAAAATATAGAGGGCCCGAACTGGGAATCGAACCCAGACCATGTCGGTATCGCGCTGATTGCTCTACCAGTTGAGCTATCCGGCACTATACTATATTCCGTTCAATTTAATCTATAACTCATTGAGCCACATCGTCCATCGTACGGTAATACACCAATTTAATAAGTGGAAACCTAAACATGCAAACCTTCTCAATAAGACAATTTATAGATAAATTAAAAAAAATATAGATGGCCCGAACTGGGAATCGAACCCAGACCATGTCGGTATCGCGCTGATTGCTCTACCAGTTGAGCTATCCGGCACTATACTATATTCCGTTCAATTTAATCTATAACTCATTGAGCTACACCGTCCATCGTACGGTAATACACCAATTTAATAAGTGGAAACCTAAATATGCAAACCTTCTCAATATGACAATTTATAGATAAATTAAAAAAAATATAGATGGCCCGAACTGGGAATCGAACCCAGACCATGTCGGTATCGCGCTGATTGCTCTACCAGTTGAGCTATTCGGCACTATATTATATTCCGTTCAATTTAATCTATAACTTATTGAGCCACACCGTCCATCGTACGGTCATACACCAATTTAATAAGTGGAAACCTAAACATGCAAACCTTCTCAATAAGACAATTTTTAGATAAATTAAGAAAAATATAGATAGCTCGAACTGGGAATCGAACCCAGACCATGTCGGTTTCACGCCGATTGCTTTACCAGTTGAGCTATCCGGCACTATTCTATATTCCGTTCAATTTCATCTGTAACTTATTGAGCCACACCGTCCATCGGAAGGTAATACACCAATTTAATAAGTGGAAACCTCAACATGCAAACCTTCACAATAAGACAATTTATAAATAAATTGAGAAAAGTATAGATAGCCCGAACTGGGAATCGAACCCACACCATGTCGGTATCGCGCCGACTGCTCTACCAGTTGTGCTATCCAGCACTTTACTATATTACGTTCAATAAAATCTATAACTTATTGAGCCACATCGTCCATCGTACGGTAATACACCAATTTAATAAGTGGAAACCTAAACATGCAAACCTTCTCATTAAGACAATTTATAGATAAATATAAAAAAATATAGATGGCCCGAACTGGGAATCGAACGTAGACCATGTCGGTATCGCGCTGATTGCTCTACCAGTTGAGCTATCCGGCACTATACTATATTCCGTTCAATTAAATCTATAACTCATTGAGCTACACCGTCCATCTTACGGTAATACACCAATTTAATAAGTGGAAACCTAAATATGCACACCTTCTCAATAAGACAATTTTTAGATAAATTGAAAAAATATAGAGAGCTCGAACTGGGAATTGAACCCAGACCATGTCGCTATCGCGCCGATCGCTCTACCAGTTGAGCTATCCAGCACTATAATATATTCCGTTCATTTTAATCTATAACTTATTGAGCCACACCGTCCATCGTACAGTAATACACCAATTTAATAAGTGGAAACCTAAACATGCAAACCTTCTCAATAAGACAATTCATAGATAAATTGAAAAAAATATAGATGGCCCGAACTGGGAATCGAACCCAGACCATGTCGGTATCGCGCTGATTGCTCTACCAGTTGAGCTATCCGGCACTATACTATATTCCGTTCAATTTAATCTATAACTTATTGAGCTACACCGTCCATCGTACGGTCATACACCAATTTAATAAGTGGAAACCTAAACATGCAAACCTTCTCAATAAGACAATTTTTAGATAAATTAAGAAAAATATAGATAGCTCGAACTGGGAGTCGAACCCAGACCATGTCGGTATCGCGCCGATTGCTCTACCAGTTGAGCTATTCGGCGCTATACTATATTCCGTTCAATTTAATCTATAACTTATTGAGCCACACCGTCCATCGTACGGTAATACACCAATTTAATAAGTGGAAACCTAAACATGCAAAGCTTTTCAACAAGACAATTTATAGATGAATTGAGAAAAATATAGATAGCCCGAACTGGGAATCGAACCCAGACCATGTCAGTATCGCGCCGATTGCTTGACCAGTTGAGCTATCCGGCACTATACTATATTCCGTTCAATTTAATCTATAACTTATTGAGCCACACCGTCCATCGTACGGTAATACACCAGTTTAATAAGTGGAAACCTAAACATGCAAACCTTTTCAATAAGACAATTTATAAATAAATTGAGAAAAATATACATAGCCCGAACTCGGAATCGGACCCACAGCATGTCGGTATCGCGCCGATTGCTTTACCAGTTGAGCTATCCGGCACTATAGTATATTCCGTTCAATTTAATCTATAACTTATTGAGCCACACCGTCCATCGAACGGTAATACACCAATTTACTACGTGGAAACCTAAACATGCAAACCATCTCAATAAGACAATTTATAGATAAATTGAAAAAAATATAGATAGCCCGAACTGGGAATCGAACCCAGACCATGTTGGTATCACGCCGATTGCTCTTCCAGTTGAGCTATCCGGCACTATACTATATTCCGTTCAATTGTATCTATAACTTATTGAGCCACACCTCCATCGTACGGTAATACACCAATTTAATAAGTGGAAACCTAAACATGCAAACCTTCTCAATGAGACAATTTATAGATAAATTGAGAAAAATATAGATAGCCCGAACTGGGAATCGAACCCAGACCATGTCGGTATCACGCCGATTGCTCTTCCAGTTGAGCTATCCGGCACTATACTATATTCCGTTCAATTGTATCTATAACTTATTGAGCCACACCGTCCATCGTACGGTCATACACCAATTTAATAAGTGGAAACCTAAACATGCAAACCTTCTCAATAAGACAATTCATAGATAAATTGAAAAAAATATAGATGGCCCGAACTGGGAATCGAACCCAGACCATGTCGGTATCGCGCTGATTGCTCTACCAGTTGAGCTATCCGGCACTATACTATATTCCGTTCAATTTAATCTATAACTTATTGAGCTACACCGTCCATCGTACGGTCATACACCAATTTAATAAGTGGAAACCTAAACATGCAAACCTTCTCAATAAGACAATTTTTAGATAAATTAAGAAAAATATAGATAGCTCGAACTGGGAGTCGAACCCAGACCATGTCGGTATCGCGCCGATTGCTCTACCAGTTGAGCTATTCGGCGCTATACTATATTCCGTTCAATTTAATCTATAACTTATTGAGCCACACCGTCCATCGTACGGTAATACACCAATTTAATAAGTGGAAACCTAAACATGCAAAGCTTTTCAACAAGACAATTTATAGATGAATTGAGAAAAATATAGATAGCCCGAACTGGGAATCGAACCCAGACCATGTCAGTATCGCGCCGATTGCTTGACCAGTTGAGCTATCCGGCACTATACTATATTCCGTTCAATTTAATCTATAACTTATTGAGCCACACCGTCCATCGTACGGTAATACACCAGTTTAATAAGTGGAAACCTAAACATGCAAACCTTTTCAATAAGACAATTTATAAATAAATTGAGAAAAATATACATAGCCCGAACTCGGAATCGGACCCACAGCATGTCGGTATCGCGCCGATTGCTTTACCAGTTGAGCTATCCGGCACTATAGTATATTCCGTTCAATTTAATCTATAACTTATTGAGCCACACCGTCCATCGAACGGTAATACACCAATTTACTACGTGGAAACCTAAACATGCAAACCATCTCAATAAGACAATTTATAGATAAATTGAAAAAAATATAGATAGCCCGAACTGGGAATCGAACCCAGACCATGTTGGTATCACGCCGATTGCTCTTCCAGTTGAGCTATCCGGCACTATACTATATTCCGTTCAATTGTATCTATAACTTATTGAGCCACACCTCCATCGTACGGTAATACACCAATTTAATAAGTGGAAACCTAAACATGCAAACCTTCTCAATGAGACAATTTATAGATAAATTGAGAAAAATATAGATAGCCCGAACTGGGAATCGAACCCAGACCATGTCGGTATCACGCCGATTGCTCTTCCAGTTGAGCTATCCGGCACTATACTATATTCCGTTCAATTGTATCTATAACTTATTGAGCCACACCGTCCATCGTACGGTCATACACCAATTTAATAAGTGGAAACCTAAACATGCAAACCTTCTCAATAAGACAATTTTTAGATAAATTGAGAAAAATATAGATAGCTCGAACTGGGAATCGAACTCAGACCATGTCGGTATCGCGCCGATTGCTCTACCAGTTGAGCTATTCGGCACTATATTATATTCCGTTCAATTTAATCTATAACTTATTGAGCCACACCGTCCATCGTACGGTCATACACCAATTTAATAAGTGGAAACCTAAACATGCAAACCTTCTCAATAAGACAATTTTTAGATAAATTAAGAAAAATATAGATAGCTCGAACTGGGAATCGAACCCAGACCATGTCGGTATCGCGCCGATTGCTCTACCAGTTGAGCTATTCGGCGCTATACTATATTCCGTTCAATTTAATCTATAACTTATTGAGCCACACCGTCCATCGTACGGTAATACACCAATTTACTAAGTAGAAACCTAAACATGCAAACCTTCTCAATGAGACAATTTAGAGATAAATTGAGAAAAATATAGATAGCCCGAACTGGGAATCGAACCCAGACCATGTCGGTATCACGCCGATTGCTCTTCCAGTTGAGCTATCCGGCACTATACTATATTCCGTTCAATTGTATCTATAACTTATTGAGCCACACCGTCCATCGTACGGTAATACACCAATTTAATAAGTGGAAACCTAATCATGCAAACCTTCTCAATAAGACAATTTATAGATAAATTAAAAAAAATATAGATGGCCCGAACTGGGAATCGAACCCAGACCATGTCGGTATCGCGCTGATTGCTCTACCAGTTGAGCTATCCGGCACTATACTATATTCCGTTCAATTTAATTTATAACTCATTGAGCTACACCGTCCATCGTACGGTAATACACCAATTTAATAAGTGGAAACCTAAATATGCAAACCTTCTCAATAAGACAATTTTTAGATAAATTGAAAAAAATATAGATGGCCCGAACTGGAAATCGAACCCAGACCATGTCGGTATCGCGCTGATTGCTCTACCAGTTGAGCTATCCGGCACTATACTATATTCCGTTCAATTTAATCTATAACTTATTGAGCTACACCGTCCATCGTACGGTCATACACCAATTTAATAAGTGGAAACCTAAACATGCAAACCTTCTCAATAAGACAATTTTTAGATAAATTGAGAAAAATATAGATAGCTCGAACTGGGAATCGAACCCAGACCATGTCGGTATCGCGCCGATTGCTCTACCAGTTGAGCTATTCGGCACTATATTATATTCCGTTCAATTTAATCTATAACTTATTGAGCCACACCGTCCATCGTACGGTCATACACCAATTTAATAAGTGGAAACCTAAACATGCAAACCTTCTCAATAAGACAATTTTTAGATAAATTAAGAAAAATATAGATAGCTCGAACTGGGAATCGAACCCAGACCATGTCGGTATCGCGCCGATTGCTCTACCAGTTGAGCTATTCGGCGCTATACTATATTCCGTTCAATTTAATCTATAACTTATTGAGCCACACCGTCCATCGTACGGTAATACACCAATTTACTAAGTAGAAACCTAAACATGCAAACCTTCTCAATGAGACAATTTATAGATAAATTGAGAAAAATATAGATAGCCCGAACTGGGAATCGAACCCAGACCATGTCGGTATCACGCCGATTGCTCTTCCAGTTGAGCTATCCGGCACTATACTATATTCCGTTCAATTGTATCTATAACTTATTGAGCCACACCGTCCATCGTACGGTAATACACCAATTTAATAAGTGGAAACCTAATCATGCAAACCTTCTCAATAAGACAATTTATAGATAAATTGAGAAAAATATAGATAGCCCGAACTGGGAATCGAACCCAGACCATGTCGGTATCACGCCGATTGCTTTACCAGTTGAGCTATCCGGCACTATTCTATATTCCGTTCAATTTCATCTGTAACTTATTGAGCCACACCTTCCATCGGAAGGTAATACACCAATTTAATAAGTGGAAACCTCAACATGCAAACCTTCACAATAAGACAATTTATAAATAAATTGAGAAAAGTATAGATGGCCCGAACTGGGAATCGAACCCACACCATGTCGGTATCGCGCCGACTGCTCTACCAGTTGTGCTATCCAGCACTTTACTATATTACGTTCAATAAAATCTATAACTCATTGAGCCACATCGTCCATCGTACGGTAATACACCAATTTAATAAGTGGAAACCTAAACATGCAAACCTTCTCAATAAGACAATTTATAGATAAATTAAAAAAAATATAGATGGCCCGAACTGGGAATCGAACCCAGACCATGTCGGTATCGCGCTGATTGCTCTACCAGTTGAGCTATTCAGCACTATACTATATTCCGTTCAATTTAATCTATAACTCATTGAGCTACACCGTCCATCGTACGGTAATACACCAATTTAATAAGTGGAAACCTAAATATGCAAACCTTCTCAATAAGACAATTTTTAGATAAATTGAGAAAAATATAGATAGCTCGAACTGGGAATTGAACCCAGACCATGTCGGTATCGCGCCGATTGCTCTACCAGTTGAGCTATCCAGCACTATAATATATTCCGTTCATTTTAATCTATAACTTATTGAGCCACACCGTCCATCGTACGGTAATACACCAATTTAATAAGTGGAAACCTAAACATGCAAACCTTCTCAATAAGACAATTTATAGATAAATGAAGAAAAATATAGATGGCCCGAACTGGGAATCGAACCCAGACCATGTCGGTATCGCGCTGATTGCTCTACCAGTTGAGCTATCCGGCACTATACTATATTCCGTTCAATTTAATCTATAACTCATTGAGCCACATCGTCCATCGTACGGTAATACACCAATTTAATAAGTGGAAACCTAAACATGCAAACCTTCTCAATAAGACAATTTATAGATAAATTAAAAAAAATATAGATGGCCCGAACTGGGAATCGAACCCAGACCATGTCGGTATCGCGCTGATTGCTCTACCAGTTGAGCTATCCGGCACTATACTATATTCCGTTCAATTTAATCTATAACTCATTGAGCTACACCGTCCATCGTACGGTAATACACCAATTTAATAAGTGGAAACCTAAATATGCAAACCTTCTCAATAAGACAATTTTTAGATAAATTGAGAAAAATATAGATAGCTCGAACTGGGAATTGAACCCAGACCATGTCGGTATCGCGCCGATTGCTCTACCAGTTGAGCTATCCGGCACTATACTATATTCCGTTCAATTTAATCTATAACTTATTGAGCTACAACGTCCATCGTACGGTCATACACCAATTTAATAAGTGGAAACCTAAACATGCAAACCTTCTCAATAAGACAATTTTTAGATAAATTGAGAAAAATATAGATAGCTCGAACTGGGAATCGAACCCAGACCATGTCGGTATCGCGCCGATTGCTCTACCAGTTGAGCTATTCGGCACTATATTATATTCCGTTCAATTTAATCTATAACTTATTGAGCCACACCGTCCATCGTACGGTCATACACCAATTTAATAAGTGGAAACCTAAACATGCAAACCTTCTCAATAAGACAATTTTTAGATAAATTAAGAAAAATATAGATAGCTCGAACTGGGAATCGAACCCAGACCATGTCGGTATCGCGCCGATTGCTCTACCAGTTGAGCTATTCGGCGCTATACTATATTCCGTTCAATTTAATCTATAACTTATTGAGCCACACCGTCCATCGTACGGTAATACACCAATTTAATAAGTGGAAACCTAAACATGCAAACCTTCTCAATAAGACAATTTATAGATAAATTGAGAAAAATATAGATAGCCTGAACTGGGAATTGAACCCAGACCATGTCGGTATCGCGCCGATTGCTCTACCAGTTGAGCTATCCGGCACTATACTATATTCCGTTCAATTTAATCTATTACTTATTGAGCCACACCGTCCATCGTACGGTAATACACCAATTTAATAAGTGGAAACCTAAACATGCAAAGCTTTTCAACAAGACAATTTATAGATGAATTGAGAAAAATATAGATAGCCCGAACTGGGAATCGAACCCAGACCATGTCAGTATCGCGCCGATTGCGTGACCAGTTGAGCTATCCGGCACTATACTATCCCGTTCAATTTAATCTATAACTTATTGAGCCACACCGTCCATCGTACGGTAATACACCAGTTTAATAAGTGGAAACCTAAACATGCAAACCTTTTCAATAAGACAATTTATAAATAAATTGACAAAAATATACATAGCCCGAACTCGGAATCGGACCCACAGCATGTCGGTATCGCGCTGATTGCTCTACCAGTTGAGCTATCCGGCACTATAGTATATTCCGTTCAATTTAATCTATAACTTATTGAGCCACACCGTCCATCGTATTGTAATACACCAATTTAATAAGTGGAATCCTAAACATGCAAACCTTCTCAATAAGACAATTTATAGATAAATTGAGAAAAATATAGATAGCCCGAACTGGGAATCGAACCCAGACCATGTCGGTATCGCGCTGATTGCTCTACCAGTTGAGCTATCCAGCACTATAATATATTCCGTTCATTTTAATCTATAACTTATTGAGCCACACCGTCCATCGTACGGTAATACACCAATTTAATAAGTGGAAACCTAAACATGCAAACCTTCTCAATAAGACAATTTATAGATAAATTAAAAAAAATATAGATGGCCCGAACTGGGAATCGAACCCAGACCATGTCGGTATCGCGCTGATTGCTCTACCAGTTGAGCTATCCAGCACTATACTATATTCCGTTCAATTTAATCTATAACTCATTGAGCTACACCGTCCATCGTACGGTAATACACCAATTTAATAAGTGGAAACCTAAATATGCAAACCTTCTCAATAAGACAATTTTTAGATAAATTGAGAAAAATATAGATAGCTCGAACTGGGAATTGAACCGAGACCATGTCGGTATCGCGCCGATTGCTCTACCAGTTGAGCTATCCAGCACTATAATATATTCCGTTCATTTTAATCTATAACTTATTGAGCCACACCGTCCATCGTACGGTAATACACCAATTTAATAAGTGGAAACCTAAACATGCAAACCTTCTCAATAAGACAATTTATAGATAAATGAAGAAAAATATAGATGGCCCGAACTGGGAATCGAACCCAGACCATGTCGGTATCGCGCTGATTGCTCTACCAGTTGAGCTATCCGGCACTATACTATATTCCGTTCAATTTAATCTATAACTCATTGAGCCACATCGTCCATCGTACGGTAATACACCAATTTAATAAGTGGAAACCTAAACATGCAAACCTTCTCAATAAGACAATTTATAGATAAATTAAAAAAAATATAGATGGCCCGAACTGGGAATCGAACCCAGACCATGTCGGTATCGCGCTGATTGCTCTACCAGTTGAGCTATCCGGCACTATACTATATTCCGTTCAATTTAATCTATAACTCATTGAGCTACACCGTCCATCGTACGGTAATACACCAATTTAATAAGTGGAAACCTAAATATGCAAACCTTCTCAATAAGACAATTTTTAGATAAATTGAGAAAAATATAGATAGCTCGAACTGGGAATTGAACCCAGACCATGTCGGTATCGCGCCGATTGCTCTACCAGTTGAGCTATCCGGCACTATACTATATTCCGTTCAATTTAATCTATAACTTATTGAGCTACAACGTCCATCGTACGGTCATACACCAATTTAATAAGTGGAAACCTAAACATGCAAACCTTCTCAATAAGACAATTTTTAGATAAATTGAGAAAAATATAGATAGCTCGAACTGGGAATCGAACCCAGACCATGTCGGTATCGCGCCGATTGCTCTACCAGTTGAGCTATTCGGCACTATATTATATTCCGTTCAATTTAATCTATAACTTATTGAGCCACACCGTCCATCGTACGGTCATACACCAATTTAATAAGTGGAAACCTAAACATGCAAACCTTCTCAATAAGACAATTTTTAGATAAATTAAGAAAAATATAGATAGCTCGAACTGGGAATCGAACCCAGACCATGTCGGTATCGCGCCGATTGCTCTACCAGTTGAGCTATTCGGCGCTATACTATATTCCGTTCAATTTAATCTATAACTTATTGAGCCACACCGTCCATCGTACGGTAATACACCAATTTAATAAGTGGAAACCTAAACATGCAAACCTTCTCAATAAGACAATTTATAGATAAATTGAGAAAAATATAGATAGTCTGAACTGGGAATTGAACCCAGACCATGTCGGTATCGCGCCGATTGCTCTACCAGTTGAGCTATTCGGCGCTATACTATATTCCGTTCAATTTAATCTATAACTTATTGAGCCACACCGTCCATCGTACGGTAATACACCAATTTAATAAGTGGAAACCTAAACATGCAAACCTTCTCAATAAGACAATTTATAGATAAATTGAGAAAAATATAGATAGCCTGAACTGGGAATTGAACCCAGACCATGTCGGTATCGCGCCGATTGCTCTACCAGTTGAGCTATCCGGCACTATACTATATTCCGTTCAATTTAATCTATTACTTATTGAGCCACACCGTCCATCGTACGGTAATACACCAATTTAATAAGTGGAAACCTAAACATGCAAAGCTTTTCAACAAGACAATTTATAGATGAATTGAGAAAAATATAGATAGCCCGAACTGGGAATCGAACCCAGACCATGTCAGTATCGCGCCGATTGCTTGACCAGTTGAGCTATCCGGCACTATACTATCCCGTTCAATTTAATCTATAACTTATTGAGCCACACCGTCCATCGTACGGTAATACACCAGTTTAATAAGTGGAAACCTAAACATGCAAACCTTTTCAATAAGACAATTTATAAATAAATTGACAAAAATATACATAGCCCGAACTCGGAATCGGACCCACAGCATGTCGGTATCGCGCTGATTGCTCTACCAGTTGAGCTATCCGGCACTATAGTATATTCCGTTCAATTTAATCTATAACTTATTGAGCCACACCGTCCATCGTATTGTAATACACCAATTTAATAAGTGGAATCCTAAACATGCAAACCTTCTCAATAAGACAATTTATAGATAAATTGAGAAAAATATAGATAGCCCGAACTGGGAATCGAACCCAGACCATGTCGGTATCGCGCTGATTGCTCTACCAGTTGAGCTATCCAGCACTATAATATATTCCGTTCATTTTAATCTATAACTTATTGAGCCACACCGTCCATCGTACGGTAATACACCAATTTAATAAGTGGAAACCTAAACATGCAAACCTTCTCAATAAGACAATTTATAGATAAATTAAAAAAAATATAGATGGCCCGAACTGGGAATCGAACCCAGACCATGTCGGTATCGCGCTGATTGCTCTACCAGTTGAGCTATCCAGCACTATACTATATTCCGTTCAATTTAATCTATAACTCATTGAGCTACACCGTCCATCGTACGGTAATACACCAATTTAATAAGTGGAAACCTAAATATGCAAACCTTCTCAATAAGACAATTTTTAGATAAATTGAGAAAAATATAGATAGCTCGAACTGGGAATTGAACCGAGACCATGTCGGTATCGCGCCGATTGCTCTACCAGTTGAGCTATCCAGCACTATAATATATTCCGTTCATTTTAATCTATAACTTATTGAGCCACACCGTCCATCGTACGGTAATACACCAATTTAATAAGTGGAAACCTAAACATGCAAACCTTCTCAATAAGACAATTTATAGATAAATGAAGAAAAATATAGATGGCCCGAACTGGGAATCGAACCCAGACCATGTCGGTATCGCGCTGATTGCTCTACCAGTTGAGCTATCCGGCACTATACTATATTCCGTTCAATTTAATCTATAACTCATTGAGCCACATCGTCCATCGTACGGTAATACACCAATTTAATAAGTGGAAACCTAAACATGCAAACCTTCTCAATAAGACAATTTATAGATAAATTAAAAAAAATATAGATGGCCCGAACTGGGAATCGAACCCAGACCATGTCGGTATCGCGCTGATTGCTCTACCAGTTGAGCTATCCGGCACTATACTATATTCCGTTCAATTTAATCTATAACTCATTGAGCTACACCGTCCATCGTACGGTAATACACCAATTTAATAAGTGGAAACCTAAATATGCAAACCTTCTCAATAAGACAATTTTTAGATAAATTGAGAAAAATATAGATAGCTCGAACTGGGAATTGAACCCAGACCATGTCGGTATCGCGCCGATTGCTCTACCAGTTGAGCTATCCGGCACTATACTATATTCCGTTCAATTTAATCTATAACTTATTGAGCTACAACGTCCATCGTACGGTCATACACCAATTTAATAAGTGGAAACCTAAACATGCAAACCTTCTCAATAAGACAATTTTTAGATAAATTGAGAAAAATATAGATAGCTCGAACTGGGAATCGAACCCAGACCATGTCGGTATCGCGCCGATTGCTCTACCAGTTGAGCTATTCGGCACTATATTATATTCCGTTCAATTTAATCTATAACTTATTGAGCCACACCGTCCATCGTACGGTCATACACCAATTTAATAAGTGGAAACCTAAACATGCAAACCTTCTCAATAAGACAATTTTTAGATAAATTAAGAAAAATATAGATAGCTCGAACTGGGAATCGAACCCAGACCATGTCGGTATCGCGCCGATTGCTCTACCAGTTGAGCTATTCGGCGCTATACTATATTCCGTTCAATTTAATCTATAACTTATTGAGCCACACCGTCCATCGTACGGTAATACACCAATTTAATAAGTGGAAACCTAAACATGCAAACCTTCTCAATAAGACAATTTATAGATAAATTGAGAAAAATATAGATAGTCTGAACTGGGAATTGAACCCAGACCATGTCGGTATCGCGCCGATTGCTCTACCAGTTGAGCTATCCGGCACTATACTATATTCCGTTCAATTTAATCTATTACTTATTGAGCCACACCGTCCATCGTACGGTAATACACCAATTTAATAAGTGGAAACCTAAACATGCAAAGCTTTTCAACAAGACAATTTATAGATGAATTGAGAAAAATATAGATAGCCCGAACTGGGAATCGAACCCAGACCATGTCAGTATCGCGCCGATTGCTTGACCAGTTGAGCTATCCGGCACTATACTATCCCGTTCAATTTAATCTATAACTTATTGAGCCACACCGTCCATCGTACGGTAATACACCAGTTTAATAAGTGGAAACCTAAACATGCAAACCTTTTCAATAAGACAATTTATAAATAAATTGACAAAAATATACATAGCCCGAACTCGGAATCGGACCCACAGCATGTCGGTATCGCGCTGATTGCTCTACCAGTTGAGCTATCCGGCACTATAGTATATTCCGTTCAATTTAATCTATAACTTATTGAGCCACACCGTCCATCGAACGGTAATACACCAATTTACTACGTGGAAACCTAAACATGCAAACCATCTCAATAAGACAATTTATAGATAAATTGAAAAAAATATAGATAGCCCGAACTGGGAATCGAACCCAGACCATGTTGGTATCACGCCGATTGCTCTTCCAGTTGAGCTATCCGGCACTATACTATATTCCGTTCAATTGTATCTATAACTTATTGAGCCACACCTCCATCGTACGGTAATACACCAATTTAATAAGTGGAAACCTAAACATGCAAACCTTCTCAATAAGACAATTTATAGATAAATTGAGAAAAATATAGATAGCCCGAACTGGGAATCGAACCCAGACCATGTCGGTATCGCGCCGACTGCTCTACCAGTTGTGCTATCCAACACTATACTATATTACGTTCAATTTAATCTATAACTCGTTGAGCCACACCGTCCATCGTACGGTAATACACCAATTTAATAAGTGGAAACCTAAACATGCAAACCTTCTCAATAAGACAATTTATAGATAAATTGAGAAAAATATAGATAGCCCGAACTGAGAATCGAACCCAGACCATGTCGGTATCACGCCGATTGCTCTACCAGCTGAGCTATCCGGCACTATACTATATTCCGTTCAATTTAATCTATAACTTATTGAGCCACACCGTCCATCGTACGGTAATACATCAATTTAATAATTGGAAACCTAAACATGCAAACCTTCTCAATAGGACAATTCATAGATAAATTGAGAAAAATATAGATAGCCCGAACTGGGAATCGAACCCAGACCATGTCGGTATCGCGCTGATTGCTCTACCAGTTGAGCTATTCGGCACTATACTATATTCCGTTCAATTTAATCTAGAACTTATTGAGCCACACCGTCCATCGTAGGGTAATACACCAATTTAATAAGTGGAAACCTAAACATGCAAACCTTCTCAATAAGACAATTTATAGATAAATTGAGAAAAATATAGATAGCCCGAACTGGGAATCGAACCCAGACCATGTCGGTATCACGCCGATTGCTCTTCCAGTTGAGCTATCCGGCACTATACTATATTCCGTTCAATTGTATCTATAACTTATTGAGCCACACCGTCCATCGTACGGTAATACACCAATTTAATAAGTGGAAACCTAAACATGCAAACCTTCTCAATAAGACAATTTATAGATAAATTGAGAAAAATATAGATAGCCCGAACTGGGAATCGAACCCACACCATGTCGGTATCGCGCCGACTGCTCTACCAGTTGTGCTATCCAGCACTTTACTATATTACGTTCAATAAAATCTATAACTCATTGAGCCACATCGTCCATCGTACGGTAATACACCAATTTAATAAGTGGAAACCTAAACATGCAAACCTTCTCATTAAGACAATTTATAGATAAATATAAAAAAATATAGATGGCCCGAACTGGGAATCGAACCCAGACCATGTCGGTATCGCGCTGATTGCTCTACCAGTTGAGCTATCCGGCACTATACTATATTCCGTTCAATTTAATCTATAACTTATTGAGCTACACCGTCCATCGTACGGTAATACACCAATTTAATAAGTGGAAACCTAAATATGCAAACCTTCTCAATAAGACAATTTTTAGATAAATTGAGAAAAATATAGATAGCTCGAACTGGGAATTGAACCCAGACCATGTCGGTATCGCGCCGATTGCTCTACCAGTTGAGCTATTCGGCACTATACTATATTCCGTTCAATTTAATCTATAACTTATTGAGCCACACCGTCCATCGTACGGTAATACACCAATTTAATAAGTGGAAACCTAAACATGCAAACCTTGTCAATAAGACAATTTATAGATAAATTGAGAAAAATATAGATAGCCTGAACTGGGAATTGAACCCAGACCATGTCGGTATCGCGCCGATTGCTCTACCAGTTGAGCTATCCAGCACTATAATATATTCCGTTCATTTTAATCTATAACTTATTGAGCCACACCGTCCATCGTACGGTAATGAACCAATTTAATAAGTGGAAACCTAAACATGCAAACCTTCTCAATAAGACAATTTTTAGATAAATTGAGAAAAATATAGATAGCCCGAACTGGGAATCGAAGCCAGACCATGTCGGTATCGCGCCGATTGCTCTACCAGTTGAGCTATCCAGCACTATAATATATTCCGTTCATTTTAATCTATAACTTATTGAGCCACACCGTCCATCGTACGGTAATACACCAATTTAATAAGTGGAAACCTAAACATGCAAACCTTCTCAATAAGACAATTTATAGATAAATTGAAAAAATTATAGATGGCCCGAACTGGAAATCGAACCCAGACCATGTCGGTTTCGCGCTGATTGCTCTACCAGTTGAGCTATCCGGCACTATACTATATTCCGTTCAATTTAATCTATAACTTATTGAGCTACAACGTCCATCGTACGGTCATACACCAATTTAATAAGTGGAAACCTAAACATGCAAACCTTCTCAATAAGACAATTTTTAGATAAATTGAGAAAAATATAGATAGCTCGAACTGGGAATCGAACCCAGACCATGTCGGTATCGCGCCGATTGCTCTACCAGTTGAGCTATTCGGCACTATATTATATTCCGTTCAATTTAATCTATAACTTATTGAGCCACACCGTCCATCGTACGGTCATACACCAATTTAATAAGTGGAAACCTAAACATGCAAACCTTCTCAATAAGACAATTTTTAGATAAATTAAGAAAAATATAGATAGCTCGAACTGGGAATCGAACCCAGACAATGTCGGTATCGCGCCGATTGCTCTACCAGTTGAGCTATTCGGCGCTATACTATATTCCGTTCAATTTAATCTATAACTTATTGAGCCACACCGTCCATCGTACGGTAATACACCAATTTAATAAGTGGAAACCTAAACATGCAAACCTTCTCAATAAGACAATTTATAGATAAATTGAGAAAAATATAGATAGCCTGAACTGGGAATTGAACCCAGACCATGTCGGTATCGCGCCGATTGCTCTACCAGTTGAGCTATCCGGCACTATACTATATTCCGTTCAATTTAATCTATTACTTATTGAGCCACACCGTCCATCGTACGGTAATACACCAATTTAATAAGTGGAAACCTAAACATGCAAAGCTTTTCAACAAGACAATTTATAGATGAATTGAGAAAAATATAGATAGCCCGAACTGGGAATCGAACCCAGACCATGTCAGTATCGCGCCGATTGCTTGACCAGTTGAGCTATCCGGCACTATACTATATTCCGTTCAATTTAATCTATAACTTATTGAGCCACACCGTCCATCGTACGGTAATACACCAGTTTAATAAGTGGAAACCTAAACATGCAAACCTTTTCAATAAGACAATTTATAAATAAATTGACAAAAATATACATAGCCCGAACTCGGAATCGGACCCACAGCATGTCGGTATCGCGCTGATTGCTCTACCAGTTGAGCTATCCGGCACTATAGTATATTCCGTTCAATTTAATCTATAACTTATTGAGCCACACCGTCCATCGAACGGTAATACACCAATTTACTACGTGGAAACCTAAACATGCAAACCATCTCAATAAGACAATTTATAGATAAATTGAAAAAAATATAGATAGCCCGAACTGGGAATCGAACCCAGACCATGTTGGTATCACGCCGATTGCTCTTCCAGTTGAGCTATACGGCACTATACTATATTCCGTTCAATTGTATCTATAACTTATTGAGCCACACCTCCATCGTACGGTAATACACCAATTTAATAAGTGGAAACCTAAACATGCAAACCTTCTCAATAAGACAATTTATAGATAAATTGAGAAAAATATAGCTAGCCCGAACTGGGAATCGAACCCAGACCATGTCGGTATCGCGCCGACTGCTCTACCAGTTGTGCTATCCAACACTATACTATATTACGTTCAATTTAATCTATAACTCGTTGAGCCACATCGTCCATCGTACGGTAATACACCAATTTAATAAGTGGAAACCTAAACATGCAAACCTTCTCAATAAGACAATTTATAGATAAATTGAGAAAAATATAGATAGCCCGAACTGAGAATCGAACCCAGACCATGTCGGTATCACGCCGATTGCTCTACCAGCTGAGCTATCCGGCACTATACTATATTCCGTTCAATTTAATCTATAACTTATTGAGCCACACCGTCCATCGTACGGTCATACACCAATTTAATAAGTGGAAACCTAAACATGCAAACCTTCTCAATAGGACAATTCATAGATAAATTGAGAAAAATATAGATAGCCCGAACTGGGAATCGAACCCAGACCATGTCGGTATCGCGCTGATTGCTCTACCAGTTGAGCTATTCGGCACTATACTATATTCCGTTCAATTTAATCTAGAACTTATTGAGCCACACCGTCCATCGTAGGGTAATACACCAATTTAATAAGTGGAAACCTAAACATGCAAACCTTCTCAATAAGACAATTTATAGATAAATTGAGAAAAATATAGATAGCCCGAACTGAGAATCGAACCCAGACCATGTCGGTATCACGCCGATTGCTCTACCAGCTGAGCTATCCGGCACTATACTATATTCCGTTCAATTTAATCTATAACTTATTGAGCCACACCGTCCATCGTACGGTCATACGCCAATTTAATAAGTGGAAACCTAAACATGCAAACCTTCTCAATAAGACAATTTTTAGATAAATTAAGAAAAATATAGATAGCTCGAACTGGGAATCGAACCCAGACAATGTCGGTATCACGCCGATTGCTCTACCAGTTGAGCTATTCGGCGCTATACTATATTCCGTTCAATTTAATCTATAACTTATTGAGCCACACCGTCCATCGTACGGTAATACACCAATTTAATAAGTGGAAACCTAAACATGCAAACCTTCTCAATAAGACAATTTATAGATAAATTGAGAAAAATATAGATAGCCTGAACTGGGAATTGAACCCAGACCATGTCGGTATCGCGCCGATTGCTCTACCAGTTGAGCTATCCGGCACTATACTATATTCCGTTCAATTTAATCTATTACTTATTGAGCCACACCGTCCATCGTACGGTAATACACCAATTTAATAAGTGGAAACCTAAACATGCAAACCTTCTCAATAAGACAATTTTTAGATAAATTAAGAAAAATATAGATAGCCCGAACTGAGAATCGAACCCAGACCATGTCGGTATCACGCCGATTGCTCTACCAGTTGAGCTATTCGGCGCTATACTATATTCCGTTCAATTTAATCTATAACTTATTGAGCCACACCGTCCATCGTACGGTAATACACCAATTTAATAAGTGGAAACCTAAACATGCAAACCTTCTCAATAAGACAATTTATAGATAAATTGAGAAAAATATAGATAGCCTGAACTGGGAATTGAACCCAGACCATGTCGGTATCGCGCCGATTGCTCTACCAGTTGAGCTATCCGGCACTATACTATATTCCGTTCAATTTAATCTATTACTTATTGAGCCACACCGTCCATCGTACGGTAGTACACCAATTTAATAAGTGGAAACCTAAACATGCAAAGCTTTTCAACAAGACAATTTATAGATGAATTGAGAAAAATATAGATAGCCCGAACTGGGAATCGAACCCAGACCATGTCAGTATCGCGCCGATTGCTTGACCAGTTGAGCTATCCGGCACTATACTATATTCCGTTCAATTTAATCTATAACTTATTGAGCCACACCGTCCATCGTACGGTAATACACCAGTTTAATAAGTGGAAACCTAAACATGCAAACCTTTTCAATAAGACAATTTATAAATAAATTGACAAAAATATACATAGCCCGAACTCGGAATCGGACCCACAGCATGTCGGTATCGCGCTGATTGCTCTACCAGTTGAGCTATCCGGCACTATAGTATATTCCGTTCAATTTAATCTATAACTTATTGAGCCACACCGTCCATCGAACGGTAATACACCAATTTACTACGTGGAAACCTAAACATGCAAACCATCTCAATAAGACAATTTATAGATAAATTGAAAAAAATATAGATAGCCCGAACTGGGAATCGAACCCAGACCATGTTGGTATCACGCCGATTGCTCTTCCAGTTGAGCTATCCGGCACTATACTATATTCCGTTCAATTGTATCTATAACTTATTGAGCCACACCTCCATCGTACGGTAATACACCAATTTAATAAGTGGAAACCTAAACATGCAAACCTTCTCAATAAGACAATTTATAGATAAATTGAGAAAAATATAGCTAGCCCGAACTGGGAATCGAACCCAGACCATGTCGGTATCGCGCCGACTGCTCTACCAGTTGTGCTATCCAACACTATACTATATTACGTTCAATTTAATCTATAACTCGTTGAGCCACATCGTCCATCGTACGGTAATACACCAATTTAATAAGTGGAAACCTAAACATGCAAACCTTCTCAATAAGACAATTTATGAATAAATTGAGAAAAATATAGATAGCCCAATCTAAGAATCGAACCCAGACCATGTCGGTATCACGCCGATTGCTCTACCAGTTGTGCTATCCAGCACTATACTATATTACGTTCAATTTAATCTATAACTCGTTGAGCCACATCGTCCATCGTACGGTAATACACCAATTTAATAAGTGGAAACCTAAACATGCAAACCTTCTCAATAAGACAATTTATAGATAAATTAAGAAAAATATAGATAGCCCAAACTGGGAATCGAACCCAGACCATGTCGGTATCACGCCGATTGCTCTACTGGTTGATCTATCTGGCACTATACTATATTCCGTTCAATTTAATCTATAACATATTGAGCCACACCGTCCATCGTACGGTAATACACCAATTTAATAAGTGGAAACCTAAACATGCAAACCTTCTCAATAAGACAATTTATAGATAAATTGAGAAAAATATAGATAGCCCGAACTGGGAATCGAACCCAGACCATGTCGGTATCACGCCGATTGCTCTACTAGTTGAGCTATCTGGCACTATACTATATTACGTTCAATTTAATCTATAACTTATTGAGCCACACCGTCCATCGTACGGTAATACACCAATTTAATAAGTGGAAACCTAAACATGCAAACCTTCTCAATAAGACAATTTATAGATAAATTGAGAAAAATATAGATAGCCCGAACTGAGAATCGAACCCAGACCATGTCGGTATCACGCCGATTGCTCTACCAGCTGAGCTATCCGGCACTATACTATATTCCGTTCAATTTAATCTATAACTTATTGAGCCACACCGTCCATCGTACGGTAATACATCAATTTAATAATTGGAAACCTAAACATGCAAACCTTCTCAATAGGACAATTCATAGATAAATTGAGAAAAATATAGATAGCCCGAACTGGGAATCGAACCCAGACCATGTCGGTATCGCGCTGATTGCTCTACCAGTTGAGCTATTCGGCACTATACTATATTCCGTTCAATTTAATCTAGAACCTATTGAGCCACACCGTCCATCGTAGGGTAATACACCAATTTAATAAGTGGAAACCTAAACATGCAAACCTTCTCAATAAGACAATTTATAGATAAATTGAGAAAAATATAGATAGCCCGAACTGGGAATCGAACCCAGACCATGTCGGTATCACGCCGATTGCTCTTCCAGTTGAGCTATCCGGCACTATACTATATTCCGTTCAATTGTATCTATAACTTATTGAGCCACACCGTCCATCGTACGGTAATACACCAATTTAATAAGTGGAAACCTAAACATGCAAACCTTCTCAATAAGACAATTTATAGATAAATTGAGAAAAATATAGATAGCCCGAACTGGGAATCGAACCCACACCATGTCGGTATCGCGCCGACTGCTCTACCAGTTGTGCTATCCAGCACTTTACTATATTACGTTCAATAAAATCTATAACTCATTGAGCCACATCGTCCATCGTACGGTAATACACCAATTTAATAAGTGGAAACCTAAACATGCAAACCTTCTCATTAAGACAATTTATAGATAAATATAAAAAAAAATATAGATGGCCCGAACTGGGAATCGAACCCAGACCATGTCGGTATCGCGCTGATTGCTCTACCAGTTGAGCTATCCGGCACTATACTATATTCCGTTCAATTTAATCTATAACTTATTGAGCTACACCGTCCATCGTACGGTAATACACCAATTTAATAAGTGGAAACCTAAATATGCAAACCTTCTCAATAAGACAATTTTTAGATAAATTGAGAAAAATATAGATAGCTCGAACTGGGAATTGAACCCAGACCATGTCGGTATCGCGCCGATTGCTCTACCAGTTGAGCTATTCGGCACTATACTATATTCCGTTCAATTTAATCTATAACTTATTGAGCCACACCGTCCATCGTACGGTAATACACCAATTTAATAAGTGGAAACCTAAACATGCAAACCTTCTCAATAAGACAATTTATAGATAAATTGAGAAAAATATAGATAGCCTGAACTGGGAATTGAACCCAGACCATGTCGGTATCGCGCCGATTGCTCTACCAGTTGAGCTATCCAGCACTATAATATATTCCGTTCATTTTAATCTATAACTTATTGAGCCACACCGTCCATCGTACGGTAATGAACCAATTTAATAAGTGGAAACCTAAACATGCAAACCTTCTCAATAAGACAATTTATAGATAAATTGAAAAAAATATAGATGGCCCGAACTGGGAATCGAACCCAGACCATGTCGGTATCGCGCTGATTGCTCTACCAGTTGAGCTATCCGGCACTATACTATATTCCGTTCAATTTAATCTATAACTTATTGAGCTACACCGTCCATCGTACGGTCATACACCAATTTAATGAGTGGAAACCTAAACATGCAAACCTTCTCAATAAGACAATTTATAGATAAATTGAGAAAAATATAGATAGCCTGAACTGGGAATTGAACCCAGACCATGTCGGTATCGCGCCGATTGCTCTACCAGTTGAGCTATCCGGCACTATACTATATTCCGTTCAATTTAATCTATAACTTATTGAGCCACACCGTCCATCGTACGGTAATACACCAATTTAATAAGTGGAAACCTAAACATGCAAACCTTTTAAACAAGACAATTTATAGATGAATTGAGAAAAATATAGATAGCCCGAACTGGGAATCGAACCCAGACCATGTCGGTATCGCGCCGATTGCTTGACCAGTTCAGCTATCCGGCACTATACTATATTCCGTTCAATTTAATCTATAACTTATTGAGCCACACCGTCCATCGTACAGTAATACACCAGTTTAATAAGTGGAAACCTAAACATGCAAACCTTCTCAATAAGGAAATTTATAGATGAATTGAGAAAAATATAGATAGCCTGAACGCGGAATCGGACCCACACCATGTCGGTATCGCGCCGATTGCTCTACCAGTTGAGCTATCCGGCACTATACTATATTCCGTTCAATTTAATCTATAACTTAATGAGCCACACCGTCCATCGTACGGTAATACACCAGTTTAATAAGTGGAAACCTAAACATGCAAACCTTTTCAATAAGACAATTTATAAATAAATTGAGAAAAATATGCATAGCCCGAACTCGGAATCGGACCCACACCATGTCGGTATCGCGCCGATTGCTCTCTCAGTTGAGCTATCCGGCACTATAGTATATTCCGTTCAATTTAATCTATAACTTATTGAGCCACACCGTCCATCGTATTGTAATACACCAATTTAATAACTGGAATCCTAAACATGCAAACCTTCTCAATAAGACAATTTATAGATAAATTGAGAAAAATATAGATAGCCCGAACTGGGAATCGAACCCAAACCATGTCGGTATTGCGCCGATTGCTCTACCAGTTAAGCTATTCGGCACTATACCATATTCCGTTCAATTTAATCTATAACTTATTGAGCCACACCGTCCATCGTACGGTAATACACCAATTTAATAAGTGGAATCCTAAACATGCAAACCTTCTCAATGAGACAATTTATAGATAAATTGAGAAAAATATAGATAGCCCGAACTGGGAATCGAACCCAAACCTTGTCAGTATTGCGCCGATTGCTCTACCAGTTGAGCTTACCGGCACTATACTATATTCCGTTCAATTCAATCTATAACTTATTAAGCCACACCGTCCATCGTACGGTAATACACCAATTTACTAAGTGGAAACCTAAACATGCAAACCTTCTCAATGAGACAATTTATAGATAAATTGAGAAAAATATAGATAGCCTGAACTGGGAATCGAACCCAGACCATGTCGGTATCACGCCGATTGCTTTACCAGTTGAGCTATCCGGCACTATTCTATATTCCGTTCAATTTCATCTGTAACTTATTGCGCCACACCGTCCATCGTACGGTCATACACCAATTTAATAAGTGGAAACCTAAACATGCAAACCTTCTCAATAAGACAATTCATAGATAAATTGAAAAAAATATAGATGGCCCGAACTGGGAATCGAACCCAGACCATGTCGGTATCGCGCTGATTGCTCTACCAGTTGAGCTATCCGGCACTATACTATATTCCGTTCAATTTAATCTATAACTTATTGAGCCACACCGTCCATCGTACGGTAATACACCAATTTAATAAGTGGAAACCTAAACATTCAAACCTTCTCAATAAGACAATTTATAGATAAATTGAGAAAAATATAGATAGCCTGAACTGGGAATTGAACCCAGACCATGTCGGTATCGCGCCGATTGCTCTACCAGTTGAGCTATCCGGCACTATACTATATTCCGTTCAATTTAATCTATTACTTATTGAGCCACACCGTCCATCGTACGGTAATACACCAATTTAATAAGTGGAAACCTAAACATGCAAAGCTTTTCAACAAGACAATTTATAGATGAATTGAGAAAAATATAGATAGCCCGAACTGGGAATCGAACCCAGACCATGTCAGTATCGCGCCGATTGCTTGACCAGTTGAGCTATCCGGCACTATACTATATTCCGTTCAATTTAATCTATAACTTATTGAGCCACACCGTCCATCGTACGGTAATACACCAGTTTAATAAGTGGAAACCTAAACATGCAAACCTTTTCAATAAGACAATTTATAAATAAATTGAGAAAAATATACATAGCCCGAACTCGGAATCGGACCCACAGCATGTCGGTATCGCGCCGATTGCTCTACCAGTTGAGCTATCCGGCACTATAGTATATTCCGTTCAATTTAATCTATAACTTATTGAGCCACACCGTCCATCGAACGGTAATACACCAATTTACTACGTGGAAACCTAAACATGCAAACCATCTCAATAAGACAATTTATAGATAAATTGAAAAAAATATAGATAGCCCGAACTGGGAATCAAACCCAGACCATGTTGGTATCACGCCGATTGCTCTTCCAGTTGAGCTATCCGGCACTATACTATATTCCGTTCAATTGTATCTATAACTTATTGAGCCACACCTCCATCGTACGGTAATACACCAATTTAATAAGTGGAAACCTAAACATGCAAACCTTCTCAATGAGACAATTTATAGATAAATTGAGAAAAATATAGATAGCCCGAACTGGGAATCGAACCCAGACCATGTCGGTATCACGCCGATTGCTCTTCCAGTTGAGCTATTCGGCACTATACTATATTCCGTTCAATTGTATCTATAACTTATTGAGCCACACCGTCCATCGTACGGTAATACACTACTTTAATAAGTGGAAACCTAATCATGCAAACCTTCTCAATAAGACAATTTATAGATAAATTGAGAAAAATATAGATAGCCCGAACTGGGAATCGAACCCAGACCATGTCGGTATCACGCCGATTGCTTTACCAGTTGAGCTATCCGGCACTATTCTATATTCCGTTCAATTTCATCTGTAACTTATTGAGCCACACCGTCCATCGGAAGGTAATACAGCAATTTAATAAGTGGAAACCTCAACATGCAAACCTTCACAATAAGACAATTTATAAATAAATTGAGAAAAGTATAGATGGCCCGAACTGGGAATCGAACCCACACCATGTCGGTATCGCGCCGACTGCTCTACCAGTTGTGCTATCCGGCACTATAGTATATTCCGTTCAATTTAATCTATAACTTATTGAGCCACACCGTCCATCGAACGGTAATACACCAATTTACTACGTGGAAACCTAAACATGCAAACCATCTCAATAAGACAATTTATAGATAAATTGAAAAAAATATAGATAGCCCGAACTGGGAATCGAACCCAGACTATGTTGGTATCACGCCGATTGCTCTTCCAGTTGAGCTATCCGGCACTATACTATATTCCGTTCAATTGTATCTATAACTTATTGAGCTACACCTCCATCGTACGGTAATACACCAATTTAATAAGTGGAAACCTAAACATGCAAACCTTCTCAATGAGACAATTTATAGATAAATTGAGAAAAATATAGATAGCCCGAACTGGGAATCGAACCCAGACCATGTCGGTATCACGCCGATTGCTCTTCCAGTTGAGCTATTCGGCACTATACTATATTCCGTTCAATTGTATCTATAACTTATTGAGCCACACCGTCCATCGTACGGTAATACACTAATTTAATAAGTGGAAACCTAATCATGCAAACCTTCTCAATAAGACAATTTATAGATAAATTGAGAAAAATATAGATAGCCCGAACTGGGAATCGAACCCAGACCATGTCGGTATCACGCCGATTGCTTTACCAGTTGAGCTATCCGGCACTATTCTATATTCCGTTCACTTTCATCTGTAACTTATTGAGCCACACCGTCCATCGGAAGGTAATACAGCAATTTAATAAGTGGAAACCTCAACATGCAAACCTTCACAATAAGACAATTTATAAATAAATTGAGAAAAGTATAGATGGCCCGAACTGGGAATCGAACCCACACCATGTCGGTATCGCGCCGACTGCTCTACCAGTTGTGCTATCCAGCACTTTACTATATTACGTTCAATAAAATCTATAACTCATTGAGCCACATCGTCCATCGTACGGTAATACACCAATTTAATAAGTGGAAACCTAAATATGCAAACCTTCTCAATAAGACAATTTTTAGATAAATTGAGAAAAATATAGATAGCTCGAACTGGGAATTGAACCCAGACCATGTCGGTATCGCGCCGATTGCTCTACCAGTTGAGCTATCCAGCACTATAATATATTCCGTTCATTTTAATCTATAACTTATTGAGCCACACCGTCCATCGTACGGTAATACACCAATTTAATAAGTGGAAACCTAAACATGCAAACCTTCTCAATAAGACAATTTATAGATAAATTAAGAAAAATATAGATGGCCCGAACTGGGAATCGAACCCAGACCATGTCGGTATCGCAATGATTGCTCTACCAGTTGAGCTATCCGGCACTATACTATATTCCGTTCAATTTAATCTATAACTCATTGAGCCACATCGTCCATCGTACGGTAATACACCAATTTAATAAGTGGAAACCTAAACATGCAAACCTTCTCAATAAGACAATTTATAGATAAATTAAAAAAAATATAGATGGCCCAAACTGGGAATCGAACCCAGACCGTGTCGGTATCGCGCTGATTGCTCTACCAGTTGAGCTATCCGGCACTATACTATATTCCGTTCAATTTAATCTATAACTCATTGAGCTACACCGTTTATCGTACGGTAATACACCAATTTAATAAGTGGAAACCTAAATATGCAAACCTTCTCAATAAGACAATTTTTAGATAAATTGAGAAAAATATAGATAGCTCGAACTGGGAATTGAACCCAGACCATGTCGGTATCGCGCCGATTGCTCTACCAGTTGAGCTATCCAGCACTATAATATATTCCGTTCATTTTAATCTATAACTTATTGAGCTACACCGTCTATCGTACGGTCATACACCAATTTAATAAGTGGAAACCTAAACATGCAAACCTTCTCAATAAGACAATTTTTAGATAAATTGAGAAAAATATAGATAGCTCCAACTGGGAATCGAACCCAGACCATGTCGGTATCGCGCCGATTGCTCTACCAGTTGAGCTATTCGGCACTATATTATATTCCGTTCAATTTAATCTATAACTTATTGAGCAACACCGTCCATCGTACGGTCATACACCAATTTAATAAGTGGAAACCTAAACATGCAAACCTTCTCAATAAGACAATTTTTAGATAAATTAAGAAAAATATAGATAGCTCGAACTGGGAATCGAACCCAGACCATGTCGGTATCGCGCCGATTGCTCTACCAGTTGAGCTATTCGGCGCTATACTATATTCCGTTCAATTTAATCTATAACTTATTGAGCCACACCGTCCATCGTACGGTAATACACCAATTTACTAAGTAGAAACCTAAACATGCAAACCTTCTCAATGAGACAATTTATAGATAAATTGAGAAAAATATAGATAGCCCGAACTGGGAATCGAACCCAGACCATGTCGGTATCACGCCGATTGCTCTTCCAGTTGAGCTATCCGGCACTATACTATATTCCGTTCAATTGTATCTATAACTTATTGAGCCACACCGTCCATCGTACGGTAATACACCAATTTAATAAGTGGAAACCTAATCATGCAAACCTTCTCAATAAGACAATTTATAGATAAATTGAGAAAAATATAGATAGCCCGAACTGGGAATCGAACCCAGACCATGTCGGTATCACGCCGATTGCTTTACCAGTTGAGCTATCCGGCACTATTCTATATTCCGTTCAATTTCATCTGTAACTTATTGAGCCACACCGTCCATCGGAAGGTAATACACCAATTTAATAAGTGGAAATCTCAACATGCAAACCTTCACAATAAGACAATTTATAAATAAATTGAGAAAAGTATAGATGGCCCGAACTGGGAATCGAACCCACACCATGTTGGTATCGCGCCGACTGCTCTACCAGTTGTGCTATCCAGCACTTTACTATATTACGTTCAATAAAATCTATAACTCATTGAGCCACATCGTCCATCGTACGGTAATACACCAATTTAATAAGTGGAAACCTAAACATGCAAACCTTCTCAATAAGACAATTTATAGATAAATTAAAAAAAATATAGATGGCCCGAACTGGGAATCGAACCCAGACCATGTCGGTATCGCGCTGATTGCTCTACCAGTTGAGCTATCCGGCACTATACTATATTCCGTTCAATTTAATCTATAACTCATTGAGCCACATCGTCCATCGTACGGTAATACACCAATTTAATAAGTGGAAACCTAAACATGCAAACCTTCTCAATAAGACAATTTATAGATAAATTAAAAAAAATATAGATGGCCCAAACTGGGAATCGAACCCAGACCATGTCGGTATCGCGCTGATTGCTCTACCAGTTGAGCTATCCGGCACTATACTATATTCCGTTCAATTTAATCTATAACTCATTGAGCTACACCGTTTATCGTACGGTAATACACCAATTTAATAAGTGGAAACCTAAATATGCAAACCTTCTCAATAAGACAATTTTTAGATAAATTGAGAAAAATATAGATAGCTCGAACTGGGAATTGAACCCAGACCATGTCGGTATCGCGCCGATTGCTCTACCAGTTGAGCTATCCAGCACTATAATATATTCCGTTCATTTTAATCTATAACTTATTGAGCTACACCGTCTATCGTACGGTCATACACCAATTTAATAAGTGGAAACCTAAACATGCAAACCTTCTCAATAAGACAATTTTTAGATAAATTGAGAAAAATATAGATAGCTCGAACTGGGAATCGAACCCAGACCATGTCGGTATCGCGCCGATTGCTCTACCAGTTGAGCTATTCGGCACTATATTATATTCCGTTCAATTTAATCTATAACTTATTGAGCCACACCGTCCATCGTACGGTCATACACCAATTTAATAAGTGGAAACCTAAACATGCAAACCTTCTCAATAAGACAATTTTTAGATAAATTAAGAAAAATATAGATAGCTCGAACTGGGAATCGAACCCAGACCATGTCGGTATCGCGCCGATTGCTCTACCAGTTGAGCTATTCGGCGCTATACTATATTCCGTTCAATTTAATCTATAACTGATTGAGCCACACCGTCCATCGTACGGTAATACACCAATTTCCTAAGTAGAAACCTAAACATGCAAACCTTCTCAATGAGACAATTTATAGATAAATTGAGAAAAATATAGATAGCCCGAACTGGGAATCGAACCCAGACCATGTCGGTATCACGCCGATTGCTCTTCCAGTTGAGCTATCCGGCACTATACTATATTCCGTTCAATTTAATCTATAACTTATTGAGCTACACCGTCCATCGTACGGTCATACACCAATTTAATGAGTGGAAACCTAAACATGCAAACCTTCTCAATAAGACAATTTATAGATAAATTGAGAAAAATATAGATAGCCTGAACTGGGAATTGAACCCAGACCATGTCGGTATCGCGCCGATTGCTCTACCAGTTGAGCTATCCGGCACTATACTATATTCCGTTCAATTTAATCTATAACTTATTGAGCCACACCGTCCATCGTACGGTAATACACCAATTTAATAAGTGGAAACCTAAACATGCAAACCTTTTAAACAAGACAATTTATAGATGAATTGAGAAAAATATAGATAGCCCGAACTGGGAATCGAACCCAGACCATGTCGGTATCGCGCCGATTGCTTGACCAGTTCAGCTATCCGGCACTATACTATATTCCGTTCAATTTAATCTATAACTTATTGAGCCACACCGTCCATCGTACAGTAATACACCAGTTTAATAAGTGGAAACCTAAACATGCAAACCTTCTCAATAAGGAAATTTATAGATGAATTGAGAAAAATATAGATAGCCTGAACGCGGAATCGGACCCACACCATGTCGGTATCGCGCCGATTGCTCTACCAGTTGAGCTATCCGGCACTATACTATATTCCGTTCAATTTAATCTATAACTTAATGAGCCACACCGTCCATCGTACGGTAATACACCAGTTTAATAAGTGGAAACCTAAACATGCAAACCTTTTCAATAAGACAATTTATAAATAAATTGAGAAAAATATACATAGCCCGAACTCGGAATCGGACCCACACCATGTCGGTATCGCGCCGATTGCTCTCTCAGTTGAGCTATCCGGCACTATAGTATATTCCGTTCAATTTAATCTATAACTTATTGAGCCACACCGTCCATCGTATTGTAATACACCAATTTAATAAGTGGAATCCTAAACATGCAAACCTTCTCAATAAGACAATTTATAGATAAATTGAGAAAAATATAGATAGCCCGAACTGGGAATCGAACCCAAACCATGTCGGTATTGCGCCGATTGCTCTACCAGTTAAGCTATTCGGCACTATACCATATTCCGTTCAATTTAATCTATAACTTATTGAGCCACACCGTCCATCGTACGGTAATACACCAATTTAATAAGTGGAATCCTAAACATGCAAACCTTCTCAATGAGACAATTTATAGATAAATTGAGAAAAATATAGATAGCCCGAACTGGGAATCGAACCCAAACCTTGTCAGTATTGCGCCGATTGCTCTACCAGTTGAGCTTACCGGCACTATACTATATTCCGTTCAATTCAATCTATAACTTATTGAGCCACACCGTCCATCGTACGGTAATACACCAATTTACTAAGTGGAAACCTAAACATGCAAACCTTCTCAATGAGACAATTTATAGATAAATTGAGAAAAATATAGATAGCCTGAACTGGGAATCGAACCCAGACCATGTCGGTATCACGCCGATTGCTTTACCAGTTGAGCTATCCGGCACTATTCTATATTCCGTTCAATTTCATCTGTAACTTATTGCGCCACACCGTCCATCGTACGGTCATACACCAATTTAATAAGTGGAAACCTAAACATGCAAACCTTCTCAATAAGACAATTCATAGATAAATTGAAAAAAATATAGATGGCCCGAACTGGGAATCGAACCCAGACCATGTCGGTATCGCGCTGATTGCTCTACCAGTTGAGCTATCCGGCACTATACTATATTCCGTTCAATTTAATCTATAACTTATTGAGCTACACCGTCCATCGTACGGTCATACACCAATTTAATAAGTGGAAACCTAAACATGCAAACCTTCTCAATAAGACAATTTTTAGATACATTAAGAAAAATATAGATAGCTCGAACTGGGAATCGAACCCAGACCATGTCGGTATCGCGCCGATTGCTCTACCAGTTGAGCTATTCGGCGCTATACTATATTCCGTTCAATTTAATCTATAACTTATTGAGCCACACCGTCCATCGTACGGTAATACACCAATTTAATAAGTGGAAACCTAAACATTCAAACCTTCTCAATAAGACAATTTATAGATAAATTGAGAAAAATATAGATAGCCTGAACTGGGAATTGAACCCAGACCATGTCGGTATCGCGCCGATTGCTCTACCAGTTGAGCTATCCGGCACTATACTATATTCCGTTCAATTTAATCTATTACTTATTGAGCCACACCGTCCATCGTACGGTAATACACCAATTTAATAAGTGGAAACCTAAACATGCAAACCTTCTCAATAAGACAATTTATAGATAAATTGAGAAAAATATAGATAGCCCGAACTGAGAATCGAACCCAGACCATGTCGGTATCACGCCGATTGCTCTACCAGCTGAGCTATCCGGCACTATACTATATTCCGTTCAATTTAATCTATAACTTATTGAGCCACACCGTCCATCGTACGGTAATACATCAATTTAATAATTGGAAACCTAAACATGCAAACCTTCTCAATAGGACAATTCATAGATAAATTGAGAAAAATATAGATAGCCCGAACTGGGAATCGAACCCAGACCATGTCGGTATCGCGCTGATTGCTCTACCAGTTGAGCTATTCGGCACTATACTATATTCCGTTCAATTTAATCTAGAACTTATTGAGCCACACCGTCCATCGTAGGGTAATACACCAATTTAATAAGTGGAAACCTAAACATGCAAACCTTCTCAATAAGACAATTTATAGATAAATTGAGAAAAATATAGATAGCCCGAACTGGGAATCGAACCCAGACCATGTCGGTATCACGCCGATTGCTCTTCCAGTTGAGCTATCCGGCACTATACTATATTCCGTTCAATTTAATCTATAACTTATTGAGCCACACCGTCCATCGTACGGTAATACACCAGTTTAATAAGTGGAAACCTAAACATGCAAACCTTTTCAATAAGACAATTTATAAATAAATTGAGAAAAATATACATAGCCCGAACTCGGAATCGGACCCACAGCATGTCGGTATCGTGCCGATTGCTCTACCAGTTGAGCTATCCGGCACTATAGTATATTCCGTTCAATTTAATCTATAACTTATTGAGCCACACCGTCCATCGAACGGTAATACACCAATTTACTACGTGGAAACCTAAACATGCAAACCATCTCAATAAAACAATTTATAGATAAATTGAAAAAAATATAGATAGCCCGAACTGGGAATCGAACCCAGACCATGTTGGTATCACGCCGATTGCTCTTCCAGTTGAGCTATCCGGCACTATACTATATTCCGTTCAATTGTATCTATAACTTATTGAGCCACACCTCCATCGTACGGTAATACACCAATTTAATAAGTGGAAACCTAAACATGCAAACCTTCTCAATGAGACAATTTATAGATAAATTGAGAAAAATATAGATAGCCCGAACTGGGAATCGAACCCAGACCATGTCGGTATCACGCCGATTGCTCTTCCAGTTGAGCTATTCGGCACTATACTATATTCCGTTCAATTGTATCTATAACTTATTGAGCCACACCGTCCATCGTACGGTAATACACTACTTTAATAAGTGGAAACCTAATCATGCAAACCTTCTCAATAAGACAATTTATAGATAAATTGAGAAAAATATAGATAGCCCGAACTGGGAATCGAACCCAGACCATGTCGGTATCACGCCGATTGCTTTACCAGTTGAGCTATCCGGCACTATTCTATATTCCGTTCAATTTCATCTGTAACTTATTGAGCCACACCGTCCATCGGAAGGTAATACAGCAATTTAATAAGTGGAAACCTCAACATGCAAACCTTCACAATAAGACAATTTATAAATAAATTGAGAAAAGTATAGATGGCCCGAACTGGGAATCGAACCCACACCATGTCGGTATCGCGCCGACTGCTCTACCAGTTGTGCTATCCGGCACTATAGTATATTCCGTTCAATTTAATCTATAACTTATTGAGCCACACCGTCCATCGAACGGTAATACACCAATTTACTACGTGGAAACCTAAACATGCAAACCATCTCAATAAGACAATTTATAGATAAATTGAAAAAAATATAGATAGCCCGAACTGGGAATCGAACCCAGACCATGTTGGTATCACGCCGATTGCTCTTCCAGTTGAGCTATCCGGCACTATACTATATTCCGTTCAATTGTATCTATAACTTATTGAGCCACACCTCCATCGTACGGTAATACACCAATTTAATAAGTGGAAACCTAAATATGCAAACCTTCTCAATAAGACAATTTTTAGATAAATTGAGAAAAATATAGATAGCTCGAACTGGGAATTGAACCCAGACCATGTCGGTATCGAGCCGATTGCTCTACCAGTTGAGCTATCCAGCACTATAATATATTCCGTTCATTTTAATCTATAACTTATTGAGCTACACCGTCTATCGTACGGTCATACACCAATTTAATAAGTGGAAACCTAAACATGCAAACCTTCTCAATAAGACAATTTTTAGATAAATTGAGAAAAATATAGATAGCTTGAACTGGGAATCGAACCCAGACCATGTCGGTATCGCGCCGATTGCTCTACCAGTTGAGCTATTCGGCACTATATTATATTCCGTTCAATTTAATCTATAACTTATTGAGCAACACCGTCCATCGTACGGTCATACACCAATTTAATAAGTGGAAACCTAAACATGCAAACCTTCTCAATAAGACAATTTTTAGATAAATTAAGAAAAATATAGATAGCTCGAACTGGGAATCGAACCCAGACCATGTCGGTATCGCGCCGATTGCTCTACCAGTTGAGCTATTCGGCGCTATACTATATTCCGTTCAATTTAATCTATAACTTATTGAGCCACACCGTCCATCGTACGGTAATACACCAATTTACTAAGTAGAAACCTAAACATGCAAACCTTCTCAATGAGACAATTTATAGATAAATTGAGAAAAATATAGATAGCCCGAACTGGGAATCGAACCCAGACCATGTCGGTATCACGCCGATTGCTCTTCCAGTTGAGCTATCCGGCACTATACTATATTCCGTTCAATTGTATCTATAACTTATTGAGCCACGACGTCCATCGTACGGTAATACACCAATTTAATAAGTGGAAACCTAATCATGCAAACCTTCTCAATAAGACAATTTATAGATAAATTGAGAAAAATATAGATAGCCCGAACTGGGAATCGAACCCAGACCATGTCGGTATCACGCCGATTGCTTTACCAGTTGAGCTATCCGGCACTATTCTATATTCCGTTCAATTTCATCTGTAACTTATTGAGCCACACCGTCCATCGGAAGGTAATACACCAATTTAATAAGTGGAAATCTCAACATACAAACCTTCACAATAAGACAATTTATAAATAAATTGAGAAAAGTATAGATGGCCCGAACTGGGAATCGAACCCACACCATGTTGGTATCGCGCCGACTGCTCTACCAGTTGTGCTATCCAGCACTTTACTATATTACGTTCAATAAAATCTATAACTCATTGAGCCACATCGTCCATCGTACGGTAATACACCAATTTAATAAGTGGAAACCTAAACATGCAAACCTTCTCAATAAGACAATTTATAGATAAATTAAAAAAAATATAGATGGCCCGAACTGGGAATCGAACCCAGACCATGTCGGTATCGCGCTGATTGCTCTACCAGTTGAGCTATCCGGCACTATACTATATTCCGTTCAATTTAATCTATAACTTATTGAGCCACATCGTCCATCGTACGGTAATACACCAATTTAATAAGTGGAAACCTAAACATGCAAACCTTCTCGATAAGACAATTTATAGATAAATTAAAAAAAATATAGATGGCCCAAACTGGGAATCGAACCCAGACCATGTCGGTATCGCGCTGATTGCTCTACCAGTTGAGCTATCCGGCACTATACTATATTCCGTTCAATTTAATCTATAACTCATTGAGCTACACCGTTTATCGTACGGTAATACACCAATTTAATAAGTGGAAACCTAAATATGCAAACCTTCTCAATAAGACAATTTTTAGATAAATTGAGAAAAATATAGATAGCTCGAACTGGGAATTGAACCCAGACCATGTCGGTATCGCGCCGATTGCTCTACCAGTTGAGCTATCCAGCACTATAATATATTCCGTTCATTTTAATCTATAACTTATTGAGCTACACCGTCTATCGTACGGTCATACACCAATTTAATAAGTGGAAACCTAAACATGCAAACCTTCTCAATAAGACAATTTTTAGATAAATTGAGAAAAATATAGATAGCTCGAACTGGGAATCGAACCCAGACCATGTCGGTATCGCGCCGATTGCTCTACCAGTTGAGCTATTCGGCACTATATTATATTCCGTTCAATTTAATCTATAACTTATTGAGCCACACCGTCCATCGTACGGTCATACACCAATTTAATAAGTGGAAACCTAAACATGCAAACCTTCTCAATAAGACAATTTTTAGATAAATTAAGAAAAATATAGATAGCTCGAACTGGGAATCGAACCCAGACCATGTCGGTATCGCGCCGATTGCTCTACCAGTTGAGCTATTCGGCGCTATACTATATTCCGTTCAATTTAATCTATAACTGATTGAGCCACACCGTCCATCGTACGGTAATACACCAATTTCCTAAGTAGAAACCTAAACATGCAAACCTTCTCAATGAGACAATTTATAGATAAATTGAGAAAAATATAGATAGCCCGAACTGGGAATCGAACCCAGACCATGTCGGTATCACGCCGATTGCTCTTCCAGTTGAGCTATCCGGCACTATACTATATTCCGTTTAATTGTATCTATAACTTATTGAGCCACACCGTCCATCGTACGGTAATACACCAATTTAATAAGTGGAAACCTAATCATGCAAACCTTCTCAATAAGACAATTTATAGATAAATTGAGAAAAATATAGATAGCCCGAACTGGGAATCGAACCCAGACCATGTCGGTATCACGCCGATTGCTTTACCAGTTGAGCTATCCGGCACTATTCTATATTCCGTTCAATTTCATCTGTAACTTATTGAGCCACACCGTCCATCGGAAGGTAATACACCAATTTAATAAGTGGAAACCTCAACATGCAAACCTTCACAATAAGACAATTTATAAATAAATTGAGAAAAGTATAGATGGCCCGAACTGGGAATCGAACCCACACCATGTTGGTATCGCGCCGACTGCTCTACCAGTTGTGCTATCCAGCACTTTACTATATTACGTTCAATAAAATCTATAACTCATTGAGCCACATCGTCCATCGTACGGTAATACACCAATTTAATAAGTGGAAACCTAAACATGCAAACCTTCTCAATAAGACAATTTATAGATAAATTAAAAAAAATATAGATGGCCCGAACTGGGAATCGAACCCAGACCATGTCGGTATCGCGCTGATTGCTCTACCAGTTGAGCTATCCGGCACTATACTATATTCCGTTCAATTTAATCTATAACTCATTGAGCTACACCGTCCATCGTACGGTAATACACCAATTTAATAAGTGGAAACCTAAATATGCAAACCTTCTCAATAAGACAATTTTTAGATAAATTGAGAAAAATATAGATAGCTCGAACTGGGAATTGAACCCAGACCATGTCGGTATCGCGCCGATTGCTCTACCAGTTGAGCTATCCAGCACTATAATATATTCCGTTCATTTTAATCTATAACTTATTGAGCCACACCGTCCATCGTACGGTAATACACCAATTTAATAAGTGGAAACCTAAACATGCAAACCTTCTCAATAAGACAATTTATAGATAAATTGAAAAAAATATAGATGGCCCGAACTGGAAATCGAACCCAGACCATGTCAGTATCGCGCCGATTGCTTGACCAGTTGAGCTATCCGGCACTATACTATATTCCGTTCAATTTAATCTATAACTTATTGAGCCACACCGTCCATCGTACGGTAATACACCAGTTTAATAAGTGGAAACCTAAACATGCAAACCTTTTCAATAAGACAATTTATAAATAAATTGAGAAAAATATACATAGCCCGAACTCGGAATCGGACCCACAGCATGTCGGTATCGCGCCGATTGCTCTACCAGTTGAGCTATCCGGCACTATAGTATATTCCGTTCAATTTAATCTATAACTTATTGAGCCACACCGTCCATCGAACGGTAATACACCAATTTACTACGTGGAAACCTAAACATGCAAACCATCTCAATAAGACAATTTATAGATAAATTGAAAAAAATATAGATAGCCCGAACTGGGAATCGAACCCAGACCATGTTGGTATCACGCCGATTGCTCTTCCAGTTGAGCTATCCGGCACTATACTATATTCCGTTCAATTTAATCTATAACTTATTGAGCTACACCGTCCATCGTACGGTAATACACCAATTTAATAAGTGGAAACCTAAATATGCAAACCTTCTCAATAAGACAATTTTTAGATAAATTGAGAAAAATATAGATAGCTCGAACTGGGAATTGAACCCAGACCATGTCGGTATCGCGCCGATTGCTCTACCAGTTGAGCTATCCAGCACTATAATATATTCCGTTCATTTTAATCTATAACTTATTGAGCCACACCGTCCATCGTACGGTAATACACCAATTTAATAAGTGGAAACCTAAACATGCAAACCTTCTCAATAAGACAATTTATAGATAAATTGAAAAAAATATAGATGGCCCGAACTGGAAATCGAACCCAGACCATGTCGGTATCGCGCTGATTGCTCTACCAGTTGAGCTATCCGGCACTATACTATATTCCGTTCAATTTAATCTATAACTTATTGAGCTACACCGTCCATCGTACGGTCATACACCAATTTAATAAGTGGAAACCTAAACATGCAAACCTTCTCAATAAGACAATTTTTAGATAAATTGAGAAAAATATAGATAGCTCGAACTGGGAATCGAACCCAGACCATGTCGGTATCGCGCCGATTGCTCTACCAGTTGAGCTATTCGGCACTATATTATATTCCGTTCAAATTAATCTATAACTTATTGAGCCACACCGTCCATCGTACGGTCATACACCAATTTAATAAGTGGAAACCTAAACATGCAAACCTTCTCAATAAGACAATTTTTAGATAAATTAAGAAAAATATAGATAGCTCGAACTGGGAATCGAACCCAGACCATGTCGGTATCGCGCCGATTGCTCTACCAGTTGAGCTATTCGGCGCTATACTATATTCCGTTCAATTTAATCTATAACTTATTGAGCCACACCGTCCATCGTACGGTAATACACCAATTTAATAAGTGGAAACCTAAACATGCAAACCTTCTCAATAAGACAATTTATAGATAAATTGAGAAAAATATAGATAGCCTGAACTGGGAATTGAACCCAGACCATGTCGGTATCGCGCCGATTGCTCTACCAGTTGAGCTATCTGGCACTATACTATATTCCGTTCAATTTAATCTATTACTTATTGAGCCACACCGTCCATCGTACGGTAATACACCAATTTAATAAGTGGAAACCTAAACATGCAAAGCTTTTCAACAAGACAATTTATAGATGAATTGAGAAAAATATAGATAGCCCGAACTGGGAATCGAACCCAGACCATGTCAGTATCGCGCCGATTGCTTGACCAGTTGAGCTATCCGGCACTATACTATATTCCGTTCAATTTAATCTATAACTTATTGAGCCACACCGTCCATCGTACGGTAATACACCAGTTTAATAAGTGGAAACCTAAACATGCAAACCTTTTCAATAAGACAATTTATAAATAAATTGACAAAAATATACATAGCCCGAACTCGGAATCGGACCCACAGCATGTCGGTATCGCGCCGATTGCTCTACCAGTTGAGCTATCCGGCACTATAGTATATTCCGTTCAATTTAATCTATAACTTATTGAGCCACACCGTCCATCGAACGGTAATACACCAATTTACTACGTGGAAACCTAAACATGCAAACCATCTCAATAAGACAATTTATAGATAAATTGAAAAAAATATAGATAGCCCGAACTGGGAATCGAACCCAGACCATGTTGGTATCACGCCGATTGCTCTTCCAGTTGAGCTATCCGGCACTATACTATATTCCGTTCAATTGTATCTATAACTTATTGAGCCACACCTCCATCGTACGGTAATACACCAATTTAATAAGTGGAAACCTAAACATGCAAACCTTCTCAATAAGACAATTTATAGATAAATTGAGAAAAATATAGATAGCCCGAACTGGGAATCGAACCCAGACCATGTCGGTATCGCGCCGACTGCTCTACCAGTTGTGCTATCCAACACTATACTATATTACGTTCAATTTAATCTATAACTCGTTGAGCCACATCGTCCATCGTACGGTAATACACCAATTTAATAAGTGGAAACCTAAACATGCAAACCTTCTCAATAAGACAATTTATGAATAAATTGAGAAAAATATAGATAGCCCAAACTAAGAATCGAACCCAGACCATGTCGGTATCGCGCCGATTGCTCTACCAGTTGAGCTATCCAGCACTATAATATATTCCGTTCATTTTAATCTATAACTTATTGAGCCACACCGTCCATCGTACGGTAATACACCAATTTAATAAGTGGAAACCTAAACATGCAAACCTCTTCAATAAGACAATTTATAGATAAATTGAAAAAAATATAGATGGCCCGAACTGGAAATCGAACCCAGACCATGTCGGTATCGCGCTGATTGCTCTACCAGTTGAGCTATCCGGCACTATACTATATTCCGTTCAATTTAATCTATAACTTATTGAGCTACACCGTCCATCGTACGGTCATACACCAATTTAATAAGTGGAAACCTAAACATGCAAACCTTCTCAATAAGACAATTTTTAGATAAATTGAGAAAAATATAGATAGCTCGAACTGGGAATCGAACCCAGACCATGTCGGTATCGCGCCGATTGCTCTACCAGTTGAGCTATTCGGCACTATATTATATTCCGTTCAATTTATTCTATAACTTATTGAGCCACACCGTCCATCGTACGGTCATACACCAATTTAATAAGTGGAAACCTAAACATGCAAACCTTCTCAATAAGACAATTTTTAGATAAATTAAGAAAAATATAGATAGCTCGAACTGGGAATCGAACCCAGACCATGTCGGTATCGCGCCGATTGCTCTACCAGTTGAGCTATTCGGCGCTATACTATATTCCGTTCAATTTAATCTATAACTTATTGAGCCACACCGTCCATCGTACGGTAATACACCAATTTACTAAGTAGAAACCTAAACATGCAAACCTTCTCAATGAGACAATTTATAGATAAATTGAGAAAAATATAGATAGCCCGAACTGGGAATCGAACCCAGACCATGTCGGTATCACGCCGATTGCTCTTCCAGTTGAGCTATCCGGCACTATACTATATTCCGTTCAATTGTATCTATAACTTATTGAGCCACACCGTCCATCGTACGGTAATACACCAATTCAATAAGTGGAAACCTAATCATGCAAACCTTCTCAATAAGACAATTTATAGATAAATTGAGAAAAATATAGATAGCCCGAACTGGGAATCGAACCCAGACCATGTCGGTATCACGACGATTGCTTTACCAGTTGAGCTATCCGGCACTATTCTATATTCCGTTCAATTTCATCTGTAACTTATTGAGCCACACCGTCCATCGGAAGGTAATACACCAATTTAATAAGTGGAAACCTCAACATGCAAACCTTCACAATAAGACAATTTATAAATAAATTGAGAAAAGTATAGATGCCCCGAACTGGGAGTCGAACCCACACCATGTCGGTATCGCGCCGACTGCTCTACCAGTTGTGCTATCCAGCACTTTACTATATTACGTTCAATAAAATCTATAACTCATTGAGCCACATCGTCCATCGTACGGTAATACTCCATTTAATAAGTGGAAACCTAAACATGCAAACCTTCTCAATAAGACAATTTATAGATAAATTAAAAAAAATATAGATGGCCCGAACTGGGAATCGAACCCAGACCATGTCGGTATCGCGCTGATTGCTCTACCAGTTGAGCTATCCGGCACTATACTATATTCCGTTCAATTTAATCTATAACTCATTGAGCTACACCGTCCATCGTACGGTAATACACCAATTTAATAAGTGGAAACCTAAATATGCAAACTTTCTCAATAAGACAATTTTTAGATAAATTGAGAAAAATATAGATAGCTCGAACTGGGAATTGAACCCAGACCATGTCGGTATCGCGCCGATTGCTCTACCAGTTGAGCTATCCAGCACTATAATATATTCCGTTCATTTTAATCTATAACTTATTGAGCCACACCGTCCATCGTACGGTAATACACCAATTTAATAAGTGGAAACCTAAACATGCAAACCTTCTTAATAAGACAATTTATAGATAAATTAAGAAAAATATAGATGGCCCGAACTGGGAATCGAACCCAGACCATGTCGGTATCGCGCTGATTGCTCTACCAGTTGAGCTATCCGGCACTATACTATATTCCGTTCAATTTAATCTATAACTCATTGAGCCACATCGTCCATCGTACGGTAATACACCAATTTAATAAGTGGAAACCTAAACATGCAAACCTTCTCAATAAGACAATTTATAGATAAATTAAAAAAAATATAGATGGCCCGAACTGGGAATCGAACCCAGACCATGTCGGTATCGCGCTGATTGCTCTACCAGTTGAGCTATCCGGCACTATACTATATTCCGTTCAATTTAATCTATAACTCATTGAGCTACACCGTCCATCGTACGGTAATACACCAATTTAATAAGTGGAAACCTAAATATGCAAACCTTCTCAATAAGACAATTTTTAGATAAATTGAGAAAAATATAGATAGCTCGAACTGGGAATTGAACCCAGACCATGTCGGTATCGCGCCGATTGCTCTACCAGTTGAGCTATCCAGCACTATAATATATTCCGTTCATTTTAATCTATAACTTATTGAGCCACACCGTCCATCGTACGGTAATACACCAATTTAATAAGTGGAAACCTAAACATGCAAACCTTCTCAATAAGACAATTTATAGATAAATTGAAAAAAATATAGATGGCCCGAACTGGAAATCGAACCCAGACCATGTCGGTATCGCGCTGATTGCTCTACCAGTTGAGCTATCCGGCACTATACTATATTCCGTTCAATTTAATCTATAACTTATTGAGCTACACCGTCCATCGTACGGTCATACACCAATTTAATAAGTGGAAACCTAAACATGCAAACCTTCTCAATAAGACAATTTTTAGATAAATTGAGAAAAATATAGATAGCTCGAACTGGGAATCGAACCCAGACCATGTCGGTATCGCGCCGATTGCTCTACCAGTTGAGCTATTCGGCACTATATTATATTCCGTTCAAATTAATCTATAACTTATTGAGCCACACCGTCCATCGTACGGTCATACACCAATTTAATAAGTGGAAACCTAAACATGCAAACCTTCTCAATAAGACAATTTTTAGATAAATTAAGAAAAATATAGATAGCTCGAACTGGGAATCGAACCCAGACCATGTCGGTATCGCGCCGATTGCTCTACCAGTTGAGCTATTCGGCGCTATACTATATTCCGTTCAATTTAATCTATAACTTATTGAGCCACACCGTCCATCGTACGGTAATACACCAATTTAATAAGTGGAAACCTAAACATGCAAACCTTCTCAATAAGACAATTTATAGATAAATTGAGAAAAATATAGATAGCCTGAACTGGGAATTGAACCCAGACCATGTCGGTATCGCGCCGATTGCTCTACCAGTTGAGCTATCTGGCACTATACTATATTCCGTTCAATTTAATCTATTACTTATTGAGCCACACCGTCCATCGTACGGTAATACACCAATTTAATAAGTGGAAACCTAAACATGCAAAGCTTTTCAACAAGACAATTTATAGATGAATTGAGAAAAATATAGATAGCCCGAACTGGGAATCGAACCCAGACCATGTCAGTATCGCGCCGATTGCTTGACCAGTTGAGCTATCCGGCACTATACTATATTCCGTTCAATTTAATCTATAACTTATTGAGCCACACCGTCCATCGTACGGTAATACACCAGTTTAATAAGTGGAAACCTAAACATGCAAACCTTTTCAATAAGACAATTTATAAATAAATTGACAAAAATATACATAGCCCGAACTCGGAATCGGACCCACAGCATGTCGGTATCGCGCCGATTGCTCTACCAGTTGAGCTATCCGGCACTATAGTATATTCCGTTCAATTTAATCTATTACTTATTGAGCCACACCGTCCATCGTACGGTAATACACCGATTTAATAAGTGGAAACCTAAACATGCAAACCATCTCAATAAGACAATTTATAGATAAATTGAAAAAAATATAGATAGCCCGAACTGGGAATCGAACCCAGACCATGTTGGTATCACGCCGATTGCTCTTCCAGTTGAGCTATCCGGCACTATACTATATTCCGTTCAATTGTATCTATAACTTATTGAGCCACACCTCCATCGTACGGTAATACACCAATTTAATAAGTGGAAACCTAAACATGCAAACCTTTTCAATAAGACAATTTATAAATAAATTGACAAAAATATACATAGCCCGAACTCGGAATCGGACCCACAGCATGTCGGTATCGCGCCGATTGCTCTACCAGTTGAGCTATCCGGCACTATAGTATATTCCGTTCAATTTAATCTATAACTTATTGAGCCACACCGTCCATCGAACGGTAATACACCAATTTACTACGTGGAAACCTAAACATGCAAACCATCTCAATAAGACAATTTATAGATAAATTGAAAAAAATATAGATAGCCCGAACTGGGAATCGAACCCAGACCATGTTGGTATCACGCCGATTGCTCTTCCAGTTGAGCTATCCGGCACTATACTATATTCCGTTCAATTGTATCTATAACTTATTGAGCCACACCTCCATCGTACGGTAATACACCAATTTAATAAGTGGAAACCTAAACATGCAAACCTTCTCAATAAGACAATTTATAGATAAATTGAGAAAAATATAGATAGCCCGAACTGGGAATCGAACCCAGACCATGTCGGTATCGCGCCGACTGCTCTACCAGTTGTGCTATCCAGCACTATACTATATTACGTTCAATTTAATCTATAACTCGTTGAGCCACATCGTCCATCGTACGGTAATACACCAATTTAATAAGTGGAAACCTAAACATGCAAACCTTCTCAATAAGACAATTTATAGATAAATTGAGAAAAATATAGATAGCCCGAACTGGGAATCGAACCCAGACCATGTCGGTATCGCGCCGACTGCTCTACCAGTTGTGCTATCCAGCACTATACTATATTACGTTCAATTTAATCTATAACTCGTTGAGCCACATCGTCCATCGTACGGTAATACACCAATTTAATAAGTGGAAACCTAAACATGCAAACCTTCTCAATAAGACAATTTATAGATAAATTGAGAAAAATATAGATAGCCCGAACTGGGAATCGAACCCAGACCATGTCGGTATCACGCCGATTGCTCTACTGGTTAAGCTATCTGGCACTATACTATATTCCGTTCAATTTAATCTATAACATATTGAGCCACACCGTCCATCGTACGGTAATACACCAATTTAATAAGTGGAAACCTAAACATGCAAACCTTCTCAATAAGACAATTTATAGATAAATTGAGAAAAATATAGATAGCCCGAACTGGGAATCGAACCCACACCATGTCGGTATCACGCTGATTGCTCTACTAGTTGAGCTATCTGGCACTATACTATATTCCGTTCAATTTAATCTATAACTTATTGAGCCACACCGTCCATCGTACGGTAATACACCAATTTAATAAGTGGAAACCTAAACATGCAAACCTTTCCAATAAGACAATTTATAAATAAATTGAGAAAAATATACATAGCCCGAACTCGGAATCGGACGCACACCATGTCGGTATCGCGCCGATTGCTCTACCAGTTGAGCTATCCGGCACTATAGTATATTCCGTTCAATTTAATCTATAACTTATTGAGCCACACCGTCCATCTTACGGTAATACACCAATTTAATAAGTGGAATCCTGAACATGCAATGCTTCTCAATAAGACAATTTATAGATAAATTGAAAAAAATATAGATAGCCCGAACTGGGAATCGAACCCAGACCATGTCGGTATCACGCCGATTGCTCTTCCAGTTGAGCTATCCGGCACTATACTATATTCCGTTCAATTGTATCTATAACTTATTGAGCCACACCGTCCATCGTACGGTAATACACCAATTTAATAAGTGGAAACCTAAACATGCAAACCTTCTCAATAAGACAATTTATAGATAAATTGAGAAAAATATAGATAGCCTGAACTGGGAATTGAACCCAGACCATGTCGGTATCGCGCCGATTGCTCTACCAGTTGAGCTATCCGGCACTATACTATATTCCGTTCAATTTAATCTATAACTTATTGAGCCACACCGTCCATCGTACGGTAATACACCAGTTTAATAAGTGGAAACCTAAACATGCAAACCATCTCAATAAGGAAATTTATAGATAAATTGAGAAAAATATACATAGCCTGAACGCGGAATCGGACCCACACCATGTCGGTATCGCGCCGATTGCTCTACCAGTTGAGATATCCGGCACTATACTATATTCCGTTCAATTTAATCTATAACTTATTGAGCCACACCGTCCATCGTACGGTAATACACCAGTTTAATAAGTGGAAACCTAAACATGCAAACCTTTTCAATAAGACAATTTATAAATAAATTGAGAAAAATATAGATAGCCCGAACTGGGAATCGAACCCAAACCATGTCGGTATTGCGCCGATTGCTCTACCAGTTGAGCTATTCGGCACTATACTATATTCCGTTCAATTTAATCTATAACTTATTGAGCCACACCGTCCATTGTACGGTAATACGCAAATTTAATAAGTGGAATCCTAAACATGCAAACCTTCTCAATAAGACAATTTATAGATAAATTGAGAAAAATATAGATAGCCCGAACTGGGAATCGAACCCAGACCATGTCGGTATCGCGCCGACTGCTCTACAAGTTGTGCTATCCAGCACTATACTATATTACGTTCAATTTAATCTATAACTCGTTGAGCCACATCGTCCATCGTACGGTAATACACCAATTTAATAAGTGGAAACCTAAACATGCAAACCTTCTCAATAAGACAATTTATAGATAAATTGAGAAAAATATAGATAGCCCGAACTGGGAATCGAACCCAGACCATGTCGGTATCACGCCGATTGCTCTACTGGTTAAGCTATCTGGCACTATACTATATTCCGTTCAATTTAATCTATAACATATTGAGCCACACCGTCCATCGTACGGTAATACACCAATTTAATAAGTGGAAACCTAAACATGCAAACCTTCTCAATAAGACAATTTATAGATAAATTGAGAAAAATATAGATAGCCCGAACTGGGAATCGAACCCACACCATGTCGGTATCACGCCGATTGCTCTACTAGTTGAGCTATCTGGCACTATACTATATTCCGTTCAATTTAATCTATAACTTATTGAGCCACACCGTCCATCGTACGGTAATACACCAATTTAATAAGTGGAAACCTAAACATGCAAACCTTTCCAATAAGACAATTTATAAATAAATTGAGAAAAATATACATAGCCCGAACTCGGAATCGGACGCACACCATGTCGGTATCGCGCCGATTGCTCTACCAGTTGAGCTATCCGGCACTATAGTATATTCCGTTCAATTTAATCTATAACTTATTGAGCCACACCGTCCATCGTACGGTAATACACCAATTTAATAAGTGGAATCCTGAACATGCAATGCTTCTCAATAAGACAATTTATAGATAAATTGAAAAAAATATAGATAGCCCGAACTGGGAATCGAACCCAGACCATGTCGGTATCACGCCGATTGCTCTTCCAGTTGAGCTATCCGGCACTATACTATATTCCGTTCAATTGTATCTATAACTTATTGAGCCACACCGTCCATCGTACGGTAATACACCAATTTAATAAGTGGAAACCTAAACATGCAAACCTTCTCAATAAGACAATTTATAGATAAATTGAGAAAAATATAGATAGCCTGAACTGGGAATTGAACCCAGACCATGTCGGTATCGCGCCGATTGCTCTACCAGTTGAGCTATCCGGCACTATACTATATTCCGTTCAATTTAATCTATAACTTATTGAGCCACACCGTCCATCGTACGGTAATACACCAGTTTAATAAGTGGAAACCTAAACATGCAAACCATCTCAATAAGGAAATTTATAGATAAATTGAGAAAAATATACATAGCCTGAACGCGGAATCGGACCCACACCATGTCGGTATCGCGCCGATTGCTCTACCAGTTGAGATATCCGGCACTATACTATATTCCGTTCAATTTAATCTATAACTTATTGAGCCACACCGTCCATCGTACGGTAATACACCAGTTTAATAAGTGGAAACCTAAACATGCAAACCTTTTCAATAAGACAATTTATAAATAAATTGAGAAAAATATAGATAGCCCGAACTGGGAATCGAACCCAAACCATGTCGGTATTGCGCCGATTGCTCTACCAGTTGAGCTATTCGGCACTATACTATATTCCGTTCAATTTAATCTATAACTTATTGAGCCACACCGTCCATTGTACGGTAATACGCAAATTTAATAAGTGGAATCCTAAACATGCAAACCTTCTCAATAAGACAATTTATAGATAAATTGAGAAAAATATAGATAGCCCGAACTGGGAATCGAACCCAAACCATGTCAGTATTGCGCCGATTGCTCTACCAGTTGAGCTTTCCGGCACTATACTATATTCCGTTCAATTCAATCTATAACTTATTGAGCCACACTGTCCATCGTACGGTAATACACCAATTTACTAAGTGGAAACCTAAACATGCAAACCTTCTCAATGAGACAATTTATAGATAAATTGAGAAAAATATAGATAGCCCGAACTGGGAATCGAACCCAGACCATGTCGGTATCACGCCGATTGCTCTTCCAGTTGAGCTATCCGGCACTATACTATATTCCGTTCAATTGTATCTATAACTTATTGAGCCACACCGTCCATCGTACGGTAATACACCAATTTAATAAGTGGAAATCTAATTATGCAAACCTTCTCAATAAGACAATTTATAGATAAATTCAGAAAAATATAGATAGCCCGAACTGGTAATCGAACCCAGACCATGTCGGTATCACGCCGATTGCTTTACCAGTTGAGCTATCCGGCACTATTCTATATTCCGTTCAATTTCATCTGTAACTTATTGAGCCACACCGTCCATCGGAAGGTAATACACCAATTTAATAAGTGGAAACCTAAACATGCAAACCTTCTCAATAAGACAATTTATGAATAAATTGAAAAAAATATAGATAGCCCAAACTAAGAATCGAACCCAGACCATGTCGGTATCGCGCCGACTGCTCTACCAGTTGTGCTATCCAACACTATACTATATTACGTTCAATTTAATCTATAACTCGTTGAGCCACATCGTCCATCGTACGGTAATACACCAATTTAATAAGTGGAAACCTCAACATGCAAACCTTCTCAATAAGACAATTTATGAATAAATTGAAAAAAATATAGATAGCCCAAACTAAGAATCGAACCCAGACCATGTCGGTATCACGCCGATTGCTCTACCAGTTGTGCTATCCAGCACTATACTATATTACGTTCAATTTAATCTATAACTCGTTGAGCCACATCGTCCATCGTACGGTAATACACCAATTTAATAAGTGGAAACCTAAACATGCAAACCTTCTTAATAAGACAATTTATAGATAAATTGAGAAAAATATAGATAGCCCGAACTGGGAATCGAACCCAGACCATGTCGGTATCACGCCGATTGCTCTACTGGTTGAGCTATCTGGCACTATACTATATTCCGTTCAATTTAATCTATAAAATATTGAGCCACACCGTCCATCGTACGGTAATACACCAATTTAATAAGTGGAAACCTTAACATGCAAACCTTCTCAATAAGACAATTTATAGATAAATTGAGAAAAATATAGATAGCCCGAACTGGGAATCGAACCCAGACCATGTCGGTATCACGCCGATTGCTCTACTAGTTGAGCTATCTGGCACTATACTATATTCCGTTCAATTTAATCTATAACTTATTGAGCCACACCGTCCATCGTACGGTAATACACCAATTTAATAAGTGGAAACCTAAACATGCAAACCTTCTCAATAAGACAATTTATAGATAAATTGAGAAAAATATAGATAGCCCGAACTGGGAATCGAACCCAGACCATGTCGGTATCACGCCGATTGCTCTACTAGTTAAGCTATCTGGCACTATACTATATTCCGTTCAATTTAATCTATAACTTATTGAGCCACACCGTCCATCGTACGGTCATACACCAATTTAATAAGTGGAAACCTAAACATGCAAACCTTCTCAATAAGACAATTTTTAGATAAATTAAGAAAAATATAGATAGCTCGAACTGGGAATCGAACCCAGACCATGTCGGTATCGCGCCGATTGCTCTACCAGTTGAGCTATTCGGCGCTATACTATATTCCGTTCAATTTAATCTATAACTTATTGAGCCACACCGTCCATCGTACGGTAATACACCAATTTAATAAGTGGAAACCTAAACATGCAAACCTTCTCAATAAGACAATTTATAGATAAATTGAGAAAAATATAGATAGCCTGAACTGGGAATTGAACCCAGACCATGTCGGTATCGCGCCGATTGCTCTACCAGTTGAGCTATCCGGCACTATACTATATTCCGTTCAATTTAATCTATTACTTATTGAGGCACACCGTCCATCGTACGGTAATACACCAATTTAATAAGTGGAAACCTAAACATGCAAACCATCTCAATAAGACAATTTATAGATAAATTGAAAAAAATATAGATAGCCCGAACTGGGAATCGAACCCAGACCATGTTGGTATCACGCCGATTGCTCTTCCAGTTGAGCTATCCGGCACTATACTATATTCCGTTCAATTGTATCTATAACTTATTGAGCCACACCGTCCATCGTACGGTAATACACCAATTTAATAAGTGGAAACCTAAACATGCAAACCTTCTCAATAAGACAATTTATAGATAAATTGAGAAAAATATAGATAGCCTGAACTGGGAATTGAACCCAGACCATGTCGGTATCGCGCCGATTGCTCTACCAGTTGAGCTATCCGGCACTATACTATATTCCGTTCAATTTAATCTATAACTTATTGAGCCACACCGTCCATCGTACGGTAATACACCAGTTTAATAAGTGGAAACCTAAACATGCAAACCATCTCAATAAGGAAATTTATAGATAAATTGAGAAAAATATACATAGCCTGAACGCGGAATCGGACCCACACCATGTCGGTATCGCGCCGATTGCTCTACCAGTTGAGATATCCGGCACTATACTATATTCCGTTCAATTTAATCTATAACTTATTGAGCCACACCGTCCATCGTACGGTAATACACCAGTTTAATAAGTGGAAACCTAAACATGCAAACCTTTTCAATAAGACAATTTATAAATAAATTGAGAAAAATATAGATAGCCCGAACTGGGAATCGAACCCAAACCATGTCGGTATTGCGCCGATTGCTCTACCAGTTGAGCTATTCGGCACTATACTATATTCCGTTCAATTTAATCTATAACTTATTGAGCCACACCGTCCATTGTACGGTAATACGCAAATTTAATAAGTGGAATCCTAAACATGCAAACCTTCTCAATAAGACAATTTATAGATAAATTGAGAAAAATATAGATAGCCCGAACTGGGAATCGAACCCAGACCATGTCGGTATCGCGCCGACTGCTCTACAAGTTGTGCTATCCAGCACTATACTATATTACGTTCAATTTAATCTATAACTCGTTGAGCCACATCGTCCATCGTACGGTAATACACCAATTTAATAAGTGGAAACCTAAACATGCAAACCTTCTCAATAAGACAATTTATAGATAAATTGAGAAAAATATAGATAGCCCGAACTGGGAATCGAACCCAGACCATGTCGGTATCACGCCGATTGCTCTACTGGTTAAGCTATCTGGCACTATACTATATTCCGTTCAATTTAATCTATAACATATTGAGCCACACCGTCCATCGTACGGTAATACACCAATTTAATAAGTGGAAACCTAAACATGCAAACCTTCTCAATAAGACAATTTATAGATAAATTGAGAAAAATATAGATAGCCCGAACTGGGAATCGAACCCACACCATGTCGGTATCACGCCGATTGCTCTACTAGTTGAGCTATCTGGCACTATACTATATTCCGTTCAATTTAATCTATAACTTATTGAGCCACACCGTCCATCGTACGGTAATACACCAATTTAATAAGTGGAAACCTAAACATGCAAACCTTTCCAATAAGACAATTTATAAATAAATTGAGAAAAATATACATAGCCCGAACTCGGAATCGGACGCACACCATGTCGGTATCGCGCCGATTGCTCTACCAGTTGAGCTATCCGGCACTATAGTATATTCCGTTCAATTTAATCTATAACTTATTGAGCCACACCGTCCATCGTACGGTAATACACCAATTTAATAAGTGGAATCCTGAACATGCAATGCTTCTCAATAAGACAATTTATAGATAAATTGAAAAAAATATAGATAGCCCGAACTGGGAATCGAACCCAGACCATGTCGGTATCACGCCGATTGCTCTTCCAGTTGAGCTATCCGGCACTATACTATATTCCGTTCAATTGTATCTATAACTTATTGAGCCACACCGTCCATCGTACGGTAATACACCAATTTAATAAGTGGAAACCTAAACATGCAAACCTTCTCAATAAGACAATTTATAGATAAATTGAGAAAAATATAGATAGCCTGAACTGGGAATTGAACCCAGACCATGTCGGTATCGCGCCGATTGCTCTACCAGTTGAGCTATCCGGCACTATACTATATTCCGTTCAATTTAATCTATAACTTATTGAGCCACACCGTCCATCGTACGGTAATACACCAGTTTAATAAGTGGAAACCTAAACATGCAAACCATCTCAATAAGGAAATTTATAGATAAATTGAGAAAAATATACATAGCCTGAACGCGGAATCGGACCCACACCATGTCGGTATCGCGCCGATTGCTCTACCAGTTGAGATATCCGGCACTATACTATATTCCGTTCAATTTAATCTATAACTTATTGAGCCACACCGTCCATCGTACGGTAATACACCAGTTTAATAAGTGGAAACCTAAACATGCAAACCTTTTCAATAAGACAATTTATAAATAAATTGAGAAAAATATAGATAGCCCGAACTGGGAATCGAACCCAAACCATGTCGGTATTGCGCCGATTGCTCTACCAGTTGAGCTATTCGGCACTATACTATATTCCGTTCAATTTAATCTATAACTTATTGAGCCACACCGTCCATTGTACGGTAATACGCAAATTTAATAAGTGGAATCCTAAACATGCAAACCTTCTCAATAAGACAATTTATAGATAAATTGAGAAAAATATAGATAGCCCGAACTGGGAATCGAACCCAAACCATGTCAGTATTGCGCCGATTGCTCTACCAGTTGAGCTTTCCGGCACTATACTATATTCCGTTCAATTCAATCTATAACTTATTGAGCCACACTGTCCATCGTACGGTAATACACCAATTTACTAAGTGGAAACCTAAACATGCAAACCTTCTCAATGAGACAATTTATAGATAAATTGAGAAAAATATAGATAGCCCGAACTGGGAATCGAACCCAGACCATGTCGGTATCACGCCGATTGCTCTTCCAGTTGAGCTATCCGGCACTATACTATATTCCGTTCAATTGTATCTATAACTTATTGAGCCACACCGTCCATCGTACGGTAATACACCAATTTAATAAGTGGAAATCTAATTATGCAAACCTTCTCAATAAGACAATTTATAGATAAATTCAGAAAAATATAGATAGCCCGAACTGGTAATCGAACCCAGACCATGTCGGTATCACGCCGATTGCTTTACCAGTTGAGCTATCCGGCACTATTCTATATTCCGTTCAATTTCATCTGTAACTTATTGAGCCACACCGTCCATCGGAAGGTAATACACCAATTTAATAAGTGGAAACCTAAACATGCAAACCTTCTCAATAAGACAATTTATGAATAAATTGAAAAAAATATAGATAGCCCAAACTAAGAATCGAACCCAGACCATGTCGGTATCGCGCCGACTGCTCTACCAGTTGTGCTATCCAACACTATACTATATTACGTTCAATTTAATCTATAACTCGTTGAGCCACATCGTCCATCGTACGGTAATACACCAATTTAATAAGTGGAAACCTCAACATGCAAACCTTCTCAATAAGACAATTTATGAATAAATTGAAAAAAATATAGATAGCCCAAACTAAGAATCGAACCCAGACCATGTCGGTATCACGCCGATTGCTCTACCAGTTGTGCTATCCAGCACTATACTATATTACGTTCAATTTAATCTATAACTCGTTGAGCCACATCGTCCATCGTACGGTAATACACCAATTTAATAAGTGGAAACCTAAACATGCAAACCTTCTTAATAAGACAATTTATAGATAAATTGAGAAAAATATAGATAGCCCGAACTGGGAATCGAACCCAGACCATGTCGGTATCACGCCGATTGCTCTACTGGTTGAGCTATCTGGCACTATACTATATTCCGTTCAATTCAATCTATAACATATTGAGCCACACCGTCCATCGTACGGTAATACACCAATTTAATAAGTGGAAACCTTAACATGCAAACCTTCTCAATAAGACAATTTATAGATAAATTGAGAAAAATATAGATAGCCCGAACTGGGAATCGAACCCAGACCATGTCGGTATCACGCCGATTGCTCTACTAGTTGAGCTATCTGGCACTATACTATATTCCGTTCAATTTAATCTATAACTTATTGAGCCACACCGTCCATCGTACGGTAATACACCAATTTAATAAGTGGAAACCTAAACATGCAAACCTTCTCAATAAGACAATTTATAGATAAATTGAGAAAAATATAGATAGCCTGAACTGGGAATTGAACCCAGACCATGTCGGTATCGCGCCGATTGCTCTACCAGTTGAGCTATCCGGCACTATACTATATTCCGTTCAATTTAATCTATTACTTATTGAGCCACACCGTCCATCGTACGGTAATACACCAATTTAATAAGTGGAAACCTAAACATGCAAACCATCTCAATAAGACAATTTATAGATAAATTGAAAAAAATATAGATAGCCCGAACTGGGAATCGAACCCAGACCATGTTGGTATCACGCCGATTGCTCTTCCAGTTGAGCTATCCGGCACTATACTATATTCCGTTCAATTGTATCTATAACTTATTGAGCCACACCTCCATCGTACGGTAATACACCAATTTAATAAGTGGAAACCTAAACATGCGAACCTTTTCAATAAGACAATTTATAAATAAATTGACAAAAATATACATAGCCCGAACTCGGAATCGGACCCACAGCATGTCGGTATCGCGCCGATTGCTCTACCAGTTGAGCTATCCGGCACTATAGTATATTCCGTTCAATTTAATCTATAACTTATTGAGCCACACCGTCCATCGAACGGTAATACACCAATTTACTACGTGGAAACCTAAACATGCAAACCATCTCAATAAGACAATTTATAGATAAATTGAAAAAAATATAGATAGCCCGAACTGGGAATCGAACCCAGACCATGTTGGTATCACGCCGATTGCTCTTCCAGTTGAGCTATCCGGCACTATACTATATTCCGTTCAATTGTATCTATAACTTATTGAGCCACACCTCCATCGTACGGTAATACACCAATTTAATAAGTGGAAACCTAAACATGCAAACCTTCTCAATAAGACAATTTATAGATAAATTGAGAAAAATATAGATAGCCCGAACTGGGAATCGAACCCAGACCATGTCGGTATCGCGCCGACTGCTCTACCAGTTGTGCTATCCAGCACTATACTATATTACGTTCAATTTAATCTATAACTCGTTGAGCCACATCGTCCATCGTACGGTAATACACCAATTTAATAAGTGGAAACCTAAACATGCAAACCTTCTCAATAAGACAATTTATAGATAAATTGAGAAAAATATAGATAGCCCGAACTGGGAATCGAACCCAGACCATGTCGGTATCACGCCGATTGCTCTACTGGTTAAGCTATCTGGCACTATACTATATTCCGTTCAATTTAATCTATAACATATTGAGCCACACCGTCTATCGTACGGTAATACACCAATTTAATAAGTGGAAACCTAAACATGCAAACCTTCTCAATAAGACAATTTATAGATAAATTGAGAAAAATATAGATAGCCCGAACTGGGAATCGAACCCACACCATGTCGGTATCACGCCGATTGCTCTACTAGTTGAGCTATCTGGCACTATACTATATTCCGTTCAATTTAATCTATAACTTATTGAGCCACACCGTCCATCGTACGGTAATACACCAATTTAATAAGTGGAAACCTAAACATGCAAACCTTTCCAATAAGACAATTTATAAATAAATTGAGAAAAATATACATAGCCCGAACTCGGAATCGGACGCACACCATGTCGGTATCGCGCCGATTGCTCTACCAGTTGAGCTATCCGGCACTATAGTATATTCCGTTCAATTTAATCTATAACTTATTGAGCCACACCGTCCATCGTACGGTAATACACCAATTTAATAAGTGGAATCCTGAACATGCAATGCTTCTCAATAAGACAATTTATAGATAAATTGAAAAAAATATAGATAGCCCGAACTGGGAATCAAACCCAGACCATGTCGGTATCACGCCGATTGCTCTTCCAGTTGAGCTATCCGGCACTATACTATATTCCGTTCAATTGTATCTATAACTTATTGAGCCACACCGTCCATCGTACGGTAATACACCAATTTAATAAGTGGAAACCTAAACATGCAAACCTTCTCAATAAGACAATTTATAGATAAATCGAGAAAAATATAGATAGCCTGAACTGGGAATTGAACCCAGACCATGTCGGTATCGCGCCGATTGCTCTACCAGTTGAGCTATCCGGCACTATACTATATTCCGTTCAATTTAATCTATAACTTATTGAGCCACACCGTCCATCGTACGGTAATACACCAGTTTAATAAGTGGAAACCTAAACATGCAAACCATCTCAATAAGGAAATTTATAGATAAATTGAGAAAAATATACATAGCCTGAACGCGGAATCGGACCCACACCATGTCGGTATCGCGCCGATTGCTCTACCAGTTGAGATATCCGGCACTATACTATATTCCGTTCAATTTAATCTATAACTTATTGAGCCACACCGTCCATCGTACGGTAATACACCAGTTTAATAAGTGGAAACCTAAACATGCAAACCTTTTCAATAAGACAATTTATAAATAAATTGAGAAAAATATAGATAGCCCGAACTGGGAATCGAACCCAAACCATGTCGGTATTGCGCCGATTGCTCTACCAGTTGAGCTATTCGGCACTATACTATATTCCGTTCAATTTAATCTATAACTTATTGAGCCACACCGTCCATTGTACGGTAATACGCAAATTTAATAAGTGGAATCCTAAACATGCAAACCTTCTCAATAAGACAATTTATAGATAAATTGAGAAAAATATAGATAGCCCGAACTGGGAATCGAACCCAAACCATGTCAGTATTGCGCCGATTGCTCTACCAGTTGAGCTTTCCGGCACTATACTATATTCCGTTCAATTCAATCTATAACTTATTGAGCCACACTGTCCATCGTACGGTAATACACCAATTTACTAAGTGGAAACCTAAACATGCAAACCTTCTCAATGAGACAATTTATAGATAAATTGAGAAAAATATAGATAGCCCGAACTGGGAATCGAACCCAGACCATGTCGGTATCACGCCGATTGCTCTTCCAGTTGAGCTATCCGGCACTATACTATATTCCGTTCAATTTAATCTATAACTTATTGAGCCACACCGTCCATCGTACGGTAATACACCAATTTAATAAGTGGAAATCTAATTATGCAAACCTTCTCAATAAGACAATTTATAGATAAATTCAGAAAAATATAGATAGCCCGAACTGGGAATCGAACCCAGACCATGTCGGTATCACGCCGATTGCTTTACCAGTTGAGCTATCCGGCACTATTCTATATTCCGTTCAATTTCATCTGTAACTTATTGAGCCACACCGTCCATCGGAAGGTAATACACCAATTTAATAAGTGGAAACCTAAACATGCAAACCTTCTCAATAAGACAATTTATGAATAAATTGAAAAAAATATAGATAGCCCAAACTAAGAATCGAACCCAGACCATGTCGGTATCACGCCGATTGCTCTACCAGTTGTGCTATCCAGCACTATACTATATTACGTTCAATTTAATCTATAACTCGTTGAGCCACATCGTCCATCGTACGGTAATACACCAATTTAATAAGTGGAAACCTAAACATGCAAACCTTCTCAATAAGACAATTTATAGATAAATTGAGAAAAATATAGATAGCCCGAACTGGGAATCGAATCCAGACCATGTCGGTATCACGCCGATTGCTCTACTGGTTGAGCTATCTGGCACTATACTATATTCCGTTCAATTTAATCTATAACATATTGAGCCACACCGTCCATCGTACGGTAATACACCAATTTAATAAGTGGAAACCTTAACATGCAAACCTTCTCAATAAGACAATTTATAGATAAATTGAGAAAAATATAGATAGCCCGAACTGGGAATCGAACCCAGACCATGTCGGTATCACGCCGATTGCTCTACTAGTTGAGCTATCTGGCACTATACTATATTCCGTTCAATTTAATCTATAACTTATTGAGCCACACCGTCCATCGTACGGTAATACACCAATTTAATAAGTGGAAACCTAAACATGCAAACCTTCTCAATAAGACAATTTATAGATAAATTGAGAAAAATATAGATAGCCCGAACTGGGAATCGAACCCAGACCATGTCGGTATCACGCCGATTGCTCTACTAGTTAAGCTATCTGGCACTATACTATATTCCGTTCAATTTAATCTATAACTTATTGAGCCACACCGTCCATCGTACGGTCATACACCAATTTAATAAGTGGAAACCTAAACATGCAAACCTTCTCAATAAGACAATTTTTAGATAAATTAAGAAAAATATAGATAGCTCGAACTGGGAATCGAACCCAGACCATGTCGGTATCGCGCCGATTGCTCTACCAGTTGAGCTATTCGGCGCTATACTATATTCCGTTCAATTTAATCTATAACTTATTGAGCCACACCGTCCATCGTACGGTAATACACCAATTTAATAAGTGGAAACCTAAACATGCAAACCTTCTCAATAAGACAATTTATAGATAAATTGAGAAAAATATAGATAGCCTGAACTGGGAATTGAACCCAGACCATGTCGGTATCGCGCCGATTGCTCTACCAGTTGAGCTATCCGGCACTATACTATATTCCGTTCAATTTAATCTATTACTTATTGAGCCACACCGTCCATCGTACGGTAATACACCAATTTAATAAGTGGAAACCTAAACATGCAAACCATCTCAATAAGACAATTTATAGATAAATTGAAAAAAATATAGATAGCCCGAACTGGGAATCGAACCCAGACCATGTTGGTATCACGCCGATTGCTCTTCCAGTTGAGCTATCCGGCACTATACTATATTCCGTTCAATTGTATCTATAACTTATTGAGCCACACCTCCATCGTACGGTAATACACCAATTTAATAAGTGGAAACCTAAACATGCAAACCTTTTCAATAAGACAATTTATAAATAAATTGACAAAAATATACATAGCCCGAACTCGGAATCGGACCCACAGCATGTCGGTATCGCGCCGATTGCTCTACCAGTTGAGCTATCCGGCACTATAGTATATTCCGTTCAATTTAATCTATAACTTATTGAGCCACACCGTCCATCGAACGGTAATACACCAATTTACTACGTGGAAACCTAAACATGCAAACCATCTCAATAAGACAATTTATAGATAAATTGAAAAAAATATAGATAGCCCGAACTGGGAATCGAACCCAGACCATGTTGGTATCACGCCGATTGCTCTTCCAGTTGAGCTATCCGGCACTATACTATATTCCGTTCAATTGTATCTATAACTTATTGAGCCACACCTCCATCGTACGGTAATACACCAATTTAATAAGTGGAAACCTAAACATGCAAACCTTCTCAATAAGACAATTTATAGATAAATTGAGAAAAATATAGATAGCCCGAACTGGAAATCGAACCCAGACCATGTCGGTATCGCGCCGACTGCTCTACCAGTTGTGCTATCCAGCACTATACTATATTACGTTCAATTTAATCTATAACTCGTTGAGCCACATCGTCCATCGTACGGTAATACACCAATTTAATAAGTGGAAACCTAAACATGCAAACCTTCTCAATAAGACAATTTATAGATAAATTGAGAAAAATATAGATAGCCCGAACTGGGAATCGAACCCAGACCATGTCGGTATCACGCCGATTGCTCTACTGGTTAAGCTATCTGGCACTATACTATATTCCGTTCAATTTAATCTATAACATATTGAGCCACACCGTCCATCGTACGGTAATACACCAATTTAATAAGTGGAAACCTAAACATGCAAACCTTCTCAATAAGACAATTTATAGATAAATTGAGAAAAATATAGATAGCCCGAACTGGGAATCGAACCCACACCATGTCGGTATCACGCCGATTGCTCTACTAGTTGAGCTATCTGGCACTATACTATATTCCGTTCAATTTAATCTATAACTTATTGAGCCACACCGTCCATCGTACGGTAATACACCAATTTAATAAGTGGAAACCTAAACATGCAAACCTTTCCAATAAGACAATTTATAAATAAATTGAGAAAAATATACATAGCCCGAACTCGGAATCGGACGCACACCATGTCGGTATCGCGCCGATTGCTCTACCAGTTGAGCTATCCGGCACTATAGTATATTCCGTTCAATTTAATCTATAACTTATTGAGCCACACCGTCCATCGTACGGTAATACACCAATTTAATAAGTGGAATCCTGAACATGCAATGCTTCTCAATAAGACAATTTATAGATAAATTGAAAAAAATATAGATAGCCCGAACTGGGAATCGAACCCAGACCATGTCGGTATCACGCCGATTGCTCTTCCAGTTGAGCTATCCGGCACTATACTATATTCCGTTCAATTGTATCTATAACTTATTGAGCCACACCGTCCATCGTACGGTAATACACCAATTTAATAAGTGGAAACCTAAACATGCAAACCTTCTCAATAAGACAATTTATAGATAAATTGAGAAAAATATAGATAGCCTGAACTGGGAATTGAACCCAGACCATGTCGGTATCGCGCCGATTGCTCTACCAGTTGAGCTATCCGGCACTATACTATATTCCGTTCAGTTTAATCTATAACTTATTGAGCCACACCGTCCATCGTACGGTAATACACCAGTTTAATAAGTGGAAACCTAAACATGCAAACCATCTCAATAAGGAAATTTATAGATAAATTGAGAAAAATATACATAGCCTGAACGCGGAATCGGACCCACACCATGTCGGTATCGCGCCGATTGCTCTACCAGTTGAGATATCCGGCACTATACTATATTCCGTTCAATTTAATCTATAACTTATTGAGCCACACCGTCCATCGTACGGTAATACACCAGTTTAATAAGTGGAAACCTAAACATGCAAACCTTTTCAATAAGACAATTTATAAATAAATTGAGAAAAATATAGATAGCCCGAACTGGGAATCGAACCCAAACCATGTCGGTATTGCGCCGATTGCTCTACCAGTTGAGCTATTCGGCACTATACTATATTCCGTTCAATTTAATCTATAACTTATTGAGCCACACCGTCCATTGTACGGTAATACGCAAATTTAATAAGTGGAATCCTAAACATGCAAACCTTCTCAATAAGACAATTTATAGATAAATTGAGAAAAATATAGATAGCCCGAACTGGGAATCGAACCCAAACCATGTCAGTATTGCGCCGATTGCTCTACCAGTTGAGCTTTCCGGCACTATACTATATTCCGTTCAATTCAATCTATAACTTATTGAGCCACACTGTCCATCGTACGGTAATACACCAATTTACTAAGTGGAAACCTAAACATGCAAACCTTCTCAATGAGACAATTTATAGATAAATTGAGAAAAATATAGATAGCCCGAACTGGGAATCGAACCCAGACCATGTCGGTATCACGCCGATTGCTTTACCAGTTGAGCTATCCGGCACTATTCTATATTCCGTTCAATTTCATCTGTAACTTATTGAGCCACACCGTCCATCGGAAGGTAATACACCAATTTAATAAGTGGAAACCTCAACATGCAAACCTTCACAATAAGACAATTTATAAATAAATTGAGAAAAGTATAGATAGCCCGAATTGGGAATCGAACCCACACCATGTCGGTATCGCGCCGACTGCTCTACCAGTTGTGCTATCCAGCACTTTACTATATTACGTTTAATAAATTCTATAACTCATTGAGCCACATCGTCCATCGTACGGTAATACACCAATTTAATAAGTGGAAACCTAAACATGCAAACCTTCTCAATAAGACAATTTATAGATAAATTGAGAAAAATATAGATAGCCTGAACTGGGAATCGAACCCAGACCATGTCGGTATCGCGCCGATTGCTCTACCAGTTGAGCTATCCGGCACTATACTATATTCCGTTCAATTTAATCTATAACTTATTGAGCCACACCGTCCATCGTACGGTAATACACCAATTTAATAAGTGGAAACCTAAACATGCAAACCTTCTCAATAAGACAATTTATAGATAAATTGAGAAAAATATAGATAGCCTGAACTGGGAATCGAACCCAGACCATGTCGGTATCGCGCCGATTGCTCTACCAGTTGAGCTATCCGGCACTTTACTATATTCCGTTCAATTTAATCTATAACTTATTGAGCCACACCGTCCATCGTACGGTAATACACCAATTTAATAAGTGGAAACCTAAACATGCAAACCTTTTCAACAAGACAATTTATAGATGAATTGAGAAAAATATAGATAGCCCGAACTGGGAATCGAACCCAGACCATGTCGGTATTGCGCCGATTGCTTGACCAGTTGAGCTATCCGGCACTATACTATATTCCGTTCAATTTAATCTATAACTTATTGAGCCACACCGTCCATCGTACGGTAATACACCAGTTTAATAAGTGGAAACCTAAACATGCAAACCTTCTCAATAAGGAAATTTATAGATAAATTGAGAAAAATATAGATAGCCTGAACGCGGAATCGGACCCACACCATGTCGGTATCGCGCCGATTGCTCTACCAGTTGAGCTATCCGGCACTATACTATATTCCGTTCAATTTAATCTATAACTTATTGAGCCACACCGTCCATTGTACGGTAATACACCAGTTTAATAAGTGGAAACCTAAACATGCAAACCTTTTCAATAAGACAATTTATAAATAAATTGAGAAAAATATACATAGCCCGAACTCGGAATCGGACCCACAGCATGACGGTATCGCGCCGATTGCTCTACCAGTTGAGCTATCCGGCACTTTACTATATTCCGTTCAATTTAATCTATAACTTATTGAGCCACACCGTCCATCGTACGGTAATACACCAATTTAATAAGTGGAAACCTAAACATGCAAACCTTTTCAACAAGACAATTTATAGATGAATTGCGAAAAATATAGATAGCCCGAACTGGGAATCGAACCCAGACCATGTCGGTATCGCGCCGATTGCTTGACCAGTTGAGCTATCCGGCACTATACTATATTCCGTTCAATTTAATCTATAACTTATTGAGCCACACCGTCCATCGTACGGTAATACACCAGTTTAATAAGTGGAAACCTAAACATGCAAACCTTCTCAATAAGGAAATTTATAGATAAATTGAGAAAAATATAGATAGCCTGAACGCGGAATCGGACCCACACCATGTCGGTATCGCGCCGATTGCTCTACCAGTTGAGCTATCCGGCACTATACTATATTCCGTTTAATTTAATCTATAACTTATTGAGCCACACCGTCCATCGTACGGTAATACACCAGTTTAATAAGTGGAAACCTAAACATGCAAACCTTTTCAATAAGACAATTTATAAATAAATTGAGAAAAATATACATAGCCCGAACTCGGAATCGGACCCACAGCATGACGGTATCGCGCCGATTGCTCTACCAGTTGAGCTATCCGGCACTATAGTATATTCCGTTCAATTTAATCTATAACTTATTGAGCCACACCGTCCATCGTATTGTGAAACACCAATTTAATAAGTGGAATCCTAAACATGCAAACCTTCTCAATAAGACAATTTATAGATAAATTGAGAAAAATATAGATAGCCCGAACTGGGAATCGAACCCAAACCATGTCGGTATTGCGCCGATTGCTCTACCAGTTGAGCTATCCGGCACTATAGTATATTCCGTTCAATTTAATCTATAACTTATTGAGCCACACCGTCCATCGTACGGTAATACACCAATTTAATAAGTGGAAACCTAAACATGCAAACCTTTTCAACAAGACAATTTATAGATGAATTGAGAAAAATATAGATAGCCCGAACTGGGAATCGAACCCAGACCATGTCGGTATCGCGCCGATTGCTTGACCAGTTGAGCTATCCGGCACTATACTATATTCCGTTCAATTTAATCTATAACTTATTGAGCCACACCGTCCATCGTACGGTAATACACCAATTTAATAAGTGGAAACCTAAACATGCAAACCTTTTCAACAAGACAATTTATAGATGAATTGAGAAAAATATAGATAGCCCGAACTGGGAATCGAACCCAGACCATGTCGGTATCGCGCCGATTGCTTGACCAGTTGAGCTATCCGGCACTATACTATATTCCGTTCAATTTAATCTATAACTTATTGAGCCACACCGTCCATCGTACGGTAATACACCAATTTAATAAGTGGAAACCTAAATATGCAAACCTTCTCAATAAGACAATTTTTAGATAAATTGAGAAAAATATAGATAGCTCGAACTGGGAATTGAACCCAGACCATGTCGGTATCGCGCCGATTGCTCTACCAGTTGAGCTATTCGGCACTATACTATATTCCGTTTAATTTAATCTATAACTTATTGAGCCACACCGTCCATCGTACGGTAATACACCAATTTAATAAGTGGAAACCTAAACATGCAAACCTTCTCAATAAGACAATTTATAGATAAATTGAGAAAAAGATAGATAGCCTGAACTGGAAAATGAACCCATACCATGTCGGTATCGCGCCGATTGCTCTACCAGTTGAGCTATCCGGCACTATACTATATTCCGTTCAATTTAATCTATAACTTATTGAGCTACACCGTCCATAGTACGGTCATACACCATTTTAATAAGTGGAAACCTAAACATGCAAACCTTCTCAATAAGACAATTTTTAGATAAATTGAGAAAAATATAGATAGCTCGAACTGGGAATCGAACCCAGACCATGTCGGTATCGCGCCGATTGCTCTACCAGTTGAGCTATTCGGCACTATACTATATTCCGTTCAATTTAATCTATAACTTATTGAGCCACACCGTCCATCGTACGGTAATACACCAATTTAATAAGTGGAAACCTAAACATGCAAACCTTCTCAATAAGACAATTTATAGATAAATTGAGATAAATATAGATAGCCTGAACTGGGAATCGAACCCAGACCATGTCGGTATCGCGCCGATTGCTCTTCCAGTTGAGCTATCCGGCACTTTACTATATTCCGTTCAATTTAATCTATAACTTATTGAGCCACACCGTCCATCGTACGGTAATACACCAATTTAATAAGTGGAAACCTAAACATGCAAACCTTTTCAACAAGACAATTTATAGATGAATCGAGAAAAATATAGATAGCCCGAACTGGGAATCGAACCCAGACCATGTCGGTATCGCGCCGATTGCTCTACCAGTTGAGCTATCTGGCACTATAGTATATTCCGTTCAATTTAATCTATAACTTATTGAGCCACACCGTCCATCGTATTGTGAAACACCAATTTAATAAGTGGAATCCTAAACATGCAAACCTTCTCAATAAGACAATTTATAGATAAATTGAGAAAAATATAGATAGCCCGAACTGGGAATCGAACCCAAACCATGTCGGTATTGCGCCGATTGCTCTACCAGTTGAGCTATCCGGCACTATACTATATTCCGTTCAATTTAATCTATAACTTATTGAGCCACACCGTCCATCGTACGGTAATACACCAATTTAATAAGTGGAAACCTAAACATGCAAACCTTTTCAACAAGACAATTTATAGATGAATTGAGAAAAATATAGATAGCCCGAACTGGGAATCGAACCCAGACCATGTCGGTATCACGCTAATTGCTCTACCAGTTGAGCTATCCGGCACTATACTATATTCCGTTCAATTTAATCTATAACTTATTGAGCCTCACCGTCCATCGTACGGTAATACACCAATTTAATAAGTGGAAACCTAAACATGCAAACCTTCTCAATAAGACAATTTATAGATAAATTGAGAAAAATATAGATGCCCTGAACTGGGAATCGAACCCAGACCATGTCGGTATCGCGCTGATTGCTCTACCAGTTGAGCTATCCGGCACTATACTATATTCCGTTCAATTTAATCTATAACTCATTGAGCTACCCCGTCCATCGTACGGTAATACACCAATTTAATAAGTGGAAACCTAAATATGCAAAACTTCTCAATAAGACAATTTTTAGATAAATTGAGAAAAATATAGATAGCTCGAACTGGGAATTGAACCCAGACCATGTCGGTATCGCGCCGATTGCTCTACCAGTTGAGCTATTCGGCACTATACTATATTCCGTTCAATTTAATCTATAACTTATTGAGCCACACCGTCCATCGTACGGTAATACACCAATTTAATAAGTGGAAACCTAAACATGCAAACCTTCTCAATAAGACAATTTATAGATAAATTGAGAAAAGAATAGATAGCCTGAACTGGGAAATGAACCCATACCATGTCGGTATCGCGCCGATTGCTCTACCAGTTGAGCTATCCGGCACTATACTATATTCCGTTCAATTTAATCTATAACTTATTGAGCTACACCGTCCATCGTACGGTCATACACCAATTTAATAAGTGGAAACCTAAACATGCAAACCTTCTCAATAAGACAATTTTTAGATAAATTGAGAAAAATATAGATAGCTCGAACTGGGAATCGAACCCAGAACATGTCGGTATCGCGCCGATTGCTCTACCAGTTGAGCTATTCGGCACTATACTATATTCCGTTCAATTTAATCTATAACTTATTGAGCCACACCGTCCATCGTACGGTAATACACCAATTTAATAAGTGGAAACCTAAACATGCAAACCTTCTCAATAAGACAATTTATAGATAAATTGAGAAAAATATAGATAGCCTGAACTGGGAATCGAACCCAGACCATGTCGGTATCGCGCCGATTGCTCTACCAGTTGAGCTATCCGGCACTATACTATATTCCGTTCAATTTAATCTATAACTTATTGAGCCACACCGTCCATCGTACGGTAATACACCAATTTAATAAGTGGAAACCTAAACATGCAAACCTTCTCAATAAGACAATTTATAGATAAATTGAGAAAAATATAGATAGCCTGAACTGGGAATCGAACCCAGACCATGTCGGTATCGCGCCGATTGCTCTACCAGTTGAGCTATCCGGCACTATACTATATTCCGTTCAATTTAATCTATAACTTATTGAGCCACACCGTCCATCGTACGGTAATACACCAATTTAATAAGTGGAAACCTAAACATGCCAACCTTTTCAACAAGACAATTTATAGATGAATTGAGAAAAATATAGATAGCCCGAACTGGGAATCGAACCCAGACCATGTCGGTATCGCGCCGATTGCTTGACCAGTTGAGCTATCCGGCACTATACTATATTCCGTTCAATTTAATCTATAACTTATTGAGCCACACCGTCCATCGTACGGTAATACACCAGTTTAATAAGTGGAAACCTAAACATGCAAACCTTCTCAATAAGGAAATTTATAGATAAATTGAGAAAAATATAGATAGCCTGAACGCGGAATCGGACCCACACCATGTCGGTATCGCGCCGATTGCTCTACCAGTTGAGCTATCCGGCACTATACTATATTCCGTTCAATTTAATCTATAACTTATTGAGCCACACCGTCCATCGTACGGTAATACACCAGTTTAATAAGTGGAAACCTAAACATGCAAACCTTTTCAATAAGACAATTTATAAATAAATTGAGAAAAATATACATAGCCCGAACTCGGAATCGGACCCACAGCATGTCGGTATCGCGCCGATTGCTCTACCAGTTGAGCTATCCGGCACTATAGTATATTCCGTTCAATTTAATCTATAACTTATTGAGCCACATCGTCCATCGTATTGTGAAACACCAATTTAATAAGTGGATTCCTAAACATGCAAACCTTCTCAATAAGACAATTTATAGATAAATTGAGAAAAATATAGATAGCCCGAACTGGGAATCGAACCCAAACCATGTCGGTATTGCGCCGATTGCTCTACCAGTTGAGCTATCCGGCACTATAGTATATTCCGTTCAATTTAATCTATAACTTATTGAGCCACACCGTCCATCGTACGGTAATACACCAGTTTAATAAGTGGAAACCTAAACATGCAAACCTGTTCAATAAGACAATTTATAAATAAATTGAGAAAAATATACATAGCCCGAACTCGGAATCGGACCCACACCATGTCGGTATCGCGCCGATTGCTCTACCAGTTGAGCTATCCGGCACTATAGTATATTCCGTTCAATTTAATCTATAACTTATTGAGCCACACCGTCCATCGTACGGTAATACACCAGTTTAATAAGTGGAAACCTAAACATGCAAACCTTCTCAATAAGGAAATTTATAGATAAATTGAGAAAAATATAGATAGCCTGAACGCGGAATCGGACCCACACCATGTCGGTATCGCGTCGATTGCTCTACCAGTTGAGCTATCCGGCACTATACTATATTCCGTTCAATTTAATCTATAACTTATTGAGCCACACCGTCCATCGTACGGTAATACACCAGTTTAATAAGTGGAAACCTAAACATGCAAACCTTTTCAATAAGACAATTTATAAATAAATTGAGAAAAATATAGATAGCCCGAACTGGGAATCGAACCCAAACCATGTCGGTATTGCGCCGATTGCTCTACCAGTTGAGCTATTCGGCACTATACTATATTCCGTTCAATTTAATCTATAACTTATTGAGCCACACCGTCCATCGTATTGTTATACACCAATTTAATAAGTGGAATCCTAAACATGCAAACCTTCTCAATAAGACAATTTATAGATAAATTGAGAAAAATATAGATAGCCCGAACTGGGAATCGAACCCAAACCATGTCGGTATTGCGCCGATTGCTCTACCAGTTGAGCTATTCGGCACTATACTATATTCCGTTCAATTTCATCTGTAACTTATTGAGCCACACCGTCCATCGGAAGGTAATACACCAATTTAATAAGTGGAAACCTCAACATGCAAACCTTCACAATAAGACAATTTATAAATAAATTGAGAAAAGTATAGATAGCCCGAACTGGGAATCGAACCCAGACCATGTCGGTATCACGCCGATTGCTTTACCAGTTGAGCTATCCGGCACTATTCTATATTCCCTTCAATTTCATCTGTAACTTATTGAGCCACACCATCCATCGGAAGGTAATACACCAATTTAATAAGTGGAAACCTCAACATGCAAACCTTCACAATAAGACAATTTATAAATAAATTGAGAAAAGTATAGATAGCCCGAACTGGGAATCGAACCCACACCATGTCGGTATCGCGCCGACTGCTCTACCAGTTGTGCTATCCAGCACTTTACTATATTACGTTCAATAAAATCTATAACTCATTGAGCCACATCGTCCATCGTACGGTAATACACCAATTTAATAAGTGGAAACCTAAACATGCAAACCTTCTCAATAAGACAATTTATAGATAAATATAAAAAAATATAGATGGCCCGAACTGGGAATCGAACCCAGACCATGTCGGTATCGCGCTGATTGCTCTACCAGTTGAGCTATCCGGCACTATACTATATTCCGTTCAATTTAATCTATAACTCATTGAGCTACACCGTCCATCGTACGGTAATACACCAATTTAATAAGTGGAAACCTAAATATGCAAACCTTCTCAATAAGACAATTTTTAGATAAATTGAGAAAAATATAGATAGCTCGCACTGGGAATTGAACCCAGACCATGTCGGTATCGCGCCGATTGCTCTACCAGTTGAGCTATTCGGCACTATACTATATTCCGTTCAATTTAATCTATAACTTATTGAGCCACACCGTCCATCGTACGGTAATACACCAATTTAATAAGTGGAAACCTAAACATGCAAACCTTCTCAATAAGACAATTTATAGATAAATTGAGAAAAATATAGATAGCCTGAACTGGGAATTGAACCCAGACCATGTCGGTATCGCGCTGATTGCTCTACCAGTTGAGCTATCCAGCACTATAATATATTCCGTTCATTTTAATCTATAACTTATTGAGCTACACCGTCCATCGTACGGTAATACACCAATTCAATAAGTGGAAACCTAAACATGCAAACCTTCTCAATAAGACAATTTTTAGATAAATTGAGAAAAATATAGATAGCCCGAACTGGGAATCGAAGCCAGACCATGTCGGTATCGCGCCGATTGCTCTACCAGTTGAGCTATCCAGCACTATAGTATATTCCGTTCATTTTAATCTATAACTTATTGAGCCACACCGTCCATCGTACGGTAATACACCAATTTAATAAGTGGAAACCTAAAGATGCAAACCTTTTCAACAAGACAATTTATAGATGAATTGAGAAAAATATAGATAGCCTGAACTGGGAATCGAACCCAGACCATGTCGGTATCGCGCCGAATGCTTGACCAGTTTAGCTATCCGGCACTATACTATATTCCGTTCAATTTAATCTATAACTTATTGAGCCACACCGTCCATCGTACGGTAATACACCAGTTTAATAAGTGGAAACCTAAACATGCAAACCTTCTCAATAAGGAAATTTATAGATAAATTGAGAAAAATATAGATAGCCTGAACGCGGAATCGAACCCAAACCATGTCGGTATTGCGCCGATTGCTCTACCAGTTGAGCTATTCGGCACTATACTATATTCCGTTCAATTTCATCTGTAACTTATTGAGCCACACCGTCCATCGGAAGGTAATACACCAATTTAATAAGTGGAAACCTCAACATGCAAACCTTCACAATAAGACAATTTATAAATAAATTGAGAAAAGTATAGATAGCCCGAACTGGGAATCGAACCCAGACCATGTCGGTATCACGCCGATTGCTTTACCAGTTGAGCTATCCGGCACTATTCTATATTCCCTTCAATTTCATCTGTAACTCATTGAGCCACACCATCCATCGGAAGGTAATACACCAATTTAATAAGTGGAAACCTCAACATGCAAACCTTCACAATAAGACAATTTATAAATAAATTGAGAAAAGTATAGATAGCCCGAACTGGGAATCGAACCCACACCATGTCGGTATCGCGCCGACTGCTCTACCAGTTGTGCTATCCAGCACTTTACTATATTACGTTCAATAAAATCTATAACTCATTGAGCCACATCGTCCATCGTACGGTAATACACCAATTTAATAAGTGGAAACCTAAACATGCAAACCTTCTCAATAAGACAATTTATAGATAAATATAAAAAAATATAGATGGCCCGAACTGGGAATCGAACCCAGACCATGTCGGTATCGCGCTGATTGCTCTACCAGTTGAGCTATCCGGCACTATACTATATTCCGTTCAATTTAATCTATAACTTATTGAGCTACATTGTCCATCGTACGGTCATACACCAATTTAATAAGTGGAAACCTAAACATGCAAACCTTCTCAATAAGACAATTTATAGATAAATTGAGAAAAATATAGATAGCCCGAACTGGGAATCGAACCCAGACCACGTCGGTATCGCGCCGACTGCTCTACCAGTTGTGCTATCCAGCACTATACTATATTACGTTCAATTTAATCTATAACTCGTTGAGCCACATCGTCCATCGTACGGTAATACACCAATTTAATAAGTGGAAACCTAAACATGCAAACCTTCTCAATAAGACAATTTATGAATAAATTGAGAAAAATATAGATAGCCCAAACTGGGAATCGAACCCAGACCATGTCGGTATCACGCCGATTGCTCTTTCAGTTGAGCTATCCGGCACTATACTATATTCCGTTCAATTTAATCTATATTTTATTGAGCCACACCGTCCATCGTACGGTAATACAACAGTTTAATAAGTGGAAACCTAAACATGCAAACCTTTTCAATAAGACAATTTATAAATAAATTGAGAAAAATATACATAGCCCGAACTCGGAATCGGACCCACACCATGTCGGTATCGCGCCGATTGCTCTACCAGTTGAGCTATCCGGCACTATAGTATATTCCGTTCAATTTAATCTATAACTTATTGAGCCACACCGTCCATCGTACGGTAATACACCAATTTAATAAGTGGAATCCTGAACATGCAAAGCTTCTCAATAAGACAATTTATAGATAAATTGAGAAAAATATAGATAGCCCGAACTGGGAATCGAACCCAAACCATGTCGTTATTGCGCCGATTGCTCTACCAGTTGAGCTTTCCGGCACTATACTATATTCCGTTCAATTCAATCTATAACTTATTGAGCCAAACCGTCCATCGTACGGTAATACACCAATTTACTAAGTGGAAACCTAAACATGCAAACCTTCTCAATAAGACAATTTATAGATAAATTGAAAAAAATATAGATAGCCCGAACTGGGAATCGAACCCAGACCATGTCGGTATCACGCCGATTGCTCTTTTAGTTGAGCTATCCGGCACTATACTATATTCCGTTCAATTCAATCTATGACTTATTGAGCCAAACCGTCCATCGTACGGTAATACACCAATTTACCAAGTGGAAACCTAAACATGCAAACCTTCTCAATAAGACAATTTATAGATAAATTGAGAAAACTATAGATAGCCTGAACTGGGAATTGAACCCATACCATGTCGGTATCGCGCCGATTGCTCTACCAGTTGAGCTATCCAGCACTATAATATATTCCGTTCATTTTAATCTATAACTTATTGAGCCACACCGTCCATCGTACGGTAATACACCAATTCAATAAGTGGAAACCTAGACATGCAAACCTTCTCAATAAGACAATTTTTAGATAAATTGAGAAAAATATAGATAGCCCGAACTGGGAATCGAACCCAGACCATGTCGGTATCGCGCCGATTGCTCTACCAGTTGAGCTATCCAGCACTACAATATATTCCGTTTATTTTAATCTATAACTTATTGAGCCACACCTTCCATCGTACGGTAATACACCAATTTAATAAGTGGAAACCTAAACATGCAAACCTTTTCAACAAGACAATTTATGGATGAATTGAGAAAAATATAGATAGCCTGAACGCGGAATCGGACCCACACCATGTTGGTATCGCGCCGATTGCTCTACCAGTTGAGCTATCCGGCACTATACTATATTCCGTTCAATTTAATCTATAACTTATTGAGCCACACCGTCCATCGTACGGTAATACACCAGTTTAATAAGTGGAAACCTAAACATGCAAACCTTTTCAATTAGACGATTTATAAATAAATTGAGAAAAATATACGTAGCCCGAACTCGGAATCGGACCCACACCATGTCGGTATCGCGCCGATTGCTCTACCAGTTGAGCTATCCGGCACTATAGTATATTCCGTTCAATTTAATCTATAACTTATTGAGCCACACCGTCCATCGTACGGTAATACACCAATTTAATAAGTGGAAACCTAAACATGCAAACCTTCTCAATAAGACAATTTATAGATAAATTGAGAAAAATATAGATAGCCCGAACTGGGAATCGAACCCAGACCATGTCGGTATCACGCCGATTGCTCTACTAGTTGAGCTATCTGGCACTATACTATATTCCGTTCAATTTAATCTATAACTTATTGAGCCACACCGTCCATCTCACGGTAATACACCAGTTTAATAAGTGGAAACCTAAACATGCAAACCTTTTCAATAAGACAATTTATAAATAAATTGAGAAAAATATACATAGCCCGAACTCGGAATCGGACCCACACCATGTCGGTATCGCGCCGATTGCTCTACCAGTTGAGCTATTCGGCACTATAGTATATTCCGTTCAATTTAATCTATAACTTATTGAGCCACACCGTCCATCGTATTGTAATACACCAATTTAATAAGTGGAATCCTAAACATGCAAACCATCTCAATAAGACAATTTATAGATAAATTGAAAAAAATATAGATAGCCCGAACTGGGAATCGAACCCAGACCATGTTGGTATCACGCCGATTGCTCTTCCAGTTGAGCTATCCGGCACTATACTATATTCCGTTCAATTGTATCTATAACTTATTGAGCCACACCTCCATCGTACGGTAATACACCAATTTAATAAGTGGAAACCTAAACATGCAAACCTTCTTAATAAGACAATTTATAGATAAATTGAGAAAAATATAGATAGCCCGAACTGGGAATCGAACCCAGACCATGTCGGTATCGCGCCGACTGCTCTACCAGTTGTGCTATCCAGCACTATACTATATTACGTTCAATTTAATCTATAACTCGTTGAGCCACATCGTCCATCGTACGGTAATACACCAATTTAATAAGTGGAAACCTAAACATGCAAACCTTCTCAATAAGACAATTTATAGATAAATTGAGAAAAATATAGATAGCCCGAACTGGGAATCGAACCCACACCATGTCGGTATCGTGCCGATTGCTCTACCAGTTGAGCTATCCGGCACTATACTATATTCCGTTCAATTCAATCTATAACTTATTGAGCCCCGCCGTCCATCGTACGGTAATACACCAATTCAATAAGTGGAAACCTAAACATGCAAACCTTCTCAATAAGACAATTTATAGATAAATTGCGAAAAATATAGATAGCCCGAACTGGGAATCGAACCCAGACCATGTCGGTATTGCGCCGATTGCTCTACCAGTTGAGCTATCCGGCACTATACCATATTCCGTTCAATTTAATCTATAACTTATTGAGCCACACCGTCCATCGTACGGTAATACACCAATTCAATAAGTGGAAACCTAAACATGCAAACCTTCTTAATAAGACAATTTATAGATAAATTGAGAAAAATATAGATAGCCCGAACTGGGAATCGAACCCAGACCATGTTGGTATCGCGCTGATTGCTCTACCAGTTGAGCTATCCGGCACTATACTATATTCCGTTCAATTTAATCTATAACTTATTGAGCCACACCGTCCATCGTACGGTAATACATCAATTTAATAAGTGGAAACCTAAACATGCAAACCTTCTCAATAGGACAATTCATAGATAAATTGAGAAAAATATAGATAGCCCGAACTGGGAATCGAACCCAGACCATGTCGGTATCACGCCGATTGCTTTTTCAGTTGAGCTATCCGGCACTATACTATATTCCGTTCAATTGTATCTATAACTTATTGAGCCACACCGTCCATCGTACGGTAATACACTAATTTAATAAGTGGAAACCTAAACATGCAAACCTTCTCAATAAGACAATTTATAGATAAATTGAGAAAAATATAGATAGCCCGAACTGGGAATCGAACCCAGACCATGTCGGTATCACGCCGATTGCTCTTTCAGTTGAGCTATCCGGCACTATACTATATTCCGTTCAATTGTATCTATAACTTATTGAGCCACACCGTCCATCGTACGGTAATACACTAATTTAATAAGTGGAAACCTAAACATGCAAACCTTCTCAATAAGACAATTTATAGATAAATTGAGAAAAATATAGATAGCCCGAACTGGGAATCGACCCCAGATTCATATATTTACAAACTTTAACATGAAATGTAACTAGTCTAAGATTGAAAAGCGTTTTATCAAGTTCTAGAGCTGATAAGATTTTGAAGTCAACCGCTTAAAACGTTATTGAGAAATTAACAAAAACTAAAAAAAAACTTTGTTTTTTTGGAATTCGCAAATGTTTTCGAGTCTACTAGATCGAATGATCTGAAATTCCCAGTAAAGTTGAGGTTGACAAACTCTGTTGACTACCACAAGAACCATTCAAATCCGTTGATTAGTTAAAAAGTCATAAAGCACACTTACACACACACACACACATCGTTTAAGCCAACACCAAAATTTATCGTTTAAACCAACACCAAATGATCTGTAAGGAATGAATGGATTTTTAAAAAATATTGCAATAGTAGCTTATGAAATTAGCCTGACGTGCATACATATATATACTTCATTTAAAATAAGTGTGTATCGTGTATTTGTTAAGCCTCAAAAGGTTTCGACTCTTTGGTGGGACTGGTCATAGGTATATATTGTTGGTTTCATAAATATCTTTCAACAGGTGAATTTTATATGAATATAAGTACTTTGATTATACATCTATCAGTATAATATACATCAAAGGAAACTTATAAGACCATTCGAAAAATCATAATTCTAACCCCTGGTTCATTTTTTGTAATATAAAATATTTGATACAAATTGGAATGACTTAATTACGTTTTCATATTAATTTATTAGCTGATTATTCAATAGAGAATAACATAAATCGTTGAATGGTTGACAATTATCGTTAGGTATCATAAATATACGAATGTAATGGTAAAGAAAAATTTATCGTCCAGAAAAAAAGATGTCAACACTCACTATTAAACAACACAATTAAAACTTTGAAAAATAATGTGATATAAGAAGTGGAAACTAAAGGAGCATAGATGACAATAAATATTTTCTCTTCCAAAAGCAAAACTTCGTCAGCTTTAAAACTCTTAGCTAAAAATATTTTTTTTGCCACTTTTATATCACTCCTAACTGAATAATCAGTCTAATTATAAAATAAATTTTTTCAATGAAAATCGCGAAATTATTGATTATTTCTTACAAGCCTTTGTGTTTCAGATATGAACACAAACGTTTTGTTACTAAGTGTGCTCACAAGTGTCTTTTAGAATATTTATGGCTCATAAGTATCTCTTAGAATATTCATGGCTCATAAGTATTAATGGGTCAATGACGTGAATGATACTAGCGAATTGTGAAGCCAGGTCTGACAAGTATCGTTATGTGTCTGAATCCATAAATGAAGTATATAAAAAACCAAAAAAAATTTCAAAAAAATATTATTGTTCTGCTGATATACAGCACTATACTATGCTATATATACTAATATTATGAAATTTTATGAGTGGTTCACAATTATCTCTGCGTCAACATATATACATACATATATAAATTTTTCAACGAATGGTATTTTTGAACTCTACTCAACTAATTATGATAGTTTATGACGAAATTCCTTGAAAAATCGACCATGAGGAGAAATACGAAAGTTAGATTTTAAAAAAAATCTACCTAAAAAGATAATTGTACAGAAAGGTGGATATCTCCCGGCATTTCTAGCACCATTATTAGGCATTTTGCTGTCAACAATAGTAGCACATTAATTAAGATGGAATACGTTCGCAAATTGGTATGAGTACTGGAAGATACATTACAAGATCATAGTGGTAACGGGGTGGTATGCTCCCGCATTCTGTTTAAATTTAATTTTGACTCGTGCCAGAAGATCCAGCGTCCTTCTTCAACAACTGCCAATATTTAATGAAATGCAGTCACTGATGAGACGGGGTCGCTACGGTTGAGTACATCGACATTTGGTTTTAGAGATTGGCCAGCCTGAGTCGAGAGAGGTACGAGGCCCAGAGACGACGAGTGATCGGTCTCTTGGCTCGCAGCAACTGCCGTATACGGCCGTGATCTACTACTACTACCACCACTATCATCTTGGTTTTCACTGCAAGTACAACTACCATCTATTACTACTAAACGTGCTGCTAGCCATCTTGTAAAGTAATAATGGGCCAATAGCATATAAGCTCACCACAGGAGGAAGCTTATCCTTCATTAAGTTTATTTAAATTAATTTAATATTATATGATTATGATTATGCATTGGCCCTGGTGTATTTGGAAGACTTGGAATGGATCGGTGGACTTAGAAGGAACTAGCTGGAGGTCTCGGTTATGGATGAAAAGGAACGTTGGAAAGAAGGACTGGGTTGTAATTGGAGATTGTTGGAGTATGTCGAATCGTTTATTTATTGTCGAGTTAACTATTTTATTTGTCAAGTTAATTATCAAATCAGCAGTCATTTGTCATAAATTTATTTAGTCGAGTCAGTTATAATTTTATCTAAGTCAATTCAGTCGAGTCAGTTTCATCCGTCATACATTATTTTATTGTGCATCTTTTCATTCAATTATTTGTAAAGCGACTTTGTCTTCATGAATGCTATAGTTATCAGTTTTACTAGAATATATTAATTGATTATCTAGCTTTGTCAACCTTCCTAATAAGTTTAGTATAAGATCTCTCTCTAATTATAATACTGAGTGGTCCAGTACGAGGTTATCCTCGTCCTGAGATTAGTGAGCGTAGCTGGACAGGTACGTAAGACATCTTGAGTCTTACACATGTGTGGTCCCTTGTTTTGTCAAGATCACAATGAAATTGATAAAATAAATGGAACATTACATTGGCGCTCAACGTAAATTTTTACTTTAAAAAACCAAAAATTAAAGGGAGATTTTTTGTATCAAAATTTTTGAAGGCTGGAAAATTTGGAAAAAATACGTCGGAACGTGGTGTGAGCGTCAGAGGGAGTAGGTTTGGAGGATGTTAGGTCCGAGGTAATTTTATTCGAAAAAACGGGAAATAAGCTTAACACTGAGGTTGATTTATGGATAAATTTAATACTTTAATTATGTATTATTTATTAATTAATATTTATAGACTCTTTTTTTTTCTCTCTGTTAATAGTTTAGCTTGGAGTAGAGTAAACTTCAAGTGAAATTCGCTCCCGTAATGGTATTTATGGATTTGAGGTGAAAAAAAAAAAAAAAGAATCTACTTTTACTGGCAGATTCAAAATAAATTTTTTCTGACGTTACGTTCTGGCTTTAATTATCTTTAAAAAAAATGTTAAGAATTTTTTTTTCGAAGTCTTTAATTATTTATTTGCCACAACAGGCGAATAAATGGATTAACACTCCTTATAATGATAAATAAATTGATAAATCGTTACTTGGTTGGCAAAATTATTTCTTTTTACCACCAACAATGTAACGGAAATCTCTGGCGATAAGAGAATCGCCGTGGCTCGCCGATCGTCTAAACAGATGACGATGCATGAGACACGAGCCACGACGATTCTCTCAGAGAAAACCTGAGATGTAACGTTGACATTTTGATGAATGTATCATAACAAAAAAGAAAAGCAGCAAGTCAGTCGATCGCGAGATCTAAGAGAGACAAAACTGTGATCAAAATTACGTTGACTTAGTCCTGCCTCTTCGTTCGTTTTTCAGCAGTAAAGCTGTCACAACTACATACGTAGTAGTTATCATTAAAAATCACTTTTACCTTGAGGAACGCTGACACCGGTGGTCCTCGCCTCCTGTCTTGCTACTGGGAACGCTGACACCGGCGACCTTGTACTCTAACTGAGCGCTGTTACTGGCTGTACAGGTAATCCCTAAGCCTCAACTCGAGCTTATGCCAAAAAAGAAACAAGGAGTCAAAAAGGCCCAATTAGACCAAATGATCCGAACGATCCACAAGTATCTCGGTCGTTCACTCCTCGTCGATCCGGTGACGGTTATTTAAAATCCGGTTAACGAGTTATCAAATTCAAGTATCGCGTTAAGTAAGGTTCGTGAGCCGTCGAGCTCTTGTGTTGTTGAGCCGTCGTGCTCTGATGGTGTAATCCAACAGCTGGAGTCACTAGCCCTTACGGAGGACTCGGGCCTTCAAGGCTCGTCCTCAAAGGAGGATTCGAGGAAGAACCCGGCCTTCTGGACCGGCATTGGCAAGGGTTGGCACTTGGATCCTGTGGACGTTCCATCCGTCCGTCCACCTAGCGGAAGCATCCCGTTTTACAACCCTCACTACGGGTACTACTCAGAGGCCTACTTCAAGGGCACCAGCAAGGACGAGTACGCGCCAGCGGAGGCAAATGAGTTACGTAAGAAAGGGATTATTCGGGCCTAATTATGGGGCCCATAATCTCTACCATGGTAAGTCAATAAAACTTTTTTTTGCATAAAATGAAAGAAGGTCAACAGCTGACGCATTGGGGTCTATTGACACCCTAACTACGTCAACCTGGTAAATTTGAAGATGTTCTGTCTCATAAATGGAGAAGCCAGAATGTAACACCGAGTAATTTCACTCGTGATTGTGTTTCTTTTTCAAAGTAAAAATAACTTTAGTTATTACAGTGAATTTTCTTTTAATCAAACAATTCATTTCCGGTTTACGCATTTTATACCGTATCAAATATTTTAGTCTACCGTAAATTTTATTTTATTTGACGTCAGCTTTGTCTGGAAGGTTCATTTCTAAAAATAGATTTTAATCCATTGTTCACGTAAACAAGTACCGGTGTACACAAAATAGTGACTCGTTCTCAACAGCAAGCGTTGCGCGGGCTAAAGGACGCCGTAACAATGATGACATAGTCTTAGTTAAAGCGGGTGCCCCTCAATGCCGAGCTGCTTCTGGAACAGCAGGGTGTGGAGCGTGTATAACACTGTCCCCATCCGCTTACGCCACTGTTATCAATATCGTTAAAACTACTAGTATCACCAGCACAGTAACTTTATCAATCCCATCATCTATAATAACGCTAACTAGTAGTTCACATAATAATTCAAATCGAATCTCGTGCGATACGAGAGCTAGTTTTGCTTTTTCCACTGGTTTGAATCGAGTACTGGCTTATGTCGGGGTGAGAATCAATAAGTTGAATAAATACAAATTGAGAGGTTGGGTCGAAAATTTATCGGGTTTAAATGGGACTCAGAATCAAATATAAGTAAATGCTCAAGCTATAGGGAGACTAACCGAAGTCCTAGAAAGATGGATGGTTCGGGAACAAGCTCAGGTAGATGATCATGTACATGAAAGTAATATTGTAAGCAATAACAAAAATGGTAATAATAATAATGAGATAAATAATAATAATTTGGCTCAGAATAATCCAGTTCAAAATAATTTAGTTAATGACAATAATCTGACTGAAGATAATCCCAACAATAATTCAGTTAGTAATAATTTGGTCAATAATCACAATAGTAATCTTTTAAAATAATAATCTACCTCAAAATTCAATAATACAAAACTCAATCCCACAAAATATAGCATTAAATTGTCACGATATTTAAATATCGCGGCAGTCTCGCATTAGGTCAGTGAGCAACAGATGGCAGCAAACGCTGCTCACACGTCTCATCCTATATATATATATATATATATATATATATATATATATATATATATATATATATATATATGATTATTTTGTTAACATGTACGATTTTGTTTTAATCACTGTGTCTATATTATACAATTAATTTCTTAGGTTTAAATTATGGCGGAATCAAAAAAATTCACTGATTAAGTTAAGCATAAAATTGGATTTTTGTATTGCTGGGATGAATAATTGCGCATTTCATTTATAAGCTTATTATTATTTTGGTTGGTTGACGAATGCGCGTCGACGCAACAGTTGGCATCAATAAATTAATTTATTGTAAATAAATTTGAGAGTTTGTGAGTAAATCATTGGGTGATTTATCATTAAATCGTATAAATAATTAATTATGAAAGAGACAATTGGTCATCTAACGTCGGGAATGGGCTAAATTACACGGGCCAAATCATGCATTTTGTTGGTGGTACTGTTCAAATTAACATGTGACAGGTATCAATCTCCATTGGTTGAAGTGAGATACATGGTTAAAATGGCGCCGGCTGAGGTGCCGGCATGAAATTCACGTGCTACCGTGGTCAGAAGTGGATAAACAATTGTAAGAGCTGGGTGTGTGCTTGTTGCTGTGCAGTAATTATTTATTTGAGACGCCATTTGAATTGGTTGAATTAATCAGTAAAATATTTATTGTCATTTGGTATTAAAGTTGTTTTTTGCAATAATTAATACTTATTTAATAATTATACCCGATGGAGCCTGTACATATGCTGTACGTTGACGACGATTGTAAGTCCTGTGAACGTGCGTTTCTGATTTTACGACTTGAAAATCGAGCGCAAAATCTAACAGATTCTACGACCATCTATTAGAACAATTATGTGTTAATTAACACTCCTCAGTCACTCGGGGCCATGTCAGAGGACCCCTAGATCAAATTCTACTTGAATTGAGACCGACAGTGGGGTAGTTCCAAGCCTCTAAAATTAACATATAAAAGGGCCAGCAAACACTTGCTCGAGGACTTAGGCCCTGGCCATCACCTAGAGTGGACTGATGACGCTCAGCGAGGTCCCTACTCTAGCACCAGGACTCATTACAAATTATATGAGTCGGCCTAACGATAAGTTTATTATATCTAGTCATTTAGCCCAGTAATCAGTTCTACTTCGTTTAAGCTGTTACTTGAAGAATTTTATCTATTAAAACTTATGTTTATATTAAAACTAAATTATTAATTTTATAAGTGATACTGGTTTTGATTCAAATTAATTAATTAAGGAGATTTGTGAGACTCCTTCGTCTGGTTAAAAAAAAACCAAATTTGATTACTGAGTGAGTGTGGTGGTTTGATATACAACATCTGCCCGTGAGAATTTTACTGAAGAGGATCGACATCGAGTCCAAGAAGCCCTCAACGAATCGGAGATCGATATCACCAGTAAGCCCACGTACAACCGGATAAGTTTCGACAAATTATTAATAAGTTTCCCTCCCTCTCTTCAACGTAAATTAATTTTAATTATTTATACATTTTATTTCCCGCGTCCAATAAATCTTGTGCATTTCAATAATAAAGTAAATTAATGTTGGACGCTCAATCTTAATCAATAAATTATAAAATTAGATCAAATAAAGGGGAGACTATAGTGTAAATAAAGTTGAGATTTGGTTAAATAAAATTAATAATAAATAAATTGAGTCTCTTTGATCAAATTTTCTTATCACCAGCGTCACTTTGACTAAGTTATATTACAGCTGCGTGTCCGGTCAGAACGAGTCGACCTACAACCTGAGATCTATTTCCCGTTTTCCGAACCAGCAATAAAACAATCTTTAATTAATATTTATATTTAATTATTTGCTATTAATTAATTTAAATTATTCGGGAAATTTTATTAACTGTGGTTCGTGACTACTGGACACGAAGTAGCCAGGGCCCACTGTTATAGTACCTTTGTGCTATATACATCGGCATGTAATTTGTTCCCGCGTTGGTGGCCATTTGTACATCTCACGAGTGTGAGTGAAATAGCGCGATACATGTCAGCAATTTCCATGAGCGTAAATTGAGTGCATAATTGTTGATTCCAGTGGATTTCAATTTAATAATTAAAGGTTTTAATTATTATTTTATTATTGAATATTTGATATGTTGAATATTTGCGTAGTTTCAATATAATTAAGTATCATTCTTTTAATTTCATTAAATATTATATGTGATGAATATTTCGACGAGATTTCACGAGATTTCAATTATTGTTTTGTTATTACCGAGTGTTGTCGGTGAAAAATATTTGATTGTTATCTATTATTATTTACAATTATTATCTATCAATGATTATTATTTACAATTACGGATTATCCTGTATTAATTATTTGCGATTAAAAGATTATTATTCTTATTGAATAGTGATTATTTACACATTTGAAACTATTATTTGCGTTTAACGTATTATTAGTTACAAGTATTATTATTTATTTACTATCATTTGAGATTAATATGATTATTAACACATTTGAAACTATTATTTGCGTTTAATATATTATTATTTACAAGTATTATTCTTTATTTACTATTAATTGAGATTGATATCATTATTTACACGTATTAAATAGTATTTGCGTTCAATGAAGTATGATTTACACGTAATACGTATTATTATTGCGATTAATACATTAGTATTTATAATTTATTATTATTATTATTGCGATTTTCATTTATTTAATTGTATTGTTTACAATTAATTATTATATACTGCGGTCAATATATAATTATTCACAAACTACTATGATTATTGGTGATTTTGTGCACACAAACATGTATTATTTATAAGTGAATTACTATTATTTAAATTATTCGTTTTTCCGATATGCGGATATAAATTATTAGTTTATTTTATACTTTAAAATACAACTGATCGATAAATGGTCACCAACCTGGTATTTATTTAATTTTATTTGTTCATTTAATTGCTATCTCTTTCTTGCTATCCTTTTCCTGAATCTGAAACTGCTTTCTGAAATTTATTATTATTATTTTCATTTTCATTTTTCTTTTATTCAAGTTTAATTTGTTCGTGGAGGTACACGAACTGGTGCCCAACTAGGTTGTCTAACGCAGCCTGAGACGAGCTGCGGACCCAGTGGAAATTTTCGACTCCAAGGAAATTTTGTTTATTTTGCGTTGTTTATTATTTTAATTCAGTATTTTCAACATTGGAGGGGCCATAACGGCTATTTTACTCTAACCACACTCAGCCGTAGGATGTGTGAAATAGTAGAGAACGTTATAAAATCATTCAGACAATAATTTAGCGTCACATAATTCAGTATCACATAATCCGGTTTTACCAAGTTCTTAACCTCATGATATTTCATCTCAGAACAATTTATTTCAGTCTAGTTCTTCGAAGAAATTTAATTAACAATAGATCGAATAATTACAATAATTCCATTTCACAAAATAATTTAGATAATACAAATCAAAATTTATTAAACGTACATGATATTTTGCCAGCTGTTCCCGACCCAGACGTTCCAGGACATTCTTTTGGGGCATACAGATGTCCAAGTGTATCTCAATCTTTCCGCAACCCTATGATTTTATCTAATTATGGTGCTGGTAGGGGGAAGAGGGATGCACCTAGACTATTTGGCATCAGAAGATCACCTCCTAATTCATTCCAGGGCTTGGAAAATATTCAGATGCCGCCATTGGGTTGTTAAGGAAACCCGAGTAAAGATGATCCGTCAGTAGTATGGTGCAACTATTGCGCCCCCCACCACAAAGTGGTGGTAGAGCCCAGAGCGTGGTGGGGTCACCAGCGAGTCCACCGGTCGTTGCGGACAGTGTAGAAGAATGTATATATGCTTACGTGGGTAATTAAATGTTAACATATGTACGTCTCACTTACCTTAGTGATAAATAATATTAAACGAAATAATTAGAATACTATGCTATAAATAACTTAAGGAAACAATCTTAAATTGAATGAGTAAGAGGTAATGAAAAATGACAACATATATATTATTTTATTTTATATTATATTGATCATCAGAATACATAGGTTATCTTCATTTTATTATTATATAATGGATTGTTTAATTACGTTGGTGATTTTTAAAAATATTTATGTTGATATAGGAATATTATATTGGTATCTTTACGTCTAAATACATGATTGAATATTATTGAGACCTATACCGTGGAATACAAAATTATAACAGTATTTGTTTCGATTTAAATTCATGAAAGATTTATAATATTCATTTACAATTTCATCATTTCTGTCACATCGTTCGTCAAAGATAGATGTAAACTTGTCAATTGAAGGATCAGCAGACATAAAATGTAAAAACATGATACAATATTGACCGCACACTTGAGAATTTTCCTGTTGCAACTGCTTGTCGTTATATTTGAACCATCGACAATTGTGTTTGAAGCGTTTAAGGTGTTGAGGAATGAGTGGTGGTAATCCATAGCTATCGAAGTACCATCCGTTTCCATGTCTATCGATGTACATGGCGACCCAGTGCTGTCCTGGCTTATTGTGGCCATCTGTATTAACAACAAAGGCTGTCGGCCGCGTCCAAATTTTCGGGATTCTGTCCGCTGGATATACTCCAATCGTGTGGTATGGTATAAACTGTATAGCTCTCACTATTTGCACCGTGTTCATTACAAGCCTGACACTTCCAAGGACAAGTTATTGTATTATCGTCGTTATTAGCAAGCTCAGCTGTATGACACGTAGCTATTGAAGAATCTTAAATATGTGTCTTGTTATTTAACCACTGTTTCACTAAATCTGCACACGATAAAGCACATTGATTATATGCTAAACTTCTGTTTCGCCTAGCCTCTAATACACTGTGTAAAGCACAAGTTAACCGCGGCTGGTGTAAGGCTGCTACTGACGGATTGTTTGGTAAATCTTCTATATTTATGACAGGACGACAAAGTAGGCCCTCTAAGTATGTTTTTTGCGGTTTTCCTTTTGTAAAAATTCTCATAGCACATTGACAAAAAAATTGGAGCTGTATATGTACGTATTTTATCATGGCCTCGCCGTCATACCATTCAAGACCATGGTTTCTTGTTAACGCATTATTTTCAACTTGTCGTTCTTCTGACAACAGTGTAAATGAAAATTCAGGAGCTAAAATCCAATGTGCCGTATCACCATTAGTTAGAGAAGTAACACCGATTTCCTTAGGTAAAAACTCTCGTGCGTTGTTAATAAAGCCTTGAATATATATAACAAGAGCCATAACGTTCTTCACTAAAAGACAGATTCACAATTACTGAAGTATTTTATTTTAATTTCAACCAAATATCTTATTTTGCTTAGCCAGCAAAATCTATAGTAACTTGTCTGGACGCGTCTATTTCTAACACACTCTCATATTCAGCATACACTATACAGTTTATCGTTGATTCTAACCCTTTATCAAACCTAACCTCTATACGTACAGTACCATTACGAATCAGATTCCAATGTGTATTACTATTAGCTGATAAATCAGGAGTTAGGTCAAAATTGTATAAACAAAAGCCATTAGGATAATCGAATCGATCTATTGTATTTCCTTCATTAAAAAAATGAATTCCTGTACCCGAAAATAATGTGTGATAAGCATCTACATCAGTGAAGCAGGTGTACACAGTTTCACTATGTACACCTGCAGGTATCGATACAGCTTTTACTTCAACACGTGTTAATGGATATTTCACTGTAGTTTTTGCCATCATGCGTGCATGTGCTAACAGAATACCAGGTGAAATTTTAGCTCTTCTTACTATTAAACTTGCTTCAGTAATAACGAAATTACAGCCGTTAGGCGATGCGTCTATGAGACAAAAATCTTCACGTGCACGTGTGAGACGTAATCGCATTTCAACACCGTTTATAAGAAATCTTTCTTGATTAAAAATGTCACAATGTAAATGGCCTATAAAATCGGCTGATTTTTCACATGTTAATAAATCACGACGTTTCTTCCAACCTAGATTATCATCATCAATACTGTCCATTTTACCCGGAGTATCACAATACCAGCCAACTGTACTTAAGTGTGATTTTTTAGCATCCGAGCCATAATTTAGTAGAGTTTCTATATATGCTCTATAGGCATATAAATTATTGGGTGTTGATATGGGTTTTTAATTAAGCAACACGTCCACTTGATTGAATATTGAATGCATAAAATTGTTGATAGGACCCACTTTAGGCGTTGTAGCACTAGCAGTGACAGGCGTTTTACGTGTAATACTTACACGTAAACTTATCATAGTATGAGCAAGATCAATATATTCATCACCTTGTCCTTGTACGACGAATTCTATCGGTGAGTTGTCAGTCAACGATGAAATTGGCTTATAATGGACCCATTGTGAGCTTTCGATTGTTGTTTGAGTAGGAGGCAATGAGAATAATTCAAGTTCTGTTTTAGCAAATTCACAAGAGTGCACGTGTAAAAACGACATTTTGAAAATAATATTTTACGAAAAAATATCATTCACTGTACGCAGCTTTTTCTTTTTCTTATTTGTTTTCTTGCTATTTTTCTTATTATTTTTCTTTTTTATTGTTTTGCGTTTATTTTTTTTCCGGACTGATTTTTTTATCACTCGTCTTCTCTTATTAGAATGCCTTCCTGCTAAACCAATGGTGTTATTCATACCACTAGCAATAGCCAACTGACCAGGCACGTACCCTGAACCGCTCATAAGACTGTTGATTTTCTGCTGAGCTTTTCGTTTTAAATTATTACCTGATTCACGTGCTCTGGCACTTAACGCCTCTTTGACTGGTACGTTGTGATCCAAAACATCTGTAGCAATATTTATACCGGATTTTAAAGCTTCCTTGCCAAGTGCTTTTGCACCGCTTTTTAAAAATGGTAATTCACGTTGAGACAATGTGAATTGTCATTTTCGTCCTCAGCGTTGCGGTTCCCATTTTTTCCGTCTCGTTGCCGTCTGAAACTACACAAGTCATAGTGCCGTGGTCACATGACTAATTATCACGTCGACGCATGTCCGTAAGGGTGCAGTGGGGACAGAGTACCGAGGCTAGTCCTACGCCCAAATTTAGCGGTCAATCACTTCGATCCTGGACCAATTAACATTTAGACGTATAAATTATCTACTATTGTAATTTACTAGCAATTTATTTGCGACATTCTGTATATATATACTGTTACTAGGTAATACAATATAAAAATTATCTCTAATTAAAGCCATTTTTATTTAACTAGAGATAATTATTCTTCATAAAACACACCGTCAATGGGTTCGTTTTGTAAATCGGGCAATAAATAAATCACTAGCTGACGGAACATTGAAATTTTAGAAATTTTAAAAATCTCGTTACTCCAGCCACTTTCGTATCCTTTCACAAACGCTGCTTTAGTCTTACTGATGCGTACCATGTCACCAATGTTATATTTCGGTTGACGTTTTTTAATATGTCTATAACTTTTATTATTTTTATAGCGTTTCTTAAGGTTATAAATTGCTGCAGTATAATTATCTTCATTGACATTTACAGGGGCCATTTTTATTCGGCTATGCTGTGTATGATGGTAAGCATTGATAATCTTCTGTAATACGTCTATATATCTTTTTGACCGTCTATACGTAAAATATCGCTACATTCTCTCCTTGATCGTTCTATTTAAACGTTCAACGACAGCTGCTCTTACATCAGGATTTCGTACAATTCTAAATTGTATTTCTTTTTTCTTCAAAAATTCTTGAAAAGATGCGCCAAGAAATTCTTTGCCACTATCCGTTTGTATTAAACGTGGTAATCATTTTCTGCTACGTAGTAGTATTTTTCTAAAACCTTGTGTCACAGATGCACTTGTTTTATTTAATAGTGGCTCAGTTCACGCAAATTTACTCAACACGTCAATTACCATTAAAATGTATTTATAATCGTCATTGTACGTTGATATACTTCTCAAGTCTACCAAATCGGCCTCCCATACATCATCAATTACTTTTACGTTGTAAGTACGCCTGATAAAATATTTTCTATTTAACCGATGCTTTGTAAAAGTTTCTTATTTATTAAGCCAGTTTTCAATCATGTCTTTTGATAACTTTGAATCATCTTTACCAGCTAATTTTAAAAGATTTCTAGCACCCGAAAAACTGGCCGCGTGTGAAGGGTTATAATATACGGATTTTAGTATTTCATTGATCTGAACTTCGTCCATGACAATTTTTTAGTTTTTGATTTCATAGATATAGAACCTTTGCCCTTTTGAGCTGCTCTAGTCGCCTCGTCATCACCGGTCATAAACTCATCTGAAGAAGCAAGTTCTTCGTGAATAACTGGTATGCTTATATTACCTCGTGAACTTGTAGGTGTAGAAGTTAATACTGTGCTATTAAAAAAATTTTGGTTGCCTATATATTCACGAGGGATATTTGAGGCTTGTAACACTTGAGCGAATTGACGCCTTCCTATAGCTTTGACAGATTTTCTTCTTCTCATAGCGTCGTTCAGAAGATCCGTTATATTTGAACCGGCTATTTTTTTACCATGAAGTGTTACAACCCCGTGGCTATCCCACGTTATCGTTGAGCTAGGTAAATTTTTTTAAACATTTTAACAATAAACGGGCTTTATTTTTGAATTTTTTCGGGATACTATCTATAATTAAGTTATCAATATCGGCCTCATATGAAGTATGATGTACAGTAGTTGCAGCCTAGTCTATACTAGATTCCGACGTTTTAGGTACCGTTTCAAATGAAGAACCAGAAAAATTTATATTCTCGTTTGTATTTGATTCGGCAAATGTATTTTCTAAAGGTTTTTTTTCATATTCTAGTAAACGTAAATAACGTCCAAGGATTTGCAAGTACGCCTGACATTTTTCACGCTCAGAATTATACTTTTTAGAGTTTAGAATCTCATGCATTTCATTGTCGAGCCGTGATAGAGTTGTGCCTGAAGTCTGTATAGTTTTATTTTTTAATTTATCTTCATTTTGGTCTGTATTACCATGATCTTGTAATTTATCTTCTGGTACTAATACTATTTTGCGAGCGTATTCCATGTTAATTAATGTGCGACTATTGATGATAGCAACACGATTAGTAATGGTGCTAGAAATGCTGAAAGGAAACCACCTTTCTGTACAATTATCTGTTTCTTATTATTTAAACTTCCTTGAGCCGACAATTTTCTCAAAAACGGTGCATAACGTTTTAATTTTTTGCGATCTTTTGATGATAACAACACATTACCACGTAATATATATTCAGAGCACACTCGTAAATACACCGTACTAAAGCTGCATCAGCCTTGCGTAGTATAGCTTGTCTTTGTTTGTTATTTAAATAACAGAGTGCGTAGAGTATAGCAGGCTGTTTCTTTTTAATTGGTCCGCGCTGCGCCATTATCGGTGGTATACTGGAACATTGTAACTTTTAGATCTATTATTTATACTTTTTTTGGTTATATAAACGAATTGATGTTGATCATCTGGGAAAATACAGCAACGAAACCGGCAATTTTCAGGTGTTGATTGTTTTAAATCTAGAAGTAAATATCCGTGGGGGACAGATGTCGCATCATAGTATATTTCTTGTAAAAAACGTGTATTTTCAGGATAAACTTGCCTTGCAAGGTGTTGTATTTGCGATCTATCACGTGGATTTTTAAAAATCACTGTGTATATATATATATATATATATATATATATATATATATATATATATACACAGAAACGAAACAAAATTTAACGATAACTTATGGATAATTATTTATTTATTTATTATAAATATGCAATGTAAAATATAATAAGAAAATACATGCATTCAAATTGGTTAAAGTTAAAAATACTTGAATACAAATTTAATAGATAGCTTAGTAAATCTTATGTATCTTAACATTATTCTTTTTTGTCTTCTACTATCTTAGATGCGTTTTCACTCGTGTTATTGTGGATCGAGTTCCATCGTTGTGTGAGAGGTTGCTGAATCAGCTCTGGTACTGACCGCATAGCTAGCTCAAAGATATCACGGAGCATACCAAAAAAAAACTGAAATAATAATTAAAATATATGCCTCTTAGTTTTTATAATAACAATAATGATAATAATGTAAAACTAAACCTACATCAAGAAAAGTCGGTGAATTTCTTACAGCACGAGTAACAGCGCTTAACCATACGATACTTTCAACATTTAAGCGTGTCGGTAGAATTCTGAATAAAGGATCGTGAGGCCAATATGTTCTAAATGTGTCCAGATCGTGTTCAGTCACATTAATTTCGTTTCCTGGGTCTTCTTCTTCCGGTTCTTCACGAATCTCATTACGCTCTTTGAATTTTGTGTAACACATTATTATAACACGCTTGAACTGTCGTTTGAAACTGAGACTCGTCGTAGTTTTAATCAGCTTGTCTTTTTAAATGCTGACCTCGCGTAAAATGCAGCCAACAGCTGTGTATATTATCAGTTGTTATTTTAGAGTCGTAGGAAATTCACAAGAATTTGAACGTTCTTTTACAATCCACTTTTGTAGGCAAAGAGCGTTGTTTAAAGCTTATCTCAAATTTTGATCAGGATTGTAAATTTTTAATACGCCGTGTAACGTGCATAAAGTGTTTGTAGTTCTTCTTCTAAATTAATAACTTCCTTTTGTAGTAATTTTTCAAGATATTTAAATTTTATATCACCACGTACATATACACACCGAGCTTTTTCAGAATAAAATTTGACAATAGGTGTCAAATTTGAGAGTGCAATAAAACCATCAAACCACTTTAAACCGTGTTTGTTTGTTGTAAGCCAATTATTTCTTTGACGTGTTGAAGATAATAATTTATTATAAGAAAACAGGGGTTTGATTAACCAATGACCTTGTATAGAAGATTCTAAATCTACTAGTGCTACTTCTTTAGGTAAAAAAAAAATCGTGTGGTGTCGTGGGACACCAGATAGGAACGAAGTTCCTTATTATAAAAATATAAATTTCAAGTTCTATTCGAGGTGTAAAGAAAATAATTATTCGGGTATACAGTATTTATTATGATTTTTTTATCGATAAAAATTAAAAAAAAAAAAAAAATACTTTACAAAATTATCTTAACACCTTTATTTTGTTTACAATGGTTTATAAAAAAATACATAATAATAATATGGAAAGAAACAGTTATTTACATGAATAAAAATAATTAAGACTAATCATGTTCTATCATAGAAACTATAGCTTTATGGTAACTAAAATAAGATATATATATATTTGTGATTCGATTTTTGCTAAATATCTCGAGAAAACAGCATCGATAGTAGTATTGCCTCTCGTAGTGGATTCATCAGCATTATTGTTCATATTTAAATCAAATTTATTCTTTAGGAAAGTTTTAAATGACTCTGATTGTTTATCTTGGAAGTTAATATTGAAGTCACCTGCTAAAATTAGTGGAAGCTGGTGATAATTGGTACCATACCCTTCAAGTAATGCTGCAGTTTCTGCAGAATACTCCAACAGCGATCGATGTATGAATCCTTGTATGTCTATTAACTTCTGTTTCTGGGCAATGTAAACGACTACGATTACGATTTCAACGCCGTTTTCCATCTTGCATATAGCAGAACAAATATCTCCAACAGGTGAATGTCTAAAACCATAGTCATTAACATTTCTCATTATTATGTCCATATTTGGTGAAATGATATTAATAGTATCTTCATTCGATTGGTAAATCGCAACTCCACCTGATCGAACATTAGCTCTTTTATAATGGACGATACAATTAAAATTCGGTATTTCATATAGCTGATCATTGCCCATATTTGTCTCAGAAAGTAATAAAATGTTTGTTTTTTGAGTAACTGAATCAGTTAAATCCAAGCGATGACTCTTTAAACTTTGAACGTTAAATGTTAACGTTGAAACACCTTTTTTATTACTAATGAAATCTACGATACTTTTTGCTCTTGTATGTAAAGAATTTAAAGATAACCTTTTTAATTCTGTAAGTAATCTTTCCGTCGATCTAGCTTGCACTCGATTATGATAAAACTTAAACTTAGTTTCATCGTCATCGGGTGTTACTATGTACAATCCTTCGATGCTTGATACTCGGGAAAGTGCTACATATACAAGTTCTTGTAAATGACTTTTACTATACTCGTAAACGATTTCATCGTAAGTTCCACCCTGAGACTTATGAATTGTCATAGCACAAGCGGCCACTAAAGGAAAGTGCTTCCGTTTGGCGACAACTTTTTTATCAGACGTCAATGAAATACTTGATGTTCGTAAATCAATGGGTACAGCAAGTTCACTGACTCCGTTTTGTACTTTTAAATTACCAGCTTTTGTTCTTCTTTTTCTTCCAATTTTATCTGAACCGCTAAATTCCAGCCATGCTCGACAAACGATGCTATGTTCATCAAAGTCAAGATGTACTAATTTGCCAACTGTACCATTGTATAATCCATCAGTTACATCGATGTTCGTTGTAATGATATAATACTTATTAATTACAAAAGTAATTTCATAAGGCAAACCACCAGTATCAATGACAGACATTTTATGTAGTTTAACTCTACAATTAGCCTCTTGTTCATGAGTTTTAGATCCAGTAATCACATCACTAGCTATAGAGACAGTTTTATTTTCAAATTGTTGTAAAACATAATTGTTATAAGCGTTGACACTTTTTTTTTTTTTTGCAGCTCCCGATACTTTTTTTGGTACTCCGCTTTTTTTTCTGTTTTTCTTTCCTACCAACAGATAAAATAATAAATTTTATATAAAAAAAATAATCGCAAATGAATTATACTCAAACAACGACAAAACTAAAACACGTGGTAACCATACACATAACCAAACAAAAACACGTGTTGCTTATATGTCGAATGTTTTAAATAAATTTTTATTTTTACTTACATAGTATTTGGTGACTTAATACAATTATCAATCACCATTTCGGTCGATTCACTATCTGTCACTGTCTTCAATCCACTTTTCATTATTTATAATGTTTTCTATTAAATTAATTCACAAAATAACTTAACACAAACACAAGCCACGCTTTGATCGTGAAACGTTAGTGTGTGTGCGTGTGTGTGTGTATGTACGCTGTAAAGAGTAAGAAAACACACTTATACATAGTGTATAGCCTCCCTGCGTTTAACGTAGTAGTAATGATCAGATGGTTTCACTTTTGACCACCAGATGGTGTAATTATCGAATGATATAATGATAATAGCAAACGGCAATAATAATAACAGTCATCCCATAGACTATACATTAGACAGTGTATAGCCACCATACATAGACTATACATAAAAAGGTTACGATTTTTCATCGCGTTACGGACGTTTTTTGCCGGCTAGGGTACCCCTCCGCAACGCGCCATAAGGAACTTCGTTCCAAAATTTCCATAATTATCGAAGAAGCCCTGAATATCTATTATAATATCCATTTATATTTAGTTCTAACGGTTAGGTGGACTGTCTGCGGAGAACTGAAGAAAATAAACTTAAATAAATAAAAATTACTTACGTTGCTATATGAAAGAGGGTAAAAATAAAATATAGAAGAAGCGAGAATATTTTATATATTTATTATAATCTATTACAGTGTTAATTAAAATACAATTAATAAACTCTGTACCCAAATGGTAATGTAGAATATTTATTTCTAAAACGTCTTTTTTTATATTGCGGAAATGTTGTTTTCGTTTCCTTTTTCGTTACAATGGCATGGAAACATGTTCTGCGTATAGCATCAAATTTTATTATAACAGGCTCTGTTTTTTCTCCAGTTACAAGTGCTCTAACTGTATTATAATTAATTTTAAGACTATTGGAAAAATTTAGAGTTATACCTTTTACTTTACATTCCTCCGCGGTTGTATTATCAGGTTTACGTATTGTATAAGCATAAAATTTCGGGCCACCTGTTACAAAAGATGTAATATAACTTCCTACACCGTAACTTTCTTATTCATCAGTTAATTCTCTTAAAAATTTACCTGTAGGTGGTTCATATTTTCCTTTTACAGATACGTAAATACAGGAATCGGTATCGCAGTATAGAGCTCTAGTACCTGTTTTCTAAGTAAGTGTATAATTTAAGACGCACCTGGGCCGTTGTGTACACTGCGATAACAACATTTGTTGTACGGGAAGGCTTTAAAGCATCCGTACTATTAACAAAATTTATATATAATGTATTATCGTTAACTGGTAAAAAACCACATATTTCAATTTGACTATCGGTCAACATTTCCATTGAACGCGATCGTGTTGTAACAATTTCCGTTTGCGTTAAATTTTCACGCTGACCAAATTTTCCCCAAAGAGAATTGAAACTAAATTTTGCTACAGCTCGTAACCCTGCGTTAAATTTAATTTTTTCTTTATCTAATTTTATACCTTCAGCGCGCTCATAATCTTCAATATATTTATCTTTTTGCTCGTCATTTTTACAATCTTTCGGGTTGCCATTTGCTTCAGTTTTAATTTTTAAAAAAGTGTTGATGTCTTCCGTAAATATCCCTTGAGACCCTGTTTTAGGGTCATACTGAGCTACTTTATACTGCCAAATTTCAAATACTTTTATGATAATGTAACCTTTTTCAACGGCTTTCCTAATCTCATCTACCACCCATGTACCTGTTAAAGCGCGGTCTGTAGGCTCATGATTACAATCTGCTTGTCTTAATTCTTGAGCGCAAGAACGACACATTGCAGAGTAGTCTATCATGAACTGTACATGGTAATACCGGATAATAAAGCTTTGTTGGTGGAAGAACAGGACATTTCACCAGCCCTTCTACAAGTGTTAAATTATTATTTTCACCTATCAAAGTCTCGCATTCATTACCTATAAAAATTTCGGGATGACCTATCGGAAATTTACCAGTGTTACGTTTTGGGAATTACCCCAAATTAATTAAAAATAAAAATAATTTTTTATTATTTCACTTCATCCAGGTTTGGCCTCATTGGAGTATCGATAGACCCCCGGTGGGCCCTGGTCGTCGATAATTCGATTAATTATTGTTTTTTATTTTATTTTCGCGATTTAGTTTATTTTTGATGCCGGTTCCAGCTCCATATTTTTATATTCATTATAGCAGGTGAATGGATGGAAAATCGGCAGGAAACTTGAAGGAAACCCGAACTGCTGTTGAGCGCTCAGGGTTATAGGACAGGGTGGAACTGCTAGTAAGCGCTCGCCCCTGGGTATTAATAGGGCTATGGCAGGTCATGGTGTAGGTGAAAATATTTGGGTGCCAATTGGCACCCCAAAATAAGGTTGCATTAATTTAGGATTAATTATGGTTTATTAATTACTTATGAAGGGCAGAGGTTCGAGCTCCATGAGCTCTCTCGTAAAACTGACTATTTAATCGTTATGAAAATATAATAAATTCAACAGAGTTGACAAAACGTTGACGCTGCATCTCAGGTTTCCTGTGAGAGAATCGTCGTGGTCCGGGTCTCATGCATCATCATCTGTTTTGACTACCCGCAAGCCACGGCGACTCTCTTATCGTAACCGATATCCGTTATATTGCATAAAATTAATTTATTAAAAATAATTAATTTAATTTAATCAATAAAATATCACGGGAACGTAACACCTTCCTACATAAGCAAGTCGCAGCGTTTCAAACGAATAACGCTACGACTGAAAATCAAATTCATGACTCGATATAATCCAAATAGAATGTGTAGTTGACTCTATATAAACTAAAATTGAATGTATGAATGAATCTATATAAACTCAAGTTCAATGTTTAAATGACTCTATATAAACCAAAGTTTGATCATCAAAATTGTTTAATGAAGTTATTTGCTTTCAATTTTAACCTAAACCTGAGATGCGCTACTTTTGTACATAATTATATAATGTTTAAGTAATTAAAATTATTACTATTTTTATGACTTAAGTCATTTATGTAATCTAAAGTCACTTTTCAATGCCTCCCGACATAAGTCGGTTACTATTTTTTTTTTTTTTGAACATCTTATAGTATGAATTTCAATTAATTTTAACAAAATAGTAAAAATAACGTACTTTCATTTAACTGATTTAATTCGGTGGTCAATATAATAACTGTGATTGATTGGATCGGCTGACTAGTATCCTAATCTTCATTTCTCGAGATCGAAACCCTGATTCCTCGTTGACTCGGCGACGACCTTTAAGGCGTTGATAAACGTAGTTGAACTCGACATTCCAACTGTTTCTGCTAAACAGTAGAAGTCTTTAAAGTTAATAAGAGTAAATAACTCGACGTGTATAAATTCGATATTTATACACGTGAGTGAACCGATCGTAGGTGACTTGACATCATACGTAAAGCTGGAAGCACCGTTGCTGATCGATGTTGAAAATCTATTTTTCACACTACGGTGTTCTTCCGTCAGGCTCCGATAGTGATATTTAAAATTTGTCCAGTCAATCCAATTACACCATCGGATTAAATCAGTTTCATGAAGTCGTATACAAAGACTTAATAGCGCTTCAAAGAAAATAAAATTCATATTATACATTAACATTAAATAATCTTTTGATTTCTTTATATTTAATAAGATCAAAAATAAATCTGTAATATCTAGTCCTTTTCGGTTCCGATTAGCGCCTATTTTTAAGTATTCAATGTTTTTATCGTCAAATTTAATCTTCGATAATTTATATTTATCCGGAGGTTTTTTCGATCTTAACTTGAAGATATATTTTCCAAATTTGAACAATTGTAGACAAAATCGCGAGCTACTTTTAATTATTATTAATTGATCGGCTATATGCTTCATATATAATATCATCAAATATATGCATTCTATAGGATTTGAGCCTGAAAACGTAGAACCACTAAATTTATTGTTTACATTATTATAATAATGTTTATGAAACGTACGTTGCCTATCATTTTGTTCTTCTTCTTCTTCTTCGGTGATACAAGTATCATAATATTGTTGAGTTCTTTCAGTCATCAGTTCCTCTTCAGAATCAAATTTACCAGGATCGTCCGATACTTCATTATCTGTTGGAAACGAGACGTACAATTCGTCAGAACTAGTAGACAATTTCATCATAAGAGGTGAGTGTACTCTTACAGTAGTCCATCAACAACTCTTGTAAACAATTAGCGTCCGCTTTTTGAGTTTGAAGAATTGTTGAAACGACTGTGCGTAAATCAACTGTTTTGGTAGTTAGTAGCCCTCTTTTGTATGCCCTTGCTAATAACCGACATGATGAAAACATCACAAGACGCCGTAATAATCTTATTAAACATTTCCGCGACAATTGCCACCATTTTTCAAGCCTTATTTCTGTATATGCTGCCCATGCATGAGGTGATCTTTCCTTTACATAACGTACCAATTCTAAAAGGGCCGTAATGAAAGGTTTCTGATAGCGTAAATTATCAGGATTCATATTGTTATGTCGGTTGTACAACACTAGGTATCTCGTAATAAACTAAATAATTATTGAATACCCGACAGCTGCAAATAAAATCATACTAACGAGTAGGATACGTTGTTCTGATGATGCTGTTTTACGCCTCACGTGTTGTTATGACTACCTTTTTATGTAAAGTCGTATTATTTCATTTTCACCATTATTACGCGTATATAATTTTCAAGGTCTTGTAAAATTATTGTTAAAAAGAAATTTTAAGTGTGTAGGTATTTTAACATGAGACGTTATAACGCCTTTACAACCGTAATAGAAAATTCACGGCTTCATAGAAAATTTTAGATAAATCAGCGTGTTATTCAAAAGTAGCAATGTATATTTTTATTAATTAATTTATTTATTTATTTTATTTATCAACCTATATATACATATATCCCATATCCCAGAAGCTTATATTAAAAATGGATAGTTTGCACATGTGTGGTGGGGTAATTAATGTGTTAAAAGTTGAAACTTTTATGATCTGTAACAGCTCTCTCCTAAAGCTTGTGACTAGAACATATGACGCTGCTTTAACAATGTCGTTATCTAAAAAACGATCTTTTAATGAAATGGCTCAGCCAACCACCTCCCAACAAGACAACCGTGTGCTTTAGTCTTGGGAGAAGTTTGATTTTTTATTAAAATATAAAAATGCGTAATGTACGAAGAAAAAATACATCTTTAGGTTAGGATTTCATCGTATAGGTGTAGGTGGGATTTGAATTTTCCGCCACTAAGCTTCTTTTTGATTGGTCGCGCGAAAAAACGTAGTAGGAGACAGGATTGCTAACATCAGGGAGAAAATCTTGTTAAATTTAAAAAGAGTGTAACACTACAGAGAGTCACAATAGGGAGATTCTACTGTAAATGTGAGATACGATGTATTAGAGCGTATGTATCGATACGTATTTTCTAACTACTACTATGTATTGTTATGATGTGATTGTTTGTGTATGTTAAATTCTGGCTTATCTATTATCAGACAGAATAATTTTTTATTTGACCAGGTTGACGTCGTTAGGGTGTCGATAGACCCCAGGTGCGTCAGCTGTTGACCTTCCTTTATTTTATGCAAAAAGTTTAGTCACTTACCATGGTGGAGATTATGGGCCCCATAAGTCGGCCCAAATAATCCCTTTCTTGAGTAACTTCTTCTCCTCCGCCGGTGCGTATGCGTCTCTGCCGGTGGCCTTGAAATAGGCCTCAGAATAGTACCCGTACCGTGGGTCTTGGAATGGGATGCTTCCGCTGAGTGGATGGACGGATGGAACGTCCACAGAAACCAACTGCCAACCCTCGCTGATGCCAGTCCAGAAGACCGGGTTTTCCTTTGGTGCCTCGTCTGAGGTCGAACAGGCTGAACTTTGGTGATTCGACTCCTCCGCGAGGACAAGTGATTGTAACTGGTCGATCAAACCGTCAGAACCTGAAGGCTCAACAACACATGAGCTCGACGGCTCAACAACACACGAGCTCGGAGGCTCAACCACACACGAGCTCGGAGGCTCAACAACACACGAGCTCGGAGGCTCAACAACACACGAGCTCGGAAGCTCAACAGCACATGATTTTGATATCTCAATCGAATCGTTGGCGACCACTCGCGGTGTTACTTGCGTTACCGACTCGATAAGGACTTCCTCAGATCTTATTCTCGGTCGACCTTGTGTAAGGTCCGCGATAACCCCTTGAATTACGCGACCGAGCTGTACAGTACGTCCTGATCTCCTGCTTCGTCGGCCTCGAGGCATAAAGGTTGTTATGATAGGTGGTGAAGGAGCCCGAACTGCTGATTAGCGCTCTGAGCAAAGGAAGGGTGGAACAGCTAGTAAGCGCTCGCCCCTTTAAGGTTCTTAGACAAAAGATTTATATAAAGGTTAAATTTTAGGTTTCATTCCTTTAAACCGGTGGAGACAGAAGAATCAGTCAGTCAATTGTACAGAGTTTCGTGCTCTTTGAGATCTCGCGATCGAATGCCCTGATTCTTCAGCTCCTCGACTAAGTACATTCGTCAAAGTGTTAACGTTGCATCTCAGGTTTCCTATGAGAGAATCGTCGTGGCCCGGGTCTCATGCGTCGTCATCTGTTTAGACAATCCGCGAGCCACGGCGATTCTCTTATCGCAAGAGATTTCCGTTACATTGTTGGTGATGGATAAAAATGTTATCGCCAACAAAGTAACGATTTATTAATTTATTATTTATTTATGATTCTAAGAAGTGTCGAACTGTTTATTCGCCCACCGTGGCGAATAAATAATTCGAGACTTCAAAAAAAAATTTTCTAAAATTTTTATGTAAATTTAATTAGAGCCAGAACGTTACATGTAACTTGAAAAAAACTTATGATTTTACAGAAAAAAAAAAAAAAAACAGGCTGTAACATTGTACAGAGACGTTGCAGTTTTTTTCTATCAAAAACTTCAGCAATTTACAGTAATTCTTATATCGCTCTGTATTTTTTTTGAGCCACGGAAAGCACGACAGTTTAAGATATGGAACATTCTACAGAAATATGATTCAAACATGAATCTCTTTTGATTAAAGAGTTCAGTATAGAAAAAGAAATACCTCAAATTAACTTCAAATATGGTTTTTAAAACCAAATCCAGACTATGAAGATGGAAATTTTTTGTGACAGATGCGGTTTACATAAACACATTCATTAATATATAACTATCATTAAAATTTTTCAGTATCATACCGTGACTTGGGCGACTTTGTATCTGAGTATTATTTGCGATATATATCTGACTTCGAAATCATATTTTTATATCATACTCTGACTTTGGTGACTTTGTATCTCAATATTACCTGTGATATATATCTGACTTCGGTGACATATTTTCGTATTATACTCTGACTTTGGTGACTTCACATTGTCTCGAGAAGTACAATACATATATATTCGAGTTTGCTGACATTTTTTAGTATTATACTCTGACTTTGGTGACATTGTATCCCAGTATTACTTGCGATATATATCTAATTTCAGAGACATTTTTATATCATACTCTGATTTAGTTGACCTTAAATTGTCGCGATAATTACAATACAAATGGGGCATTCCACGCCAAATCGAACGGTTTAAAAAATTTTAATTTTTAATTTCCGTCATTTTTTTAATATTCTCAAGTACTCATCAAAAAACTTATCCTTCTGAATTTTAAGATTATATTTATCATTGGTTCGAAAGATATGAAATTTTCAAAAAAACCGCTCTTTTCGTGGTTTTCAGCTTATAACTTTTTAAAAAATGGTTTAAATAAAAAAACTCAAAGAATGAAATAAATTCTTTTTTCCATGTACTTTAAAAAAAAATACGAATAATTTTTTAGAAAAATTTTTTCGCGTTATTTTCGAGCTTTAAAAATTTAAAGTCGTTTTCTGTAAATCATGTATATTTTGATTTTTCTGAAAATTTGTGACAACAAACTACTATCTATTCCATAACTTTTCAGGTGGTTCCGGTCGTGGGAACTCCGTGGCTACTATTTTTTTTTTGATTTTTGAAAATTGACAAAATTTTTTTTATCCTATTAAAAATCATTAATTGCTATTTTTTTCATTATAAATTATTTTTTTACATCGTTTTTCAGTATTTTCTTAGAATACTACGCAATCAAAGGATTTTTCAAATAGCTCGTTACATTCGTCTCCTTTTTTTTACTAAATTCTGTTTGCTGAAAAAAAAGGTTTTTAAAAGTAAACAAATTTAACGAGCTATTTGAAAAATCCTTTGATTTCGTAGAATTCTAAGAAGATACTGAAAAACGATGTAAAAAATAATTTATAATGACAAAAATAGCAATTAATAATTTTTAATAGGATAAAAAAAAATTTTTTAATTTTCAAAAATCAAAAAAAAAAAGTAGACACGGAGGTCCTACGACCAGGACCACCTAAAAAGTTGTGGAGTAGATATTAGTTTGTTGTCACAAATGTTCAGAAAAATCAGAATATGTTTGATTTTCAGAAAATGACTTTAAAGTTTTCAAACTCGAAAATAACGCGGAAAAATTTTTCCAAAAAATTATTCGTATTTTTTTTCTTAAAGTACATAGGAAAACCAAAATTTTTTAGTCTTTGAGTTTTTTTATTTAATCCTTTTTTTGAAAAGTTACAAGTAAAAAACCATAAAAAAGCAGTTTCTTTAAAAATTCCATATCTTTTGAACTAATAAAAAAAAAAATCTCAAAATTTAGGAGGATGATTTTTTTGATGAATACTAAAAAATATCAAAAAATGACGGAAATTAAAAATTAAAATTTTTAAAACCGTCCAAGTTGGCGTGGAATGCCCCATATATATTCGAGTTTGACGACATTTCTTATTTTTATTCTTTGAATTTGGTGATTTTGTATTTCAATAGTACTTCTGATATATATCTGTCTTGGGAGACATATTTTCATATCATACTCTAACTCTGGTGACTTCAAACTGTCGCGATAATTACAATACATGTATATTCGAGGTTGACGACATTCTTTAGTATTATACTCCGACTTTGGTGACTTAAAATCTAGCAATAAATACAATGTATAATAGGGTGGCCCAAAAGAACCGACTATTTTTTTTTCGAGTCTCTCATAAAAATTTGTTGGCTTACGATGTTTTAAGAAACCTCTCCAAAAATCAGCTTGATGAAAAATTTTTAAGAGGTCGCTCACGAATTTTGAAAATATCAAAAATGATCGAAATTCGAATTTTTTATTTCAAATTTTTTTCTTTCTCGTGGCAGCAATAGTTTATATTTGTGAAATTATGACTACGCTGAAAATTTAAGCCCAAAATGTAAAGATTTAGATCTCGCTGAAGAATTTTGAATGTTTCCGAGTGCTGTCTTTTGAACGTTTTCGGGTGACCCTTGAATATTAATAATAAACTTTCTCGATTTTCCGCCATCAATTTGCATCATAATGAATGAAAATATAACCCGAGAAATAGAAATAATATGTTATTTACATACTTTTTTATTTTTTAATTCAATTCTTAGGTTTTTCCGCTTATTTAAAACTTACTAAATTTTATTGTTTAAGACTGTCCTGTGTATTTTTGATTATGCAATAGTTATATTTTAGTGGTGACAATAGTTGAGTTATAAAAAAATACAAAAACTAATTCAAAGTATTAGTTACATATTATCAGTTAATATTCAAAATTCTTGAGCGAGGTTTCAATATTTAAATTTTGGGCTTAAATTTTCAGCGTAGTCATGATTTCACAAATATAGACTATTGCTGCTACGAGAAAGAAAATAATTTGAAATAAAAAATACGAATTTCAATTATTTTTGCTATGTTCAAAATTCGTCAGCGACCTCCTGAAAACTTTTTATCGAGCTGATTTTTAGAGCGGCTTCTTAAAACATCATCAGCCAACAAATTTTCATAAGAGACTCGAAAAAAAAAAAAAAAATAGTTGATTTTTTTAGGCCACCCTAATGTATATATCTGACTTCGGTGACATATTTTCATATTATATTCTGACTGGTGACTTTGTATCCCAGTATAACTTGTGATATATATCTGACTTCGGTGACATATTTTCGTATTATACTCTGACTTTGGTGACTTCACATTGTCTCGAGAAGTACAATACATATATATTCGAGTTTGACGACATTTTTCAGTATTATACTCCGACTTTGGTGACTTTGTATCCGTATTACTTGTCATAGAATTTCACAGTATTTATTACATCCAGATTCTTAGAGAAATTACTGTAGTTAGGTAACACGACAATTGACCTAATGCCAAAATACCCGACGACAAAATTCCCGCTGCCAAAATAACCGCAAACCAAAACACCCCTGACAGAACACTCATAAAGTAAAACACCCGTGACAAAATATCGACGACAAATTACCCACGACAAAATACCTGCAAATTGAAATAATTTACGTTACTAATAAATGATATTATGTCGTCGGGTTAAATATTACGCAGCCCTGTAGTTACGCAGCCCTGTATAACTATATAGGATGAAGACATTATCGGATTATAGTAAAATTTGTAAACTTGACAAAGCAGACGAATTAATATTATATCGAATATTTTTACTCACTGCATCGTAATTGATACTGTTGTATTATAATCGTTACTAAAATACTCGTAAAATATACACTTGTCACAAAAATTAAGGTTCTAGTCACAATAAAAAGCAAATAATAGCACCATATTTCTAGTTTTCAGATCTCGACTTCATTTAATAACTCAGGACTTAAGAGTCTTAGTCTCAGGAACCTGAAAAAGTTCTTGGCTTCTCTTAAAGTGCTTTCGTAATGTTTGTAAACGTTGCGCACTGATAACTTGATCGTTATAGTATTTTCGCACACCAGTAGTGAGACAGGGGGGTTCACCCCCCCCCCCCCCGATAACGCAGTACTCTACCTTACTGACAGCCGCGGATACCTCCTGTCGGTAATTTACCATATCTGCGGCCGGTAATTTGTACATATCTGAGGCATGTAAGCGATATCGATGATCGATAGATCATTTCTCGGTCGGTAAAGTAGGGACTATCTCTACCGACTGCCGAGAATACCGTCACTTGGTATTAATTTATCGACCATCAGTCAATTATCATGTGTATGATGCAAAATACTATCACACTATCATCAGAGCTGATACCTTACCGTATACCAGCTCTGATAATAGCATGACATGTATTTATATGAAGATCATTCGCAGGTTTTATATATTCAAACAGGTTGTAGGCCGAGCACTTGCGAGAACCCTTGATGTCACTGCCATCTCGCGGTTTATTCCTTTCCCCACCCCTCTTTTTAGCGGATAACATCATTCAGCGTGTCTGAACTCATTTTTTTGTGAGGTAGAGTGGGGGAAATGAAGCTGCGCAAATGCTTTAATGATTACATCACCTTCCGCGTCGTTTACCGTTACTAAGCTCATATTTCAAACCAAGTGGGGTAATATGAACATCCGCAATTACGTCATTTTACCCGATTACATCATCTTTTACGTCATACGACAAGTCCAAACTCGTTTTTTTTTTTTTTCGGTAACTAAGTGGGGAGGAATAAAGAGTTGAGTGGGTGATTCTCGCAGCCATATGCATCAGTCTGCCCAAGTTTCCTGTAGTAAGAACAATCGTTTCTCAATTAAAAAACCTGTGAAAAAAGTGATAAACAAATGGACCGTCGAATTCTAAGGTATAATTAAAAAACTTATCTTTATTGATTAAACTGGTGTGCATCTTTCCAACCATATTTACTAACAATCTTTTACAGACCTCATGTATGCACTGATCATTGTGATCATCCAGCACAGATTGAGTTTGATGAAGTGTGTGTTGTGAGTGAACAAGAAGAAGACAATTATATTCAGAAATTAGTTACTCAAGAAAGAGAAATTGACTTACAGATCTTATATTGGAAGAACTTATTACTTTCCTTTAAAGATCGTAAAGGTTACGAACAAGCCTGTCACAGAGTCACATACGTTATAACACACTTAATGTTTAAGACTAACTCATCAAAATAAATCGTAGACACCTGTAATGGATCCATTAAGTGAAGAAGAAATAGAGTATCTGGCAAACCATCCACCATACGTTTTATTTGAAGCAGAATTATTATCACGTTATTTCGAACAACCAACACAAGACTACATTGAAAGGTTTGTACGTGATATTCATCTTTTTCAAACTAATTTGAATATCATTTTAACTAGACGTGATAAAAAAGCGTGCCCATACTGCTGTGCATTCAAAGACTCTGTAAAAAAACTGCATCAAGTGATCGAAAGTTTGGAAAAACTAGAAGAACGTATCGAAAAAAAATAAAAGACAATGGAATTCATCGTAGATTTCACGGGGTTTGTTATGCCTGATGACACCATAGTAGTAAAAGAATTATGCGTAGGTGATATAGTAGATGAAAAATTCTCATTCTTCAAGTGTAAACATTTTATCTTTCAACCGCCATTGGAATACGATGGAGCAATCATGCAAGAAATTTTTGATGAAAGTGGCTACGGTCATGGTATCCGGTGGGACTCGGGTGAAGTGCCATACAATGAACTCAAAGAAATTATAAAAGATTTGGTGAGCAAAGCAAGTTACATTTATGTCGATGGAAAGCAAAAATACAAATGGTTGACGATCATGACCGATTACTCAGCACAAATAATCGACATCCAATTAATGAGACATTATTCATTTGAAAACGTGGATCGCTATGATAAAGAAAAATGTCCACTGAGGCAGTTTCATCGCCGAAGAACACATGCGTGTGCTTTTCAAAATATTCAACAATTAAAGCGGTGGTTCCTGGATTTCTGGGGTGAAGAACCATCATACGAAAAATCTGTGCAAATATATTATCAACTGTCTGATGTTACGTTTTGGGAAATCATCCCAAATTAATTAAAAATAAAAATTATTCTTAATTATTTAATTTTATCCAGGTTTGGCCTCGTTAGAGTGTCTATAGACCCCTGGTGGGCCGTGGTCGTCGATTATTTTATTAATTATTTATTTTTAATTGTTTTTCGCAATTTAAAAATATTTTCGATGCCGGTTCCAAATCCGTATAATTATTTTTACAATAACAGGTAAATGGTAGGAAAATCGGCAAGAAACTTGAAGGAAACCCGAACTGCTGTTGAGCGCTCAGGGTTATAGGACAGGGTGGAACTGCTAGTAAGCGCTCGCCCCTGGGTATTAATAGGGCTATGGCAGGTCATGGTGTAGGTGAAAATATTGGGGTGCCAATTGGCACCCCAAAATAAGGTTGAATTAATTTAGGATTAATTATGGTTTATTAATTACTTATGAAGGGCAGAGGTTCGAGCTCCATGAGCTCTCTCGTAAAACTGACTATTTAATCGTTATGAAAATATAATAAATTCAACAGAGTTGACAAAACGTTGACGCTGCATCTCAGGTTCCCTGTGAGAGAATCGTCGTGGCCCGGGTCTCATGCATCGTCATCTGTTTTGACTACCCGCGAGCCACGGCGACTCTCTTATCGTAACCGATTTCCGTTACATTGTATAAAATTATTTTATTAAAAATAATTAATTAAATTTAATCAATAAAATATTACGGGAACGTAACACCTCCCGTCTTAAGCAAGTCGCAGCGTTTTAAATGAATAACGCTACGACTGAAAATTAAATTCATGGCTCGATATAATCCAAATAGAATGTGTTATTGACTCTATATGAACTAAAATTGAATGTATGAATGAATCTATATAAACTAAAGATGAATGTTTCGATGACTCTATATAAACCCAAAAATTAAAATCCATTTTGAATATAGTAAAGAAGTTCTTGTCCGTAGAATTTCAACCTTAACCTGAGACACAACGTTTATAATGTTACTTAAACTTAGTAATATGAAACTAAACGTTAGTATCTAGTAATTTAATTACCTCCCGACTCGGTCGTTTGGTATTATTGAAATTATTAATTCTAAAGTAACTGCCCAAGTCAAAATTTATAATGATAATGAAGTAGCTACCTCCCGACTTAAGTCAGTTACTATTTCTAATTTAAAATATAGTATAAATTTCAATTAATTTAAAGAAAGTATTTTCATTCGACTGATTTAATTCGGCGGTCTATTCGGCTGACTATTATTCTAATCTTCATTTCTTGAGATCAAAGTCCTGATTCCTCGTTGACTCGGCGACGACCTTTAAGGTTTTGATTAACGTAGTTGAACTCGACATTCCAACTGTTTCTGCTAAACAGTGGAAGTCTTCAAAATTAATAAAAATAAATAACTCGACGTGTATAAATTTGATATTTATACACGTGAGTGAACCGATTGTAGGTGACTTGACATCATACGTAGAGCTGGAAGCACCATTGCTGATTATTTTGGAAAATTCATTTTTCACACCACGATGTTCTTCCGTCAGGCTCTGATGGTGATATTCAAAGTTTGCCCAATTATCTCAATTACACCACCGGATTAAATCAGTTTCATGACGTCGTTTACAAAGACATAATAGCGCTTCAATGTAAATAAAATTCATATAATACATTAACATTAAATAATCTTTTGATTTCTTTATATTTAATAAGATCAAAAATAAATCAGTAATGTCTAATCCCTTTCGGTCCAAATTAGCTTTTATTTTCAAATATTTAATATTTGTATTGTCAAATTTGATTTCCGATAATTTACATTTATCTGGAGGTTTTTTCCACCTTACCTTACAGATACTCTTTTTATATATATTCATGATAAGACAAAGTCGTAAACCGTTTTCAATTGAAATTAATACGTCAAATATACCTTTTATACAAAACATAATGTAAAATATATTTCTTAGAAAGTCTGAGCCGGAAAACGTAAAACCACTAAATTTATCGTTCACATTATAACAATAATATTTATAAAACGTATGTTGCCTATCATTTTGTGGATTGTTTCCTTTTGAAACGACCCACGCTAGTGAATCAATGTTCGAGCCCAATGATTGATTGTCATTATTTTCTAATTTACTCTCCATTGAGCAGTAAAATAGTTCTGTATTTTTAATTGTTCTTAAATTTACAAAATACATAATTTCATTTTCTGTGGTTACGGCTACAACAAGCTCGTCAACCCGGCTATTTAAAATGTCGGCTCTCAATAAACTCTGAGCAGACCGAACCGAATGAGCTCCTGACATTGCAAGTACAGGCAGCTCTTTTTTGACATACGCGTGACTCGAATTATTACTAAAACAATTAAAATCAATCATTGGCTTCAAATCACATAAAATTCTATTAAAATCATTTTTAGGTGGTACGTTTTCAGGCACAAATTTATTTGAATCTAATACTGCCTTCTGATGGACAGTTTCAACTCTGTTAGATTCTTTTGATCTGTTAAAATTGCCGAGATTAATGTCCGACTTTTTTCGGAACTCGCGTATTGCGGCTTCATTCAAAAGGTGAGCCTTTAACTTTAGAGACTCAGATTCTACCTCAGATAGAATCCTGCGTCCGCTTGATTCTTGCTTTCGAAGTGCAAGTAATCGATCCCATAAACGATTTTATCTTTCCATTAGGAGTTCCGTCTCCGATATCGGAACATTTAATTGATTATTCATTTTAAGAGTTTAAGATATCAAAATCATTGCAAATGTTTGATCCTTAAATTTGTATAATAATAAGCATAATTTTCTATGCATTTCCAGAGAGACATCCATATTGATGCTCCAATAAATTTGAAGTAAGTTCAAAATTCATTCATTTGAACTTAAATAGATAAAAATTCGGAATTTAATTTTTCCAAGTTAATTGTAAAGGTGTTGTCGCTAATCACAAAATAAAATATTCCGTTTTAAGCTAAATAAAGACCAATGGTGGAAAAATATTTTTATTATGCTTTATTTGAAACTAACTGAGATCAGCTTTGAGACCTGATCGTGATATAACGACTACGTCTTGGTTTTACAGTATACCGGGACATACTCTCCGCTAAATCACCGACGAGAATCTCGACTGATCCCATTAAAAAATAAATTGACACACAATAAAACATAATTAAAACATTTTCTTAAATATTCGCGTAGTATTATTTATCATAATAATAATAAAATAATTTTTATCGCGTAATATATTTAAATATACTAGCGAAAACACCTTTAAAACTCCGTAGCAACAATTTTACAATAATGTAAATATTTTATAATAAAAATTATCATATCTGATCGCGTACAAATGCGTTTGCGATATAAGTTAAAAAAGGTCCGTAGCAACACTTTTAATTTTCAAATATAAAAATAATGAATTTTTGAAAATTAATTTGAACAAAATAATAAAATTCTAAAATTATAATTATTATTTAAAACTATGATGTTCTTTGTAATTCGTCCAACGGTCACAAAATAGTTAATGAGTTCAATAAAATAAACAAATGTTTCCGCACAATACTCGCGAAAAATTGTTTAAAGTCCGTAGCAACATTTTTAATTTACAAATCATTATTTTGAATTATTTTCAATTATAATATTTATATAGTGATTTGTCTAGCGGTTAAATAGTTAGTTCTAGAAAAATAATAAATATTTTCCACATATAAAATTTAAAATTTAATAATATCGCGCAGATATTAATATAAACTCGCGATAAATTAGTTAAATTCCGTAGTAACACTTTTAAAATACTTTCACTTGTAATTACTTGAGTAATGTATTCCAAAATTAAATCTTTAAGCATATTGGATAACAGTATTGGCTTCTGCGTGCACTTACATCTTCCGACGGCAATCAGTCACTAATGTGTGAATTAAAACGTATTGTTAATAAGAATAATCTTACGTTTGGTGAGATTCCAATCGTTTCTCTGATCCAAAAGAAATTTTAAAATTATCACTGCACTGAAGAGTATTCGAATCATCACTGCATTGCATAATATTCGATCTGAATATACTTATGATTCAAATTCACTATTAGATATTTAATAATAGTATTAATATTCAGCAATTGTCTCACTTATTTTCACAGTTTTATTATGCTTGTAATATAAAATACCTAGTTGAGGTTCACTAATAAACTAATAAAAGTTTAAAGTCAAAAGTACATGCGACATCTCATAATATTTTTCTAATTCACGTTTAACCACAGGTTTACAAATTTCGATGATTTATAAATTTATTTTCATTAACTTTTAATTTTAATTTATTTTTGCTAATAAATGTCATTTCACAAATATTTTTAGTTATGAATGAATTTAAATAGTAGTTTCAATTCACCTCACCAAAATTTAAAATTATTAAGTTCACAAATAATCATAATTGTTCCTTTGCGAAAATTGTAATTGGAAAATTAAATTTCACTTATCATCATTGATCAACGCTGGTCACAAAGTTTTCAATTTTAATAATCATGAATAATCTAAGACCATCCTGGTCACAGCACCACTGTTACGTTTTGGGAAATTATCCCAAATTAATTAAAAATAAAAATTATTCTTAATTATTTAATTTTATCCAGGTTTGGCCTCGTTAGAGTGTCTATAGACCCCTGGTGGGCCGTGGTCGTCGATTATTTTATTAATTATTTATTTTTAATTGTTTTTCGCAATTTAAAAATATTTTCGATGCCGGTTCCAAATCCGTATAATTATTTTTACAATAACAGGTAAATGGTAGGAAAATCGGCAAGAAACTTGAAGGAAATTCGAACTGCTGTTGAGCGCTCAGGGTTATAGGACAGGGTGGAACTGCTAGTAAGCGCTCGCCCCTGGGTATTAATAGGGCTATGGCAGGTCATGGTGTAGGTGAAAATATTGGGGTGCCAATTGGCACCCCAAAATAAGGTTGAATTAATTTAGGATTAATTATGGTTTATTAATTACTTATGAAGGGCAGAGGTTCGAGCTCCATGAGCTCTCTCGTAAAACTGACTATTTTGTCATAATAAAAAATATAATAGAGCCAACAGAGTTGGCGAAATGTTGACGCTGCATCTCAGGTTCCCTGTGAGAGAATCGTCGTGGCCCGGGTCTCATGCATCGTCATCTGTTTTGACTACCCGCGAGCCACGGCGACTCTCTTATCGTAACCGATTTCCGTTACATTGTATAAAATTATTTTATTAAAAATAATTAATTAAATTTGATCAATAAAATATTACGGGAACGTAACACTGATTTGAAAAAAATGCAAAAACGTGACATCGCCTGCCTTGATTATCACTTCCTTCTACGTTTTGCGAGGACCCAAATACGTCATGTTTACGATACTCTTCCTTTGGAATTACAGAATAATGATAAAATAAGAGATTTTGTATGGACCACTACCCAGTGACTGGTGGAGATTGGGATATCTGTGGAATATGGCTTTATCCATACCGAAAAGATTGCCCAAAGTGTATAAAAAATAGTAATCCTATAAAAATAATAATTCATAAAACAAGTTAAAAAACAAAAAAATATACAATTTAAGTAAACTTATGATATCTAATGTTTTTGGAAAGTATTAGGTTAAGATTATAAATAAATCAAATTAATTTATCGATAAAAAATTTTTATTTATTTATTAATATAATTTTTTTAATCAATACAGGTTCTTTAATATAGCTTGATCTTTGTATCCTAAGTTTAAACCTTTCTCGATCTCGAGCCATTTGCTCCCATTTACCTCGTCTAGCAGTTTTGTATGCATACTTCCATGTATACATATAATGTATAGTTGGTGTCAGATCAAATTGCACAACCATGTTTCAAGTCAATTTTCGTACAGTGCCATTGATGGGGTTATACTCAATTATACGATCGTGGATGATTAAACAATAAGCTGTTGTGTTTTGCGGAAATTGATTAGTGGATTCAAACTCCAATCGAATGTCTACTGGTCCAGATTTAATTGCCTCGTTCTGTTTAGAGCAGTCTATAACACAGAGCGGTGCTTCTTGCAAAAATTTCTGCTTTGTTAACAGTGGTTCAGCCTCTTTATTGTAGTATGATGATTGAAAATCAGTGTACATATTATACAATAAAGCATACTGATTATCGTTTATGACCAAATTAAGATCCCCGTACGGATAACTCTGTGAGTTCAGAAATAACTTTACGTTCCGAAGCATACAGTGATCAAATCGACTTGCATTCTTCCTTGCATCGTTTTTTCTGGCTGTCTGAAATCCAAGGATGACGTAACGTGGCTTCTCCAGTTGTGTTGATGTTTTGACAGCCCAAATGTGCTTTGATGTTGCTGGTAATAGTGGATACTCATACAATTCCCAGGTTCGAAAACTGATTGAGATTGCTGGATCACCGGTAATATAATTTAATGCCTGAATTTTCTCCTTGTCTGACAGGGTGACATATGGGACAATCCACTCAATTTTTTGTAAAGTTAACCTTACTTCTTCAGCAGCCGCTCCTGTCGCTGCTTGTTGTATGTAAGCATTAATGTCACTGTTTGAAATTGTAAGAACTATCTCTAGCTGAACATTCATAAGAACTTTCAGATAATCTTCAGCAAAACCACTTAAAATATTCAGCGGAATCAATATATCAAAGTTTCCTGCAGCGTTGGTTAATTTAATATCATCCTCCATCACCCAGCCAGCATTCTCCAAAGCACTTAACTGATTTGGACTAAATGACACATAACCTTTCATCAAGCTTGTGATACCAACGTTACTACTTCGATCAACTTCAACACCATTCATAAGTAATCGGAATTCTTTAATCATGTGACCAATCCCCATATTAACCAAGTTGGTGGTGGCGACGACAGCTGTATTATCATTCTTAGTAAACTTTCCAAGAATATGAAGTGCACTTTTGCTAGGAAGTATACACAAATTTTGATTTTGGATGGTGATACGAACTTCATCATTGTTGTTCAAAGTCGACGATGCATACGGTTGATGAGCATGCAGTTCATAGTGAGCAATTGACTCATCGAATATAATTGGTCGTTGGATATCCAAAATATTAGCCATTATTTTTTATATCCTCTGTCACCTACTGCACCGTACTTGTTGCCTTTCTCGTAACCACCGTACGCTGTACTACCTTTTATGCATGGTGCCGAATATTTATCTTTGCTATTTTTAAAATTCGTGCCGTATTTACTTTGTTGGCTTTCTAAATACTTTCTTAAGTTCTTTGAAGCTTCGTTATTGGACATTATACTCAACAGCTCACCACCTAAGTCTTTCGACACGGAATTATGCAGCAGAAATTAAATTTTATTTTGTTAATCTTCCACGTAAACGTAGTCCGAGACTTTTCAGGAACAGCTTGTTCTGATGTGTTAACGTCTTGTGAGGTGTTCTTCGACTGATTGCGCTTGACCATGATGATAGCTTTTTATAGCCCGCACCACTCTTTGTATCGTATACAATACCCATTTATATCGTTTTCACATGTAATCTTATGGTTATAGTTTCACCCCTGAAATTTGCTAATTTTCCATCCTGATCCACTATACGTAGTCTTATATTATATATAGCATCTGCGGAGATTGGAAGGTAAATGACGTGTGATGGTAACTCAACGATCTTATATCCTGGTGGTACGCTCGGAAAAAACTCATGAATTGTGTGCACTTTGTGTTCATTTATGTAAGCACCCGTGGTAATATTACACTCAACCCTTAAAGCATTTAGCTTTAGTATAGCCACAGGTAATTCTGATGAGTGAGTTTCGTTTGGTTGAAGCCGACGATTCTTGAAACCTAACAGCCGACCAATAGAATCGTTAGGTATAAAATTTATAATCTGATCACATTTAATTTCACTTTTTAGCTCATTATTATTTGCTCTAATACTGATGCTAAGTCTCGGTAATGACTTTTGTATGTATTTCTCAATATCTCTAATTTCATAACTACCAGTTGGTATTTTAATTACTCTTTCTTTAACAGGAACGATTCTTTTGAGGATAGCTTTCTTGGAAATTTGTTTTTCAGGTTGCACATCAATATCTGGAGCCAATGAAACATCATCACTTCTCGTCACTATAGTCACATCTCGTTTTTTCCTCTTTTCAACAGGTTTATCGATATTTCCAACGTTGTTATCCTCAATGTCATTTGTATCTTCTTGTTCTTCCGGAGGATAAGTTACATAAAACTTATTAGCGCCAATGTCTATATTGGGTATCGAATTAAATGTCAACAATTCTACAAGACCCAAGACATAATTTTTTTCCTCTGACAGTTCGATTGGTGGGAAATAATTTGCCTCTAACACAGAGGACGATCCTGTCAGTGTTAACGTGAAAGACTCAGCCATGACTAATGTCCTGAGTAACTAGTCATGTCAATTTAAAGTTGCCCGGAAAGAAATTTTAGGCACAAATGTCCACATATAATTGTGTCAAAGTTTTGATATCTTTTATGATTATATTTCACGCTACCAACATCAAGATATTTTATAAGGTCTTCCGGTGGTCGTAAATCACCAAAACTATCGAAATAAATTACTTTATCACGACTTTTCTTGTACGCAACCCAATGAGTTCCAAGACCGAATCTGTCATCAAGATTGACAATGGCCGATTCAAATTTTTTAGGTCCAGATTTTGGCAGATCGTTTCTCATGAAAACACCGCGGAAATTGGGTATCTTTAATGCCTTGGCGTATTTCATCAAGTCGATATTTGTAAGTGCTCGATGTGGTAGCTCTACATGTTTTTTGACTTACATCCTCTACCAACTGATGGATATGGCCACAAATATAGGCCCATACCACGTCTGTATGGCTTTAAGTATAAGCCTTTACCTATAGCTATCTCTTCCATTTTTGAATTATGTCTCTTGCTCTCCTCTAACTGTCTTTTGGCTGAACTGGCATCGTTGACAGCCTTCGCAACCGCCGCAGCGCCACCAGCGAGAGCGCCAGTAGCCGAAAGACCTGCAAATAGGGGTATCAAAAATGGAAGTACACCACCTATTTTAGATGGAACTGGTAGAATACGTGGCTGTCGAACATTTTTCTTCCCACCAGATTTTTTTACCTCTTGTCGAGCCCCTTTAAGTGCCGACTTAATTGGATCACCACCTGCTTGCATGGCTTGCTTAGCAGCCGTTACAATTTTTCTCAGCGCCACCTTGGATCGTCTGCTGGTACTTTTCTTCTTACCACTCTTTTTCCTCTTCTTGCCCACCATTCTCTTCTTCTTACCACCCATTCTCTTTTTCTTCTTTATTCCCATTCCGAAGCGTTTTTTCACCTTCATGATCTTGTTCACACTCCAAGCAGCAGCTTTTTCTCCAATAGTAGCGTCTTTCGCTTGAAAACGTTCCCACGCTTTGCCAGCTAATATTTTATCAGCTTCGTGACGTGCTACCAAATTTTCTCGATTTTTCGAGTAAGCAATGTCGTGATTCTTACACGCTGCATCCAAAGGATTGATGCCAGGGTCACCACGAGCTAATCTCTTCTCTAACTTTGTTCCTGGTCCGCAATACTGATAACCGGGTATATGAAGTTCAAAAGGTAGCTTGTTAATGATACTGTTGACAATACCTTTCCCACTAATACGTCCGCACTCCATCACAGCAACATAATGAATGATAATAAATCATTATAAATGATCATACTTATAGTCATAGAAAAGAGTTGTCACTCTAACAGTGAACTGTTAACATGGAGTTCAAAAAACACGACGCTAAATTACCTGTGATCAATTTCGATCAAATTGTTCAAGGTACAGGAGTAAAAAGGATCAAAAGACATGGCGCTTTACTACCGAACAGTGTGCGGGCAGTGTTTTGTGGCCCATCAAACTGTGGTTAAACAAATGCCTTATTATCACTTATTATACATCCCAATGGTCTGAGATTCAACAACATTTACCTTTACTCAAAATCTCTCAATCAACCAAAATACAAGTTCTTAGAGAAGTTGCTGAAGCCTATAGAGGGTGTAGGATTTTTTTCATTCAATGAGCATGAGAATGTGATCGAACCAGAGGATGCGAAACCCAATTCACTGATGATATTTGACGATGTTGCATGTGAAAAACAGGATCATATTAGAGCTTACTTTTGTATGGGTCGACACAAAGACGTAGACAGTTTTTATTTGTGTCAAACTTATACACGTATTCCTAAGCATTTAATACGTGATAATGTGAATTTTTTAGTTCTGTTCCGTCAAGATGAAATGAATTTAAAACATGTATATGACGATCATGTAAATACAGACATGTCATACAATTCATTCAAAGAACTATGCTCAGCATGTTGGAATGACGGTAAATATGGTTTTGTGGTAATTGATAAAGATAGTGAGCTCAACAATGGACGATACAGAAAAGGATTTGACTGCTTTATTAGTATAAATTAAAGTGTAACTATTAATATGAATCATATATCTAGTGAACTCTAATACATCAACATGAAGCCTGAAGAGATTTCGAAACAAAAAGATGTGCTGCGTCAGATATCTGAAGCAAGTGACGCGATCAGACGAAACCATAAAATGCTGAAGTTAGGTAAAGATAGCGCTGAAAAAGCTATGGGTGAAATGTTTAAACCCATAGTTACACCGTTGCAGAATCTAGTTGAATCGTCGAAACAAAAAATTAAGCAAGAAGTCAAGAATGAAATTAAAGAAGAAGAGGTTACACAAAAGAACAATTCGACACTCAACAACAACAACAAAACAGATTTTGATGATACAAGTCATTATGATAGCTTTATGTCTGATGACGATGGGAGTAGTAGAATTCTTAATGAAACCCAGATAAATCCCTCTGCTTCCAGTACTCCCGCTAAACCGAGCAGTTTAGTGAAATCCTATTTAGGCAAAGTGTATAGAAAAAGTAAAGAAATTGATTTGAGATACGGTGTTCGTCGGCGATACAATGATTTTTATTGGTGATTCAGAAATAAATTTTGAGGAAAATACGTTTTATGTTAAAAATCAGGAATACCCAATAACTCCTGGTTTATTGGAATTGCTGTTCAAAAAATCACCACATGATGCAAGTGTTACACAAGATGATAAAAATAAATATCTTGAGATCATTAAAAACACAAACACTTATAGAAAAAATTACAAATCAGATGGTAGTATTTATGAAGACTCAACAATAAAGTTTAATAATTATATTGCTGATTTTCTTACAAAAAATACAAAAGCATCTAAGGGAAAAGGGCTGCCTAAATATAAGATTGTAAAAAAGAAGAAAACACATATGGATTACGTTTATTGGGATGATCCAAACGAACTGGTTGATCGTCTACGTTTACTCATGGCATCTCAAGCTGCCGGTAATCCAAGTCACACAAATGAAATTATATCGATAATCGAAGAGTTACGGGAGGCCGGAATTATATATTAACAGTATTTTTTTAACTGTTTCGGCCAGTCTTCTACTGTTCATAGAAGTGTACACAGCAAAAAAAAAATGAGTATCGACATATTTGGACGCTCGTTAACAACAGCTGCAGTTATTAGTGGACCACCTGGACCACCTGGAGTTGGTTTTAAGTTAACTCCTGGTGGAGATTATGATTTGGAGAGCAAAAGATTGTGTCATGTTGGTGATCCTACAGATGATAATGATGCAGCAACTTTGAAATTTACGCGTGATCTTGTCCATAAAAAATTGACTTTAATGTATGATAGTATGAAAGATGATCTGTCCGAGATCATTTCACTTTTGCATGCCGAAGTGGTAACACTGGACTCTACTGTAGTATCATTAAAGGAAGAGGTTCAAGAACTAAAATTAAAGTTAAAAAAGCAGATAACAAAAAAAGAATCATTTGATGACAATACCCGGCGTATAAAAAAATTGGAGGCTAAAATTTTTAACGATGGAGGACAAGAAATCAGTAATAGCTTATGAGCTCCATAAACAAGCTCGTAGAAATTACCTGCGACGACATGTTGATATCCGGGGGCTCGATGAAACCTGGCAGGCAGATTTAGTTGAAATGATTCCATACGCTACATCAAATAAAGGAAATAAATACTTGCTGACGGTGATAGATATATTTTCCAAGTACGCTTGGGCTGTACCAATTAAAAATAAAAGTGCTAGTGATGTTACGAATGCAATGAAATCCATATTTCAACGAGGACGTGTTCCAAAAAATCTTCATGTCGATCAAGGCAAAGAGTTTTACAATAAAGAGTTCAAAGATCTTATGAAGCAGTATAAAATTAATATGTACTCTACATTCAGCAACCTGAAAGCATCCATATGTGAGCGTTTTAACCGAACACTTAAAACGAATATGTGGCGTCAATTCTCTGCTCGTGGTAATTATAAATGGATCAACATGCTAGAAGAATTGTTAAATACTTATAATAATACTAAACATCGTACAATTAAAATGAAACCTGTTGATGTAACTGTTGCTAATGAAAGAAAACTGTTAAAAAATATATACAAACCTCTTCAAATGCAACAGCGAGTACGAAAATCTAAGTTAAAAGTTGGAGATAAAGTTCGCATTAGCAAACATAAACATGTGTTTGAGAAAGGTTACACCGCTAACTGGACAACAGAGATTTTCACTATAAAATCTGTACAAAATACGGTACCTACGACCTACAGACTTGTAGACTATCAGGACCAGCCAATAGAAGGTGGATTCTACGATGAAGAACTCAGCAAAGTTAAATATCCGGATGTTTACCTGGTAGAAAAAGTTATAAAAACACGTGGAAATAAATTATATGTAAAGTGGCTTGGCTTTGATAGCTCTCACAATAGCTGGATAAATAAATCTGATCTGTAAAAAATGTATTATATTTTTGAAATAAAACAAAATAATTTTTAATCATGTATATATATATGTTTTATTTTTTTTTTTTACTAGCCTAAAATCTATAAATATTTTTTACATTTTTCTTCTTTTGTTTGGTCTCGGTATAGTCATAATTTCATCTCTTGACACTTCGTAACCCCATGGTACGGTATCAGTGCTGTTTAACAAAAGCTGACGTTTGTCATCTTCCCAACTTAAAGCTATTTTATTCTGAACTATTGTACTAACACTATGTTTGTTACTTTTAATTACATATTGTTTCTTACTTAAATTTACATGATCTTCTAAACATCGTTTGAAATCTTCAAAAGTGATAGTTCGCAAAGTCGGACGTTTAACACCTTTGGCTCGCTTTTTTACCTGATCTTCATTATAAATCTTAAAAGCATACAACTTTGCTCTAAGTCCAGTGAATTCAGTCATAATTTTACCATTATTCTCATCCTTCATCAGACCTAAAACTTTTTTATTAACTAGTGGTATATTGTAAACATTATCAGGTGGATAATCAGAGGTGTCAAACTTGGCGATATCACGTTTGATGATCTCATAGATGTCTGGTACAATAAAATGGTAAATAAGACTATCAGTTTCAGTGTACATTAGTTTCGATTCATCGTTTGCAAAATTTTGTTTTACATAATTATAATGGAAGTCATATATGTAAGTTTTTGATAGATCTAATATACAAAAGCCAACATAGATTGGTTTGTCAAAGCGTACTTTTGCTGCCTTCAATTCAATAATTATCATATTCTCGTCAAAAATAGTAAGACTATGGAAAAAAGGCTTACAAATATAGTCAGCAGCGCCATATCTACCGGCCCATCTTGTTACTATATGAATCTCTTTGTATTTTCTAACATTTTCCATAGTCTTACCAAATACAGCATTATTCATAAGTTTATAAAAGTCTTTTTCAAACTCATTTTTAGCAGCTTTTCTACAATCTGTATTTTTATCTATATATGACTTGAGCCAGAGTGACTGTTCGAATTTTAAAACTCTGTGAATTTTTGTTAATTTTAATCCTAAATCTAAACATTGTCGTAAATTCTTATAATGTATAACATAATTTTTTTTATCATATAAAGTTGTCGATAATTTAGTATACTTGCTACCCGGTGGTGAAAAATGTTCAGGACATAGTGGTAAATCTTTATGTAGATCATGCAATTCCTGAGGATAATGGAGATCAACTTCTAATACATAGCCAACGCTATCGATGTCGTTTAAAAATTGATCTACGTTATCGACGTCAAAAGATAGATCGTCAGGCGGGTAAACCCATTCAAATGAACCTTTTGGTAGCGGCATACTCATAGCATCACCATACAAATTATTCACGTCATAATACATTAAATAGGATTCAGCTTTATTAGGATCAAAGCTGGATCCCATGTAACGATTATTGGCCACTGCATACCTATTTGTACACTGAGATACACCACCTCTGATACCTTTTTCAATAAATAGCATCACTTCAGGATCGGTAAATAACTCGAGTTCAACATTTGTATATTTTAACATCGCATCGAAAGCAAGTCCCGGCGCTGTATAGTAATGTAAAGGATCTAAGCTATAAGTAGCCATACAATTATGTCTGAAATTTTGAAATATGTCAGCTAAAAGAAGTGCATCTGTTTTTAAATATAAATCTGAATATTCCCCTAATGTTTTAATATCAAATTTATTCCACACTAATTGAGCAAGAGAATAATCATTATCAGATACACCAGCGTTCGATAATTTAGAATAAAATGAGTCTTGATCAGGCAGCTGTTTGTCATTAAGTTTGTCAATATCAGTTACGTACTCGTATGGGAATACACCCTTTCGAGTTACTAATTTGAATTTTTCTGGATCATTGTAATGTTGTTGAGTAATTTGTTTATCACAATCATTCAGATTAGATGCTAATTTGTCAAGACTAGAAGCCATGAACCTGAATGAATCTATAAAACGTAAGCAAACTGATGTATTTTCAACATACTTCGTAAAAGATATATAACGTTCTTTATTAATTGGTAGTAATGTAATTTTACCCTCGAAAACAGTTGATAAAGATTTTATTATAAAATGGGAATCGTAACCAGATAAATTATGAAATACTATTGGTATAGTGTGAGATTTTCTATAATTTATATTACAAGATAAGTGAGCTGGCCCGCGATAGTTACCAGTAAAATGACAGTGATCGTAGCATTTATCTGTTGCAGAAGTTATAGATCTTTCACAAATATGACATACAGTTGCTTGCTCATGACTCTCTTTTTGTTGTCTCGATAGAGGTTTCATAGCAACAGGATTTTTTAAGTATGATTCGACTTCTAATGCTAAACATTCTAATTTTTTTACAAACCACTCAATGCAGGTTTGTGATCGATTGAGTTCAAATTTAGATAAATTATTATTATAACTGCAAAAACGATAAAATGCGATACTATGTGGTATATGTTTGTCAGAATTATCATTTTCTTGAGGCTCAAGTGTACATTCTAGGTCTGCATAGACAACAAATGGTACAATATCTTTATACTGGTAATTTTTGAACTTTAAAATTTTATTTTCTTCAGTCGGAAATGTCATGTGAACTTTATTTAATGCGAAACAGTCTTTTTCATGATCTTCAAACGATTTTTCCAGTTTAAAATGATTTAAGCATCGGTCACAAAAAAATAATTTGCTTTTCGAAGCTGATATCTGACTTTTTACTAATCGTGAAAGATCTTTAATTAGAGCAAAATGATATATAGGCTCATAATCTTTATACTCATTACCTGTCATATTTAAATTAACATTAGCTTGTAACATTAAAAGGTGGACTGTTTTTCTATTATTAGTTTTACAATATTTACTTAAATATAATGGAATTATAATACTTTTTTCAGACTTTTTCTTTGTAAAGTGAGATTCAATACCATAAACATTAATCGTTAAGTCATTTAGTCTTTCAAACTGTGGGATTTGCTTAAGTGTCATAGGAAATTTAATACCTGTATATTCTAGGACAGCACTATAATGAGGATACGCCGATGTTCTCTCAGGATGTCCAGTGTTAGGAAGATGAATCGCAGCAACGACGCTCCATAGAAAACAGTACTCATCGAAATTTTCTATGTTGAGAACAGCTCGTTTCATCTGGATATCTCGAGGAAGCCTCACAAAAGTTGAAGTCCCTCCTTGCAGATGTGTGTATTTTGACATTGTTACCACCAGATTGGTAATCTCCGTCAAGCTCCACCCTGAATCTTTTTGGTTAAATTCTTCGACTTTGTTTAACATTTTTTCGTATACAAAGTCTGTATACCACTCAGCTAAAGATGTTGCAGGTAAAATAGCCCGACTCTTGGTGTTGAATGATTTGACTTCTTCTTCAACTGATGTATTTTTCCTGAATTTGCAAAATAGTTCAACGTTTACTTTAACACCTGCAACGTTTTCCAGCATTTCTTGGATTTTATCCAGGACAATGTCTCTAGAGACATTCAAAAAATCTCTCAGGTCAGTGTGAGAGCGGTTGATTATCGATCCTGTCTTAATGTTGTTGGAAAAAGCGTTCTCGAGATCTTGCCATTTAATAGATTGATTATTCACACTTAAATCACCACCTGCTACCTGTCCACTAAGTTGCAGAAACTGATTACTGTACCAACAAAGAACTGCTATGTTTGCTTGCACACTTCGTCGAACTTGAACGGTGGTATTAGGATCTGTCAAAATTGTATTAAAATAGTCTATTGTATCATTACAAACATTGTAACACCTCTGACATTGCTCTTTATCCACCACCTCTGATTGTAAATCATTATATGATTGTGCCACTGTATTTACTAAATTGTGGAGAGCTTTAACTAAACCTCGTTGGGACATTTTTTTGAATTGTTTTATTAACACTGTATTTTAAAAATTTAAAATCACAAACACTTGTGGATCAGGAATAATTATTTTATATAAAAACTTAAGATGTGTTCACATAAAGGTTTACACTTCAACTGTAAATTAAGTGCGTATTCACAAGCTATTTGAGCTTTCAACTATAGGTTTAATGTTATAAAAGTTTCTAAGTATTCAAAACGAGGAACACACAGAGAGTAAAAAAAATAAATCTCATTAAGCTGCGTAATGGATATGTTATAGAAATGATTTACTTGGGCGGTATAGATTAAAAAGAAAAGTATTTATCAACGATCGTTTGAGATTAAACACAGAGAGTAAAAAAAAAATACATAATAAATTTTTTAAGAATTATGAGTATCAAATATCGATGCTAGCACAGATCTCATTAAGCGGTAATATAAAAATTGTTTTACTTTCCCGGGTGATAGAATGATCGATGACAGATATGTTAAATTACATAGAAGAGTGTTATAAAAATTATTTACTTGGGTGGTACAGATTAATAAGAAATCTATACATCAATAACATGAACGATCGTTTAAGATTTAACACAGAGAGTAAGAAATACATAATAAATTTAAGCGGTGTGATAAAAATTGTTAACTTCCGGTTATCGATGACAGATTTAAAACAGAGAGTTGAATAAATAATGAGACTGCAAGAATCAAAGATCGATGATAGTACAAATCTCATTAAGCGGTGTAATAGAAATTGTTTATTTCCGGTGGGTATGTTGGAATTACATAGAAGACTGTTACATATCAATAGTCTAAAAAAATTAAATAAATTATAGAATTAATATGTGGATGGAAGTATCAAATATAAGATTTATTATATATACGATTTGGATCATAAAAAAATGTTTATGTTGGGTAAATCGTAGAAAAAACATGTGGAAATATATGTAATTTAATATATATTTACTTTAAATCGTGAGATCGATAATGATAATGTCTTTTAGGAAAGATATATGTAAAAAAAAAAAAAATGACGTTACTAAATAAGGATAAAACTGTAAGTTGATGAAATATTTGTATGAGTTGGATAATACAGTTCTAGTATCGATTTTTTTCAGATAGATGGCAGAGTAAACATGATTCCCTATTTTATCGATACATTCAAAATTATTTTCAATTATATCTTTAAAATGTACATTTTTTTAAATGTAAATTTTTAATTGATATAAAAAAGGTGATTTTCACACAAATAGGATAAAAGACAAAGTAAATTACTATAGTTAATTTGATAGTGGATAATATGTATATTATTCCAAGTTAAAGTGAGACACTCATATCTATCACTACATGTCAGAGTGAGATGCTCTATGGGTGTTTCTTATACATACGATCGTTTTATGGATTTGTTTATTAATTTTGATACTCAACTGTGATTTCATTATAGAGCTATACATTGATCTCTCATTAGACAAAGTTCAGAGATTGTGAAAAGGTCGATGACAGTTGAAATCAGGCTTTTAAAAAAGTATTTTTGAATCGGTTTTAAAAATTATTTTCTGGATTATACTGTTGGTGTTTTTTAAAGTGTTAATGAAAAAATTTTGTTGAGTTTAAATTTTACTTGAATTGGTTTTTAAATATACAGTGGGTGTTTTACTGAGTTTTATAAAACAATTTTTTTAATAATATTGCTTGGAAGAATATCAGTTTTAAAATTCTGTAGTGGGTGTTTACGAACAATTTTTAAAAAAATTATTATAACTTGGAAGATTAATAAAGGAGCTTTTTTATAACTTCAAATAAAATAATTAAGGTAAGTTAGTTGACTTTAGTTTTTGTATTATAAGGTATAGGATATTTTTTTTATGCTGAGAAATGTGTATAATTTATAGATGGGAAACACATTCAGTTACGACATTGTCATCCCAATTCGGTGGATAAGATTTCCAAGGTTGATAGATGGAGTGATGAATTTGATAGTGGATGCTTTGGAAAGGGCTGTTCGACAAGGAAATAATTTGGACGGAACATTATTCCTATTGGAAGGATTGGTGGCTGAGTTGAACATTCAGCATAACGATCTTTGTTGGTGGTTCCGTATCCCGTATATCGATGCTCATAGAACCGATCTAAGGTTCTACTACAATGCCACTCGCGATCCATTCTTGGGAATCTGGCGCGGGGTGCTTACTAAATTCGAAAACCCCGGTCCTTTAGGTATTATTTTTTACACCTTATCATTTATATATAATACTTTTTTCGTTATTGCTTTTTTTATTTATTACAGAGAATCATTTAGATGATTATTGCATGCGATATGCAGTGTTGTTCCCAAAACATTGGGTTGAAAACTTCTCAGTGGAAGAGGTGAGGTATTATATTGAGCCTCAGCTGTGGGATAAAGTGTCGGCCAATGAGCCTATCAAAGATTCCATCGTCACCTTCTTTGGTGAGGAGGCGTCCTTAGAAATAAACGATGAAAAGGCTGCGTGGCACTTTAGGCTCATAGACGGATCGCAGGATTCCAGGGATTATGTGATCACCAATGATTTTATTCCACCGTTGTTCTACGTATTAGATAGGGCAATATCCGAGCGGGAACATGAAGAGTTCCATAACCGAGTTGTTGATGCAGTCACAGAGCAAGAACTTTATTGCTCTGAGGACTAAAATGCCAGTACTGTTATCCTCTCAGATCTGGAGGATGCTGATACTGTAATCCACCCAGATCTGGAGGATGCTGATACTGTAATTCTCTCAGATCTGGAGGATACTGTAATCCTCTCAGATCGGGAGGACGTGTAACCCGTTTTATTTTTTAAGTTTTTATTATAGATTAAATATTACGGAAAAGATAAAACTAAAATATCATTATATTTATTGTTATATTTATTATTATTATATTTATTATTATTATATTCATTATTATTATTTTTAATGTTAATATTAATAAAATTTTTTTCTTTTGTATGTATGAGTTTAAAAAAACTGATTTTTTAAAGATAGATTTTAAAATATTTTTTTTAAGAAAGTCCTTCAACATGTGGTGTGTTCGGTCTGTCGATGCTAGAATGAGACGATCTATGGGAGAGGGCTGAAGGTTCTCTCTCTCTCACTCGAATGTGCATCATAGGCTTGTTTTTAGTTTTAACACTTGTTGACAATACAATGAATGCCTTCTTTTATTGCTGCTAGATTTCATTTCAAGTTCAATCATAATCGTTTCAACAGTCCGAGAGTAAACTACAACATAGCTATTTTTCTCTAGTTTTTTTCAGTGTATACTTATTTAATTACTAAATAATTTTGCGTTTTTTTAAATAATTATCGCTTTAAAGTAAGTACATATTATTTTCAAAATGTTAGTGTCGGTGGGTGAATGTTATTTAATTAATTTTTTTTTTACAGGTTGAATAAGAATCTGTCGTCATCCTAACATTGAGGACTGTAAGTATCTGCTTTTGGTTGCTGAAAAATTATTTTTTTACAATTATTTTTGTGATTGTTTATATGTCAATTTTTTTTATAGGTTTCAATAATCATCACTATTGTCATCAGTGTAATCATATCGAGGATGTAAGTATTAATAATTGAAAATTTTGTAAGTGAATTTTGTAACAAAACTTAATAATTTTTTTTTTTTTTTTTATTTATGTTTCAGTTTTTAAAAATGATAAACGGAATATCATACGGATATATCGTTCCAAATGAATGGACTGCTCAGGCAATTGGACTTATTTGGCGATTAATTTTACCGGCCCTCAGAGAAATCATCGTGTCAGGTCAGCAGCTGAATGGGGCGACAATTGTTGTCGGTGGTGTATCCACAATATTGAGATTGTGGAACGCCCGCCTGTGTTGGTGGTTTTCCAAACCTGGAGACCTCATACCATCGCCGCATCATTATTCATTCAGTCCAAATTTATTAGTGGAGCAGTTTCCGGAATTCGAAAGGATATATGAAATCCTACTTCCTCCACTATCATTAACGGACGCTTTGAATGGTAAGGTTTTTTCAATATTTTTGGGTTATTTGAATATTCTTTAGTTATAATAATATTTTTTTTAGTTATTTCAATATTCTTTAGTTATTTTAATATATTTCATGATATGTTTTTTCTTTTTTAGATATGATATTGCTGAATCTTACGTACAGCGTTCTGATGCCGCAAATGTGGGTCGATCAGGGTTTGACAGGTGATATTCTCGATGCAGTCTATGCTGAAATCGAACTTCACGTTGATGGTCCTCATGGAGTTATTTTTACGCTCGGTGGGATAACTGTTCAGCTTGATATATGTCCAGAAGCAATGTGCTGGTGGTTTAGAGATGTCTATAATCCCGACAGGGAATATTTTGAGACCTCAAACCTCCAGACGCAAGGACCAGTCGCAAATAATGGACCTTTACGTATTTATTGGCCTGACGACGTGGACGACGATGAAGAAAGCATCGATGATGGGATTGAGGACCCAACGGATGATGAATGAGCGTCTGTTTTTTTCTATTTAAAATTTTTATAAGATTAGTTTTTTAATATTTTTTTTAAATTTAATTTTTTTTCTAAATTTTAATATTTTTTAAATTATAAGATTTATAATTATAATTATAATATTTTTTTTATTAATTTTAATATTTTTTTATTAATTTTATGACTATTAGTTTATATTTTTTGAATTTTATGGATGTTTTTTTAAATAATTTTTTTATGAATACTTTTTTGTTTAATAAATGACAAAAAAACATATTTCAGTTTTGAATTTTTCCTTATTAATTTAAGGCTACATTATTATCCTAATTATAGTCCGAATTATTATCTTGATTATTAAAAAATAGGTTTTTATAAAATTTCTACTTTTTTATTTATGTTGCGGTATTATGGTAATTATTTTTGTTTTTATTATTATTCTAATTGATATTATTTATTTTTTTTAATATAATATTGTATAATTAATAATAATATGATTATATGTCTGGACATTCTGCGCATGCGTCAGCATCAACCATCTTTGTTGACTTATATGTTTAAGTGCTTACCCGTACCTTCATATATGAATTTTTTCTGGCCCTTGGAAACTATTTTGGGATGCAAGAGTCTTCGATGATACGGCTTTTTTTTCATGTAGAAATAGAATTTCTTACTTACCGTACGATGTTGAATGTTTTAACGGGCGATAACTTAGGTTATCTATTACTACATTGAATTTTCTGTGTATGATGGTAAGGTTGACTCGAAATAAACAAATTTTTTAACACTGGTTTCGGATATTCAGATAATGTACATTTTTTTTATGTTTATTATGGTCACAATGGTTATAAAAGATATCTATAATAAATATGTATGAAATTTACGTTTAAAGTCTTGATACCTCGAAACTATACTGGGACTGGTGATTGTTTCGACACAAATTCAAATTTGTTGTACTTGGTCCCAAGAAATTTGAGATAAAGCGAGTCTTCAGATGCCATTTCGCTCAAGCTTTTGAACTTCCCCTCGTCACCCATGAGTTCGTTGCTTGTCCGGGTTGGAAAGTAGATAGAGAATTCATGGTTTAGATGTGCAATGACTTTGGATCCATACTTCGTGTTTATTTTTTTGATCTCGGTTATTTGATATAATTTATCCACTTCCAATTCTTGCATTTTTTTGTTTGGCGAAATGTTTGCTAAACAGTTGACTTCATCGATAGCTGAGAGGTTGAATTTTGACACTAAAAGATAGATAAAGGGGGACATTTTCAATAATTATATGTAAGAAGTATCAGTGTATGTTCGAATAATAAGAAATAGTACTAACTTTTGAGGTAGTTTTTGCTGATACACATGGAGACTTGAAAATGATTGCACTTGTATTATGCACTTTTTTGTGAGAACAACGGTAGTGTTTGCTTCAAAAAACTAGGCAGACTGATGCATATGGCTGCGAGAGTCACCCACTCAACTCTTTATTCCCCTCCACTTAGTTACCGAAAAAAAAAAAAAAACAAGTTTGGACTTGTCGTATGACGTAAAAGATAATGTAATCGGGTAAAATGACGTAATTGCGGATGTTCATATTACCCCACTTGGTTTGAAATATGAGCTTAGTAACGGTAAACGACGCGGAAGGTGATGTAATCATTAAAGCATTTGCGCAGCTTCGTTTCCCCCACTCTACCTCACAAAAAAATGAGTTCAGACACGCTGAATGATGTTATCCGCTAAAAAGAGGGGTGGGGAAAGGAATAAACCGCGAGATGGCAGTGACATCAAGGGTTCTCGCAAGTGCTCGTCCTACAACCTGTTTGAATATATAAAACCTGCGAATGATCTTCATATAAATACATGTCATGCTATTATCAGAGCTGGTATACGGTAAGGTATCAGCTCTGATGATAGTGTGATAGTATTTTGCATCATACACATGATAATTGACTGATGGTCGATAAATTAATACCAAGTGACGGTATTCTCGGCAGTCGGTAGAGATAATCCCTACTTTACCGACCGAGAAATGATCTATCGATCATCGATATCGCTTACATGCCTCAGATATGTACAAATTACCGGCCGCAGATATGGTAAATTACCGACAGGAGGTATCCGCGACTGTCGGTAAGGTAGAGTACTGCGTTATTGGGGGGGCGAACCCCCCCTGTCTCACTACTTAGTGATAAACAATTTCAAGTGTAAATATAAACAGTGACTTTAGTGATGAACTTTTAAAAAAATAATTTTAAGTGAACTTTTGAAAAAATGGCACAAAACGATTTTATTGCGGCGCTTCAGCGTCCAGTAGATTCAATAATTAAATCATTTAATGATTTACATGATCAGCCATTAGCTAAAGAACATTGTCAAAAGTGTTATCAAGTGTGTGCTGATACAATTAATTACTTCAACGAGATCTTGCTAGATCCGCAAATAAATGTTCAAGTCAGAAGAAGTGTACGAGCAAATATTGTACTTTTGTACTGGTATGCAGATCAATTTGCACAATTGAGTGGAGAAGTAACTGGTGGTGACTTGCATGCAAACCGACGTCTCATCAAGTGGCAAGATCTTAAATGCATTCTCAAATAACATTAAATCTGGATGCGTGGTGAATCAAGCTCATACTGATCTTCGTGCTTTTCTTGATGATGCTCAAGATCTTATAACTGAAAAAGTTGAAAATATGCTCAGAGATGTTGCTGGGCTTAAAGTAAATGTTGAATTGATTTGCAAATTTCGAAATGTAAAAGCTGAAAATGTGATTGAAGAAACAAAGTCATTCAACACCAAGAGCCGAGATATTTTAACCACAACATCTCTTGCTACTTGGTACAAAGATCACGTCAATGATAAATTATTGATGAAAGTCGAGGAATTTAATCAAAAGGATTCTGGGTGGAGTTTAACTGAAATCCACAGTTTGATAATTACAATGTCGAGATATGCACCTCTTTAAGCTGGAGATTCAACGTTCGTGAAACTACCCAAGGACATTCAAGCGAAAAAAGCAGTTTTAAACATTGAAAATTTTGATGAACACTGTTTTCTATGGAGCGTTGTAGCAGCATTACATCCTGCTACTGAAGGACATCCCGAGAGAAAAATATCATATCCTCACTTCAGCTTTATATTAAAGTATGAAGGTATAAAATTTCCAATCACTTTAAATGATATACCGAAATTTGAAAAATTAAATAATTTATCAATCAATGTCTACGGTATCGAGTCAGAATTTTGCAATAAAAAATCTAATAATAGTACAATGATTCCATTATACTTTAGTAAACTCATAAAGTCTGATAAAAAAGTTATTCATCTCTTAATGGTACAACAAAATATTAAATTAAATATATCTGATTTTGATATCAAAAATTTTCAACCTAAATTTCACTTTGCTTTGATCAAAGATCTTTCACGATTAGTTAAAACCCAAATTACAATGTCAAAATGCAAATTATTTTTTTTTTTGATAGATGTTTGAATCATTTCAAATTTGTTTATTCATATGAAAATCACAAAGCTGATTGTTTTAAAATGAATAAAGTCCATATGACATTTCCAAAAGATCAAATTTTAAAATTCAAAAACTACCAATATAAAGACACGGTGCCTTTTGTTGTATATGCAGACTTGGAATGTACACTAGAAAAAACCCATGGAGATGATGAAACTCAGAAGCATGTTTCACACAGTGTAGCATTCTATCAGCACTGTAGTTATAATAATAAATTATCTAAATTTGAATTAAATCGTTCAAAATTTTGTATTGATTGGTTTATTTTAAAATTAGAAAAATTAGCTATCGAGTTTGAAGGATATTTAAAAAATCCCATACCAATGAAGCCGCTTACTAAACAGCAGCAAGAGACACATGATCAGGCAACTGTTTGTCATATTTGCGAAAAAATAATTACAACAAATATAGATAAGTGTTATGATCATTGTCATTTTACCGGTAATTATCGCGGTCCAGCTCATATATCTTGTAATGTTAATTATCCAAAGTCTTATATTATACCCATAGTTTTTCACAATTTATCCGGTTATGATTCACATTTTTTAATTAAAAGTCTAGCTACATTAATTAAAGGTGATGTAACTCTACTGCCAATAAATAAAGAAAAATATATATCTTTTACAAAATCGATTGAAAATACTTCAGTGACATTACGATTCTTAGAATCATTCAGATTTATGGCATCCAGCCTTGAAAAATTAGCTTCATATCTTGGTGATGATGAAAAGCTTATAACGAAATTTCACTATCCTGATCCTGATCAATTAAAATTAGTTACGCGCAAAGGCATATTTCCATATGAATATATTTCAAATATTGATAAACTTAATGACAAACAATTGCCTGATCAAGTATCATTTTTTTCCAAGCTAACAAATGAAAGTGTCTCTGATGAGGATTATTTTTTTGCTCAGCTTAAAACTGATGTACTTCTTCTAGCAGATGTGTTTGAAAATTTCAGACGTAGCTGCTTTGAAACTTATAATCTAGATCCATTACACTACTATACTGCTCCCGGTCTGTCTAATGATGCAATGTTAAAATACACTGGTGTGGAACTTCAGCTTCTTACTGATCCTGAAATGGTACTGCTTATCGAGAAAGGTATCAGAGGTGGAGTATCTCAGTGTACAAACCGATATGCTGCTGCTAACAATCGGTACTTGGGTGAAGACTTTGATCCAAGCAAAGCTGAATCCTATTTAATGTACTATGATGTAAATAACTTGTATGGTGCAGCTATGAGCATGCCACTGCCGACGGGTTCATTTGAGTGGGTTGAAAATGTTGATGATGATGTAAATAAATTTTTAAATGATAATGATAATGCAGGATATATATTAGAAGTAGACTTAGAGTATCCTGAGGAGTTACATGAACTCCATAAAGATTTACCACTGTGCCCAGAACACTTTGTACCACCTGGATCTAAGCACTCGAAATTATCAACTACTCTGTATGATAAAAATAATTATATAATCCATTACAAAAATTTAAAACAATGTCTAGAGTTAGGATTAAAGTTAAAAAAAATACACAGAGTATTACAGTTTAAACAATCACCTTGGCTCAAAAGTTATATTGATAAAAACACTGACTGTAGAAAATTAGCAAAAAATGAGTTTGAAAAAAATTTTTACAAACTGATGAACTACGCTGTATTTGGTAAGACTATGGAAAATGTAAGAAAGCACAAAGATGTACAATTAAAAACTGAATGGGATGGTAGATATGGAGTCGAAGAATTGATATGCAAGCCAAATTTCCATAGTCTTACTATGTTTGATAAAGATATGGTAATTATTGAGATGAACAAAGTGAAAGTCTGTTTCAATAAACCGATCTATGTAGGCTTTTGTATTTTAGATTTATCCAAAACATTTATTTACGATTTTCATTATAATTATGTAAAAAAGAACTTTAAAAACGATAAGTCGAAATTAATGTATACTGACACAGACAGTCTCATCTATCATTTTACTGTACCAGATATCTATAAAATCATCAAACGTGATATCTCAAAGTTCGACACCTCTGACTATCCCGAAGATAATGTTTACAATATGCCGTTAGCTAATAAAAAAGTCCTGGGTCTGATGAAGGATGAAAATAATGGTGAAATCATGACTGAATTCACTGGACTCAGGGCTAAATTATATGCATTCAAGACTTATAAGATTGAAAAAGCTAAAAAACGAGCAAAGGGAGTCAAGGGTCCTACGTTGAAAACAATCACGTTTGATGATTTTATAGAACGTTTAAATAATCATGTGACTTTAACAAAAAAACAATATTTAATAAAATCGAAAAAACATAATGTAAAGACAATTATGCAAAATAAAATTGCATTGAGCTGGGCTGATGATAAGCGCCAGCTCATTGACGGCAGTCATGACACCCTACCATGGGGCTATAAAAATAATAATAAAATTATTGTAGATGAAGATGATGATGATGATGATGAGATAATAATTAAAAAAAGAAAACTTATGTAAATAAAAAAAAAGAACTTTTGTTAATTAAAAAAAGAGAACTTATTTAAATGAAAAATGTAAATATTATTTTTAAGTTTTTTTTTTGTAAAATTAGTTTTAAGGTTTGAAAATAAAAAAAATGTATATACAATTAAAAATTTTGTTTTTATTTATTAGAATATAAGTATTACAGGTCTCATTTATCAATCCAGGTGTTGTGAGAGCTGTCGAAGCCGAGCCACTTTACATATAATTTATTTCCACGTTTTTTTATAATTTTTTCTATTAGATAGACATCTGGATGCTTGACTTTGCTGAGTTCTTCAACATAGAATCCACCTTCAATTGGCTTATCCTGATAGTCTACAAGTTTGTATGTTGTTGGATTTGTATTCTGCACTGTCTTGATTGTGAAAATTTCAGTGGTCCAGTTGGGTGTGTAGCCTTTTTCAAACACATGTTTGTACTTGCTGGTTCGAACTTTGTCTCCAACTTTGAATTTATTTTTTCGTGCCTGTCGCTGAGCTTGAAGAGGTTTGTATATTTTTTCAAATATCTGCCTTTCATTTTTAGCAGTTACATCAATAGGTTCCAGTTTAATAGTACGATGTTTTCTAGTATTATATTTGTGTAATAAATCTTCCAATATATCAATCCACTTATAATTGCCACGAGCGGTGAATTGACGCCACATGTTAGTCTTAAGTGTTCGATTAAAACGTTCACATATTGATGCCTTTAAGTTGCTGAATGTTGAGTACATGTTGATATTTTTACGTTTCATAAGTTCTTGAAATTCTTTGTTATAAAATTCTTTGCCTTGGTCAACATGCAGATTTTTTGGTACACGTCCTTGTTGAAATATAGATTTCATTGCACTAGTGACATCACTGCCACTTTTACTTTTAATCGGTACAGCCCAAGCATACTTTGAAAAAATATCTATGACAGTTAGCAGATATTTGTTTCCGTTATTTACTGTTGCATAAGGAATCATTTGAACTAGATCAGCTTGCCAAGTTTCATCAAGTGCTCGTATGTCAACATGACGACGTTGGTAATTTCTGCGTGCTGGTCTGTGCAGCTCATACGCTATTACTGATTTTTTGTCCTCCATTGTCAACAAAAATTCTAGCTTCCAGTTCTTTTATTCGCTGTGTATTTCTATTAATTAATTCTTTTCGTGACTTTATACGTTTTATTATATTTTTTAATTCTTGATTTTCTTTTTTTAAAAGCGTCACAGCAGAGTCCAGTGTTACCACTTGAGAGTGCAAATGTGAAATGATCTCTGACTGATCATTCCTCATACTATCATACAATAGAGACAGCTCTTTGTACACAAGATCACGTGTAAATTTTACAGTTGCTGCATCACTATCTTCTGCTGGTTTGCCAACATGACACATTCTCTTGCTCTCAACATCATACTGTCCATCAACAGTTATTTGAAATCCTCGTCCAGGTGTTCCTGGTGGTCCACTGATTGCAGCACCAGTTGGTAGTGACCGTCCAAAAATATCGATACTCATTTTTGCTCTTTTTACTTCAACAGTCCGCGAGTAAATGACATAAATTTGATGCAGCGGCTGCTAATAAATAATTCCTGCTTCTCGTAGCTCTTCGATAATTGATATGATTTCATTGGTCTGACTTGGATTTCCAGCTGCTTGAGATGCCATAAGTAAACGAAGACGGTCGACTAGTTCATTTGGATCATCCCAGTAGACATAATCCATACGTTCTTTTTTCTTTTTCGCAATCATAAAATCAGGTAATCCTTTACCTCTTGATAAGTTTGCATTTTTAGCGAGAAAATCAGCAATATAATTATTATACTTGATTGTCGAGTCTTCATAAAAACTACCATCTGGCTTATATTTATTTCTATGAGCATTTGTCATCTTTATAATTTCGAGATATTTATTTTTATCATTCTGTGTGACTTTTGAATCATCAGGTGATTTTTTAAATAATAATTTCAATAAACCAGAAGTCACTGAGTAATTTCTATTTTTTATATTAATCTCAGTATCATCAAAAGCTATTTCAGAATCACCAATGTAAAAATCATTGTAACATCGACGGACACCATATCTCATATCCATATCTCTACTTTTTTTATACACTTTAGATAAATAAGACTTTATTTCACTGCTAGCTGGTTTAGCAGGGGTACTTGATGCAGCAGGAGATATTTGTGTATCTTCCAGAGTTCCATGTTCAGAGATAATACTATCATAATTACTTGCATCATCAAGTTCTGTATCATTATTCACAGTTGAATTATTTTTTTTAACTTCTTCTTTGACTTCTTGCTTGACTTCTTGTTTATGTTTAGATGATGCGACTAGACTCTGCAGAGGTGTAACAATAGGCTTGAACATTTCACCCATTGTCTTCTCAGCTGTATCTTTACCCAACTTGAGCATTCTATGCTTCCGTCGGATAGCATCACTAGCCTGAGATATCTGATGTAAGACATCTCGTTGCTTTGAAAGTTCCTCGGTCTTCATGTTGATGCCTTAGAGTTCACATAATCTCTGATGACTATTTATCAAGTACAAGTTAATTTATACTAACAAAACAGTCAAATCCTTTTCTATATCTTCCACTATTTAGCTCACTGTCTTTGTCAATCACTACAAAACCATATTTACCATCATTCCAACATGCTGAACACAAGTCTTTGAATAAATTGTATGACATGTCAGTATTTACATGATCATCATATATATGTTTTAAGTTAATCTCATCTTGACGAAAGAGAACTATAAAATTTGCATTGTCGCGTATCAAATGTTTAGGAATACGTGTATAAGTCTGACAGAGATAAAAACTATCAACACCTTTATGTCGACCCATACAAAAATATGCTCTGATATGATCTTGTTTTTCACAAGCGACATCATCAAATATCATCAAAGAGTTTGGTTTGGCATCTTCGGGTTTCAGCACTTCTTCGTGCTCCTTGAATGTAAAAAATCCAATACCTTCTATTGGTTTAAGTAGTGATTCTGAAAATTTGTATTTCGGCTGGTTCAGAGATTTTGAGTAGAGATAGATATTATCAAATCTCAAGCCGTTGGGGTGTATGATGAGTGAGAGCAGAGCATTTGTTTTTCCACAATTTGATGGGCCACAAAATATAGCACGTACACTGTTTGGCAATAAAGCACCGTGTCTCTTGACTTTTTTCACCCCCGTACCTTGAACAATTTGATCAAAATTTATTACTGGCAACTTGGCCTCTTGACTATTAAACTCCATGTTGATAGTTTGCGATCACAACAACAACTCACTCGGCGAGCTATAAGTATCAGGTTTTATATCATTTTAAGTTAGTCATGATGCTGCTACTATGGAGAGCAGACGTGTAGAGACCAGTGGTAGAGGTTTCGTAAACAGTATAATCAATAAGCTACCATTTGAACTACATATACCAGGATACCAGTACTGTGGACCAGGCACAAAGCTAGCCAAGAGATTAGCTCGTGGAGATCCTGGAATTAATCCTCTGGATGCTGCGTGTAAAGAACACGATATCGCATACTCGTATAATCGTGAAAATTTGGCAGCACGTCACGAGGCTGATCAAATACTTGCTGAGAAGGCGTGGCAACGTTATCAAGCAAAAGACGCTGGTATTGGTGAAAAAGCTGCTGCGTGGAGTGTAAATAAAATCATGAAGATGAAAACAAGATTCGGTATGGGGTTGAAGAAGAGAACAGCTGGCAAGAGAAAGCCTAGCAAAAGAAAGACTGGCAAGAGAAAGACTAGTAAGAGAAAGACTAGCAAGAGAAAGACTAGCAAGAAAAAGACTAGTGTAAAGAAACAAGTAGCACTAAGACAAGTTGTCACAGCTGCTAAAAAGCCCATGACTTCTGGTGGTGATCCAATCAAAACAGCGTTGAAAGGAGCTCGTCAGGCAGTTAAAAAATCTGGTGGAAAAAAAAATATCCGGCTGCCACGAATTTTACCAGTTCCATCTAAAGTTGGTGGTGTACTACCATTTTTAATACCACTTTTTGCCGGCCTGAGTGCTACAGGAGCTTTGGCTGGAGGTGCTGCTGGTATAGCAAAAGCTGTAAATGATGCAAGTGCAGCTAAAAATCGATTAGAGGAGAGCAAACGACATAATTTGAAAATGGAACAAATATCCATGGGTAAAGGTTTATACTTGAGACCTTACAGACGTGGTATGGGCTTATACTTGAGACCATATCCAGTAGGCAGAGGATGCAAGTCAAAAAACAAGTAGAGCTACCACATCGAGCACTAACAAACATCGATTTACTGAAATACGCTAAAGCTCTAAAAATTCCAAATTTTCGTGGTGTTTTCATGAGAAATGATTTACCTGAAACTGGACCAAGAAAAAATGAATCAGCTATTATTAATCTTGATGATAAACTAGGACCTGGTACTCATTGGGTTGCATACAAGAAAAATAATGATAAAGTTATTTATTTTGACAGTTTTGGTAATTTACAACCACCGCAAGATCTTATGGAGTATCTCAATGTTGGTAGCGTAAAATATAATTACAAAAGATATCAAGATTTTGATACAATTATATGTGGACATTTGTGTCTTAAATTTCTCACTGGACAACTATAAATTGATGTGACTCTGTGTACAACACATCAGTCATGGCTGAGTCATTCACATTAACGCTGACGGGATCCACATCCGAGTTGGAGGCCAACTACTTCCCTCCAATAGAATTATCACCAACTCAAAATTATGTTCTAGGACTTGTAGAGTTATTAACATTTAACTCAATACCCAATATTGATGTTGCTGCTAATAAATTCTATGTCTCTTATCCTGTGGATAATATTGATATCGAAAAAATTGATACAAATAATATTGATGAGAAAAAAGTAGTCAAGAAAAAAAGAGCTAAAAGAAATGTTGCAATAATTACAAAGTTTGATGACAATGTCTCAGTAACTGAATATGACTCAGTGAGTGAAAATATAGAAGCTGAAAAATATGAAACTGTTGAAGAGAGAGTCTTGACAATACCAACAGGAAGTTACGAAATCACTGACATTGAAAAATACATTCAAAAGAAATTACAAAGACTCAGCATCAGCATAAGAGCCAATAATAATGAATTGAGAAGTGAAGTTAAGTGTGATCAATTTGTGAATTTTACGACTCAAGATTCTATTGGTAGACTACTGGGATTTACAAATCGAAAGCTGACACCACATAAAACTCACTCATCAGATTTACCAGTGAAGATATTAAAACTCAATGCTCTGAGGGTTGAGTGCAACATCACATCAGGTGCTTACATAAATGAGCACAAAGTTCACACTATTCATGAATTTTTTCCAAGTGTACCACCAGGATATAAGATTGTTGAATTGCCATCTAACGTCATTTATCTGCCGATCGCCGTACGAGCCATACAAAATCTCAGACTGAGAATTGTTGATCAAGACGGAAAACTGGCTAATTTTAGAGGTGAGACGATAACCATAAGACTGCATATAAAGTCTATAAAATAATGGATATCGTGTATGAGACAAAAAGTGGTGCTGGGTATAAAACGACAGCAACATGGTCGAGCAACATCAGTCACCGAGTACCTCACAAGGTGTTAACACATCAGAACGCTCAGTTTCTTCAGAGCCTAGGACTAAAATTACGTGGAAAATTAAGAAAATAAAAATTTATTTTTGTTGTTTGACGTGTACACGACCATGGCGGCAGAAATCTTAAATATTCAAAGACAAATCATTTTTGATGAGTCGATTGCACACTATGAAGCACATGCTCATCTCCCGTATGCTTCATCAACATTCAACAACAGCGATGAAATAAGAATTACCGTTCAACATCAAGATTTATGTCTACTTCCAAGTACAAGTACACTGCATGTGTATGGAAAATTTACAAAGTCTGATGGTACAGCTGTAAGTGCAACTACTCACATGGTCAACATGACAGTATGTCATATGTTTGAAGAAATACGCTACGAGCTCAATGGTGTTGAGATTGATCGTAATAAAAATGTCGGCATCACAAGTCTCATGAAAGGATATACATCACTGAGTCCAGCTCAACAAAATACACTCGAGAACTCAGGTTGGATAATGGATGAAGCTGTCAACAAATTACACAATGACAATGGCTACTTTGATGTATCTATACCACTGAGTCTCCTGCTTGGATTTGCTGAAGATTACCATAAAGTTGTCATCAATGCAAAGCATGAATTGATTTTAATAAGATCAAATTCCGATTTGAATGCATACACTGTGGCTACACCTGCTGCTGGAGCTCATGCTGAAGCTGTTAAAATTACGCTGCAAAAAATCGAGTGGATTGTACCATATGTGACTATGGCTGATAAACAAAAAATTGAAGCTTTGAATTATTTTACAGGTGATCCAGCTATCTCAATCAGTTTCCGAGCTTGGGAGCTGTACGAGTATCCACTATTACCTAATACTTCGAAGCACATTTGGGCAGTCAAAACATCTACGCAGCTCGAGAAACCACGTTTTGTAATCTTTGGATTTCAAACAGCAAGAAAAAATGACGCAACTAAAAATGCCAGCGTGTTTGATGACTGCAACATCAGAGATATAAAATTATTTTTAAACTCTCAGAGTCATCCTTATGGGAATTTAAACCTCAACATTGCAAACAATCAATATGCTCTGTTGTATGATATGTATATAAATTTCCAAATTTCATACTACAACAAAAAACCTGAGCCACTGCTAACAAAGAAGAAATATTTGGAACAAGCACCACTGTATGTTATCGATTGCTCGAAACAAAACGAATCGATAAAATCTGGACCAGTGGACATTCGTCTGGAATTTGAATCTACAAATCAATTTCCCGGGCAGACATCAGCTTATCGTCTCATTATACATGATCGCATAGTCGAGTATAATCCTATAAGCAGCATCGTACGAACACTAATATGAAGACTGTTAAATTTAATCCAACGCCAACCATACATTACATGTATGTATGGAACTTTGCACACGAGCAAGCAAGAAGAGGCGAATGGGAACAAGCAGCAAGAGATCGAGATCGATTTAAACAAAGAATGAATAAATTAAATATAATTATTGAACCTGTATTAATTAAAAAACTTACATTTATAAATGAATAAACTTTTTTTATATTGATATATATTGTTTTTTATTACTTATAACCTAAAAATACATATAAGTCTTACATAACCTTAAATATTTCTCATAACTTCGAATACAATAAAATATTTTTCTTAACCTAAAAATATACATTTTAGTGGAACATAACCTCAAATACAATAAAATATTTTTCTTAACCTAAAAATATACATTTTAGTGGAACATAACCTTAAATATTTTTTTATTTCACATAATCTCGAATACATAATAAACTATAGTTCTTTCTTAACCTAAAAATATACATTTTAGTCTTACATAACCTCAAATACATAATAAAGTATAGATATTTTTCTTAACCTAAAAATATACATTTTAGTTTTACATAAAGTATAGATATTTTTCTTAACCTAAAAATATACAGTTAGAGCAATCTTTTTTGAATGGATATGCAAAGCTATCAGGAATATCATCACGGAAAATATAATGATCCCGACACCTTTAATAGCCAATCAATTTTTCATTATTTTTTAATTCTTCTGGTAGTTTGTGCCAAACGAAATCGATCTGCTGAGTTGCATTTTCAAGGATAAATGTATCATCAAAGCATGCGATATCTCGATCATCCATACAAAGTAGATTCTGCAATTGATTGAAGATCTGAACTGACTTCTCGTAGGTTGGTTGAATTCCATAAAAATGCCAGAACCATCTCTTGAACTCTTGGACATTTTGAAATGCACACGAAGTATCCAATTTCTTCAAGTGATAAGCATAATATGGACATTGATATTTCAAGAAATCGTTCTTTTGATAGTGTGAGAAAAATTCCATTTTTTTCTAAATCAATAATTGGTACAGCAGTATCAATTAGATCTTCAAGCCATTTTTTCTTCTGTTCACCTTGTATGTAAAAGTATTGTGTATGTTTGACCATAATTTCAAGAATTTCTTTTAATAATTCATATGGTAGCAAACCGGCTATCCATGATATTGAATGGTGATGCTTATGTCGATCAACACTTTTCTGCATAACAGCAACATCAACTTGATCCAAAAGTGGTTCAAACAACCAACGTTCACATCGCGCAAGTCCATATGTACCCACTTTATCATAAATATCAGTAGCACAGAGTTCTTTTATCACAAATCTACCACTAGGCTTCTCGAAACCCACAAAATCAATTATTAAATCCATTATCACTGTTTGTTTGCTTTAAACAATAACTTAGTTAATATAAATGTGATTTCATGACACGCTTGTTCATAATTTTTGCGATCTTTAAAGTTTAACAATAATTCTTTCCAATGAGAAATTTGTAAATCGATTTCTTGCCGTCGAATAGCTAATTCGTTGTTTTTTTCCTCATTCGCGTTTCTATAATAATAGGAATTTGGAATAGCGCCGTCCTCGAAAATATCACTTTCTTCGCTTATGTCTTCGAACTCAATTTGGGCCTCATGGTCACACTCATCCGTGCATACGTGAAGTCTATAAAAAAAGTTGATAATTAATTAAATATTCATAACTGAATTAATGAAACATATAATAAATCTTTACATACCTTGAACCTTGAGGAGCCATTTTTATGACTTTCCAAGCATGCGTAATTGCAGTTTTTCCGTTTTTTCACTGATTTCATATAGATTCTTTGTCAACCTTCTTTTTTCGGCACAGCCTGGACACGATACTTCTCGCGCACTTTCAATAATTTCAATATTTTTTTGCAAACGCAATTATATCGTCAACAAATTTACCAATTTCCTCAGGAGGCACGTCACCAAATAACGATTCAATAATATCATCCAGGTTATCAGTGTATGGCCGGTTATGCCGGAGAAAAATTCTTTCACTTTCACTGAACTTATCCATTAGTACAGGCTGTTAACTAAAACGTTTCTCGATGTAGACTGACCGCTGCGAGCTCTCGAGCTCAGCGCTCAGCTCAGTAACCCCCACTATAGCTCAAAAACAGATTCAGACTTGTCGGATGACGTCATCATCTAGAACATTCTACTGCGCAGTTGAAAAAAGTTACTACGCAGTTAGAAAAAACCAGTTCAGACTTGTCGAATGACGTCATCTACTACGCAGTTAGAAATAGAACAAAGAGGGGAGAGAAACTATACCACTAGATGGCATGGCTTCTCACAAGTGCTCGTACTACACCTAGTTTGAATATATCAAACATTGGTCAGAAAGTAAATTCGCCCCGTGATGACGCTCAAGGCTGATAGATTGAGAAAGTATCAGCCTTGAGCGCCATCATGGTGTCATTTTGTTTTCAAAATTTCCCGCTCAAAACATACACAAGGCGCCATCTATTATAAGACGAGCTCAAAATGGTGGACGCGAGCTCAAAAGGGTCCTACATAAGCTCAAAAATGAGCTCAGACGGTAAAAAACTACCAAATAACGTCAATTAGCATCAAAATGATGTCAAAAAAGCCCTAGATAAACTCAAAAATGAGCTCAGACGCTAAAAAGACTGCCAAATAACGTCAATTATTATCAAAATGATGTCAAAAAAGCCCTAGATAAACTCAAAAATGAGCTCAGACGGTAAAAAGACTGCCAAATAACGTCAATTATCATCAAAATGATGTCAAAAAGGCCCCATATAAACACAATTAGCATCAAAAAGGCCCCAGATAAGCACACCAACAGCCGATACGCTATCATCAATCGTTAACTTACCCTCAGTCGATACAACAGATCGTACACATTTTGATGCTAATTGGGACAGAAACCCCCTTGTCTATCTACTCTTATGTATGTTCAACCTTGACAATATTTTATTATATTATACTCTAACTTCGGCAACCTTGTATCTCAGCAGTACTCGTGATATATATCTCAATTGAAAGACATTTTTTTTTATCATACTCTGACTGTGGCAACTTCAAATTTACGCAATGAGTATAATAAATGTATTCGAGTTTGACAACATTTTTTAGGATTATACTCCGACTTTGGTGACTTTGTGTCTCAATAGTACTTGTGATATATATCTGACTTTGAAGACATATTTTCATATCATACTCTGACTTTGGTGACTTCAAATTGTCGCGATAAGTACAATACATATATATTCGAGTTTGACGACATTTTATAGTATTATACTCCGATTTTAGTGACTTTGTATCCCAGAATTACTTGTGATATATATCTGAGTTCAAAGACATATTTCCAGATACTCTGACTCCGGTGACTTCAAATTGTCGCGATAAGTACAATACGTATATATTCGAATTCGACGACATTTTTCAGTATTATACTCAGAATTTGGTGATCTTGTATCTCAATATTTTCCGAAATTTTGGGTTATTTCTTCCAATAAATTATCTGAGTGTAGAAAGTACGATATTCGTATTCGACTTTGAAGAGAGAATTTTGAAGAGTTCTGAATTATCTGTAAATGCCTCAAATCGCGACCTAATAACTTGAAATGTGGCTGGGCTATAGAGAATCGAAAAAAAAATCCTGACTTTTCGATGTATTTTAAATGGTAATACTTCGAAATCAAATGGAAAGTACTTGAAATTAAAATTGAGAGCTAAAACTGTCAGGGAATTTTTTTTTTCAATGTCCACAACAACATTTTTAGGTGGGAGTGAAAAAAAAATAGTCGTTCCAAACGGACCGACCTAGTATATAAATTTGGATTCTTTATCAGTATTTTCTATTGCAAGAGATATTTCCATTGAAGGATTATTGTAAATGTATATTCAATCCGCGCCACCCGCAAAAAATTATTGAATAAAGTCTCAAAGTAAAATTTTGAACTGCTAATTAAATTTTAACAAAATTCATCATATTATAAATACTGCCGACTTATTACAAATATTTTTTCCAAAATCTATTTTTAAAAAACTCATAGGTCTTCACGAATTAATATCTTAAAAGTTCTTAGGCTGAAATTAGTTGTTAAAACGATAATTAGTCTCTTTATTCGATGGAAAATCCTTGATATCAACTGTATCCAACCCTAAGACATTCAGATGCTAAGTCTGAACTACTCACCACTGGATCAAACCACTTCAAGGAATCAGTGGATACAAATTAACTTAAGGAATTAAATGACTTCTATATGACAATTTTTTTTATCGTTTATATTATAATCGTTTTAATTATCTGTATGCATTTAGAAATTTCAGGTAATCCTGTTTGTGTTATTAGAAATATGATAGCAAAGTAACATTATATAGCAAAGCAATATACTTTTATTTTCATGTATTAAATATTCTTATGTTTTTTTACCATCTTACGTAATTTTTTAATTTTAGACATCGTACAGAGCTTTATAAAATCACTATGCTATTTCAAAAAGTCATTTTTTTTAGCAGTGAAATATGATAAAATTCCTCCAACTAAGTGACCCGAAATTTTATTAAATTCCTCAAAGTTATTACTTCCCAGATATTCTCAACTCATAATGAGCGAATGATTCTTATTAAGAAGTTGGCATGTAATATTGACTTAACTTCTAAGACTTCTAGGCGGCTGAGGCAGCCGTTCGACACGCGTGTGGCTCAGGTGATCATCGAAGTTAAGTAGCATCGAGCAGGATTGCTACTTGGCTGGGTGACCGTTTAGCCACGCGTCGGGTTCGAATGGAGGTCTCTGACCGTCAGGTGCGGGATAAAGATCCAGTGACCGGTTAAATGGGAATTTTACCGATCACTGGAACTTCACTCAAACCGAAACTGTACTGGCTAGGTTTTCTCTGTGGTTTCCCTACGCCACTACTCCTCCATCGCACAAGGGAGGTAGCAGTGCATTACCGTAATGATTCGGTACAGTACAAGCACAAGTCGGGCCACAGCCGCACAAAAACAACCGGGTATAGGAAAAATGAGCTGAGTAAACATTGTATACCATGTGACAGGCAAAGCTGCCTACATACATGGTGGATTAGCAATTAAATTAAAAAAAAAAAAAAAATTCTAAGACTTCTAATCGAAACGTGAATTATATATGCCGAAATTATCGTAGAAAATTTTACTATATTAATCACAGCGTAATCTCCAAATAAAGTTCGTTATAATATAACAATTAAATGAAAAGTACATAAAAATTCGTATTTTGCCGAGTTCCATACATCACTGAAGCCAAGATTCCATAAACTGATATGAGTTTGAGTTCGAAAAAATTAATCACAAAGTTAATAAAATACAGTTCTGTGTTAATTATTATTATCAATTATTTTTTATCGGTTTGTAGTAAAAATAACCACTCTCAAAGTTAACAAAAATAAATTTCGCAATAAAAATTATTTTCTTGATAGTATAGTAATGTCTAATTTTTAAGATCTAATCGTATTAATTAAGATAAGATAGAAACGAATTGTTTATCACATTGATGTACTGGCGGTATGACGTTTGTACTTAAAGAAAAGTGTTTATTTCAACAAAATACAGATGCATCTAAATATAAGTATCATTATGTAATTACATAAAATCTTATATATTTTAGAATCAGAAATTAACTAATAATGCTTAATTACCAGAGAAATTTTATTTATTGAGAATTAATGTTCATATCATTATTTGAAAAAGGATAAAAATAAATTAAAGCAATTGTTAACATACAATTAACATCATAAGTAGAAAATTAGTAGAAATATAACTTTTCCTTTCACAAAAAACAAAAAATATTGAAAATTTAAAACAGAAATTGTTATTACGTAACTTTTTACTTGTACGTCTCGAGAACTGTTTATTTTCAATTGTCGCACCTTAAAAAACTGTGAAGATTCTAGTAGTATCATTCTTTTCAATTGAATAAGGTTGTTTTATTCTTTGTGGTCAAATACTCTTTTTTCATTAATCGGAAATTTGTGGATGCATCGTTTAAAATACAAAAAAGATTTATTAGCAACTTGTCTAAGCAAACTAAAGTATAATCATGTGAATATGTTCTCTGATAAGTGATATTATTATAATTATTATAATTGTTTTTCTAATCAAGCAGAATATAAAATAAAAATAAAACAATAAAAATATAAAATAAAAATTTTTTTCCCGTGTTACTTAAATGGAAAGATGGATTAGGCAAACCTTAATATCCTTATTAAGAGCTTGGATTGGCACAAAAATTTTATTTTCAGATATACTTTCTGTTTTTGAATACCAAAAAAAATTTGTATTTTCTGAAACACCCTAGTATACATTTATTTAAGAACGATTTAACTCAGAATTACTAGAGAAAAAATTGACGTAAGTCTCATTAATGGATTTTATACCTTTGTCTAATGAAACTCCACTTAAAGTTTTTGGAGAATTAGAACATGATACTTCGCCGTCATTAATAAATGAATTTTCCATGAGACTATTTTTTTGAAACGGCTCATAATTATCAGCTTCTGATTGTTCATCTTCAGAGTTCGAATCAGAATCATCAGATGAATCGAGCTTATTGTCTTTAGAATGTTTTGCGCCACAAGCACTTTCTAATACTCGCGGTAGTTGACAAATTTCTTCAGCAACATTGACAAGGTGGTAGTAATTTTCATGTATGCCCATGTTGTGGCCTAGATGGTTAGCCAATTTAGTACGATCAATATTAGCTGCATTATGGCTGACTAAATAGGTAGCAATATGCTTTCGTAATGTTCCACGTAAAGATCCAGGATTTTGAGCTCCACATTGCTTTGAGTATTTGCGCATCAGTACACAAGCTCGTAAATAACAATATGTATCGTCAGAATTTCCAGGTATCCCAAAGATATACGGGTTATTTTGACGGATTCCAGCTTTCAACCTGTTTTTTTCTAACATTTCAATTGCACTAAACATAGTCTCATCTAATAGAACTGTTACATCTCTTCCACACTTGCCCCGGATTGAAAATCTTACGTATTTATTACAGAACTCTCTAGCCTGGGCAGAGATACTTTCTATAATTTATTTGAATCGATCTTGCTTGAGACTATTATACAGCTTAAAATCTTCCCATAGAACCCGTTCCATCTCACCTGCCCTTCTCCGGTTAAACATTTGAACAATTATGAGTGTTGTTTCAGCCAACAAAAGATAATTTTCAGTTGAAAACTGTTCTTTAAGAGAATTGTAAGCTAACATTTGTTGATTTAGTAAATGATCCATTAGTTTGTTAATATCGTCTGTCGTGGGTAGAATTATTTTTTTTTGTCTCTTCTTTTTAATCTGCGCTTCTTGAACGTTTTTATTTATAACGTCTGCCCATTTTCTCTCTACAACCAACAGAAAGTCATCTATCTCTTCATTTTTTTTCTTCAAATTACTCATTATATTTTCAAATTTCAAGAAATTTCCAAGCTGTTTTAAGAAAGTCGCGATTAAAGATGCAACCGATGGAGATTTCATATCGTAATTTTTATCATTTCCTCCTGCCATGAGATGAACTGCTTTTAAGCAAGTATTTATATGTTGTGGGTGAAATAAACAAGCCATGTTTTTTATTTTTGGAGTGAAAATTGAAGATTTACCAGGATTATTTTTTTCGAATATATGTTTTTCAATTTTTTGTGTCGTTATAAGTAGCTTTGAAAGGAGTCTAAGTCGATTGCGAATCAGTTCATTTTGCTGATCATGTTTGTACTTCTCACAAAGCGTATTTCCAAATCGTATTAATAGTGTCGAATTTTAAGGTTTTTGAAACATCGTCGACATGCATGCAAACGATTAGATTGCGTAACTTTTTACATGCTTCAGGATGTAAATCATTATCATATATTTTTGCCAGTTTTTTAATGACCCTGCGTTTTTTCCCATCTTGTCCCGTACAGTATTTAAAGTGGGATGAAAGAGTTTTTTCACAAACTGACACCTGACAGCTAGGGCAAAACATAAACTCACTTGGATCTTTGGGTTTTGACACATTAGGCCGCCTAGACACAATCCGCTTGGAAAGTGATTTACCTGTTAAATTACTATTATATATATAATCACCTTTGTTCCGAATCCTAACAACTAATTCATGCTTAATTGAACTTTTTTGTGGGTATGCAAGGAAAGCTTTAACATCTTTTTCCATTGGATGAACTAATTCTAAGTGCCTGGGTAATCGTGTTTGTAGTTTCATGCAGTATAAACACGCATGAACTTTACTCCCTGAGTTTGACGGCTTAACTAAAATTCTCTTATCAGTATTTTCCAATTGCTCTGGTATTTCAGAGATTTTAGAAGTTTTATCGACGTCTTCAGAATTATTTCCAGCGTTTTTTTCTGTGTCAATAGTGCCATTTTTGTCATTAAATATTTGACCGACAGATCTATTTTCATTAAGACCACCGTCACTTGGATTTTTTTCTAATTCACATACTGTCGATGATGAGGGAACGTGTCGAATAGGCAAAGATACATCAAATCCTTTAGATATGATTTTTTCTCGAATTACTATTGTAACATTATTTTTTTTGCTAACAGTTTCTTCGGGTTCATCAATTTCATCGAGATTCTCATCAATAGAAGCATTGTAATCATTATCAGGCGCATAACTAGGATCCGAATCTATTAAAAATAATATTTATGAGAAGGATATACAAGATAGAGGTAATTTTATTTATTCAAAGAACGAGATTCAATTTTTTTTAACTCTTGATAAAAGATCACGTCTTACATTGATTAAAAATACCCATTAGAAATAATAAATATAAACTATAACTTATAAGACTTATCACATTACCGTTCACTTCCTTATCAACTTCAGAAGACATTGATTTTTCTGAAGATTCTCTATTTAAAATCAACTGTTCATCGTTTGCTTTCATAACCTGTTTTCTACTAAAATCCGTATCAGTTGATATTTCCTCCATTTTTTCCACATTTTCTAAATAAACATCTATTAAAATGTCACTATCAATAGTTTTTAATAGTTCTAACTCGGTTTTGGATAAATCAAGAACTTGGGAACATAGAAATATCCTAATATTTGAAATAAATTAGCAGTGTTGAATATAACAATAAAATAAAAATATCTAATGTATCATACTTATCAAAATTATTTTGATCTGTTAGATTGTACTTCTCAACTATACCTAGAAAAAAAAACTTTCTTAATTCACATTTAACAGGTAATGATAGAATTCTACAACTACTTATTCTATGATCATAAAAATGTTGCTTTAAATTTTCTTTATATTTTATTTTCAAGATATTCAATTTACTTATTGGTAGACAGATAAATAAATTCATAGCAAATGTGGTCATTTCGAAGCTAAATCAATCAATATTACAGAAAAAAAAAACATTAATGGAAATAATTACGGTCCTAATAATTATTTCAGAATAATTACAATTTGTTCTCTCATCGATAATCGAACAGAAAAAAAAGTTACTGATACTGATATTTTGTAAGGTAAAACTAAAAAAAATAATTACTGGCAATTTTACTGTAATTTATAGTTTATTTAATTTTTCAACCAGAAGTATTCAAGTGTTTTCATTATTAGTAAATACTCCAATCAATTGTAATTATTGAATGATTACGAGTGTATAGACAATGGAGAAAAATTCAGTAACAACAAGTACATAATATTTATTTTTATGTTCTTACATTTGAGTGAAAAAAAATTTAATGCATTTATTTTTACAGTATAAGTATTTATTTGAGTTAATAGAATGTAACTTTCAGTGAATTCTAGAAATTTTATCAGTCTGCTGATTAGTGAGCAGCTTGCAAGATCAGTGCTAGGAAATATCAATAATATTTTTTATGGTTTAAAATAAGTAGGCATAAACTTATCAGTACTAAATGTCGTTATGATAAAAAAATTTTATGTAATTGTAGAATTTAACAGCTCATTCAAATATGATAAAAAAAAAAGAATTGTTGTATATTTCAGTGAAAAATAAGTAACTCAGCCATAAGTAATTACCAATAAAGTTATCGTTATTTAAATTTGTAAGAGATTGTTCAAATGATAAATTTCCGCCATCATTTAAATAAGGATCGATAGAAGTTGATAACTTTTCTGATTCATTAACTAATATGATCTGAGAATCATTTGTTGTCAATGCACTATCAGTTTCATTAATTTGAGATGTTGATGCAGATTCCATAGGAGATAAATTTGTTGTTGTGTTTAATTTTAAGCTAGATGTCAATGTGCCTGAAGTATTTGGTGTACTTGTTATTAATCTTGGCGAATCGTAAAATAAATTACTCCCATCGCTGTTTTTAATGAAATGTTTGAAACTGTTTTCAATTATATGAATTTTTTTCGTATTTTGTAATTTTGTGTTCTCCAATATGACTATATTTTTATGTTTTTTGTGGTGTGATGTGCTAGTTAATGTTTGAGTGACTTCAACTCTAGGAACTTTTGACGTAAGAATTTTTTGTATCGAATGTAAAGATTCTATATCATCTGTAATAATATGAAATAAATGAGTAATTGCGTCGGAATACAAGGTGACATTGTAATTTTCTAATATACTGATGATACATAATGCATCTTTTGATGTTTATTGGTTATAAATTCATGTCTGAAGTAAATAATCAAAGTTCTTGTCAAAATAAATGAATTGATTGAAATTGCTAAATAATTAAAAAGTGTATAAAGAAAGCTAAAATTTTAAAATTAAAAAACAAAAGTTTGTGTATTTCATCAGTGAATCGTATTATTGATGACATCTATAGTTATGTCCGCCATATATCCCGTTCACATGAACTATTCTCAACAAAAATATAACCCTTAAGAATTTTATATTTATTTTTGTTGGTTTTCATATTTATTTTAATTATTTTATGCATAAATCAGCTAATTTTTTACATTTTATTGAATAATAATTGATTAGTTAATTTTAAAAAATAATAATAAAATAATTTATTTTAAAAAATCTATTATTTATAATAAAGTACGTCTACGATTACCATTAGAACATTCTAAGCGTCCTGATATAAAATTTCCATCTGAATCTTCAAAACTGTATGAATGCTTTCTTTTTTTACATTTCTTTTTTAAAGTAACATGGAATATATTATTTTCATCACGTATTAACGAATACATAATTAATATTCAATATATGTATAATTAAACCTTGCCAGAAGTAATAATTAATTTTTATTTGTCAAGAACGCAGTTGTCGTATTCGACATACTTCACAAGAAAGTTTCTAGTATAAAAATGGCTGTGACTATCCCATTTACGGAAATCAATGTGCAAATAGAAGGTGAAATGTCGATGAAGTAAAATTAAAAATGGACAAAGAATAGTATGACATCTAGTGGATATTATTACAAATATGAACTGAAATATCTATTTAACAGACTTTCTACTGAAGCACCGATAACGGCTGATCTCCGATTTACATGAGGGTTTTCATGAAAGCCTGTTCTAAAAAATATATATGTTACTCAATTTGTGGTTAATTTGACATTAAATAATAATATGCTTTTTAAAAGTATAACTTAGTTGAAATTTGTAAAAAGTTATTGTGCATGCCACAATAAGCAATTAATTCGTGATAATTCTGAATAAATTTATGGGTGATACATATATCACGAGTGCTAATAAACTAAACTGAATTTAATGATAAAACAAAAAATTATAATTTATTTAATTGGATTTTTTAACAGTGCAATGTTTTTTACTTTACACGTAAATAAAAAATAAATCTTATGTTGACGTTCACATTGAAAATCACAACATAACAAACATGCAGATTTAAAATAACAAGGGATCTTAAAATTTTCCATAACTTAATCAAGGAAAAAATAGCTCAAACTTTTCAGATAAAATTGAATCTTATTAAATAAAATTGATATTTTCCTTGGAGCACTATGTAATAAAATGAAATAAGGAAATCTTCAAGCAAAATTTGGAATCCTACTAAAAATTTGAACAAGAAAAATAATTTTTCAGCTTAAAATTTATTGAAAATAAAAATTGATATTTCCATTCAGAAGGATTTCTTGAAGACTTAAGGTTATTTTTATTAAGTAAATATTAATGAATTTCAATGCAATTAAAATAGTTTCTTAAATTTGTTTTCAGAACTTCAAAGAATATCTAAACAATCTCTGTAATCTTTCTTGGTTCTTCTAAATGAACGAGTTGTTGGAATAACAGGAAAAAAACATTTTTGGTGATAATATTTGAGTTGCGCAATAAAAAAGATCATTTTGTAAATCATGATTTTTTAGGTAATCAATAGCAGTTAACTTCTGAAGTTTACTTGCAGAGTAATTAACTATTTGATACAATTGATTCGTTTTATTCTTAAGCTTGTTCAAAACTTTTTTCTTAAACATAAGTTTTCGAAGAATGATTTTGAATAATGAAAGTTTTAAATATACTTACTTGATTTTATTCCAAAAGTAATATTCTTTGAATGAGTCAGAAAACAATTATCAATCACTTTTTATCATTAACTCAAAATAAAAGCATCTGATTCAAAAAATATTGAATTGTTGGTTAAATGAAAATTGAATAATACATTCAATTTTCCAGTATGTAAGCTTAAAGGAATGTCCTCAAATACAAGAATATATGAAAATCAAGACTACGATTTCAAAATCTTCGAAGTCATAGTATAATATTACATAATGTTTCCAAACTTGAAATTACAATGCAAAATAAAAAAAAATATTCATGTATTCATAATTAGAGTATCACGCTCTATAATATCCATTATCTTTGACATCTGAAAGAACGTAGAGTAAAATTCAAAAGGCTTCAATATCAGAGTATATTATCAAACCACGTTTCCAAACTTAGAGATACTGTTTTTTTTTTTCTTCCAAGAATACGCACTCAAAAGTTTCAATAGGATAAATAAGGACTCCCGTTAAAATTTAAGCTCTTATTATTAATATTAAGTATTTCCTGATTGCAATTTTCTATTTTCCATTTAAACAACAGAAAATTTATTTTTTAATTTTAAATTTTATAACTCATCAGTAAATTGCTGTACCAGAAAGGTCGATACATATCGTTATTGAACATTAAAAACTCTACAAAAAAGGTCCTTTATAATTTTTCAATAAATTTAGTCAAAAGTCATTCAACACCAAATTTTAATTCATGGTAAATTTCAGTAGTATTCAACATATCGGACGAAAATATCAGTTTTATTTCAAAATATTCTGAAAGTTTTTTTGGGGACCATTTTATTCCCAATAAATTAAATTTCACTAAGTTTTCAAAATTCAGCAATACTCTTTAGTTATTTGCATTTTAACGTCAATTTCTTGATGAAAATCATGCTCTGACCATTTTTGACCAGTTTTGAAACCGAAAATGATAGATTTTTTAATTATTCATGTTTTATTATACTATTTACAATTTTTGTCACAAGGTTTTTACACTATATTTCTGTACATATTGATCACTTGAAAATTACGTTACGTGCACTGAAAATTTTATAAAAAGAGTTAAAAATTTTTTTTGACTAAGTATAATTTATATATAATTAAAAAAGCACACGCCAAAAAATCATATGATTTTCTACGTTAAGTCGTCTATTAATAAGATTTATTCTTGTTCAGAAAACTTCATTCAAAATTAAGAAAAATGTATCTGAGCAGAAATTAAAAATTGTAATCTGTCATTTTCACTAAAAAGCATTTGATTCTTTCTCGTGTGCTTTGTTAATTATATATAACCAACTTTCAGTCGAAAACCTATCATTTTTGGTAGCTAAGTGGTCAAAACCAGTCGGAATACAATTTTTCTTGAGAAATCGACATTTAAATGCAAATAACTAAAGAGTATTGCCGAATTTCGAAAACTTGACGAAAAATAATTTATTGAAAAGAAAATGGTCTATAAAAAAAATCCTACGACATTTCGTAGTAAAACAGAAATTATCATCGGAAATGTTAAATAATACTGAAATTTGACATGAATTAAAACTTGGCATTGAATAACTTTTGAAAAATTAAATTTATAGAAAAATGATAAGAGACCTTTTTTGAAGAGTTTTCAATTTTTAACACGAATATGGATTGGTCTGTCCAGTACAGTAATTAGCTAATGAGTTATAAAATTTCAAACTTAAAAAAATATTTCCCAGTGTTATTTAAGTGAGAAATAGTAAATTACAATAAGGGAGTACATATTATTATGATTTTCATGCGACTTTTTTTATCCTATTAGATTTTTGGAGTGTCTTTAAAAAAAAAAAAAAAAAAAATAGTTGATTTTTCTTCATTCGGTCTAGTTTATATGCCAGTATATCCTAGTGTATATACTGGTACAATATAGTTGCTAGTTATAGCGTCTACAAAAAAAAAAATAAAGTGAATTACGCTGTTAGTTTTTTAACTTTCAGTTCAGCCAAATTTTTATTCCAAGGACGAAAAAGACAAATCAGTTAAAAATGTTGATTGTCTGAAAAGTTGTAAATTTAGCAAAACTTATATTGCTTGAAAAAAACTCACAAATTGTTTCATAAATTAAGGGAGTTTATTATCGAAACATTTGTCAATTTCTTTATTGTAATAAGACCTAATCTTTCACAGTTACGTCGAAATATATCATCATAGTCGAGTCACAAATTATATTTTCGTCAAAAAAGCTTTAAATAAATATGTCTAAAAATTCAATAGTTTGGCGAAATATTTGAGTCTTATGTCTTAGTAAATAAATTTATTGGAAGTTACTTAGCGAAAAAGTTCCAATTCATTAATTGAAATTTTTTTTGGATCATCTTAGATACGTTAAAAATAGATATGTATTCGGGTGTTTCAAAAAAACAAAAAATATTTTTTTTTTTATGGTGTACAAAAATTAAAAGTATAACGAAGAATAAAAATTTTGGTACCAATCCGAACTCTTAATAATGATATTAAGGTTTGCCTCAATCCATTTTTCTATTTTCCATTTAAATAACACGGGAAAAAATTTTTTTTTTTTTATGTTTGTAGGAAATTGAACGCTCTACAAAAAAAGTTTCTTATCATTTTTTGATAAATCACACTGTTCAAGAGTTATTTAAGTCTGAAGTCAAATTTATAGTAAATTTTGAGATTATTTTACTTTTCCGGCGAAAATATCAGTCTTATCAAAAAATGTCATAAGAACTTTTTGTGAATAATTTTATTCCTCACAAATTATCTCGAATAAAGTTTTTCATAATTCCGCATTGTTCACAAGTTATTTTCATTTAAATGTTAATCTCTTAAAAAAATCGATTTCTGATTGATTTTAGTAGTGAGACAGGGAGGGTTCACCCCCCCCGATAATACAGTACCCTACCTTACCGACAGTCGCGGATACCTCCAGTCGGTAATTTACCATATCTGCGGCCGGTAATTTGTACATATCTGAGGCATGTAAGCGATATCGATGATCGATAGATCATTTCGCGGTCGGTAAAGTAGGGATTATCTCTATCGACTGCCGAGAATACCGTCACTTGGTATTAATTTATCGACCATCAGTCAATTATCATGTGTATGATGCAAAATACTATCACACTATCATCAGAGCTGATACCTTACCGTATATCAGCTCTGATAATAGCATGACATGTATTTATATGAAGATCATTCGCAGGTTTTATATATTCAAACAGGTTGTAGGACGAGCACTTGCGAGAACCCTTGATGTCACTGCCATCTCGCGGTTTATTCCTTTCCCCACCCCTCTTTTTAGCGGATAACATCATTCAGCGTGTCTGAACTCATTTTTTTGTGAGGTAGAGTGGGGGAAATGAAGCTGCGCAAATGCTTTAATGATTACATCACCTTCCGCGTCGTTTACCGTTACTAAGCTCATATTTCAAACCAAGTGGGGTAATATGAACATCCGCAATTACGTCATTTTACCCGATTACATCATCTTTTACGTCATACGACAAGTCCAAACTCGTTTTTTTTTTTTTTTTCGGTAACTAAGTGGAGGGGAATAAAGAGTTGAGTGGGTGACTCTCGCAGCCATATGCATCAGTCTGCCTAGTTTTTTGAAGCAAACACTACCGTTGTTCTCACAAAAAAGTGCATAATACAAGTGCAATCATTTTCAAGTCTCCATGTGTATCAGCAAAAACTACCTCAAAAGTTAGTACTATTTCTTATTATTCGAACATACACTGATACTTCTTACATATAATTATTGAAAATGTCCCCCTTTATCTATCTTTTAGTGTCAAAATTCAACCTCTCAGGTATCGATGAAGTCAACTGTTTAGCAAACATTTTGCCAAACAAAAAAATGCAAGAATTGGAAGTGGATAAATTATATCAAATAACCGAGATCAAAAAAATAAACACGAAGTATGGATCCAAAGTCATTGCACATCTAAACCATGAATTCTCTATCTACTTTCCAACCCGGACAAGCAACGAACTCATGGGTGACGAGGGGAAGTTCAAAAGCTTGAGCGAAATGGCATCTGAAGACTCGCTTTATCTCAAATTTCTTGGGACCAAGTACAACAAATTTGAATTTGTGTCGAAACAATCACCAGTCCCAGTATAGTTTCGAGGTATCAAGACTTTAAACGTAAATTTCATACATATTTATTATAGATATCTTTTATAACCATTGTGACCATAATAAACATAAAAAAAATGTACATTATCTGAATATCCGAAACCAGTGTTAAAAAATTTGTTTATTTCGAGTCAACCTTACCATCATACACAGAAAATTCAATGTAGTAATAGATAACCTAAGTTATCGCCCGTTAAAACATTCAACATCGTACGGTAAGTAAGAAATTCTATTTCTACATGAAAAAAAAGCCGTATCATCGAAGACTCTTGCATCCCAAAATAGTTTCCAAGGGCCAGAAAAAATTCATATATGAAGGTACGGGTAAGCACTTAAACATATAAGTCAACAAAGATGGTTGATGCTGACGCATGCGCAGAATGTCCAGACATATAATCATATTATTATTAATTATACAATATTATATTTAAAAAAATAAATAATATCAATTAGAATAATAATAAAAACAAAAATAATTACCATAATACCGCAACATAAATAAAAAAGTAGAAATTTTATAAAAACCTATTTTTTAATAATCAAGATAATAATTCGGACTATAATTAGGATAATAATGTAGCCTTAAATTAATAAGGAAAAATTCAAAACTGAAATATGTTTTTTTGTCATTTATTAAACAAAAAAGTATTCATAAAAAAATTATTTAAAAAAACATCCATAAAATTCAAAAAATATAAACTAATAGTCATAAAATTAATAAAAAAATATTAAAATTAATAAAAAAAATATTATAATTATAATTATAAATCTTATAATTTAAAAAATATTAAAATTTAGAAAAAAAATTAAATTTAAAAAAAATATTAAAAAACTAATCTTATAAAAATTTTAAATAGAAAAAAACAGACGCTCATTCATCATCCGTTGGGTCCTCAATCCCATCATCGATGCTTTCTTCATCGTCGTCCACGTCGTCAGGCCAATAAATACGTAAAGGTCCATTATTTGCGACTGGTCCTTGCGTCTGGAGGTTTGAGGTCTCAAAATATTCCCTGTCGGGATTATAGACATCTCTAAACCACCAGCACATTGCTTCTGGACATATATCAAGCTGAACAGTTATCCCACCGAGCGTAAAAATAACTCCATGAGGACCATCAACGTGAAGTTCGATTTCAGCATAGACTGCATCGAGAATATCACCTGTCAAACCCTGATCGACCCACATTTGCGGCATCAGAACGCTGTACGTAAGATTCAGCAATATCATATCTAAAAAAGAAAAAACATATCATGAAATATATTAAAATAACTAAAGAATATTGAAATAACTAAAAAAAATATTATTATAACTAAAGAATATTCAAATAACCCAAAAATATTGAAAAAACCTTACCATTCAAAGCGTCCGTTAATGATAGTGGAGGAAGTAGGATTTCATATATCCTTTCGAATTCCGGAAACTGCTCCACTAATAAATTTGGACTGAATGAATAATGATGCGGCGATGGTATGAGGTCTCCAGGTTTGGAAAACCACCAACACAGGCGGGCGTTCCACAATCTCAATATTGTGGATACACCACCGACAACAATTGTCGCCCCATTCAGCTGCTGACCTGACACGATGATTTCTCTGAGGGCCGGTAAAATTAATCGCCAAATAAGTCCAATTGCCTGAGCAGTCCATTCATTTGGAACGATATATCCGTATGATATTCCGTTTATCATTTTTAAAAACTGAAACATAAATAAAAAAAAAAAAAAAAATTATTAAGTTTTGTTACAAAATTCACTTACAAAATTTTCAATTATTAATACTTACATCCTCGATATGATTACACTGATGACAATAGTGATGATTATTGAAACCTATAAAAAAAATTGACATATAAACAATCACAAAAATAATTGTAAAAAAATAATTTTTCAGCAACCAAAAGCAGATACTTACAGTCCTCAATGTTAGGATGACGACAGATTCTTATTCAACCTGTAAAAAAAAAATTAATTAAATAACATTCACCCACCGACACTAACATTTTGAAAATAATATGTACTTACTTTAAAGCGATAATTATTTTAAAAAACGCAAAATTATTTAGTAATTAAATAAGTATACACTGAAAAAAACTAGAGAAAAATAGCTATGTTGTAGTTTACTCTCGGACTGTTGAAACGATTATGATTGAACTTGAAATGAAATCTAGCAGCAATAAAAGAAGGCATTCATTGTATTGTCAACAAGTGTTAAAACTAAAAACAAGCCTATGATGCACATTCGAGTGAGAGAGAGAGAACCTTCAGCCCTCTCCCATAGATCGTCTCATTCTAGCATCGACAGACCGAACACACCACATGTTGAAGGACTTTCTTAAAAAAAATATTTTAAAATCTATCTTTAAAAAATCAGTTTTTTTAAACTCATACATACAAAAGAAAAAAATTTTATTAATATTAACATTAAAAATAATAATAATGAATATAATAATAATAAATATAATAATAATAAATATAACAATAAATATAATGATATTTTAGTTTTATCTTTTCCGTAATATTTAATCTATAATAAAAACTTAAAAAATAAAACGGGTTACACGTCCTCCCGATCTGAGAGGATTACAGTATCCTCCAGATCTGAGAGAATTACAGTATCAGCATCCTCCAGATCTGGGTGGATTACAGTATCAGCATCCTCCAGATCTGAGAGGATAACAGTACTGGCATTTTAGTCCTCAGAGCAATAAAGTTCTTGCTCTGTGACTGCATCAACAACTCGGTTATGGAACTCTTCATGTTCCCGCTCGGATATTGCCCTATCTAATACGTAGAACAACGGTGGAATAAAATCATTGGTGATCACATAATCCCTGGAATCCTGCGATCCGTCTATGAGCCTAAAGTGCCACGCAGCCTTTTCATCGTTTATTTCTAAGGACGCCTCCTCACCAAAGAAGGTGACGATGGAATCTTTGATAGGCTCATTGGCCGACACTTTATCCCACAGCTGAGGCTCAATATAATACCTCACCTCTTCCACTGAGAAGTTTTCAACCCAATGTTTTGGGAAAAACACTGCATATCGCATGCAATAATCATCTAAATGATTCTCTGTAATAAATAAAAAAAGCAATAACGAAAAAAGTATTATATATAAATGATAAGGTGTAAAAAATAATACCTAAAGGACCGGGGTTTTCGAATTTAGTAAGCACCCCGCGCCAGATTCCCAAGAATGGATTGCGAGTGGCATTGTAGTAGAACCTTAGATCGGTTCTATGAGCATCGATATACGGGATACGGAACCACCAACAAAGATCGTTATGCTGAATGTTCAACTCAGCCACCAATCCTTCCAATAGGAATAATGTTCCGTCCAAATTATTTCCTTGTCGAACAGCCCTTTCCAAAGCATCCACTATCAAATTCATCACTCCATCTATCAACCTTGGAAATCTTATCCACCGAATTGGGATGACAATGTCGTAACTGAATGTGTTTCCCATCTATAAATTATACACATTTCTCAGCATAAAAAAAATATCCTATACCTTATAATACAAAAACTAAAGTCAACTAACTTACCTTAATTATTTTATTTGAAGTTATAAAAAAGCTCCTTTATTAATCTTCCAAGTTATAATAATTTTTTTAAAAATTGTTCGTAAACACCCACTACAGAATTTTAAAACTGATATTCTTCCAAGCAATATTATTAAAAAAATTGTTTTATAAAACTCAGTAAAACACCCACTGTATATTTAAAAACCAATTCAAGTAAAATTTAAACTCAACAAAATTTTTTCATTAACACTTTAAAAAACACCAACAGTATAATCCAGAAAATAATTTTTAAAACCGATTCAAAAATACTTTTTTAAAAGCCTGATTTCAACTGTCATCGACCTTTTCACAATCTCTGAACTTTGTCTAATGAGAGATCAATGTATAGCTCTATAATGAAATCACAGTTGAGTATCAAAATTAATAAACAAATCCATAAAACGATCGTATGTATAAGAAACACCCATAGAGCATCTCACTCTGACATGTAGTGATAGATATGAGTGTCTCACTTTAACTTGGAATAATATACATATTATCCACTATCAAATTAACTATAGTAATTTACTTTGTCTTTTATCCTATTTGTGTGAAAATCACCTTTTTTATATCAATTAAAAATTTACATTTAAAAAAATGTACATTTTAAAGATATAATTGAAAATAATTTTGAATGTATCGATAAAATAGGGAATCATGTTTACTCTGCCATCTATCTGAAAAAAATCGATACTAGAACTGTATTATCCAACTCATACAAATATTTCATCAACTTACAGTTTTATCCTTATTTAGTAACGTCATTTTTTTTTTTTTTACATATATCTTTCCTAAAAGACATTATCATTATCGATCTCACGATTTAAAGTAAATATATATTAAATTACATATATTTCCACATGTTTTTTCTACGATTTACCCAACATAAACATTTTTTTATGATCCAAATCGTATATATAATAAATCTTATATTTGATACTTCCATCCACATATTAATTCTATAATTTATTTAATTTTTTTAGACTATTGATATGTAACAGTCTTCTATGTAATTCCAACATACCCACCGGAAATAAACAATTTCTATTACACCGCTTAATGAGATTTGTACTATCATCGATCTTTGATTCTTGCAGTCTCATTATTTATTCAACTCTCTGTTTTAAATCTGTCATCGATAACCGGAAGTTAACAATTTTTATCACACCGCTTAAATTTATTATGTATTTCTTACTCTCTGTGTTAAATCTTAAACGATCGTTCATGTTATTGATGTATAGATTTCTTATTAATCTGTACCACCCAAGTAAATAATTTTTATAACACTCTTCTATGTAATTTAACATATCTGTCATCGATCATTCTATCACCCGGGAAAGTAAAACAATTTTTATATTACCGCTTAATGAGATCTGTGCTAGCATCGATATTTGATACTCATAATTCTTAAAAAATTTATTATGTATTTTTTTTTTACTCTCTGTGTTTAATCTCAAACGATCGTTGATAAATACTTTTCTTTTTAATCTATACCGCCCAAGTAAATCATTTCTATAACATATCCATTACGCAGCTTAATGAGATTTATTTTTTTTACTCTCTGTGTGTTCCTCGTTTTGAATACTTAGAAACTTTTATAACATTAAACCTATAGTTGAAAGCTCAAATAGCTTGTGAATACGCACTTAATTTACAGTTGAAGTGTAAACCTTTATGTGAACACATCTTAAGTTTTTATATAAAATAATTATTCCTGATCCACAAGTGTTTGTGATTTTAAATTTTTAAAATACAGTGTTAATAAAACAATTCAAAAAAATGTCCCAACGAGGTTTAGTTAAAGCTCTCCACAATTTAGTAAATACAGTGGCACAATCATATAATGATTTACAATCAGAGGTGGTGGATAAAGAGCAATGTCAGAGGTGTTACAATGTTTGTAATGATACAATAGACTATTTTAATACAATTTTGACAGATCCTAATACCACCGTTCAAGTTCGACGAAGTGTGCAAGCAAACATAGCAGTTCTTTGTTGGTACAGTAATCAGTTTCTGCAACTTAGTGGACAGGTAGCAGGTGGTGATTTAAGTGTGAATAATCAATCTATTAAATGGCAAGATCTCGAGAACGCTTTTTCCAACAACATTAAGACAGGATCGATAATCAACCGCTCTCACACTGACCTGAGAGATTTTTTGAATGTCTCTAGAGACATTGTCCTGGATAAAATCCAAGAAATGCTGGAAAACGTTGCAGGTGTTAAAGTAAACGTTGAACTATTTTGCAAATTCAGGAAAAATACATCAGTTGAAGAAGAAGTCAAATCATTCAACACCAAGAGTCGGGCTATTTTACCTGCAACATCTTTAGCTGAGTGGTATACAGACTTTGTATACGAAAAAATGTTAAACAAAGTCGAAGAATTTAACCAAAAAGATTCAGGGTGGAGCTTGACGGAGATTACCAATCTGGTGGTAACAATGTCAAAATACACACATCTGCAAGGAGGGACTTCAACTTTTGTGAGGCTTCCTCGAGATATCCAGATGAAACGAGCTGTTCTCAACATAGAAAATTTCGATGAGTACTGTTTTCTATGGAGCGTCGTTGCTGCGATTCATCTTCCTAACACTGGACATCCTGAGAGAACATCGGCGTATCCTCATTATAGTGCTGTCCTAGAATATACAGGTATTAAATTTCCTATGACACTTAAGCAAATCCCACAGTTTGAAAGACTAAATGACTTAACGATTAATGTTTATGGTATTGAATCTCACTTTACAAAGAAAAAGTCTGAAAAAAGTATTATAATTCCATTATATTTAAGTAAATATTGTAAAACTAATAATAGAAAAACAGTCCACCTTTTAATGTTACAAGCTAATGTTAATTTAAATATGACAGGTAATGAGTATAAAGATTATGAGCCTATATATCATTTTGCTCTAATTAAAGATCTTTCACGATTAGTAAAAAGTCAGATATCAGCTTCGAAAAGCAAATTATTTTTTTGTGACCGATGCTTAAATCATTTTAAACTGGAAAAATCGTTTGAAGATCATGAAAAAGACTGTTTCGCATTAAATAAAGTTCACATGACATTTCCGACTGAAGAAAATAAAATTTTAAAGTTCAAAAATTACCAGTATAAAGATATTGTACCATTTGTTGTCTATGCAGACCTAGAATGTACACTTGAGCCTCAAGAAAATGATAATTCTGACAAACATATACCACATAGTATCGCATTTTATCGTTTTTGCAGTTATAATAATAATTTATCTAAATTTGAACTCAATCGATCACAAACCTGCATTGAGTGGTTTGTAAAAAAATTAGAATGTTTAGCATTAGAAGTCGAATCATACTTAAAAAATCCTGTTGCTATGAAACCTCTATCGAGACAACAAAAAGAGAGTCATGAGCAAGCAACTGTATGTCATATTTGTGAAAGATCTATAACTTCTGCAACAGATAAATGCTACGATCACTGTCATTTTACTGGTAACTATCGCGGGCCAGCTCACTTATCTTGTAATATAAATTATAGAAAATCTCACACTATACCAATAGTATTTCATAATTTATCTGGTTACGATTCCCATTTTATAATAAAATCTTTATCAACTGTTTTCGAGGGTAAAATTACATTACTACCAATTAATAAAGAACGTTATATATCTTTTACGAAGTATGTTGAAAATACATCAGTTTGCTTACGTTTTATAGATTCATTCAGGTTCATGGCTTCTAGTCTTGACAAATTAGCATCTAATCTGAATGATTGTGATAAACAAATTACTCAACAACATTACAATGATCCAGAAAAATTCAAATTAGTAACTCGAAAGGGTGTATTCCCATACGAGTACGTAACTGATATTGACAAACTTAATGACAAACAGCTGCCTGATCAAGACTCATTTTATTCTAAATTATCGAACGCTGGTGTATCTGATAATGATTATTCTCTTGCTCAATTAGTGTGGAATAAATTTGATATTAAAACATTAGGGGAATATTCAGATTTATATTTAAAAACAGATGCACTTCTTTTAGCTGACATATTTCAAAATTTCAGACATAATTGTATGGCTACTTATAGCTTAGATCCTTTACATTACTATACAGCGCCGGGACTTGCTTTCGATGCGATGTTAAAATATACAAATGTTGAACTCGAGTTATTTACCGATCCTGAAGTGATGCTATTTATTGAAAAAGGTATCAGAGGTGGTGTATCTCAGTGTACAAATAGGTATGCAGTGGCCAATAATCGTTACATGGGATCCAGCTTTGATCCTAATAAAGCTGAATCCTATTTAATGTATTATGACGTGAATAATTTGTATGGTGATGCTATGAGTATGCCGCTACCAAAAGGTTCATTTGAATGGGTTTACCCGCCTGACGATCTATCTTTTGACGTCGATAACGTAGATCAATTTTTAAACGACATCGATAGCGTTGGCTATGTATTAGAAGTTGATCTCCATTATCCTCAGGAATTGCATGATCTACATAAAGATTTACCACTATGTCCTGAACATTTTTCACCACCGGGTAGCAAGTATACTAAATTATCGACAACTTTATATGATAAAAAAAATTATGTTATACATTATAAGAATTTACGACAATGTTTAGATTTAGGATTAAAATTAACAAAAATTCACAGAGTTTTAAAATTCGAACAGTCACTCTGGCTCAAGTCATATATAGATAAAAATACAGATTGTAGAAAAGCTGCTAAAAATGAGTTTGAAAAAGACTTTTATAAACTTATGAATAATGCTGTATTTGGTAAGACTATGGAAAATGTTAGAAAATACAAAGAGATTCATATAGTAACAAGATGGGCCGGTAGATATGGCGCTGCTGACTATATTTGTAAGCCTTTTTTCCATAGTCTTACTATTTTTGACGAGAATATGATAATTATTGAATTGAAGGCAGCAAAAGTACGCTTTGACAAACCAATCTATGTTGGCTTTTGTATATTAGATCTATCAAAAACTTACATATATGACTTCCATTATAATTATGTAAAACAAAATTTTGCAAACGATGAATCGAAACTAATGTACACTGAAACTGATAGTCTTATTTACCATTTTATTGTACCAGACATCTATGAGATCATCAAACGTGATATCGCCAAGTTTGACACCTCTGATTATCCACCTGATAATGTTTACAATATACCACTAGTTAATAAAAAAGTTTTAGGTCTGATGAAGGATGAGAATAATGGTAAAATTATGACTGAATTCACTGGACTTAGAGCAAAGTTGTATGCTTTTAAGATTTATAATGAAGATCAGGTAAAAAAGCGAGCCAAAGGTGTTAAACGTCCGACTTTGCGAACTATCACTTTTGAAGATTTCAAACGATGTTTAGAAGATCATGTAAATTTAAGTAAGAAACAATATGTAATTAAAAGTAACAAACATAGTGTTAGTACAATAGTTCAGAATAAAATAGCTTTAAGTTGGGAAGATGACAAACGTCAGCTTTTGTTAAACAGCACTGATACCGTACCATGGGGTTACGAAGTGTCAAGAGATGAAATTATGACTATACCGAGACCAAACAAAAGAAGAAAAATGTAAAAAATATTTATAGATTTTAGGCTAGTAAAAAAAAAAAATAAAACATATATATATACATGATTAAAAATTATTTTGTTTTATTTCAAAAATATAATACATTTTTTACAGATCAGATTTATTTATCCAGCTATTGTGAGAGCTATCAAAGCCAAGCCACTTTACATATAATTTATTTCCACGTGTTTTTATAACTTTTTCTACCAGGTAAACATCCGGATATTTAACTTTGCTGAGTTCTTCATCGTAGAATCCACCTTCTATTGGCTGGTCCTGATAGTCTACAAGTCTGTAGGTCGTAGGTACCGTATTTTGTACAGATTTTATAGTGAAAATCTCTGTTGTCCAGTTAGCGGTGTAACCTTTCTCAAACACATGTTTATGTTTGCTAATGCGAACTTTATCTCCAACTTTTAACTTAGATTTTCGTACTCGCTGTTGCATTTGAAGAGGTTTGTATATATTTTTTAACAGTTTTCTTTCATTAGCAACAGTTACATCAACAGGTTTCATTTTAATTGTACGATGTTTAGTATTATTATAAGTATTTAACAATTCTTCTAGCATGTTGATCCATTTATAATTACCACGAGCAGAGAATTGACGCCACATATTCGTTTTAAGTGTTCGGTTAAAACGCTCACATATGGATGCTTTCAGGTTGCTGAATGTAGAGTACATATTAATTTTATACTGCTTCATAAGATCTTTGAACTCTTTATTGTAAAACTCTTTGCCTTGATCGACATGAAGATTTTTTGGAACACGTCCTCGTTGAAATATGGATTTCATTGCATTCGTAACATCACTAGCACTTTTATTTTTAATTGGTACAGCCCAAGCGTACTTGGAAAATATATCTATCACCGTCAGCAAGTATTTATTTCCTTTATTTGATGTAGCGTATGGAATCATTTCAACTAAATCTGCCTGCCAGGTTTCATCGAGCCCCCGGATATCAACATGTCGTCGCAGGTAATTTCTACGAGCTTGTTTATGGAGCTCATAAGCTATTACTGATTTCTTGTCCTCCATCGTTAAAAATTTTAGCCTCCAATTTTTTTATACGCCGGGTATTGTCATCAAATGATTCTTTTTTTGTTATCTGCTTTTTTAACTTTAATTTTAGTTCTTGAACCTCTTCCTTTAATGATACTACAGTAGAGTCCAGTGTTACCACTTCGGCATGCAAAAGTGAAATGATCTCGGACAGATCATCTTTCATACTATCATACATTAAAGTCAATTTTTTATGGACAAGATCACGCGTAAATTTCAAAGTTGCTGCATCATTATCATCTGTAGGATCACCAACATGACACAATCTTTTGCTCTCCAAATCATAATCTCCACCAGGAGTTAACTTAAAACCAACTCCAGGTGGTCCAGGTGGTCCACTAATAACTGCAGCTGTTGTTAACGAGCGTCCAAATATGTCGATACTCATTTTTTTTTTGCTGTGTACACTTCTATGAACAGTAGAAGACTGGCCGAAACAGTTAAAAAAATACTGTTAATATATAATTCCGGCCTCCCGTAACTCTTCGATTATCGATATAATTTCATTTGTGTGACTTGGATTACCGGCAGCTTGAGATGCCATGAGTAAACGTAGACGATCAACCAGTTCGTTTGGATCATCCCAATAAACGTAATCCATATGTGTTTTCTTCTTTTTTACAATCTTATATTTAGGCAGCCCTTTTCCCTTAGATGCTTTTGTATTTTTTGTAAGAAAATCAGCAATATAATTATTAAACTTTATTGTTGAGTCTTCATAAATACTACCATCTGATTTGTAATTTTTTCTATAAGTGTTTGTGTTTTTAATGATCTCAAGATATTTATTTTTATCATCTTGTGTAACACTTGCATCATGTGGTGATTTTTTGAACAGCAATTCCAATAAACCAGGAGTTATTGGGTATTCCTGATTTTTAACATAAAACGTATTTTCCTCAAAATTTATTTCTGAATCACCAATAAAAATCATTGTATCGCCGACGAACACCGTATCTCAAATCAATTTCTTTACTTTTTCTATACACTTTGCCTAAATAGGATTTCACTAAACTGCTCGGTTTAGCGGGAGTACTGGAAGCAGAGGGATTTATCTGGGTTTCATTAAGAATTCTACTACTCCCATCGTCATCAGACATAAAGCTATCATAATGACTTGTATCATCAAAATCTGTTTTGTTGTTGTTGTTGAGTGTCGAATTGTTCTTTTGTGTAACCTCTTCTTCTTTAATTTCATTCTTGACTTCTTGCTTAATTTTTTGTTTCGACGATTCAACTAGATTCTGCAACGGTGTAACTATGGGTTTAAACATTTCACCCATAGCTTTTTCAGCGCTATCTTTACCTAACTTCAGCATTTTATGGTTTCGTCTGATCGCGTCACTTGCTTCAGATATCTGACGCAGCACATCTTTTTGTTTCGAAATCTCTTCAGGCTTCATGTTGATGTATTAGAGTTCACTAGATATATGATTCATATTAATAGTTACACTTTAATTTATACTAATAAAGCAGTCAAATCCTTTTCTGTATCGTCCATTGTTGAGCTCACTATCTTTATCAATTACCACAAAACCATATTTACCGTCATTCCAACATGCTGAGCATAGTTCTTTGAATGAATTGTATGACATGTCTGTATTTACATGATCGTCATATACATGTTTTAAATTCATTTCATCTTGACGGAACAGAACTAAAAAATTCACATTATCACGTATTAAATGCTTAGGAATACGTGTATAAGTTTGACACAAATAAAAACTGTCTACGTCTTTGTGTCGACCCATACAAAAGTAAGCTCTAATATGATCCTGTTTTTCACATGCAACATCGTCAAATATCATCAGTGAATTGGGTTTCGCATCCTCTGGTTCGATCACATTCTCATGCTCATTGAATGAAAAAAATCCTACACCCTCTATAGGCTTCAGCAACTTCTCTAAGAACTTGTATTTTGGTTGATTGAGAGATTTTGAGTAAAGGTAAATGTTGTTGAATCTCAGACCATTGGGATGTATAATAAGTGATAATAAGGCATTTGTTTAACCACAGTTTGATGGGCCACAAAACACTGCCCGCACACTGTTCGGTAGTAAAGCGCCATGTCTTTTGATCCTTTTTACTCCTGTACCTTGAACAATTTGATCGAAATTGATCACAGGTAATTTAGCGTCGTGTTTTTTGAACTCCATGTTAACAGTTCACTGTTAGAGTGACAACTCTTTTCTATGACTATAAGTATGATCATTTATAATGATTTATTATCATTCATTATGTTGCTGTGATGGAGTGCGGACGTATTAGTGGGAAAGGTATTGTCAACAGTATCATTAACAAGCTACCTTTTGAACTTCATATACCCGGTTATCAGTATTGCGGACCAGGAACAAAGTTAGAGAAGAGATTAGCTCGTGGTGACCCTGGCATCAATCCTTTGGATGCAGCGTGTAAGAATCACGACATTGCTTACTCGAAAAATCGAGAAAATTTGGTAGCACGTCACGAAGCTGATAAAATATTAGCTGGCAAAGCGTGGGAACGTTTTCAAGCGAAAGACGCTACTATTGGAGAAAAAGCTGCTGCTTGGAGTGTGAACAAGATCATGAAGGTGAAAAAACGCTTCGGAATGGGAATAAAGAAGAAAAAGAGAATGGGTGGTAAGAAGAAGAGAATGGTGGGCAAGAAGAGGAAAAAGAGTGGTAAGAAGAAAAGTACCAGCAGACGATCCAAGGTGGCGCTGAGAAAAATTGTAACGGCTGCTAAGCAAGCCATGCAAGCAGGTGGTGATCCAATTAAGTCGGCACTTAAAGGGGCTCGACAAGAGGTAAAAAAATCTGGTG
>OZ024711.1:14451330-14659913 GCA_964016945.1 Microplitis deprimator | reverse complement strand
GTTACATTGCCGAGGAGGTGGAGTTGGAGAGTGAGTAAGTGTGAGTCCGTGTGATAGAGAGAGAAAAAGTGAGTATGTGTGTGGGTTAAGTATGATAGATATTGAGTTGAGAGTATGGAGTATATGTGTGTGGTAAGTTAAGTGTATTGAGAGTAAGAGTACGTGTACGGTACGTTGGTTGTTTTGGAGTGTCTGTGTGGTAGAGCGTGGATTTAACGAGGAATATCTAGCTGAGTCGCGGATAGTGGCCAAGATAACGTGCCTCCCGACCAGTGATGATGACTAGGCCTAGGCTTAGCCCTCGGGGTTGACATGGTGATCACGGAGGAGCGACTGAGATGTCGCCGCCCCTTCGTGTTGATACCCGAGTTAGCTGGGGTACGTGTACGTTTATTTGGGGATGGCAGGCCTCGTTTGCGATGCTCGAGGAAGCCAAAAATTCGCTAACTTCGGATATCACGGGGAGTGACATTGCGGGAAGACCCGTGAGTCCACGGCTTGTATGTGGTGGGGAAAGAATGGATGGAGAAGCGAGAATGTGAGAGTGACTGAAAGTAGTAGAGCGTGCGAGTGAATGGAGTGGGAGGACAGAGAAGAGGAGTTGAGAGTAGACCATGGAGTAGAGTTTGGAGTTTGGAAGCGAGTGGTGGCGAGTCGGAGAGTCGCGAAGATAGACCTTGACCGCAACCCTAGATTGTCGTCGTTTGGAGCTTGTGGCTCAGTTAGTTGTGCTCTTGGAGCCGTTTATCGTGCGAATTGTTGTCGCGAATTACCGCATTATTTTCGTTTATTTTATTAATTATTGTGTTAAGTTTTGTGATTCGTCGTCCACGAGAGGTTCCCGATGGCGTACTCAGCTATTTATTCGGTTGATGGACCGAGAGTACTCGACCGCGGGCTATTTGGGCCCTCTGCGTCACTCTCGCGTCATCTGTACGGTATTTTATTTTATTTTCTTTTCTTTATTTTATTTTAATTTAAATGTGATTAATTAGCTTCTTACGCGTCAAAAGAACCGCGAACCTCTCTCCACAACCTAGCATACTGAGCGCACCAGGACATGCCGCTACCACCGTCCATTTCTCTCATCTCCGAAGGATTTAGATTTTAGGTTTTAATTTACGCGTACGTTTAGACCGGTTGCCGATACCGGGGAAATAAAAGTCGGCTGGCGCCCGTCAGGATCTGGAGGAAATGAGAGGACTGATCGGTGGGCGAAGTGTAACGTAGCCCGATTTTGTGTAATTTGAGTTCGGATAATTGAGTACTTTTATTGGGTAATGATTTATGTATAATTTTGTTGAGTTTATCGAGTAATAAGTAAAAATTACGTTAAAATATATATATATATATATATTGTTGTAATAATAATAAAATAAATACATGCCAGGACTGGTTGGTGGTTGGGATATTGGAAAAATACGCATATTAAAAAATATAACAATATTTTCATTTGTCACAGCACATAATATTACTGGGTTACACAATTAAATCGTTGATTTGATTATTTAATACTGTTAATTGTCTGAGCTCATGAGTTTGTAATTAATTGAATGCAAATTATAAAATTGAGCTCGAGTAATTGATTTAAGTAATTAAAGTAATTAGTTTGAATTTAGTTGAACACTGATTTGATTGTAAAAAATGTCATGGAAAACAGTAACATGAAATCAGAGGTTACCGATCGAAGTTTATGATTGAACACTTGAATTACTATTTTTGATAGCACCAATGCATAAATAAATGTGATTATTGAGTTGATAATATTTATGATCACTTAATTTAATTGATTTGAATGAGTTTATAATAAATTGCACTGAATTGAATTTATTTGTTGAACACATGGTAGCATGATTGCAGAGGCTACTGAGCGAAAGTTATTATTTAATTTAATTATAATATTGAGCATAATAATAATTAATTGATGAGAATATTGAGTCTTCTAATTTGATTGAGCACTGGTAATAATTAATTATATAATAAAAAAAGGCACCTGTGATGTCTCCCTTGTGAATAACCTCTTAAGAAACGTGGTCGTCGATCACTTGAATTCTTGAGTTCTTTTTGTAATTATTTTCTGAGCCCTGGTGCCCAAAATTATAAAAATAATTATAGTTTTAATGAGCCCGATGAATGCTGAATTTAATTAAATTATTATTTAAATTAATTACTCTGAGATGAGCACAAAATGATAAGATTTAATTATAACACGTGCTATCTGTTGAATGTATATTGCGAAAGATAATGGCGGCCGTCTTCTCGACACGAAGCAGGAAAAAGCAGACGCGCACGCGCCGAGCTGCGCATGATCAAGTTTTAATTTATAAACGAGACCCCAGTAAGTGCTGCCTCTATCTGCCGGAAGTGAAACTATATTTGAATTTAAATTAAATTCTTTTATAGTTTCGATTACGCAACATATATATATATAAATATATATATATATATACTATATATAAATATATATATATATATATATATATATATATATATATATATATATATATATATATATATATATATTTATTAGGGTTACAAATAAGTTTCCGCCGTTTTTTAACACAAATTAAATATTTATTATAGAAGAACAGTAATATTAAATTTATTTAAAATATTGCTCATCACTTGCAACCACTTTTCCCATCTCTCAGGCAGCATTCGAATCCCACATCTGAAGAACTCCTTGTCTTTTGAGGCTATCCATGAATCAACCCAATTTTTGGTATACTCATAAGATGTGAACCGCTGCGCCGTCAGAGCATGTGCCATAGACCGGAACAGGTGATAATCGGACGGTGCAATGTCTGCTGAATACGGCGGGTGGGGTAACACTTCCCAATCAAGTGTTTCCAAGTACTTTTTCACGGGAGCCGCAACATGTGGACGAGCATTGTCATGCAGAAGAATAATTTTTTCGTGTCTAGAATAGTATTGAGGGCGTTTTTCCTTCAGAGCTCGGCTCAATCTCATTAATTGTGTTCGATAGAGGGCTCCAGTAATTGTTTCGCTCGGATTAAGCAACTCATAATACACTACACCTAGTTGATCCCACCAAATACACAGCATAAGTTTTTTTCCGTGAATATTTGGTTTTGCTGTTGATGTTGACGCGTGACCAGGTAATCCCCATGATTTTCTTCTTTTTGGATTGTCATAATGTATCTACTTCTCATCACCAGTTATGATACGATGTAAAAAACCCTTTTTTTATGTCTAGCTAGCAGCATTTCACTTAAGCATAATCGGCGTTCAATATCTCTCGGCTTTAATTCGTACGGAACCCAATTTCCTTGTTTATGAATCATTCCTCATGATTTTAAACGATGTGAGACTGCTTGCTGAGTGACTTCTAATGTTAGAGCAAGTTCTTTTTGTGTTTGAGATGAATCTTCCTCCAATAATTCCTCCAATTCTGCATCCTCGTAAATTTTTGGCCTTCCACTGCGATCTTTGTCTTCTACGTCGAAATCACCGTTTTTAAACTTCTGAAACCACTCTCGACACGTTCTCTCACTCAAAGCACCCTCACCATATGCTTCTACGAGCAATTGATGCGCCTCAGCAGCAGATTTCTTTAAATTAAAGAAGTAAACTAATATTTCCCGCAAATGACGCTTACTTGGCTCAAATTTTGACATTTTCAACTTATAAAAATTATATTTTACCAATATAAAATCAATGATAATAATAGGTTATGTTGTTCTTGAATGTCCAAACTATTTTTTAAGCCGGTTATCATCTGCGAAAGCTAACCGAAACTCCATGCCGCGCTATCTACAATAAAACGACGGAAACTTATTTGTACTCCTAATATATATATATTCTGTATTGTCCGCAACGACCGGCGGACTCGCGGGTGACCCCACCACGCTCTGGGCTCTACCACCACTTTGTGGTGGGGTGCGCTATAGTTGCACCATACTACTTCTGTCAACTAATGATTTTACAACATCGGCAGAAGTCAGGGTTTTCTATGAGGGATGGTCAGATACAGAAATATTACGTATTATAAACTATTTATTGCAGGATCGAGTATTGCGTTGCTACGACTGAAATTTCACACGTCGGAGAATTTTTAAACATTTTAAGTGAGAATTTTTCGAGCATTTGGCTTATGTACATCAGTCCTGCAGATTTTAATTCAAATTGACCAGATTAAGCCAAAAGAGGGTGAAAGTAGCTGTAATTTTATTTCCCGTATACAGCAACGATATCTATTTATGCCTAATCTACCATCCGACTGCAAACAGGTAAAAAGTATACGTAACCATCTCCATGATGATATTCGTACACTTGTTTATTTTCATCCTATTTTTAGTTAAGAAGAAATATTGTCTACTGTTCAGGAAGCTACGGTGCCCTTGGAGGAATGCGAGAGGGCCTATGGGGCTGAAAAGTCCTTGAATGACAGAAATCGCTGGCAGCCGTTGTTAATTGAGGAAGTACGTGAGGAGGAAGATGAAAAGAGTACGATGTGTGCTGCAGTCAACAGCAGCGGACAAACGTAGTGGAGAAAGGCAGACTTCTGCCTCCGCCCTTGGTTCAATGTCCAGGTCCGTGTTGGACAACATCGTTTTCCATCTTCTACTCCATACACCCAATTTCAACTTGTTACTGCGCAGCCTCAACAACAACAAAATGGCGGACAAACGTGTTCGTGTGGTTATTGTGGTCATAGTCTTCAGTCAGCGGTTTAATCAGGGCTACTGCCTGCACCTCCTGGACCCGTACAGCGTTACTGTTCGCAATTAACTTCATGGAATCCACATATATTAACTACGGGTTATGATTCTGGTCATGCGTTCTATCATTGCTTTAATCTTCGCGCAAACTTTTATAAATTTTGTCAGAAACCAGGTCATGTTCGACCAATCTATTTAACGTCAAGACAGTCCGTTTTCTCTGCAATTTGAGCATTTGTGGTCTTTCAAGTTACTATAACCCATTTTCTTTTGCTTCATGTGTCCTATCTATTGCATCTCCTCCTGACTCGAAAATTGGCCTGCGTCTGTTTGGGGAAGTTATCTTTGCACACTGGGACAGGGACCAATTTGGCAGGAAAGACAGAGACAAGCGCGTCCATAGTAGGGTCATTAGTTTAAATTTAAATTTTATCAAACTGAGAAATTTATCGAGTAATTTTATTTTATTATAAATTGATCAGGGTAATTTAAATAATGAGTAATTTAAGATAAATAAAAGGTTGTGAATTAGTTGGATGTCGCGCAAGGGCGGACGCCTATGCCTCCGATATGGGCGCGGTGTATATGTTGGGGATGATGGTGGGGTCGAAGGTGGTTCGTTGGGCATTTCACGTGGTGCAAAGTGTCCATACCCTAAATGTGTGTCAGGGGCACATGTCAGGGATGACACTCTGCTATCCAAGTAGCGAATCGGGTATAAGGAGCAATTAGGTTAGGTTTAGGTAAAAGACTTATATCATTTAGGATAAGGTAATTTTTGGGGAACATTTTGCAGGGTGTGAGATGTCTATTCCTCTGACATGTGAATGGCGGCACAGGTCAGATATGATTTACCTCAGGCTTGTGTACGTCAGACACATGTTAGAGATGCTGACGTCACGTATCAGTCGATGAAAAGGTTAAACGGTAATATGGGTATTCAGGTTTTATTGGTAATGACTATTCTAATCTTAAATAAGATGGACGCTGGTTATCTGGAGAGAGTTTTGGGTTGTTCCTTGGATACCTTAGACATGTCGGCGACCTTCAAGTCATCTGATAATTAATTTTTAAAGCATGATTTATTATAATAATAGTCATAGTTCTATGCCCAGCCACAACTGAGCCCGAGGGGGCCTCCGCCGTTATCCGGGAACAAAGTCTCTTGGATAAGGGTATAACGTTTACCGTACTATAATCCGCGACGAAGACGCGAATGTGTCTGATAAACCGTATGTGGTGACCCACGTGTATCAAAAAAAAATTAGTATTTGGAAAAATCCAAAAGTGCACATCTCAAACGCTCACGTAATGTTTCAAATAATCAATTGACTTTTATTAATTATCGAAAAGCATATTTTGTTTGAAGTTACAAAAAAATTGTATCTGAATAATTAACATGATTTTTTTTTTGACTACCTGAGACCGGTGATTCGTATTTAGTCACCGAAAGAAATAGTTAAATAATTAATGAAATAATAAATAATAATCTAATCACATTGAGTTTTTATTACTTTTTTTACATGTTCCGCTAGGCGTCGCCCATAATTTTTGTTTCAATTTAAATCAGGAGACACGGTAGTGTCTCGCGCCAAGTACACGTTCAAACATATGTATATGTGTGAAGTGTCATGGCGCGAGCCTACCGTGTATCTATACCGTAGACATAGTGGTTTTTGGCTCTTTTTAGCCCTCATTTTTAAAAACTTCTTCAAAATAATAAATTTTTAGAAAATTCCTTCTCTATTCGAAAGATAATTGATTGTTCGTCTTAAAATCATAAAAATTTATTCATTTTAGTTATGAGAACTAATTCAAATAATGAAAATAGGCCAGCATATACTATTGCACCCCCAATTTAGACACTTTTATAAATTTTTTCATGCGAAAAGGGCACTGCCAGAGAATAAGAAGTTATAACCATGATTCAGTATAACATTGAAATTTTTTATTGCAATGATTCACTTTTGCGCCACCAGCGGTGCTTCAGTCTGTATTCTTTACAATAGTTTCATTGAGTTAAATGGAAATTCTGATGTAAAATTCAAACAATCCGTAGTTAAATTATCGATATCATATCAGGAGATGACGATCCATAGGATGTAAGAACGTTTTAGATTTCAATGATATAAATAAATCCTTGTTAATGTTTAAGATGAATTTTTTTTCTTACATCTTCAATGTATTACATACTTTTTAAATTATCTTTTGAAATTATAAGAAAGTTGCAATAAATAGATAAATAAATCATTATATTGTATTCGGAATAGTATATTGTACAACTAGTGCGGTAAGTGGTCGATTGCCCTCGAGAGCAAATTTGCTCGTGTGGGTAATCGGCAACACCGCACGAATCGAACATACTTTTTTTTATTATTAATGCGATATGAGTACTAGCTTAGTGCTCGCTGTTTTATTCTCCAAGTAGCTCTTTACTGATTCAATTGTCGCCGCGACATTTTTGTGGGTTATACGATATTCTGCATGCGACAAGTAAATTGGCGTGCGACAAGTTTACTTTTCGCACTCAAATTTACTTGTCGCACGCAGATAATCGTATAACGCACACAAATGTCGTGGAAACTGTTGAATGGACAAACAGCTACTTGGCGAACAAAAGAGCGTGCGCCAAGATAGCACTTATATCACATGAATGATAAATAATATAAACCTAGTTCAAGTGGTTTTGGAATATTTCCTGTCACCCGATACTCGAAACCTACATAACACACACGCATAAAAATCATGAATAGGCCCTTTTTTAGCTAACAGTTAATATGGGTAAGAGCAAATCCGTATTGTATGAAGAATTAAGAATAGGAAACGAATAAAAAATAAATCCTACTTATAACTGAAAATCATATCACAGGGACTTAACTATTATTGTTAATATATATATATATATATATATATATATATATATATATATATATATATATATACATATATATATATATATATATCAGATTAGGCCAAAAAATCGACTACTTTTTTTTTCTTTCGATACTGTGAAAATATTATTCCTGGTGAGCAAAAAAAATTATTGTGCGAGTTTGAGCCCTTAATATTGATATTAACAGTTGTATCGTAACGACTTTAAGTTTTTTGAAAGAAATTTCATTTCTTACCTCAAACTCGTAAATTATTCATTTGAAAAATTTGAGCAATGTATATTTTTAAAGGAAATTAAATTTCCTGCAAAAAAACTTTCTTAGTAAATTGACGTCAAACGAGCCGTTTCCTCGTCACCGTGCCTTAAACATTGATTTGTTTTTTAAATTCTTTGTTTCTATTTTGGATTTTTGTAACTACTAGAAATATTAAAATTTTTTTTATTCAAGATATATATTCTTGAAGTAAATTTATGCTCTACAAAAAAGGTCTCTTAACATTTTTTGCTAGATTCACTCCTTCTAAAGTTATTCAGGTTATTGAAGTCGTTTTGACTCAACTTTAACCTTGGATAACTTTCGAAGGAGTGAGATTAGCAAAAAATGTTAAGAGACCTTTTTTGTAGAGCATTAAATTTACATTAAGAATAAATATCTTGACTAAAAAAAATTTTAATATTTCTAGTAGTTACAAAAATCCAAAGTAGAAATAAAGAATTTAAAAAACAAATCAATGTTTAAGGCACGGTTACAAGGAAATGGCTCGTTCTACGACAATTTACTAAGAAAAATTTTTTGTAGGGAATTGGATTTCCTTTAAAAATATACATTGATCAAATTTTTCAGAAAGGTAATTTACGAGTTTTGGGTAAGAAATGAAATTTCTTTCAAAAATCTTAGTCGTCATGATACACCTGTTAATATTAATATTAAGGGCTCAAACTTGCACAATAATTTTTTTTTGTCACCAGGAATAATATTTTCACAGTATCGAAAGAGAAAAAATTAGCCGATTTTTTTGGCCCAGTCTAATATATATATATAATCCATTAAAATTCTGAAAAAAAGCATTCCATTGGGTCAGAGGGTAAGTAGTTAGTCCCATATGCTAGTTGTAGTAGGTGGAAGGTGCTGGGAGGTCAAACTACTAAGCCATTTGATGTTTTAAATTACTAACAGAAAAATCCGACGTTGACAGATGTATTTGACGATAACTTTAAAGGGAACTGTTGTTAAGCAACTGTAGCTTTTTGTCTTATAAAAATTAATTAATCAAGTTATGATATTTAGCAGTAAAAAATTACTACAATTGTTAACATAGAAGTTTATTGCTCCTACAAAATAATACTATAAACAATATAGGCTCACTTGTCTTCAATTATAAATCGATTTTTAATAATGTATATTAAAATCATTAATAATCAACACGACGAATAAAAGACATATCCTACCAAAAACAAATCCTCTGTATAAAATCGCGCCAAGTACACGTTTAAAAATTTTTATAATTAAAAAAAGATTCTTTTTACAAAAAAAAATAAATCAAATCGAAAAAATACCAAGTATCTAATGTAATTCGAAATCATGGAAAACATTTCCATAGAATTGAAAAAAAAAAATTGAAAAAACAAATTTCAATGTACTTGGTGTATCTTTAAACTGAAAAAAAAAAGAATATCATTCAATTTTATAAGAAAATAATTTATATGCGAAATGAATTCTAGAATTTAATTTTGCTTAAATAAATTTAGTAACGCACACCAAGAACATTGAAATTTTTTTTTTCAATTCTATGAAAATGTTTTCCATGATTTCGAATTACATTAGGTACTTGGTATTTTTTCGATTTGATTTAGTTTTTTTTGTAAAAAGAATCTTTTTTTAATTGTAAAAATTTTAAACGTGTACTTGGCGCGATTTTATACAGAGAATCTGTTTTTGGTAGGATATTATTTATCGCGGAAAGAATAGCTGCTTTTAGTTTGTTCCACCAGATGTCAGATATGAAGTGACCCAACGGTCCGCAAATTCCTCATTGTAAACGAAAAACTTCGCGTTCGAGGTGTGCAATACACCGAAGGCAAAAAGAGAATCTACTCAACAATTCTAATATTGTTATAAGATCATTTATTTAAACTATCATTAATGAAAATTCAATTGAAAAATGTATTTCTTGGACGTAGGTCAGCCCGTAGGAATGTAAACACGATATTTGATGAAGAGCTCAAAGAATCACTGATTTTTTTTTACACTGAAAAAAAAATTACTTCCCAAGTATAAATACTTTATTTAAACAAATAATTACTCAGTAGGGCGGTCGTTAAAAATTAAATTTTCTCAGGCGCCCCATAAAAAGCTTCTTTTTAGTGAAAAATACGTGGGGAATTTAGTTTTTTCGTTCTAAGTAAAAAGAGCACGTGCCGAAGGACGATCATAGTTCATTTTTCGATACAACCGCGGTTTTTTTTGAATATCTCATGAAATATGCAGATTAAAGGAAAAATCCATAGTATCAATTTTGTAGAAAATTAAATTCTTTACAAATGTTCATTTTTTCTAAAAAATGTGTATTTATGAAGATATTTTGAAAAAACTTTTTTTAGATCTGATGAATTGAGCGTTTTAAGGATTACAAATTTTGAAAATAACATTTTTCTAAGTATACAGATACTGTAACAAGCATTAATAATTGATATGTTACGAGCTACGAAGTTGTCTATATTTATGAAAAAACATTATTTTTAACATTTGTTATCCTTAAAATGCTCAATTTATAAGATTTAGGAAAGTTTTTTTAAAATATCTTCATAAATACACGTTTTTTTTTAAAAATGAACATGACTTTTTTTGTCAAGAATTTAATTTCCTACAATATTGTTCTATGGTTTTGTTCTTTAATCTCCATATTTCATGAGATATTTAGAAAAAAACGCGATTGTATTGAAAAATGAACTTTGATCGTCCTTCGGCACGTGTTCTTTTTACTTAAAATGAAAAAACTAAATTCCCCATGTATTTTTTCACTAAAAAGAAGCTTTTTATGGGGTGCCTGAGAAAATTTAATTTTTAACGACCACCCTATTACTCAGTACTATACAAACAAATACTATTCTTAACCATAGTAAATGTATATTTCAATCGAGTAATATTTTTTTGATTTAAGAATTTTTATACTGATTTTAAGAAAATATACTTGGTTGAAGTACATTTTTACTAAGATTAAACAAATGTTTACTCGGTACGATACAAACATTTATATACTTGAAAAAAGTTTTTTTTCTCAGTTTATTGGCTTCGGATATTCAGTCTTTGGAAGCCTTTTGAATTTTACGATTGGAAAGTTCATGTTCATTGATAAATTAAATGAAATTCTAAACTGAAAATTTTAATTGATAACGTATCTGCTAGATAAATGTTTGAGGTGTATACTTTAAAATTCTTCAAATATTCTTAATTTTACTATTTTATTGTTAATACTTCGTTTGTGATTCAGAATTAACAATCGATTAATATCATTTAGATTGTAACGTATAAAAAAAAAATAACAATTAGTCTTATTTCTAGAGCATGCTTTTTTACATTTATCGAGCCTTTATATTGCGCCAAAGTTTACCAGCAGCCGTCAATTCAGTAAATTTTCTGACTTATGGATTTACTGAAAGATTGTTTTCGTCATTTCATCGTCTTTATTTTGATTATTTAAGTTATTAAATTTTTTTAAAGACAATTATCATCATTCGTAATATTTATATTATCGTAATTGAATTAACGATTGAAAAGTAAACCTAAATGCGCTGGCATAATACGAATACCTTGCCAGGTTTCACCATCAAATTCAAAAGTACTTACTTTTCTGTAAGCTGCGATAAAATGATGATTGACTTTATTAACCATCGTTAAAGGTTTGAGTGACTGCGTTACAGCTGGTATTATTTTACTGATATATTGTTTTTTATGTGTTCCTTTTTCTACATTAATACTGATCACTATCAATTTCAGTGCATCACTAATTGCATAAAGTGAGCCTTCATTTCCCCATACTTGGTCATAAGCTACCATTCGTAAAAAGTCTTCTAATCTAGGGTATTGTGTGTCTTGTTGATTCCTATTTTCAACTGAAAAACCACCACGGGAAAGCAATGCTCCGTATTTATTTTTATTACAAACAACATGATTTATGATAAATAATTTAATAATATAATATTTTTCCTCATCATAATAAATCAATTCAGCCAATGTTCGGAATAAACAGTTGCCGTCACCTTTCACATTGACGAATAAAAATGTGCCATTGAGAAGTCGATTTGCAGCAGAATTTTCTGATGACAAATGTTTTTCATTGAGCTTAAATTTTTTATTTGGATTTAAATTATCAGAATGATAATTCGATCGGTTTCTTATGTTATTTGCAACAATGTTATTAATTTCAGTTGAAAGTTTAGAAATTGTTTCATGGTTTCGGCACATAATTACTAAGATTTCTTCCCAAGATGAAGTAGAAGTTATATCAAACAAAATCTGTCGGATAGATGGTAAATACCTTAGCTTTTGTAATTCAACTTTTTCCATCTCATTTACAGCACTCTTTATATCGTTGTTTAATTTTTTTTTGCTTATTGTAGATTTCTCATTATTTAAGTGACATTTTGTTTTTACTTTAGAAGAATTTTTAGTTATTCTTAGGTTTGCACTGTCTGCTTTATTTTCATTATCTTTAACTTCTTTTTTCCTTTGGCTATTTACTAAAATTGGTTTAGAAATAGTATATTTAGAAGATTTTAAATGATCGATCAATTTTCTATCAGGAACTTCATTCGCTTTGTTACAAAAGTAAATCGGTTTTTGATCTGACGTAAGACTTTCATAAGTGCCAGACATATAATCAACCAAATTGGTAAAAATCACATCAATTTGTGTATTGAAATTAGTTGTTGAAATCGCTGTTGACAGTGCTCTTTTTAAGGTCTTATGATCATTCATGCACTTTTCTAACCATGAGATTTCATTACCATAACAATCTTCATTAAAGTCACCAGTGACCACTAAATTATCATCTGTTTTACAGGAATTAATCATAATATCCATATTCTTTTTAAATATTTCTCGATAAACTTTGGGTGATTTATAGCCTCCTATAATATATGTCATTTATAAATAAAGATACTAAGTCCACGTATTCAACTTTATCTTTAGATTGAAAGTCATGAATTACACTATTGCATATGGAAACTGCAAGTTGATTTTTTTTATAAACAATTAATCCACGAAGAAATTTTTTACCGACATTATTACTGTCAGATCTGTAGATATTGTCATTACCATCAATGGCAACGTCATCCGTTGGTAGTGTACGTGTTTCAACGAAAATCATAATATCTGCTCCATGAAACCATTTATCATTTCGAACACAACCTATGTACTTAAGAAGCGATAGTGCATTATGGTATATAATTTTAACCCTATGCGATTCGCTTAAAGGCTGTTCAAAAGTTAATAAGCCTTTTTCATTTCTCAAACGATCTAATTCAACTTTCAAATCACTGGTATCATCTAATGGAGCTGGCGGTTTAAAATTTCCATCAATGAATAGATTATCAGGGTTAGTTACACGACTGCAACCAACATATTTTATTGTTCTTGACATTCCTTTGATGTGAACAACACAGCCTGACGGATAAGTTTGACCTTGGCTTTTGTGGACTGTTACGGCTTCTGCAGAAATTAAAGGAAATTGCTTTCGTACAGCCATCTTTTTTCCTACTGCAATATCCGTAACTACGACCGGAAAGATTGGAACAAGATTTGAATCTCTACTCAAATTATTATCTTTTAACAGTTTCCCATAACGGCCTCGAGTTTCTCGTCCAATATTACTATCATCAAACTTTAACCAAAGTGTTGTGATATTTTTTGAGACTTGATCTTTCGTTACATGCTTCAAAATACCAGTTGCTCCATTTATCAATCCATCTGATGTATTGATATTACGTGTAATCATCGATTTAGCACCTATTTTAGTTAAAATATTTGTCGGCAGCCCGCCAGTTTTATTAGTTGGTAAACCACAAAGAGATTTAAGAGTCTTTTGAACTATTTCTTTACTTAGTTTTTTATCGTTTTGAATATGATCTTCAGCTATATGTTCAAATAATTCACCTGGCATGTTACGAATTTTGTTATCATTATAGGCTTCAGCGTCTTTGTTCGTATAAAAGAGATGAATCGCATCGTGAGGAACATTAGGTAAATTGCATCTTGATTCGAAAAATTGTATATCACTAGCAGTCATTGTTCCCATAGAAAGATTATTCAAAGCATTTATGAAATTTACATTATCTTGACGCATAACTTGAGTTAATTCATAATATTTGAAATCAATCCAATTGTCTGTTGCAAACAACAAACTATAGGTAGGATCAGCAATATTTGGTTGGAACGATTTACCTGGGTTTGCTTTATTCCATTCTAATTTTCTGTCTCTTAAGTAATGTTGTGCTGTATAATAGATTGGTTTATCCATCACAGGTGAAAGTTGTTTCAAATCGCCAACGAAAATAACTGATAAACCACCAAAAGGAGAGTTATTGCCAGTAATTTGCTGAAGTCGAGTATCAATTTGATTTAAACGATTACGACCAATCATTGAAACTTCATCTATAATAACAAGTTTTACGTGTCGCATTTCAAATTTTAAAGATACAACGACACTAGAACTTAAAGCTGGAATGTTTCCTCTCATATTATCAACAGGTAAATTAAAGCAACTATGAATAGTTGTACCTCCAATTAAGAATGCAGCTTTACCAGAAGGAGCAGCTAATATAACTTTAGAAAATTCAATATCTGAACAAGCAATTTGCTTGTTATAATAAGCGGAAACAGTTTCATACAAAAGTTTAATCAAAAAAGATTTTTCAGTTCCTGCTTGGCCACAAATAACTAATCGAATAGGTTTATCACATTTCTGAGCATGTAAGCAATACATCACAACTTGAAGTTGCTGTTCATTCGCTTTTAAAAGTAATTCTAAAACATCATTCTCTTTCATTACTTTAGGTACACTAATTTTATAATCCTTTTCTTTTGCATTAAAATAATCAGTATTTTTGGTTTCAGAAAATAAGTCAATAAACTCATCACCCTCAGATTCTTTTTCAAAATTAAAGACATTACGACCCTGTTCTTCGTTATCATCATCATGTTCGACATTTTTAAAAATATCTTCAATGAAGTTTTTATCTACGTGGTAAATTAATGCTCGATTTTTTTTCAATTAAATTTTGATTTTTATTGTACACTTCTCTTTTTTTAACTAAGCTTAAACCTTCAATTTTAATTTTTTCATTACGAAACGGCCAGAATAAAAGTATTTGCTCTCGAAAATAATTGTCTTCATCTTGATGCTTATTATAATTACGGATTCGTAATATTTTACGCTTCGCTCGTTCTTTTACATCATTTTTATCTTTATCACAATCGTAATCATTGTCACAATCGCTTTTTTGACTTTCTGAATCTTGATCAATTTTTTTTGTTCTAGTTTTTGCTTTAAGTTCATTTAGCTTGATGAATCCTGTAGCAAAATCAGCCAAGCACATATCTTCATATTGTTTATCACGTTTACAGTATTTATCAATTATATTATCTTGATAAATATCTGTGGAATTAGGCGCCAATTTTGCTAATTCTTTGTTTCGTTTAACCACTCGGCTTCTTGCGTCTATTGGAAAAGTAGGAACAAATACTCCAACCCGGCTTGATTTAAAAAATGGTTAATGAAGCACAATACAAGCAGCTTCCTGGGCTGATAAAACTCTTGAGTTAATAAACGCATTCCCAAATTTTTTTACTTTTTCAAGATTAGTAAAATCTTCACGTGCGAATTGTTCGATCAAAGTTCTGAATAACTTCGCCATATCTTTATCAACCTTCACAACATAATCAGTTAAATACTTAACACACGCATACGGATCACTAATAAATTGAATATCCATGTTAGATTTCAATAAGTTTAAAATATCTGGATTGTATGCGTTTACGAAAATCTCATTACTTTGACGTTTTAAAAATACCCGAGTGGAGTTAAGAGGATATCTAGCAGCTTTTATATATTCGATTTCCGACATCTCAAGATCTTTTAGAATTTGTGAGAATGGAATTCCACGTGGAGTTTTTGTTAATTCATGAAGATAATTTTTACCTCTTTCAAAATTCAATTTAACTTGTTCCTTTCGTTCTTCTGTGGGTAGTTTAGTTAAGATTTTTGTTTCAGACATAGGCCATAATGTATAACGTATACCGTGCTCAAATTCCGCGGCGGAGACGCGGAACAGTCTAATATATCGTATGAGGTCGCCCACGCGTAATAAATAAATAATAATAAATAATAATAAATGATATTAAATGACGAAAAATGCCGAGATCAAATCAAAATAAAATAATAATTTTATTCAATCATTAAATTATAAATATTAAACAATTGGTGTGCCTGGACCAGCTCCTCAGGCTGGGTTAGTGCACGCAGGCGCCAAACCGTTTATCCAAAACTGACAAAAATCATTCAGGGGGAATTTACGAGGGAAAATCCGAGCAAGCGATCAGAGACGAAGCGGATAAACACTCGAGTGACACAATAGAAATTAAATAAATAATAGAAAAATTGTAAATAAACAATAGATAATTACATATAAATAATAAATAAGATCAGAAAAAAAATAAGATGAACACAGTAGGAAAAGATCCACAGAAAAATAGATATTAAATTTTCCCCGACAGCTGTTGGTTTCCGAGTTTTAATAATAAAACGATAGTAAAATAATGATTTTATACAATATTCAGTTTTGTTTAAATTAATAACAATAATAATACCTGGTAATTACCAAAAAGAAATACAATTAGAAATTGTTATAAATTTCCACCGCTGGGGGTAGTTTTTGTCACACAATAATCGCAATAAATAATAATATGATTAAAGAAAATTATTTATGCTGAATTTAATAAAAACTAATATAATTTAATTTAATCGATACTATTAATGTTAATATTAAATAAAGGAATTAATTATTCTAGTGGAAACTTTCTAAATCATGAATAATAACAATATTTTTTTATTCTACTTGGTCTCTCAACACCTGTGAGAGAGAGAAAGATACGGAATTTTTAATTCTCACTCACACTTAAAATAATAAATTCGTCGCTGTTAAAATAATTTATAATTTGACAATAAAAAATTGCAATACTAATTTGACCGCTGGGGTAATAAATCAAAATAAAAAATAAAGTTACTTAATTACTTTAAATAATAATAAATATAAATAATAACGCTTAATATTCTTACAAATAGTTTGAGTGAAAATAAAAATAATTTTAATACTTTGGGAATTTTTCACCCAAGTGATGATGTCAGTACTTGAGGAATTTACTCAAGTACTGCAGGCTCGCTATAGATATATATATATATATATATATATATATATATATAGATATATATAGGTCTACCGGCAACGTTTAACAACGTTGTATATGTTTTATATATGTATATAAAAATATCTGGAAATTTTCAGCAATATAGAAAAAGGAAATATCCAACAATAATTAACAATAATTATTTATAGTATATATCATGTATCATTCTGTAATAATAATAAAAAAATTAGTTATACTCTCCGCGGCGATCAACAACTACCGGGGGAGGTTATCACGTAGAAAATACTATCCGACAAAAGAAACACAAAGTACTTACTCGTAACTCTCCAAATCCGCAAGAGAAAATCAAAACAAATATAATTTAATTCACCCGGTAAATTCTGACTAATAAGAATAACTTTAATTATTAACATTCCACTAATTATCAGCAATCTTGCTCAAAAAATCGTAGGACAGCGTCCGTACACAACACAATACCGTATCTTTCTGATTTAATTACCCTATCCTCCAACTGTTGGTCGCTCACCTGGCGCAATAATCGCCCTAATTTACTATTATGATTATTTTTCTCTAGCCCTGGGCTACTTCTAACTTAAAAATATAAATTATAAAAGTGATTTCCGGAAACCTGGATGATACATAAATAATTAATCAAATATATGAACTATTTATTCATACCATACTTATATTTTTAACTTAACTAATAAATTAAATAATAATTACTTTAAATCAGGGTATTGATGTCGATGTTACAGGTCAAGTATTGATTTTTTCCCTACCCAGCGGTCAATATTTTTCCAAACATCAAATACCCGGATGACAAGTTTAATAAAAATGAAACATTAACAATAGTTGGGGCATAATGTCACGCTAGATTATGCATCCCCAATGTCCCAAGATCCTAAATCAAAACTTAAAATTAACAAAAGTCAATTGTTTATAATTTTAAATTATAAGATAAAATAAGTCCACACACGTGCTCATACACACCCTGCGCGCATGCGCTAGTTTGTGAACGGACTGCTGTCTCTCAACCGGCGGAATGGCGGAATGCCCACGTAACGATTCAAATTCAAACGTAAAATTAAAATATTTTACTTACAACTAATTAAAAATTAAATAATTTTGAATCGTTACGTGACAAATGGATAGTGAAATCGACACGTTTTTACATTTTTCATACCTTTGTAACACTTAAAAGTATGTCTATGCTGCTGATATTTCATAACGTATGGATTGTCTTTATTTAATCGACATGTGATAAATTGGTCGATAAAGTCAACGCATGTCTGTCCAGATGTACTATCATCTGGATTGTATTCCGGTGCATTGTTCAACTGTGCTACAATGTGAAAATGCAAAACGCCCTTCTGTTGAACTTCACTTTTTTGAACGGAATCTACGACATGATATTTTTTAAAAGGGCCCTATTCTTTTTTTTCTAAACAACTCAATATTGCTCTAAAATAGCGATGAATGTAGCGTGCACAAGTGACTGGATTGTTTCGTATCAAAAATGCTTTATCATCAATCTCAAGTTGAAGTACATCGTACAAACTAATATTTTTCTTGTATTGTTCTTCATAGAGTTGTTTTAATAAATATGGGTCATCATTAATTGAAATCGAAAAAGTATAAAACAAGTTAAACTGAGGCATTTGTGCCTTAAAAGCAATCATCAATTTTCTTTTATCTTCTGAATGAGCAGGGGAGCCTACAACAGGTGCTAAAAATTTATATGCTTGATTGTTATTAATTAACTCATCGACTATATTACCCTGTGACACATCTTTTACCTCTTCGGGTAATAAAGTTCATTGAATCCCTAGTTCGTTTCTGTACAGTCATTTGACCAAGCTGAAGAACAAAGGTGGGATCTTGACGACAACGTGAATCTTTATGAGTAAGCCAAAGTTTATGCCTTTCATTAATCGTTAGAGTTTTCATTTCATCAAAAGGTTCCCCTCCAAAAATATGTGGATTGCACAATATTTCATAGTGTGGAATATTGTATATTGGAATTGTAATCTTATTTTCACCTGGTGCAATAATTCGCGTATGTTCAGCTGCTTCACGATTCTGATCAATAATCAATACGTCATCTCGATCAAAATTTCCATTATCTTCATCAACATCCTCATTTTCAAAAAATTTTTCGAACAATTCATTTTCAGGATCCAAAAGATACTTCTTATCATTTTCGTCGACGATAAAAGGGAGCTTTTCTTGAGAATATTGTGAAAAAAACTCGTCATTTTCTTGGATACCATATTTTTTATATAATGTAGAATTTTGTAAATATTTCCAAGACTTTCTTACGTTATCAACCATGATAGACTCAGCCATATAACTATTTTTATATTCTTTTTTATATTTAATCTTGATTTGGAAAACTTGAGCATCCTCCGGATGCCGAGGTAGACATTTCATCACTTCTCCTACATCCACTTGAACATTAACAATATTACCTTTAAGTGATAATTGTGGATTTGTTGTGAATTGTTGAAGAGGTATAATTTGTAAAAATGTTAACAAAGGAGACACTAATATAACTTCAAGTGGCCTTAACTGTTTCAAATAATCTGGAATTTCTGTGAAAGACAGATTTTTTGTAGCAGCTCGTTTAGGGATTTCACCGTTCCTAAGATTACCCCAACATGAATCACAAAGAAATTCAGATTGCTTAAAATTATACGTATGGTTATCAAGATCTTTTTGTGTAATTAGATCTTTTTTATAATTCGTTAATTTATTTATACTATCATATAATTTGCGCATACAGCATGTACAGATCTCAGGTGTTTTTTTCGTTGTTTCGTAAAAACTTTAAGATATAATGCTGCAGATTTATTACCACTCTTTACTTGTTTTCTGAGATTATCTGAATAACTAATGCTACGTCTATACAAGTCATTCATACGCTGCTTTCGCTGCATTTCTTTCTGAAGCTGACGTAACTTCGGTCCAGATTCTGCATCCAGTCGAGCTTTTTTTGTAGCATTATTAACATTGTCACTGTGTATTTTTCGTTTCTGTGAATCTTGACGTTGTGATTTTTTAGTTTCTCTGTCGTTATCACGTTCATTTTTACGGTAATCAACATTCTCTCGCAACTTGGATAGTTAATTGGTATTACGCTCACGTTCAATTGAACGAAAGATTTCATCTTTACGCATTTCAGCTTTTCGCTGATTATTTTTTACAAGTTCTGTAAAACGATAGTCTTCATCTTCACGAGTTTTTTTCACTGCATTACAGATGGAATGCCGTCGTTTATCAACGGATTGCTTTTTTGTTCTAGGCATTTTATTTTTTTTTATTTTTTATGTTCACACTATTAGAAAGATTGTGAAATATTAAATTCAAGTTGTAATGTATGATACAATGAATTAGAAGAACAAAATATTATATAACAACAACGCTTAAACTTTATGCTTGAAGGGGGGAATAAATAACGAAGAAAATATGTATGATTAATAAAATAATACGTTTATTGAACTTTCATGAAATAAAAAAATTAACAAATAGAAATAAATTTATTCTTTGCTTTTACATATTATACTGTAGTTTTTAAAATGAAAATAAGTTTAAATAATATTTTATGTTACATAAATTAAGTTTACTTAATATATCACAGTACAAAATAAGTACTACGTATTCAATAACTTTAAATACTTTATAAATTAAGTGTTGAGAATAGCAGACACTTTATGAATTAACTGCTAAAAATAGTAGGTACTTTAGGAATCAACTATTTAGAATAGTAAATACTTTATGAATTAACTGCTAAAAATAGCAGATACTTTATGGATTGCTTGCCAATAATAGCAGATATTGTATGAGTTTACTCTGCTGAAAATAGCAGACACTTAATAAATTCACTGCTAATAGTAGCAGATACTGATGATAGCGGATTCTGTAAATATCACTACAACTGTGTGACAAAGTTGATTTTTAGAAGACTGCTGACTAAAAGCAGGAATCATGCAAAATAAGTGCAATTACGTGAAATTGCAGAGTAATTGTTGAACACCAATAGTCACTGAAAAAGAAAAAGTTTCGTTATTATTAAGGTTAAAAAATCCATAAAAAAATTAGAAAATCGAAACATACACGCCTTAAACTCACACTGATAGAAGTATTTATTTGATATTAATAAATGCATTTATTTGAAACAGTTTTTAAGCCTTATTTGGCTGAAATAAGCATTTATTTGCCTCAAATATAGATTTATTAATAGTCCATAAATCTCATATTTGAGTGAACATCACTGTGATTTTTTACTACAGTGCCATTTTCTGTTTACAATACCTTTCAGTATACTGTCTAGTGTAACAAATTTAAAATATAATCAACTAAATATTTTTTTATAAATAAGAAAAATGCTGAATATTTTTTAAATTAAGTACTGTGCGTAATATTTTCTTTAAAAAAATAAACTTAAAAATAAGACTACAAATTATTTGTCATAACCCTACTTAATTAGCTTCATGTGTCGTTTCCTATTCAAATAAGCCATTTATTAACTATTAAGAAATATTTATTTGGTTCAAATCAATCTCATTTAATAAATCATTTATTAACTATTAATAAATCTTATTTGGTTCAAATAAATTCTTCTATCAGTGCATATGCTATGGTATTATATTTTCATATAATAAAATATAAACTTCGCGTACAAGGTGTGCAATATTAATAGAATTGAATAGATTAACGTTAATTAGACATTTTTAATTAGGCAAGTCTTACAAATTTTTTAAAATGTCATTCAAAACAATTATCTTGATATCATATTTCAATTCTTAAAAAATAATTTTTTACGAGATAACTTACTTAAATCAGTCAACATTAATTTTACTATTTATTTACTTCACTAACAATACAACGTTTTGAGATTTTGTCGAGATCCTGATTAAACAAAACGATTCAATCAATGATCAATGTATATCTATATAGTAGTAAAATTGAATCGTTCTGGTTGTTTGGAATCGTTTCTAATCGTTTTGAATCGTTTCTTTTAATTATGGCGAAGTTATAATATATAAAATTTATTTTTGAAAGAAAAATGATTTTGAAAGTCCATAAATATGTCAAATTGATCGTCAGAAACTGTATACTTTTCAGAAGATACTAATGAATCTTATAATTAATGTTTTTATTACTTACCAGATGAGCAGAATTTTTTCTTTTCTTTTTAATATTATGCTGATTTTAAACGAGTAAAGAAAGCTGGAACAGGTTTATAATGAAAAACGTAAGTTATTATTATTTCACTATTATCAATAATACTAATTTCATAGACGGGCTAATACTTTCAAACAAGAAAAAATATGTAAACGATAATATGACGCTAATGATAAGTGTGTACGTCATCTAAAGTTTATTAATGCAGTTAGTTCTTCAATAAGCCTTTTGGTTAACTCATCCAGCCGTTACTCGTCGGCACTAGCGCCTCAGAATCTGAGGGCCAGTTTTTCGAACCGAGTTCATTTTTAATCCGGGCTTGAGTTATCATTACTAATTTATCTATACTATTAGTGTACATAGATATACTAGCAATATTAATTTAAACCTGGATGAAAATAAACCCGATCTGAAAAACTAGTCCTTATAACTAATATTTATACAATACAGTTGTACATTTGTTGCCATTAATACCTGCCCCCTGTCTAGTTTGAATTTGGATATTGGGGAGCCAGGCGTCAATAGCAACAAGCGTAGGTGCTGATATATAATATCGTTAATTGTATTCGATGCAAAAGTGGTACAGATGCGGTCATCAATGGCCTGGTATACTAAAAAAATTAGCATTGTTATACTTTTGTATACCAGGCATTAATGACCACATCTGTACATAAAGCGCCTCTACTGGTTGAATATGAAAAACATTCATTACTGTCTATTTTTTCATTTTTCTGAGCGATAGCTTCTCGGATTACAAGTTGACAGAGGGGTACATCCGGAATTTCGCGTCAAGTATCGGCAAAAAATTTATAGTTATTTTTTTTGACACAAACTATCTAAAAGCGTTTTGTTAAATCCAAAGTAACTATTATTCTTCAGCTCATTTCTTATAATTTTCAAGCAAACACTTTCTATCAACACTTTCTATCTGAGTAGCCAGATTTGCTCAGCGGGTTCCTCAACTTACCGTCAATTCTACATTAACTTACGGCTGGCAAATTTTCGAGAACGAGTCGATTGTCATAATCTGAAGGAAATTAGAAACATATGTTTGCCATCAACCTAAAAAGCCAAGTTTGCTCAGTCAATGTTTAATTTTTGTTTGCCATTCAATACCGAATATAGGTTTTGGATAAGATAAAACTCAGTTCAAGTTTTCTTCATTTTAAAAACAAACTATGGCCAAGTATGAATATTCGAATTTTTTACTAAAATATAAAATACAAATTGACGTAAATTTTACTTCCGTAAAATAAAGTCAAAATGGCTACAAAAGTTGCACATGAAAGTTAAATGGCGCTAACTTGCGCTCAGTTTGAAAACGATTTCTGCTTTTGAATTAACCTTAGAATACTGATGTGCTCGGATTCTCTGCCCCAGCGCACTAAAGCACCTGCTATATACCCAGGAGAATTTAAATTCACAATTAAATTAGTAGAATAAAAGTGAATAACCAATAAAAAAAAAAACTGTACGTATTATTAAGTATACAGATTAAAATGGAATTCAAGTGAACAAATTTTAATGTAACCATTCCGAATAATCGATATAAATAATATCTAAATATAAATAAAAAAAAATCAATTATTAATTAATAACAAACATAAATAAATATGAATTTTATCATGTTGCATACATACAAAATTTACGCACGCACATTTACTGCAGACAGAAAGCATTATAAAATCAATTTTTAATTGTATTTTTTATTAACTAATGATCGATGTTTTTATTTATATTGATACTACTCACAACGATTATTCATAATCGAGATACTAAGATTTGTTCACTTAAATTTCACTTTAATTAGCACACTTGATAATTTACAAATTTTTTTTTTTTTTATTGATTTTTCACTTTTTTTCTACTAATTCAATTATGAATTAGAATTTACCCAGGTACATAACAGGCACCCCAGTGCGCCGGGGCCGACGATCCGAACAAACCACAACGTTGTTTTTATAATTAGTTAATTTTCAATTCGAATGATGAATTTTTCTTAATCGTTAATATACGTATGTTCATTGTTGAACTAAAGAACACATATTAATATATGATCATGTTTATTTATCTCGGTACATAGTATTTATAAAGGAACACTTGAAAGTAGGAACATACATCGATTATTAATAGAAACTATATTGATATAACTATCTGTAACGCGTTATATACTTTGAACTATAAATAAATATAAATAGTTATTGATACATGTATTTTGATTATGAAATTAAAAAAAAACATGAAACCAAACATTAACATCAACAATCAACGACACTATATAGTGACAACTGTTCATAATGCGTTATGTACTTGGTACAATAAATAGTTATAATATAAGATACTTAAGAATACGTTTTTATGATTAATAATTGTTAATCATTTTTTTTAATCTTACAACTAAACGAAACATATTTTTTTCACCATTAACTTACGTATTGTTTTTTATTATAAAATTAAATATATATATATATATATATATATATATTGTGACATTTGAAATTGTCCGGTCCTCGGTGAATCCCACGCGTTAACGTAATTCTATATTTTATTTATAAAGTTGAATAATAATAATACTTAGGCACCTGCGAGGCACACGGGAGTGATCGGAAGCCTAAGGTAAGGTAACGCGACTGATCAGGCTTCCAGCAACGATCCCCGAAGACTCTGGTAGGTGGAGATTAAGTAATGTTAAGTTAAGGTAGTCAGTAAGATTTAGTTATTAAGTAGACGGGCAAACTTCACCTCACCCACCGGAAGTGGACCACTATCATCGAGCGAGATAAGCCACAATCAATCCAATAAAACCCGCGGATAAGGCAATGGAAAAATCGCAGCGAAACCAACGACTGTCAGCCGGTAAGCCACGAGCAGTTCGCACTTCAGACCCGAGAGCACACGCGCCATAAATCCGAGCCATGGACTCGAAGGTTCAGTATTGAATAATTTATCGTATCGCTGGCGCCATCTCTGGGATAGCAGCGCAATTGGACAACGGAGTGGGGAGCCGAGAGTGAAATCCACGATGTCTGATGGGGTGCGGCCATCTTTGCTGGATGCCTGTTGCCGAGAACACGTGTTGTGAAAAATTTTCCTTTTGCCGCTAATTGCATCATTTTATTTAAAGTGCTATTTTTGCTATTAATTAGTTTATAATTAATAGTTTTGGTGCCGCGAAGGCGATATATTGTCGTATAACAGACTAAAAAAATTATTCAAGTGCCGCGAAGGCCAATTGTTGGTCATAAAATTGACACAAATTATTGTCTAACCGCGTGTCTCGTAGCTGACCTTGAGCTGATCAATTGCCACAGCCTGGGAAGTAATTGGACAATCCTGCCGAGGATCACCGAGAGCTGGACAACAACCAACATCTCCTCGTCGACAGCAACTGAGGGTGAGTGGAAGTTTGCTCTGTACTTATCGGTCATTTCAATAATCTGTAATTGTGGTGACTGAGATAATTATTTTTTTTGGTTGTGATTATTATTATTGAATAATTTCTTTGTGTTTAATTTGGCATTGTGTTACGAGTTAACGTCAGAGTCCTCGAGCCATGTGGTAGACGCGTGAATGTCTTAGTTAACCACGTATTTTCTTTATTTGCCGCAATTTTAATTTTATTTTTTTTTTTAATTGAATTAATAAATTAAGGATAGGATATCTTTGTGTGCGCTTGCCGTCGCTGCAGATATTTGACGCAAGTATTATAGTATTTATTCCTGTTAGAATAAGTACGTAAAGAATTTTTTTTTTATTTTTTTTTATTTATTATTTTTATTTTTTTTTAAGACAAAATTAAGTCGTGATTAATAGTTCGGTTATGGTTATTTTTTTTTTTGTGGGAAACGCAATGCTGCCGCGGTTGTTCTAGATTAAATAAGTATCGTCACTGAAAATACTTGCAGTAAATATTAGTTTACGAAGTATTATTGTTTTTTTTTTTGTTCAAATCGAGCAAACTATTAAAAAAAAAAAAAAAATAATTCCTTTAAGTTTTTTTTTGTTATTATTATTTTGCGATAAAGCGATTAATTTTTTTTTGGGTTTGTTGTTGTTAGTGCGCGCAAAACCATTTCGCAACTCTAATAGATAATTAAAAGTAATAATTATAAGTTTGTGTTGATATCTGATCAGTCATTATACGTAAATGTGTGTTGTATGATTGTAAGGCCGCGTGGTATGAGGTTTTGTATGTAATCCTGAAGGTGAATACGCGAAACGTGGTATCAATTATACTGCTGAGAGCTGTGCATATTTTGTCAAATAAAAATTAAAATCTAGTATTGAGTGATAACTTAGTTTTTGTTAAATAAATTTATTTCTTTGTTATCAGATATTATTTTTTTTTGCATTCGCCCCATTATCTAATTATTTTGTTGTCGTACCAAACATCAGTACCAACTCCTCTCGCCGCCCAGATTGCTCGTTTTCCCCGAACCTTCCACTAGCAAAGTTCCGCGTCGCGAGTTTGGTAATTCTCACGAAAAATTACCTGGCGTCCAACGGCGAACAGCAGGTAGGCCAAAATTTAATTGCACAGAGAATCCTCGCTGGTTAGATTCCCAGCCGGGGATATCTCGTGACAATATATATATATATATATATATATATATATATATATAAATTCAAATTGCACATAAAATTGTAAATATATATCTAAATTGTAAATATTGTCGAATTGTGAATTGAATGAGGTTATAAATTTTGCGCTTACGCTGCATCGCGTTCTCCTTGACGTCGTCCACCTCTATTGTGATATGGACCAAGTTGATTGTTATCTTGATTAGGCCGTCTTTCTTCTCTACCATCATATCCAAAATTTCCTTGCTGCCCATGATAACTGAAGTTATTTTGGTTGCGGTTTCTCTGCTGCTCATCTTAGTTTCCATTTTGACGATTTAAGTCTCTTTCTTGCAGCCCTGGGTAATTATCCAGTTGACCATATAAGCGATGATATGCTTGGCGTGCTCTGGCAGCTTGATTTTTGGACTGATGAATTATCGCCATTAAGCGTTGACGTCTTTGGTCTTCTATCTGCTGGCCATGATTCAGTGGCTAATTATCGGCAACATTTTCAGGTGCTCCATCAACCTGATCATTGTTAGCAACATGAGCTGCTTGATTTCAATGTTCGGGATGAAACTCAGCAGCGTTCGGGTTGAGATTAACATGAGCATTTACAGGAGCAGGAGGAGGATCTCTTCTGTTTTCTTGCAGATCTACATCATTTAATAGGTCCTCCAGGAAAGCTGCGTCGTCGTCTATTTCCATTTTGAAAACTAATAGAGCAAGTAAAATAATTTAAAAATTAAAAATAAAATATTTTTTATCTTTTATTAACATTATTTATTATATTATTCACATTTATATCATTTATTTTCATTGAACAATATATACTTACCAGAATTTTTTCTTTTTGTTTATTTGACAGCCTTTGTTTTTTTTGTTTCTTCCTTCTCAACTTAAAGTCCTCCCAGAGGGTAGTCCCATTATCAAAAAACAAGTCTAATCTCACGCCGTTACTAGACATTGAGCGTGTTTGGCTAAACCGGCTAAGCCGAACTAAACCGGCTAAGCTGGGCTAAACCGGCTAAGCTGGGCTAAACCGGCTAAGCCGGGCTAAACCAAGTCCGAACAAACTTAGTAAGATTTGGTATAGTCAATATGCTTTTACTATACTAATGGTTGTTTGGACTCGCCATACGGAGGCATTGTGACGCCTACCAGATACCCACGAAAATTTGAATTTAAAATAAATTAAAAAAAAAACTTTTAAAAAAAAGTTAATAACCAATAAAAAAATCAGTCTATTGGTTGACCCTGTGGGCTAGCCCCAAAACTTCCCGCTGATTTCTAGCTCTTTGAGCTCGAAAATACTTTTGTGTGCCATTATTTTCGAAAAAAACCGTTTTTAGTATTTCTTTCTTCCACGATATCTCACGAACGAATCAACCGATTCTGATCGTTCAGGCAGCAATCGACGCGTTTTATTAAGTTTTAGAGCTGACTAGATTTTGAAATTGATCGGATGAGTCATTTTAAAGATAATCGGAAAAAAAAACCGCTTTTTACCATTTCTTTCTCCAACGATATCTCTAGAACGAATTAACCGATTGAGATGGTTGAGAACGCATTCGATGCAGCTCATAAAGTTCTAGAGCTGATTATATTTTGAAGTCGATCTTTCAAATTGTTTTTGAGAAATCAATAAAAAACTAAAAAAAAAAATTTTTTTTTTTTCGTAATTCGCAAATATTTCCAAATCTACTTAATTAAATGTTCCGAAATCTTCAGGAAAGTTGATGGCCAAAAAGCTCTTTCGATTGACACCTTAACCATCTGTTGTAATAATAATTAAATAAATACATGCCAGGACTGGTTGGTGGTTGGGATATTTGAAAAATACGCATATTAAAAAATATAACAATATTTTTATTTGTCACAGCACATAATATCACTGGGTTACACAATTAAATCGTTGATTTAATTATTTAATACTGTTAAATTGTCTGAGCTCATGAATACGTAATTAATTGAATGCAAAGTATAAAATTGAGCTCGAGTAATTGATTAAAATAATTAAAGTAATTAGTTTAAATTTATTTTGAACACTGATTTGATTGTAAAAATGTCATGGAAAACAGTAACATGAAATCAGAGGATACCGAGCGAAGTTCATAATTGAACACTTGAATTGCTATTTTTAATAGCACAAAATGCATGAATAATTGAGTTCATTAATTTATAATATAATTTATCACTGAATTTAATTTAATTTGAATGAGTTTATAATAAATTGCACTGAATGGAATTTATTTTATGAACACGTGGTAGCATGATTGCAGAGGCTACCGAGCGAGAATTTACTATTAATTTTATTAAAATATTGAGCATGTTTATGATTAATTAATTATAAAATAGAGTCTTTTAATTTTATGAACACTGGATATAATTATTTATTAAATAAAAGGGCACCTGTGATGTCTCCCGTTTGAATAACCTCTTGAAAAACGTGGTCGATGATCACTGGAAGTCTTGAGTTTTTTATTAATTTATTTTTTGAGCTCTGGTGCTAACAATTACAAAAATAATTATATTTTTGTTGAGCTTGATGAATGCAGAATTTAGTTAACTGATTATTTTAATTAATTACTCTTAGATGAGCGCAAAATGAAAAGATTTGGAATAACACGTGTTATCACTTGAATGTCTATTAGCGAAAGATAATGGCGGCCGTCTTCTCGATACGAAGCAGGAAAAAGGCAGATGCGCATGCGCCGAGCTGCGCATGATCAAGTTTTAATTTATGAACGAGGCCCCAGTAGGTGCTGCCTCTATCCACCGGAAGTGAAACTATATTTGAATTTAAATTAAATGAATTTAAATTCTTTTATAGTTTCGATTACGCAACACCATCCAAATCGGTTGATTAATTAAAAAGTTATAGACCATTCACACACACACACACACACACACATGAACACACACGCACACACACACACACACACACACACACACACACACACACACACACACACACACATACATACATACATACATACAGACAGACACTCAGACATCATTCTGAAAATAGTCAGAATAGCTTCCTAGGATCTCAAAACGTCGACATTTGATGAAAACTCGATTTTCGGGGTGAAAACAATAACTTCCCGAAATTTTCGAAAATCATCGATTTTCTTAGCGGGAAGTTAAAAAAACATATGAATTATCGAGTGTACTGATTCTAATGAAATTCAAGTAAACAAATTTCAATGCAATAATTATGAATAATTTTTATAAATAGTATCAATATAAAAATATGAATCAAAATAAAAAAATCATTATTATTAATTAATAAGAAAAATAAATAAAATTAATTTCATTATGCTGCACGCACACAAAATTTCCACAAGCACATTTACTGCAGACAGAAAGCATGATAATATCAGTTTCTTATTTATATTTTTTATTAATTAATGTTCGATTTTTTTATTTATGTTTATACTATTTACAAAGATTAGTCATGATGAAGATAGTAAGATCTGTTCACTTAAATCACTTTTTAATCAGTACACTTAATAATTCATATATTTCTTTATTGGCTATTCACTTTTTTTCTTCTATTCAATTATGAATTTAAATTTTTCCGGGTATATAGCATAATATAAAATAAAATAAAAAAAACTACAAATTTTCATGAAAGAAAGTTGTATATATTTTAAATTTATTCGTGCTTCCCGCCATTTTATTTTATGTATTATTATTTTATTATTTCATAATAAATGAATATTATTAGTCGTGCACTTTTGGATTTTCCAAATTTTTGACATTGAAATTGCCTGAAATTTGCTGCCCGAATATGCCGACAGTTTGACAGCAAAAGTTGGAAAGAACAATTTGCGGTTAATTTTTTTGTTCATTTAAAGGTACCCTGATAGCCAGAGTTTCTGATCAAAAAGTTGGTGTACATGAGATGCGACCAACTTGTTAGCAACTTGACGGCAACTTCATACTGCGAAACTGTTGGTGATAAGTTGGCTACAAGTGCCTCGGCAATCTATTGCCGCAACCTGTTGCCAAGTTTCAGAGCAACTTGCAGTCAACTTGTAGGCAACAGTTACATGAGCGGAAAGTTGTCGACAAATTTCTCGGAAAGTTGCCATCAACTTATGGAAATGCCAGCTTTTGCGGCCAACTTGGCGACAGGTTGCGGCAGTAGGTTGTCGTCAAGTTGCGACCAACTTGGCTATCAGGGTAAATTTTAACTATAAAAAAAGTCGGTAATCCTCGTTCTTACCATTTTAGAAGGTGAGCAAATTTATACATAAAGTTGTCTTCAATTTTACGGTAAAAAAATACGTTACAGTTTTTTAAGTCAAATTAACAGTAAATTAATGTAAAAATTTCTCTAAAAATTAACGGAAAATTTTTTTTCTAGTTAACTTTTGAAGTGAATTTGCATTTTAATTCGGGTAGTAAATTTACCTCAAATTGTAGAACAAGTTATGTATAAATTGTCATCAAAAACGAAAAAGTCCGAAGTTGACGGAAATATGGCGAAAAATTCAAGCAAACTTTTGTAAGTAAACTTTTGCTAAAGCTCCGTGCTATTAGGGAATGTGCTGGGGCGGAGGATCCGAATACACCATAAGGGCCAGTTTATCAAACGGGGTTTATTTTTAATCAGAGTTTAAATTATTACTTTTGGTATATCTATGTATCAATAATGTATTTTTTTTTTTTTATTATATATACTAATAACAATATTACTTTAACTCGGATAAAATTAGACCCGGTTTGAAAAACTGGCCGGAAATCTTATTAAGTTTACTTAGGGCTTACTTCGGCCAAAAACGCCAATTGGAAAATGATCAGCAAAAATAAAAAAAAACAGCAAATGAAAGCGCTCGTGACACGTGGTATCGAGATGTACTATTAAAAACTGTATATATATATATTTGTATAGAAAAAATGACGAATTTTTCATGAGTTGAGACCATCAGTATTGGGTTTTTATTTAAGCATGAATGAACGGGACGGTTTACGATACTGAAATTTATTAGGCTTCCTAAGGATTATAATCTTAAGTTAATAAAAAAAAAATCAAAGTTATAAGTTGAGTTTTTCGAAAGATATCTTGTTTACATCCATACAGACCAACTGACGTCCAAGTAAAATTTTTTTCAATTAGCTTTTTTTTCAATGATTGCAGGGGAAAAATATGCGAGAAATAATCCGAGCGAGTAGTTTGTAGAGAGGCGGACAACAATCGAATGAAATTATGGAAAAATTAAATAAGCAGCAAATAATTATATAAAATTATCAATAAGAATAAGAAAATAAAATTAAAGCAATAAGGAAAGATCGAGGAAGAATAAATATTGAATCTTCCCCCATAGCTGTTGGTTTCCGATGATTTAATTATAATTAAGAGATAATAATTTCATTTGGTTACAATATGTAGTTTAATTAAACAATTATCAATAATACTTGGCTATTTTGCCATCAATAATTCATAAAAATTATAATAATTTCCCCTGGGGGTTGAATTCATAAATAAAATAGTTCCAATTCAACTAATATATCAATTCAATATAAAAAAAATGCAATTTAATTGATAAACAATAATAAATTTTAGTTTAAAAAAAAAATAAACAAATTTTTTTATTTGAATTAATTTAAATAATAAAATAATAACAATAATTTTGTGTCGCGTTATCTCCCAACAAGATAGAGAGAGAGAAAGATACGGGACTACCCTCTCTTACACTCAAATCCGCACTCAAAAATTATTTTATTACAGTAATGATTTATATAATAATTATAAATAATAATTTAATTAATTTAATCGACTGCTGGGATAAATGATATAAATTGAATAATGCAAATTAATAATTTTAAATAAAATAAGTGATAACAATAAAATCTTAAAGATTTCACATAAATATTTTACATCAAAACTATAAGAATGATTTAAATCATTATAATAATAATCCGGGAATTTTCATTCGGACTATGATGTCAGTACGTGAGGAATATTTCCCCTTAAGTACAGTAAACTTAAAAAAATATGTGCCGCGTCTAACTACCGCCAGCTGATTTATTGTATATATATATATATATATATATATATATATATATATATATATATCTATATATATATAATGAAAATGGTGTTCGTTTGAGGCTCAATCACGCTTAAACCACTGATCGTATCGACATGAAACTACCACTATTCGATGCGAAATTTTTCCTAGATGGTTTATAGCTATTTATTTTTCGAATTCTAACGTTCCTTCATTTTTTTATTGCTGTTTTACTTTTATGAACATTTATCCCGCTAATAAAAACAAAAGACAAGCGTTTTCTCTTGATTCTTTTGTTTTCATGGATTTCAACGGAGTTTACTGAACGGATAATGTTCTTTTACATTCAGCTAAGAATCTACTTACAAACTTCCACGCATCCACCCACTAACTCCCACGCATCCCTGCACACCCACTTTCATTTTTTGATAAAAATAAAATGCCGTATCTATGATCGAGTATCACTTGAGAATGGCTGGACCGATTGGGTTAATTTTTTTTTTTGTTGTCTTCAGAATTGTCATGAGAATGTTTATATGAAAGAAAATTTTGAAAAAGTCTGCTAAAACGTTAAAAATTTCGATGATAATCGAAGTATTCCAATTTCTATAGTTACTCATCATGAAATCTTGGGAACTATAGGACTTAGAAATGTGAAACTTGGTAGGAATATTACTTTCGTTATGTAGAGGTCAACTAAAAACGGATTTTAAGAAATTCATTCCCCAAAGGGGATTGCGGGGGCGTTAACAATGAACAATTCCCGTTTTTAACTATAGCTCCTATAAATTCCAAATTTGGTAGGAATCTTCTGTAAGAGATGTAGAAATAGTCTATGAACGAATTTTACGGTAGCTCACCCCACAGGGGGTTGCGGGGGTGATTTAACAATGAAAATTTTTATTTTTTAAGCCGTAGCTCCTACAGGCTCCAAATTTAGCTAGAGTCGTCTATATGTGATGCAGAAATGATTTAAGAGCGGATTTTACAACAACCCACCGCCAAAAAAGATTGCGGTGGTGGGTGTTAAAATGTGAAATTTCTATTTCCAAACTGTAACCTCTATAGACTTTAAATTTGGTAGTAATCTTTTATTTGTCATGCAGAAATCATCTCAAATAGGATTTTACGAAATTCTATTTCCAATAGGGATTGCGGGGGTGGGTGTGAGAATGTTAAATCTATGTTTCCAAACTGTAACTTCTACAGACTCCAAATGATTATTTTTTTATTGTTTAAATAGAAAAGGTTAAAGTCAATTGTTTTTTTTTTTTTCATTTCATTAATTTCATTTGTTTTTATATAACCTTATTAATTTTATGATAAAACGTCAGTTCATAAGCGGTTGAGAAGTGAAATAAAAATGTCAGACAGAGAAAGTATTGAAAGTTTATGTTTGTGTGCTGACTATGTGTTTGGTTCTAAAAACTGGTCTCATGAGATAAAAGCTCAAACTTTAGGTAAGTAATGATTTGTAAAATATATTGATATATAATTAAATTGTAAATTACAAATTTTTATTAATAATTTGACATTAACTATCAAAAGAATCAAGAAAGTCTTATATTGGATGTTTCACAACAGTCTGAATCACTTTAAGTGACAGAAGATTCCATGAAAGGATTGGTTGCTTTGAAGAATACGATAATATAAGTGAATTTTCCTTTGCAGAGATTAGAGAGGTGAATGTGCATAAAAAATAAAATAAAGTGATGATAAAGTTTAAGAGTTAATTATGAATGTAATAAAAATTATTTAAATTTATCTAGAAATCGTTAATTGACGGAATTTACAACGCTTTATTATACTTTCAAGAAATACGAACTTACTTTGAGAGAAAAGAACAAGAACGAATGATGCGTTTGGTTAAACAGGCTAAACAACAGCAGGAGTGGAAATTAAAAAGTAATTTTCTATTTGTTGATTGAGATACTTATATAAAACATAACAAATAAATTTAATTTTAATACAACCCCATCAGATGAAAAAAACATCGCGACGGAATCAACTGAGATAGAAGACGAAGAAGTCATAGAAGGAAGAGTAGGTGAAAAAGTGGATAAGGAGAAGAACGAAGGAACAAGGGAAAAAAGGAGAAGATTGAAAAAATAAAGGAAGAAAAACGATTAAAAAAATAAAGAAGGAAGTTAGAAAATGTCCAGAAATAGTATATTACATACCTAGGCCAATAAAATAAGAAAAGTCTCAGACCACATGTAATTGTTGGCCGAGGCGAAGCCGAGGTTGACAAACATGTGGTCTGAGGCTTTACTTTTTACTGGCCAAGGTGTGTATACTATTTTTCTGCTCGACGTAGCCGGAATGTGGCAACTTTGTTTAGTGCAGTGGCCAGAAAGTTGCCACTTTCCGGCCGGAGGGCAGAAAATAATATTATTGATCTACATTGACGTACATTTAGCTCTAAATTTCGGTTCATTTTCAAGCTACCTTCTCTATTTTTAAAAAAATATTAATGTTTATTATTGTAATTGTAATAAGATTATTTAATATAAGTGCGGCAGTGATAGCTATGCAGCTGGCGTATGATTCGGTTGATCACCCAATCTATGCAGCTTTTAGAGTGGTTAGTACTTTGATGGGTGATCTTCTTAAGAATACGATTGGCCTGCATGAACATTATTGTTGTTAGGTATAAGTTAAAGGCTCATTGATCACTACAATGCAGAATTTTAGTGATTAATGAAAATTTGCCTATCATCGATTGTACTGGCGTGAGTTTTCTCTGTGGTTTCCTCATGTCACTGTGTTCCGCCGAATAATGGGACACAGGGTAGATACGGTACAATAAAGCACATGTCGGTCCACAGCCGCAAAATATATATACATACAAATAATTAAATAAATTTTGTTTGTCATTGATAAATAATTAATACCGTAATTAATTTATAAAAAAAAAGTTTATTAATATATTAACACATAATATTTAATCTTCATCTTCATCTTCAATAATCATCTTATGGATTGCAAGAATTGGTAACTCTTCAACTATGAATTCGTTTGAGAAAGTGATTTGATCGAAGAATATTCTAAATTTTGAGTCGGATAGAAATTGATCATTGATAGTTGGGAAGTGACAAACAAAATCCGCAGCATTTGAGATCGTCACAATCTATATTAATGATCAATTTTTTTTTATTTAAATTCAAAATGGATGCGATTAAATTGAGAAGAAAAAAATAATTTAAATGACGGTAGAACTTTGCTTAGACATTACTTGATTTTTGTTTATTCTTAAACAATGACGAAGTGGAGCATTTTCAACTGCAAACAGATAATTATATGAACGCATTCCCGTTAAAATAAAAACGTAGTAATTTCTTCCTCCATAAGTTTGAAAACCATATATTTCTTCTACATAACCACGAAAACTGAATCGATAAATGTAAATTTATGTAATGTGTCTATCGTTATCTATTTAATTATTTTTATACCTGTTATTTCTTCTATAAAAGTATCCGTCATTTGGATGAATAATAATAAATGAGTCCCTGATTAAGTTTACGACGTTATCACGGTTATTCATCTTTCATAGGTTATATCAATCTGTCATTTAATAGATAGTCTTTTGTTTTATCATTTGTTTTCTTTGGTTATGTTAGTCTGTTATTTAATCGATCGTCTTTTTTTAAAAACAAAAATAACATAATATAATTTTAAGGTTAGTTGAATGAAGAAGAAGTGTATTATCAGTTTATAAAGAAGATACGTATATTCATTATATTTTTAGTTATAATATTTATTTATCTTTTAATAAGATATATATTAATTTATCATTTGTGATAATAAGTTTATTTATAAATCGAATATTAAATATTTATAAATTGTGTAAAAATAGTGAAATTATGGCGAAAAAAAGAAAAGCTCAAATTGGCCGATCGACACGTAAAACGAAGAGACAAAAAATAGTACGTTCACAACAATTTGTCGATGAAGCAATTGACGAAAATATTGTCAACAACAACGATATAAATAATGAAGAAATTAGAGAAAATAATATCAATGACAACAATAATAATAATAATAATGATGCAAGTAATATCAGAAACAACAATAACAATAATAGTAATGATTCTAGACCATACAATCAATCTTCATGGGGAAGGCAAAAAAAAAATTGTGCATTTAATTATGACATAAGAATTAGTTATGAGAGTGATTCTACTTTCCATATTGGAAAGATGTCACTAATTTGCTCATATTGTTCTGCGTTACGGTGGAAAGATGAATGTTCTTCAATTTGTTGTTTGGGTGGAAAAGTATCTCTACCTCCAATTTTACAACCTCCTCAACCACTTTACAATTTAATAAAAGGATTACACACCAAGTCCAAACATTTTCTTGAAAATATACGGAGATATAATGCTGCTTTTCAAATGACGTCATTTAGAGCTTCTAAAATTTTTAATGATACATACATGCCTACGTTTAAAGTTCAAGGACAAGTTTATCATACTATTGGTAGTATTTATCCTGTTGAAGTAAATGAAGAAAAGTTTTTACAAGTTTATTTCATAGAAGACTTGAATCGTCAAGCTCAAACTAGATGTAACAATATCGATAATATTGACAACGATTTAATAACAAAACTTCAATTGATGTTTCATCAGAATAATATCTATGTACAAAATTTTAAATCGGCTATTGAATGTGTCCCACGTGATTGTGTTGATTTAAGAATTATTATACGATCAGATAAAAAACCTGTTGATCAACATACGCGAAGATATAATGCACCCACTTCAAATGAAGTTGCCGTATTAATGGTTGGGCAAGAATTTAATAAAAGAGACATCGTCCTTAATCTTCGTAACAATACTCTTCAACGTATAAATGAAATACACCGTTCTTATGATTGTTTACAATATCCTTTAATTTTTTGTTACGGAGATGACGGATATTCAATAGATATTCCACAAGTCAATCCTGTTTCTAGACAGCCAATTCAAAATAAAACTGTATCAGCTATGTCATTTTACGCTTTTAGAATTATGGTTCGGCATAATAACCACAATCATTTGCATTATTTTAGATCAGTATTTAGTCAATTTTTAGTCGATATGTATGCGAAAATTGAATCAGAGCGCTTAGCGTTTATACGAAATAATCAATCTAAATTACGCGCTGAAAATTATATTCATTTGCAAGATGCTCTAAGGAATGACGAAAATATAAATGAAATTGGAAAATTGGTAGTACTACCGTCTTCATTTACGGGAGGCTATCGTTATATGCATGAACGAACTCAAGATGGTATGGTTTATATTAGAACATTTGGAAAACCAGATTTGTTTATAACTTTTACTTGCAATCCAAAATGGAATGAAATTGCATGTGAACTTTTACCAGGACAAAAATCTCAAGATCGCCATGATATAATAGCAAGAGTATTTAGGTTAAAGGTAAAAAAATTAATTGATTTAATTACAAAAAAATATATATTCGGAGAAACATTAGCTCATATGTATACTGTTGAGTGGCAAAAACGTGGTCTTCCACATATACATATTTTGGTATGGCTGAAGGATAAAATAAAACCAGAACAGATTGATTCAGTAATTAGTGCAGAGTTTCCAAATCCAAATGAAGATCCAATTTTATTTGAAATTGTAAAAAGTAACATGATACACGGTCCATGTGGTCAAGTAAATCCGCAATCCCCATGTATGGCTGATGGAAAATGTACTAAAAAATATCCAAAATAATTGATTTGTGAAACTCAAACTGGTGATGATAATTATCCAAAATATAGACGAAGGAGTCCATCTGATGGTGGCTTCACTGCAAAAATAGTAAAACGGAATGGTGAATTTGAAGTCGATAATCGATGGGTAGTGCCGTACAATCCCTTACTATCACGATTATGTAAAGCTCATGTTAATGTTGAGTACTGTAACTCTGCAAAGTCTGTTAAGTATATATGCAAGTACATGAATAAAAGAACTGACCAAGCAACTTATTCAGTTAGTAATGAAAATGATGAAATCCAAATTTTTCAATCGGGTCGATATATAAGTTCTTCAGAAGCTACTTGGAGAATACTAGGTTATCCAATACATGAAAGAAATCCAACAGTGTTTCATTTAGCAGTTCATTTGGACAATGGTCAAAGAGTTTATTTCAATCCGACAAACATACAAAATTTGGCAATACCTCCTCCGAAAACTACATTGACTGAATTTTTTAATCTATGTTCTAGCGATGATTTTGCTAGAACTTTATTATACTGTGAAGTACCTTCTTATTATACTTGGAGTTCCCATGAATTTCACCGCCGAAAAAACGGTGAAAATATTCCTAATTATCCAGGAATAAAAAAAAGTTCTGCATTAGGTAGAGTTTACACTGTCCACCCAAATAATTTTGAATGTTATTGCTTAAGAATGTTACTTCATCACATACGTGGGCCTACATCTTTTGAATCATTAAGAACTGTTAATGGTCAAGTATATGAAACTTACCAAGCTGCCTGTGCTGCACTTAAATTATTAGAAAATGACAATCATTGGGATCAAACATTAGAAGAAGCTGTTGTATTCAACATGCCATTTCATTTAAGGAATTTATTTGTTATTATCTTAGGATTTTGCCATGTTGCTGAGCCGATCCAACTGTTGTTAAAATACAAAGATGCAATGGCTGAAGATATATTATATCGCTTCAGACAACATAAAAATGATAATGAACTCGACTTAAATGATGACATTCACAACGAAGCTCTAATATTAATTGAAGATCAATTATTCTCAATAACTGGGAAAACATTGAAAGAATTTAATTTTGCATCACCCGTAAGATCAAACAGACTACATTTACAAGGCAGTTATCACAGAGAAACTAATTATAATATTGAAGATTTATTAAACTCCATCAATGAAGATGAACCAAAATTAACCGATCAACAACAGAACGTTTATACTAAAATTTTAGAAAGTATAAATGAAAAGCAAGGTAAATTGTTTTTTTTAGATGCTCCTGGAGGAACCGGAAAAACATTTCTACTAAATTTATTGTTGGCTAAAGTAAGGGTAAACGGAAATATTGCACTAGCTGTTGCAAGTTCAGGAATAGCTGCTACTTTATTGACCGGTGGAAGAACCGCACATTCTTTATTTAAATTACCATTAAATTTAAATCTTGATGAATCTCCAATTTGTAATATAAGTAAACAAAGTGATGCTGCGAAAGTTTTTAAAGAATGCTCTGTTATCGTATGGGATGAATGTACTATGTCACATAAAAGAGCTCTAGAAGCAGTAAATAGAACAATGAAAGATATAAGAAATGATCAACGTGAAATGGGTGGTATAACACTTGTATTAGCAGGTGATTTTCGACAGACATTGCCTGTTGTCAAACGAGGTACTAGAGCCGATGAAGTTAATGCATGTTTGAAATCTTCTAATTTATGGCCAAAATTCGATCAGTTATCATTATCAACAAATATGAGAGTTCATTTATATGGCGATTTAAACGCCGAAGAATTTTCCAGTATGCTTTTGGAAATTGGCAACGGAAATGTAGAAGAAGAAAATGGTAAAATTAAAATACCTACCGGTATTGGAACAATGGTATCAAATTTAGATGAATTAATAAAAAACGTCTATCCTGATGTGAAAAATTTAAAAACAAAATCAACTACTTGGTTAAGCGAAAGATCAATTTTAACATCAATGAATGATCATGCGTCTAGAATAAATGATATGATTTTGAGTTTATATGAAGAAGAAGAGAAGATTTATTCATCTATTGACACGGTAGTCGAACAAGATGATGCTATCAACTTTCCCGTAGAATTTTTGAATTCTCTGAATCCACCTGGAATGTCGAATCATATTTTGAAACTTAAAATCGGAGCACCAATTATGCTTATTAGAAATTTGAGCTCTCCAAAATTATGCAATGGAACTCGCTTACAAGTGATATCATTAAAGCAAAATATTATTGAAGCTAAAATTATCACAGGATGTGGATCAGGTGACATTATTTTTATACCCCGTATACCAATCATTTGTACTGATTATGAATTTCAATTTAAACGTATTCAATTTCCGATTCGAGTATGTTTTGCAATTACAATCAATAAGTCTCAAGGTCAAACATTGAAAATAGCAGGTGTAGATTTATCAATTGAATGTTTTTCTCATGGTCAACTTTACGTTGCGTTTTCTAGAGTTGGAAATGCTGAAAATTTGTTTATTTTAGCAGAAGGAAATACGACAAGAAACAGAGTATACAAAGAAGTATTAGTATAGTCCTCTTTAACTTAAATATAGTATGCTTGGTAATTTTATGTAATTCTAAGTAACGGTAAATTACTAGAAGATAGATTAACTTTTAATAGTACTGAATCAATATTTTTGAATAAAGAGAAATATGTTTTCTTTGTACGTTATAATATTAATAAATAAAGTCCTTATCATTTGAATTAAGTGGTATTTATTTATTTATAAAAAAAAATATAAAAATAATAAATAGCATGAACATTTTATACAAAAAAAAAAAAAAAACACCAAAGCTATTCTTAATTTATGCTTTTTCCGATAAATAAAAATTCATTTTTAATAATAATGATAATAATAATAATACACAGTGAGAAAAGAATACAACTTATTCCTATGTAGAATGGTAACCATTACCATGTTACATAGTATTGAAAATTTTTGTGAGAGCCCTGTGTAAATTTGCTAATATAAATTTTAGAAATTGTGATAAAAATATAAACAATTACTCATTCGATTTGGAATTAAATTCGGAAAATAACGTTGTTGTTTATTTATTTTGCGTTGATAAAGAAGAAATAATGTTTACTAATACTTAGTTATACGGTTATAATGTTCGTTGCAACGATAAACATGAAGTTAATAAATAAACAAAAAAAGAATTGAATGGTTACTAGGTTCATTGTTTTTTGCTATTAAAAAAAAAAATAAGCAAATAAACATTTAGACCATTCATCTGTCATCAACGCTACTATCAACATCAACGCTACTATCAACATCAACTTCATGAATTTTCAACGGCCACCATTTTTCCGGCAAGGGCGTCGTTATGAGTATGTCTTTTTTATAATTTTTAATTGAATTTAAAATCTTTTTTGTTTATTTTATAAATTATTGATTATTTTTTTTTCAGTTTCACTGGGTACGTTCAGGAGCTTTTCGGGTACCGTGAATTACTTTTTACCGACAATTTTTCATTTGGCATCCGTGATCGGTCTGGAGATCATGTTATAATTATTGTCGATAATCAACATGAGCTTGAGTCGATTATAGAAATAAATCAAGTAAAAAAAAAAAAGGTTGTGGTTAAACGTACTCTCTGCTCACCGTATTGGTCCGCATTGGTCATACGTTTAACCATTTCCATTAAAACATTTTATGATATTTCTTTTTCAAATATCATATCGCGTTACAGATGCCATCTGGAACTTAATATAATAATATTTTTTTTTTTTACTTTTTGAAGGTGATGATGGTTCGCGCGGTCTGCCAGTATGGTCGGAGCTTTGATGTCGGTCAAAATTACTCGCCCTTTGAATTTCGAGTTTTCAGTTTTAACTCCGTTATGTTAACGAGTATGTTTTACGTCCCGGCAAACTCAACTTACGAGCAACAAGTCGTCGAATGTGAGATGGAGGAAGATTAATACTCATTTCTCCATGAATCGGACCATTTCTATTGGATAATTTTTCCATTTATTCTTTGTTTTGTTGTTCATCAACATTGATTTTTATTATAATAATAATAATTATAATAATAATAATAATAATGATTTATTATATCAATAAATTTTATTTTAAGTGAATTTGACTCTTCTTCGAAAAATATTTTAAATTTCAGAAAAAAAAATAAAAATTAACAAAAAAAGCAAAAAAAAAAATAAGAATGATGAATAAAATTTAATTTATTTCCTTTGAAAATTCGCCCAGCGAAGCGGACGGGGACGGCAAGTATATATATATATATATATATATATATATATATATATATATATATATATATATATATATATATATATATATATATATATGATAGAACCGACTTTTGAGGACAAAATTGCGGCTACAATTCTTATCCAATCTTAATGAAATTTTCTATACTTATGTTTCGTCGAGAACGGAAATCTTATAACAATTTTCATAATACTAACGTAAAGAATTGAAATATTTGATAGAGTCGTCATCCGGTGGCGCTTTAACTAAATTCATCATCAACTCGGGTCGCACCGCAAACACGCGCGCTCATTATAGCGTTGGTTTCGCTGTGTATCTTTGTTGCCTTTCCCTACGCTTTCAGCGTATCTCTGTCGCTCGGGTGTCAAAAGTTTTCGTTCCGTCGCAACGACGACCCGGCTTCACCGCTTCTTTTAGTCAATTGACCATGAGTCTTACTACTGAGCGCACATGCTGTGAGCAGTCCTTACGCATATAATTAAATTCATAATTCAATATTCAATTAATTAAGGAAAATTAATTTATATTCATCGCAATCTCGATTCATCGGGTAAAGACAAGTACTGAGTGATACGGTTATATCGATTTTATCAATTATTTCTTCGATTTAAATCAATCTTTCTGACTATGAAAATATAACCGGGTATTGCGTCGCAATCAACCGATCAGAACTTGTCGAGCGTGGGTCCGACCACGCCGGGTATTCATTCGTGTTCGCATTGAATATTTAATGTGATTGTGCTTGAGATCTAATATTAATAATTCATTTTAATATTCAATAAAAATAACATCGATTATATTTTATGTTCAATGTTTAGACAGATATCTTGAGATTCATTCAATTCAACAATCCATTCATATCTCATTGAACACTTGGTTCAATTGTAATTAATAATTTGTATTGAGAATTCATATTAACATTTAACGGCAATAGTACAAATAATATCGGGTATTTAACATTCGTTCGCGTCTCTTGACATTCATTTCTATCAAATCAATCGCATATATCGATCTAAGTTCATTCACAGCAACGGCCTAGTTGCCATCAATCTATCAATCTCAATTGATTAGATTTAAATTCAAATTACGTTCAAATCAACGGCTAGACGTGTCGTACAGCCTTTTTAATCAACACAAGATCTAACATAATTTAATCGAATCTCACGATATCAATATCTCGACGATTCACATCGTCATCTATCTGATCGATCGGGAAAATCTCGCTTCTACGCATTCAAAAACAACCTAGCTATCCACAAGTAGATAGTTAAAGTTTCATTCTATTCATATACGGACGTGTATATCATTTCGCAATCAGCACCAGTGATCACTATCAACTCTATCTCTATCGAATACTTATTTATCCAATCGTACGAACTACGGCCTAGCTACCCACCAAGAGGTAGTTAGAGTCTTTCTTTCATCTCATATACAGACGTGTATATCATTTGTAATCGCAGTATACAGACGTGTATATTCTTTTACAACGTTCTAATTCAGTCTCGAGCAAGCACGACGATCCAGCATCGCGTTCTTATAACTATATACGTTCACACGTATAGCTACAATTTTACACATCCACACATACACACACATACACCCATACATTCAATATCTTGTGTGTATTGTTCAACGAGTTACTGTCATTATCGTTCTTTCAATATTATTACATTTTCTCATTGGAATTGTCTCCAAAGGGTTTTGCGCCGTAGAGCTTTCCCTATTTTTTTGGGTCAAATATATTCTTCATTTGTTATACCCAAACCACGACTTTCATTGCATTGTACCTATTTTATCTCCTCCATCCTCATAATCACTTAATTTAATTTAGATAATCAATTCAATTTAATTTACAGGTAACTTTAGATAATTAAAATACAAATCATATAATAAGTAACAATATCACACTAACAACTTATTCTATGTGCAATTACTACGCTTAAGTTTGAAGATGGGCTGAATCGATCGATTAGTTTAAAAGTAGTGGCTGTTTGAAATTTTGACGATTTTTCCAAAAAAAATCCATTTTTAATCACTTTTAAGTCGATATAACTAAAACTAAAACTCATAAATAATTTTCCTAAAAAGTATTTTAAAGCTTGACTAATTAACTTCAATTTATGACATTAAACTTTATGTTTTGACTATTTCTTCTAATAATTTGGTAGCCTTGAAAATTTTAATGGAATCAAAAAATGCTGATTATGGTTTTAATTCCACATAACTTATGCTTGTCCCATTATAATCCAGTTTTGTCAGTTGTATTTTATTGTGCACAAAATAACCTGTAAATTTGACTGATATTTTATGTTTTAAAAGTATTTCTTTCATTACTTATGATGTATCAAATGTACCTCTACTCACTATGATTATCACTGGTCTTTTTATTACGATAGCACCCATAGTTCTCATTAGATCTTCATAAAATTTTTTACACTTATTTTATAGGCGGTTACCTTCATCAAGTTCAAAGATGGGTTGATTTGTTTGAATAGTTTTGATATTATGGCCGTTTGAAATTTTCATGATTTTCGCAAAAATCAGTTTTTAATCACTGCTAAAGCTTATATAACTTTAAAAATAATATTTATACACAATTTCCGTAAAACCTATTTGAGAGCTTGTCTTATAATCTTTTTTTTATGACCTTAAACTTTATATTTTGACCATTTCTTCCAATAATTCGATAGCCTTGAAAATTTTAATAGAATAAAAAAATGTTGAAAATATGATGTTCATTCCAACTTATGCATTTTTCATTGTAATAAAATTTTGTCAGTTGTATTTTATCGTGAACAAAATAATCTGTAAATTTCACAGTTATTACATATTTCAAAAGTATTTCTTTTATTATTTATGGTGTTTCAATCGTACCTGTACGTCCTATAATTATAACTGGTCTTGCCATTGTAATAGCGATTACAATTATGATTTCATACTAATTAAATTCTCTATACTTTGTTTGCGTAAAGGGTAGTTTGGTTCATTACTTATATAATGTTTTGCCAAATCAACTATCTGAAGTTCTCTGCCGAAAATAGTCGTTGTCTTTTTTACCCTTACCCTTAGAAAACGAGCCTAATTCCATATTATGACTATAAACTAACATTTATCACAAGATATGTACGTCTGAAACTTTTTATAGAGATTAATTGGAAGATCTACCTTCCATTTCGGCTGCCGAATAGCCTTTTTTTTTTTAATTGCTCATACGTCAACTCAACGTCGAAGAACATATAGAGGTATTCAGAGGAATAGAGGATTATTTTTGTGTTCAGAGAAACAAAACTACAACTAATAAAATTTTTATCAAGGACATCACCACATCAGGTGAAAAAATTATTTGGAATCAAGTGTCTTGTGAATTTAATAATTAATAAAGACGAATCATTCAAGAATTTCCAAGGAATTTTGAATTTACATAAGATCTCAAAGGATCAACAGAACAGTTGTGATTATTGCAATACAAGCGATTGTGAAGATTGCCGTCAAATTTTTGTTTGGAAGAAAGAAGTATTAGTTGTAAAAGGAGATTTGCATGTGGAAAAATGGTAAAAGAAAATTAATAATAATAATATATATAATAAATAAAGAAAGAAAGGAGGAAATAATTAAGAATAAAACTATTTAAAAAAAAAAAAAAAAAAAAAAAAAAAAAGTAGTGATAGAAATATATATATTATCAATCTAAATAATCATAGCACTACATAAACAATTTTGTATAGATAATACTTTTATCGCACCACTAATGTGTGACGTTACGGAATTTTATAAAAACTAAACTAATATTTAATAATTAGTCCCCTCGTATTGATTAGCTCGCCGGTTCCAGGGTTTAGGTGAGGGTCGCGTAAATCAGGCAATTTCTTATTTATTGGACGGATTAACAGATAAACAACAAGTATTGTCGATTTAAATATAGTTTTATTTATAATATTCAGTAGGCAAGACAAATCATAGAATTCAAATAAATTACAGGTAAACAGAAGCAAACGTTTTTACATAATATTCTAATCTCGGCAAAATTTAACAATTATTTACTTTGAATGAACGTAACAATTATTAACTTAAATTATACGGTGTGAAGAGACGCGTTTCTTATCCCAATAAAACTCTCCAGTTTACAGATATCCTTGCGGTCACGCTTCTACGGATACTATTTACCTCCGCGCCTCCCCAACTAACAAACGGGAGAAGCCCGTGTGGTATAAAAATGTCCGAGACTCGTCTTCTCCAAGAGTGATACCCCAAGTTTCAGAGTCTCGCCCTAGATTGTACGGAGAAGGAAATACACTTCTCCACGTACAAATCGGCCTAGATTTTCGTCAGCAAATCGAGACAGGGTATCTACACCCTACAACCGTTTAGTAACGACGTAGTCCAAATACAGAAGAGCCAATACCTGGATCTTCTATGTGTGGTGTCAGCTTGATTCGGAGATGCTCAGATCGAGAGCTGGATTGATTCAATGGCGCTGAGAAATCGCTTATAAGCACTCTAGTACAACTGACCACCTCGGAGAAGCTCAGTCAGCGCGGTGTCCACCTAGCGGCGAACTTCGAACTATTCTCCTCGCTTTAGTGGATATTCCCACTCCTCACGTACTCTCTCTCTCTCTCTCGGCCTAACGCGCTCATCACATTTATCGATTTTTCCCGTGCTCGTCACGAATGTACTAAAATTAATGAAAAATAATAACAAAAAAAAAGAAATTAATTAATAATATGCATTATAAATAAAACCAAATATATAATTTTACAGTTATACCAAAATTATTTTTTTCAATTTATACGTAAAATTTAAGGAATTTTCAGATCTGATTATTAAATCAACAAAAAAAATAAAAGAATACAAAATTTAATAAATGAATATATGTAGGGTTAGTACGATGAACAAAATATTTATTTATTTATTGTTTCTATTAGGATACAATCCTTAATACAATATAAATGTTTAGAGTTTAGTAGGAGTAAGGTAATCTAGAATCGGTTAAAACAAAGGGAAATACAATGCCAAAGGGGATTAATTGAAGTTGTATGTAGCTTTTACTTGGAAGCAATATTTTAAAAAGGCAAAGAGTTTGTCGAGATCCGGCGAGCAGTTGACCCCAACGATTTGGCTCAGTAGTTGATGATTCGGTGAGGATGCAGTTTCAAAATTTTTTTTCTATCCTCCGCGAAAAAGGGGCATATCACTAGGAAGTGGTGTACAGTTTCTTCCTCCTGGAGATGGCAGAAAGCACATGGTTTAAAAGGGTTTAGCCTGTGATTGTCTCGGTCTATCGTGATGTAGCAGGCATATTTGCTTGCCAATCGTAATTGGATAATAGGCTTTAGGAGATACGAAAGCGTGGATTCGAAGTTCTCCAGTGTTTTGTATAGGGGGTGAGGTAACACTGATTGACAGGCACTTGTGGACTTGTAGCGCTTGTAATCCAAGTCCTTAAGATATTTCGTGTATTTGTCTAGTAAGGATCCTCTTTTGACATTCTAGTGTCTGAAGGCAAGTTTGTCTAACATGTGTGCCTCATGTATATTGTCCAGCAGACCTTGGAATTGCCGTATCCAGTTATGATGACTGGAGTTGTAGGTCGCCCTGAGTGAGTGAAGACGAAGAAAACAGACTTTTGGGAGCCGTGATTCGCCCATCCCCAGTATCCTTCTTACCCAGTCGAGTGCTGATTTAAATATGTTAAATTCTATGTGTTGTATATTAAGTTCAGTTCTAAGCGCGTAGTTTGGGGTGTAAGGCGGCAACGAAAACAGTTTTTTGTAAAAGAGCATATGTGCTGATTCTAGGCGTGCCATGTTATTAGGCATCAGACACCAAAGATGTGCCAAATACAGGAGCATACTTCTAGTCAAGCTGTTGTATACTTGTATCTTACCAGCCCAAGAATTCGCTTTGAGTTTGCTCAGGATATTTAGAATTGTGCCGGATACGATTTCACCCTTATTGATTGCATAAGTGGTAGCTGCGTTTCCTCGAAGAGAGGAATTGAAAGTGACCCCGAAGTAAACGAAAGAGGAGACCAATTCAATAGGATCGCCTTTGAACTAGAATAACTCATTGTGTTTCCCCGACCTGCCGTTGGTACTAACTCTGAGGATTTTGGTCTTTGAGGCATTGACAGTAAGTTCATTGATATCACAATAGGTGTCCAATGCCCTGAGGATCTTTTTTAGGTGAATAGGAGTACGGGCAAGTAAGGCTAAGTCGTCAGCATATTCTAGTTCAAGTAGATCCTTATCGGCATTCAGGTTGAGGCCTACTTGTCCGCAGTCTTCAAGATAGGAGATTAAATCAGCGATATAGAGTATAAACAACAGTGGACTTAAGATTTCGCCTTGTAGTACTCCAACAGTGACGTCAACGAGAGAAGATTGTTGTTAGATTTAACTTGCATAGTAGTCGAGTTGTATAAATTCTTAAGTATGTTCATTATCTTGGGGCTAAGTCCGAGCCGGAATAGCTTGCTCCAGAGCTCATCATGCGGAACGGAGTCGAAGGCTCGTCTTAAGTCTACAAACAGTATATACGCAGGGATACCTTGGTGTCAAATTGACATTTGGAGTATAGCTAATAAGGAAAATACGTTGTCCGCACATCCTTTACCTCGACAGAAACCAGATTGTTCTTCTGGAATCAGTTTCTGTTCTTCGGCCCACTTTTGAAGTCTGGAACATATTATTTGCGTGAAGATTTTTACTGCGCAGTTAATGAGGGCGATGCCGCAATAATTGTTAGGGTCTTTAGCGTCACCTTTTTTAAATATCATATTCATGAGGACTTCGGACCAGTCAGTTAGAACTTTTTCTGTTTTTAGTATCCTGTTGTATAATGCTAGAAGATAATAATTCCAGTTGCAGGGCAGATTTTTGAGGAATTCGTAGCTGATACAATCCGAACCAGCCGCCTTTCCTGATTTACATTTCTTGAAGCTTCTTAGAAGTTCGTCCAAAGTGATCTCGGAGTCAAGGAAGTCATAGCTCGGGCCGACGGTAGGGGCCTGTTAAGAAGATCGAGGGGGATATAACGCTTCATAAAAGTTATCCCAATCACTGATTGGAAGTGAGTGCCTGGGTTGAGAAAAACCTCTCACTTAGTTGACCGCAGACCAGAAGTCATTAGTATTTTTGACTCTGGAGAACATTTATTGTATGAGCTGCTTGTATTCGAGTTTTTTCTTCTTGATAAAAGTAAAATATTCCATCTTCGCAGTACAGTAATCGTTCCATTAACTAGGTTCAAAGCCCGTTGTTTTTGCAAGTTTTAGTGAAGTCTTTAGTGTCCTTTTGTGATTGGCGCAGTGAAGGTCAAACCAAGGTTTATTGATTTTTAGTGCATTGGGATAGACAGTTATGACCATGTTACTAACATACGCTGCGTTAGAAATTGCTAGGAACAGGCGAGAGTAAAGCGTGTCAGGAGAATCGTTGGCGAAATCGGCGGCAGGTAAAGGTGAGGCAAGTAGGTTATCCTTGTATGGTTCTGTGAATTCAGAGCGCTAACGTAAGATATGCTGATGATCTGCTTGGGTTTCGGTATCAACAACGCAGGTGGGCAGGCGTAAGAGCACTGTCACTGGCAGGTGGTCCGATTTAGTTACTAGCGGCGCAATCCACATGTCCTCAACTAAATTTACCCCCAGTAAGTTAATCCAGATAAGGTCCGTGGTACTTTTGCGCAGCTTATTTAAAAAAGTGTAGCTTCCAGGTGAGTCACTTGGAGATCGGCCGTTGGGAAGTACCATTCCATTGTCTGACATAAATTCTAGTTTTTTGAATTTTTTTTTAATTTTCAAAAATTTTTATTTATGAATTAAACTAAATTTTTTTTTTTTTTTTTTTTTTTGAAAAATTAAAAAAAAATTTTTATTTTTGAAACTTAAATTTACTTTATTTTTTATGAAAAATTTTCAAAAAATTTTTTTTTTTGAACAAAATTTTTTTTTTTTGAAAAATTTTTAAAAATTTTTATTTTTGAAACAAACTAAAATTTTTTTTTTTTTTTGAAAAATTTTCAAAGATTTTTTTTTTGAAACAAACTGAATTTTTCTTCGAAAAATTTTCAAAAATTTTTATTTTTGAAACAAACTAAAATTTTTTTTTTCTTAAATTTTCAAAAAATTTTTTTTCTTTGAAACTTAAATTAACTTTATTTTTTATGAAAACTTTTTAAAAAAATTTTATTTTGGAAACAAACTAAAAGTATATTTTTTTTTGAAAAATTTAAAAAAAAAATTTTTATTTTTTGATCTTTATAGTATCTTCTTTGTTGTTTGGAAGGAGAATTTGACAGTGATGCTCCCTTCCTTGTTTGGCGGTTGTTCGACCCCAAGCCGCTACGGACAGAAAACCACATTTTTCAGGAGTGTGCAGTGTTTCATATCAGAAACTTGTTTTTTCGTGCCAATTTTTACCTCCCTTGACCAATCTTCTAACAATAAAATTCAACTCCTTTTGGTGGAAGAAAAATTTTTATATTCGATTTATTATTATAATTTTTTTTTCCTATTTTTTTTTTCTTCCCCCCTTTTTTTTTTTTCATTTCCGAAATATTGACTCATGGGGCTCTTGTCTTTAATTTTGTACTACCTGATGGGCAGCTATAATATTAAAATCAGGGCTCGGGAGTTGATACGAAGTAAGTATACCACTATTATCGCTATTATTCGTAGTTCTTCTTGTTGTTCTTGTTGTTGTTGCTGTTTTTTTTTTTTGATTTTACAGTTTTAGATTTCATAAGCAGCCAAGCGGATTACTCTCTTTGGCGGTGTACGTGGTAATGTGGTCGGTTGTAGGGACGTCTGTTTCCCGAGTATATTATCGGTCGAGAACGTCACCCTTTTTGATTTTGGATTTCCCAGGCTCTGTGCGATTGTTTGTTCTACCGGAGCGGGGAAAGCCTGTTTGGGTGGTGTGTTCGTCTGAATCCCAACGCTCATTTTGTAGCTGGTCAAGAGCGACGAACCGCTCTCCTTTGGATGATGGGAGACATCTTTAAATTTTGGTGGAGGTTCGACTATCGTGGAGGTAAGTTCGAATCCAATGTTATCCTTTCCGAGATCATTTTTCTCAGTTTGTTTTTTCTTGTAGATCCTGTTTATATCGAAGGATTTCCGCCAAGGGTTTAATTTTGAAAACCCATGTTGCCTACAGGTGTGGATCACCAAGGCTATACACAATAGTATAAGTAAAATTATTAAACCTGTGTTTGTGGCTGTGATTGATCTGTGTGTTGATTCTTCTTGTCTGTGCATCCCTATTTCTTCCATACGGTGGATGCTACCTGTTAAGCTATCCCCCCATGGTGATTGTAAGATCGATTAATCCACTTGTAGTTTTTCCATTTCCATCGAGGTGTTTACTGCGTTACCTTCCTTTATGATTTCGTCGTTGTGGTTTCCCCATGATACTTCTGGCAAGCTGGGATTAATACTCGACGTAATTTCTTCCTGTATTTCTTTGATGTACAGAAATTTATTCTCCATTGAGCATCCCGGGTCCAGGGACAACAATCCAGAATTGTTCAGCGTGTATTCTAGCCGGATGTTTTGCCCGCATTTTAAAATCATTCTTTCTTGTTCGCAAATTGAGTATAGCCAGGTATTGGCCTGGTACAGTTTGACGAATTGAGTTTTGCACGTTGGAAAAATCCTCACGTCACATGATTTTATAGTGCCTAATGAAGGTTCTGTGAATAACCGTGGTTCACAGTCCGTAGTGTCCCTTATTTTGTGGATGGCCAGGTCGGGATGACATGTCAGCTCGTCCGCTATTTTTTTGCAGTATAGTATGAACTCTTCTTCAGCAAGGAAGTAATGGTCTGTCTCTGAGTCAACTGCCAAAAATGTTGTTTTTGGTCGGACCAGTATGCTCCTTATTATACCGCTGATATTTTTAGGTGTTTTCGTTGGAATCATTCTGTAAGATTCGAAAATGTTCTTGTTTAGCAGAGGTATAGTAATTATGGTCAGAAATACACCCTTTGGTCTCGCTGCTTCTACTTTGGCTACTGCGCTGAGGGATTGAAGATTTATATGGACCAGAGGCTGTGATGGGTTTAACTCTGAAAACCGCTGTAAGACCTCTTTTAAGGCTTTAGTGAGTTGTTCCGGGGATAGTATTCCCCCTGGGATTATTCCCCTTTTGGAGTTATGAATAGCTTCTTCAGCCTCTTTCAGATAGCGAATTTGAGCGACTAGGCGACGTTCTCTTTCTTCTGAAAGCTTCATCAGATGTTGACGAAATTCCATTTTTCTTTCCAGCTGTTGACCGGCTCTAGCAAATTCATTAACTCTGTCGTTCAATAGCTTCACCGTAAGGTCCGTTTTCTGTTCATGTGACAGAATCTTGTTTATCTCAGCTTCGATTATATGCGTGTTCTCACCTATTAAGTGTGTTATTTCCGCTTGATCTGTAAACAATCTATCTATTTCTTTTGAAATGTGTTTCTGATCGTCCATATCCATGAGGCCAAAAACTTCTCTTGCTGCTTTGCCGATGAAACCAAACCAAGGGGCCCTGGACATTCGTTGATCTACTTTTGAAATTTTTGTGTTTTCAAGATTCTGTTTCAGTCTGTTGACGATATCTCTATTTTATCTTGGCTTAACTGGGTCAAGGTCTCATATTTCATGTAAGCTAGACATTCTGGACCGGTCAAAAATTTCATGCAGCTGTCTCTGGTTTGCATGTTGTCGTCTATTCGATGTGAAACCAGGTTAACCAGAGCGCCGACGTCGATTGTTGATATTACTTTCCATTCTTGTTCCACCAGATGTATTTTTTTGAATTTATCGAATGTTAGTCCTGGATTGAATTTGTTTGGTGATATAGTCAGGAACTCTGCTACTGCACCTTCAATAAGCCACTGCAGTAGAAGGTTCTTGAGGATCCACATGGTCTTTCAAGCTACCGGAAACAAAAACTTTTGACAAAATTATTTCTATTACTCTAATGCGGGTTTCAATTTGCTTGGATGTTTGATTATTTGTTTCCCGTTATGGAGCTCAATAATGAGATTACCCTTGTCGGTGATCTCGATGACTTCGAAGGGACCCGCGTAATAGTTTAGTTTGTTCTTTCTCGCTTCATTAAGCGAGTAGACAAAATCGCCAACTTTGAAATTTACGGGGTGTAAAGACTTATCATATCTTTGCTTCGAGTCGACCTTGGCCTTGACCAAGTTGTTACGGGCAATATCTCGTGAGGTACTTAATCTGTTAATTAAGTCCACGAAATATTCTGAATAAGTATCGATTTTTCCATAACCAGGGAATTCTGTTGGGGCACGAGCTCTCTTACCGAAGAGTAGCTCGTAGGGTGTGAATTTTGTGCCTACATGAACTGAAGTATGGTAGTTGAACATTGCCATTGGCAAGTATACGTCCCAGTCGTGGAATGAGTCAATGAAAACTCGGAGATATTCCACGAGAGACTGATGGCTTCTTTCCAAAAAACCGTTAGACTGAGGGTAGTATCCTGAAGTCGTTACTCTACGAATTTTCATATTGCTTGCCAATGTCGCTAGCAGTTTGCTCGTCAACGAGGTAACACGGTCTGATAGTATGACTCGAGGGCAACCGTAGAGCGATATGTAGTTGTGTACTAAAGCTTCTGCGATAGTTTGGGCCCGTATATCGGGTAGCGCTACTGCTGCGCAGTGTTTTGTGAAATTGTCTTGTATCGTTAAGATGTGTATGTTACCGTTCGGTGTCATAGGTAAGGAACCTACGGTGTCGATCGAGATTTTTTCAAAGGGATCAAACGGCGTGTCAGTAATAACCATAGGCTGACGCGTTTTGATACGTGATAGTTTCTCCTTTTGACAAACAGTACATCTTTTGATAGATTAATAGATTTGTTCTTTCATTCCAGGCCAATAAAATTTCTCGCGGATGCGCCAATAAGTCTTGAGGACACCCTTGTGACCTCCAACTAGACTTTCATGTTTTTATCTAATTATGTCCAGTCGAGAACTTTCTGGAGGTATTTCAATTTCGCCCTCATAGAGAGTAACATGAACTGGGCAGTCGCTAAGTTCTCTTAATAATAGGGGGCAGATGTTTACGTCACCATACCCATCGCCATTTTCGGCCATTCGTAGCGAATGTATATCATATTTGGCCAAAGCGAGGCGGAAACTCTGAAAGGCAAAAGAAAGTCGTTCGTTCTCGATTTTCTCACGAACGAATTTACCAACAAAAATGGAAAATACGTAGTTTTTACTAATTTTGGTAACTAGTACATCGCCTTCCTCTGGTTCAGCCGCGTTAAGATTCTTTGGATTGATAAATTTTAAGTCTCAGCAATTTTGCAACAGGAGTCGTTATCTCACAGTCAGATGATTTAGGTGTTCCGAAAACTCTGCTGGAACTGGCGCCTGGGCTATCATCTAAATTTAGAGTGGGGCAACCCGACACGCGTTGACGCATTTAAGACAGGATGGTCTCGCCTGCAATTGGTCGAAACGGCGTCGACCCTTGATGATTGTTAGTATCGATCAGCTTTTTTGTCAATGGGTCCCATTTTAAGCCTCGAGTGTTGAGGTTTTTTAGCATAAATCTCAACAATGTTGGTGTTTCTGGTGCTAGACGAATTTCCTGGTCTCTTGAGGACGGAGTTGATGCAGCTGTGACTGTTGGAGTATTGGCCTTTTCTGCCTCCAACTGTTTGACATTTTCTTCAAGTTCACTTATGACGCTGGATGTGTCCGTTCCTTCTTCAACTTCCCCTGCAACGAATTCTTCTATTTCCTCCTCGTCCTCTTCCTCGTTATCGTCCGAATCTTCTTAATCGCACTCTTCTCTGATCGTATTTTGAAACATATTTAATGATCATTCGACTTCTTTAATTGTAACGTTGTTCAGTGGCAACTTGGGGAAAGGATGGTATTTCCTCGGATCAGGTTCAGTCACACCTGTAACTTTTTCCGACTTTTTTGATTTTTTGCTACACCATTGATCAAATTTCTGAATAGATTTCCTGAGGCTGGTTCTTGGTGAGTCTTCTTCCGGGATAACTTTGTCAGAAAGGAGGTCTTCTTCATCCCCCCCCCCCCCCCCCCCCCCCGGGAGTTCTTTCGAAGTATTCATTTTCTTCTTTATCAGCGTTATTTCCTTCGTCACTTTCGGCACTTGAAGTGTATAAGCTAGCCGGACTTAATTCTCGAATTGTTTCTTTTCTTCTTATGGTGATATTTCGTGCTGTTGGCAAGAATACGTCTTCGTCATCAGATGTCAGTTGAACGTCTGGTAGGTTCGTCAAATCTTGGTCAGAGTCAACAGATTCTGGTTCTTTGTAGTTCAATAAAGGCTTGTGCAAACCACGGCGTAATGCTGCTCTTAGTCTGAACGCGATGGTTCCTCTTATCTCCGGGGCGCTTTTCACTCTAGGTTTATTCTTTACTCCTGGAGGCCTACCTCTTTTCTTTAGAAGTAGCTTTTGTTCGCCCGTGGGTTCTGTGTTTATTCGGTCTACTGCCGGAAGAAGATATGAGTCTGGCGCAGAACTATCTTTTCGTGAAACGGTAGGGGCTGGATCTGGACGCCCCATAGGATTTTATGACAGAGCATCGGCATATTGGTCGCCGACGTTTGTACGGATGGCAACCTTAAATTGGAATTCGTTCAATTCGGAACGCCATTTACGTTGACGCTCTGTGAGGTCTTGGGTGTCCCTTAACCACGATACACACGCTTCTTTCGTGTAAACCGTGAACGGTCTGCCGTACAGATAAGAGCGAAACTGCTGGATGGCGTATACGACGGCCAGGCACTCTTTTTCATCAGGAGTGTATCTGGTTTCGGCGTCATGCAGGACCCTAGATGCGCAGGACACGATTTTGTCGTTTCTTGAGTTATTTGGTTAGACTCTATTCGGAGTCTCGCTCGTTGACCCCACTTCTTGGCTAAGGATACCCGATATCCTCACATCAGAAGAGCTGATGGCTAGGATAAAGGGTTTATCTCCAACTGGATACGCTAGAGTCGAATTTTCGCATAAGGCTGTCTTGATCTTGGTAAAAGATTTTTCAGCTTCTTGGGACCAGACGAAGGTCTTGGTTTTACGAGTTAAATCCGTTAATGGCTTAGCCCTGACGGCGTAATTGTCGATAATAATTCGCGAGGTCAAGAAATTTCCTCATTTCGGTCTGATTTCGAGGTCTAGAGGCTTCTCTTAGAGCTTGTATTTTTTTGGGTCGGGTTTTACCCCTTCCCTTGATATGACACGACCCAGGTAATCTACTTCTGAACACAGAAACTTACATTCCTCGAATTGAAGGGTCAACCCGGCATCACGTAATACTTGGAATAGTCTACGAATTCGTGTACCATGTTCCTCTAGCGTTTTAGCGTATAAAATAATGTCATCTAAATAGATGAGGATCCACTTCAATGCATCCAGAGTATTGTGCATCATCCGCTGGAAAGTAGCGGGTGCACCCTCCAACCCGAAAGGCATCCGAGTATATTCAAAGTGCCCGTTTGGAGTGGAGAAGGCCGTTTTGTGTGCATCTGCCAGGTCCATAGGTATTTGATGAAACCCGCTTGCTAGATCAAATACGCTGAAGAACATAGCATCACCTAGTTCGTCTAGTAAACCAATTATCGGGGGAAGTGGATATGCATCCCCGAAAGACACCTTATTTAAATTTCGAAAATCGATCACCATACGCCACTCCTTGTTACCCTGTGCATCTGCCTTTTCAGGCACGATCCATACAGGAGAGTTATACGGCGATTTTGAATTGCGTATGATACCCTGTTTTAACAAATTCTCTACTTGTCTTTTGATTTCATCTTAATGTTGTTTTGCAAAACAATATTGTTTTATGTTTACCGGTTTATCGGTGGTCGTCGGGATTTCGCAAGTTGCTCTGTTAGAGCAACCAAGATTATCGCCTGGTAGATGGAAAATGTCCGCATATTCTTGGACAATTTCTTCGACTTGTTGTCGTTGTCTTGTTTCGAGGTGAGACATGGGAATTTTCGTCAGGATTTCTGCCGCTCTCTCCGCGATCGATCTTGCGGCTGGCGAAGCATCGTAATTTGCGTCGCTGCTGCTGGAGGGAGGGTCTTCAACCTTGAAGTCGAGTTCCTCAATTGTTTGAGGTTCGACTGGAGTAGTTATGGGCTCGTCAGATGTATTGACGACCATACAGGTTGCGATCCCTTCTGATACAGTAACCAGTGCTTCTCCCAAAAGACGCCCCCCAGTTACCTGTATGCGGGGCAGATAACCTTGAGGGAGGTTAGTGTTTATGATCGGGATGGGTATTACTATCCTCGTTCTTGGAGGTACCGTGAGCAAAGGTGATTAAACTATATCCAAGCTGAACTGGATTAGTTGGGAAGGTCGTGAGAGTACTGTTAGAGTTTGCGCGAAATATGAAATTTCGGCCTTCTCTCTATCCAACCAATCATTTCTCAATGTACCGACACCTAGGACCGGTAGATCTTCTTGAGAAACTGGGCATTGGATTATAGTGTTCAAAATTTTTAGTTCAATCGTACCCATAGTTTCCACCGGAGTATTATTAATTCCTGCAACTCGGATTTTATTGTGAGGATTTATGTAAGTGTTTTCGGTTCGAGGGCTGAATGATTTATGATTGTGACGTGTCCCCTAGTGTCAACGACCAAGCGCAGGTATTTACCAAGTAATGTTGGATACGAGACGTCAATCTTAGGGCCGGCGCCAACCGCTAGAACCTGTGGTTGACACGAACCTCTTTTAAGGACAAATGGGATAGGTCGTGTAGGGTGACTTCGAAGCACTAGGGTGTACCAATAAATGGAGATGTTAGCCTTTTCTTGTGCTAGGAAGTCGTTACCTAAGATCGCGAGATAACCACCCAACGGTCGAGGTACTACCTTGAAGTTTATAATTTTATCGAAAACTTCTAGGGTGACAACGCCATTTATTGGTAGTTTATTTGAATTGATCCCCTCCACGTGTCCCATATATTTTTGCAGGAAGACAGTGTCTGGTGCTAACGCCGTTACACTGATGGAATTGTAATTTGCCCCAGAATCAATTAAGACATCGCATTGGCAACGCTATGCCATGTACTGCTTGTTCTTGCAGTAGTCTGATGCAGTCATTGGTTGAGGCTTGCTGGGCTGGCTCACAGTCGCCTCTGGCTGGCGAGCGCCCGTCGATTTCAAAGCCTGTTCCAGGGGTTCTTCCTCTTTTGCTACAGCTCTCCTGGGGCAGCTTGGACAGTTGCATGGAGCTTTGCTTTTTATTTGGCGCTCTATTTGAATAGAAGCCAAATCTTGAGCATCTATTTGAGGAGTCTGTAATGGTTGTGCTGGTGTTGGCGCAGGTTGGACTGGCGCTGGTTAGGGTGGAGAATGTTGGGTTGGTGCTGGGCCGTATTGTTGATATTGACGGTAAGGCCGTTGATAGCCTGAACTGTAATTTTGATGATAGGTCTTACGATATGGGGAACGAGGTGGGTAGTTAAATTGACCTTGGAAAGGCACTGCCGAAAAAGCTAGTGCTTGGTCTGGTTCGAATACGGGATCCATGAACTCAGCTTCCCAGTGAGGTTGCTGGTATGGATAGCCAGGGAGGTTTTGGGAATCTCCCTACTGTCCATAGTAGTCCATGGGTTCAGGCATCACTCTGTATGCTAGAGCCCTGGGTTCTGCGTAAAGTTCAGATTGAGGTTGTGTCGCCCAGCTGGGGCCTTGGACAGGTTCTCGGTTCTGCCCTTGAAAATAGGATTGATACCTATTCTGCTGGACCGGAGGATCGGGTTGGTAAGCTTGAGGTCTCGGCCTCGTTTGCTGTTGGCGCAATTGCGCATCATATTTTTTTGTTTGTTCTTTAATAGCTTCGAAGAGATCTGAAAGATTCTTGTATTCTCGAGTGGAAGCTAAACATTTTAAATAGTCTGGGAGGGAGTCAAAAAACGTGTCGACCGCCAAGCGCTGTGCTTGATTGGTTATTGCCGCGCGATCTGCTTCCAGGACGGAGGATTCGATTTTCCCAAGAATTGCTCTCAATCTATAGAAGAAACTTTCTACTGTTTCGAAAGTACCCTTTTGGATGGTAGTCAATTTGTGGAGGTAGATTTTCAGTGGATCTCCGGTCCGGAAATTACTTCGAAGAACATTAATTAACTCTTGTAAAGAGTGTATTTCCATCCCTTGTAAGAATTGACGAGCACGACCTTTCAATTTCATAAAAGCTCGAGCCACAAATGGCCTCTGATGTTCCTCCGGAACCATGTGGAGCCATTCTCTTAGTTTGTAATCAAACTCTTCGTAACTCACTCCACCATCACCAGAGAATTCAGGAAGGGTGTCAGATAACTCCCGAGACAGTGGATACGTCCACCCGTCCCGGTATTCTTTCTCGTCAAGAGCAACAGTAATGTTGAAAAATCGAACGCCTGAAGCCTGGGCTGGTGGCGGATCATGTTGATTACCGTCCTCCTTCCATTCAGATTTCCGTCTTGATTGTCAACCCTCATTCCATTTAGATTATCGTTTTGATTTTCAACCCTTTCTCCATTTAGAACACCCCCCCCCCCCTCCACTTTGATTTCCAGCCCCTCCAGGTAAAACCGTTTTTACAGCAGGGTCTAGTGTGGACTATTTGAGAGAGTAAGAAAGAACGATGTAACTGGAATTTTCTTTATATTTGGGTTTTTTTTAATGGGTTGATTTTGCTTTGAGCTTCGAATACAAATCGGGTGGGGCTCGTACGTCGGAAATTATTGTTGGTTTAGGACTCTCGTTGGGGGTTTTCTTAGAGTTAACGTCAGTGGAAGTGTAAACCGGCGAGTCTTCTTCCCAATAACGCGTTTCTATTAGAGGTTGGTGTTAAACTCTGCCCTCTAAATAGCCGAGGTACAATTTTTGCAATTGGAAACGGCGACCCGCACGTCTATTTTTTCCAACCATGAGTTGGATTCACTGAGCGAGAATTGGTGCTGGTTAAGCACCTAACTTCCACGCGGTGATATCCCAATTCACTACCGATATGTGCTAGCCAAAGCACCAACTCAGCTGGTCAAAATTATAGGCGGAAGAGTCGATCGTGACCAGTTTATTTGTTGTACCTCACTCAATTTCGAGAGTAAATGTAGGAAACACAAAAATATTGATAGTGTAAAAAAAAATTTTAACTATTATTAAAAAAAAATTTTTAAATATAATTCGGAATAAAAAAAAAATGTTTAATTTTTATAGGAGAGGTCAGATAGTTTAGTGCCAACGCCCAATTCGCATACGAAAAAGTCAAAGAAGATACTCCAATCACAATTTGAGGATAGCCGCGACAGCAACGTGAGTGCACAAGCACCTGTGCAGGTAATTATCATTCAACGGTTACCAACGGGGCAAGATGTTCCGACGACGTGGATACCGTCGGCTTAGTCAGCAGATATGTAGAAGGTCACTTTTAATATAATTTATAATTTAATTTATTATAATAAAATATTGAAGGATAATATTCTTATTTTTAGTGACTGTCGTGAAGAAATATGAAGCGGTGTCAGATTACCGCAGCAAGAAGAGTCGAATGACTTCTTAATAAATAAAGAATTTTGATTAATACGTGTGCGACCACACCGAAAAGTTTTCGAAATAAAATTTATAATTTTTCGAAATTTGAAATTAAACAAGGGAGAAAAAAAAATTTTTTTGGAAATTTTTAATGTTACTTCCAATTTCTGGATCAAAAGAGAGATAATCGTTCGGATCCCACTGCTGCCACCAAAAATCAGCTCTGTTATTTCCGGATTTAATTAATTAATGAATAATTAATGATTGAAAAAGGTCGCGTGGGCCTCAAATGGGAGGTACCGGGCAAACAGGGTGATTTTCCTAGAGGGTTAGCTCTAGGTTTTATTTTTATTGTGAGAACTCGAACGATAAACCCCGCAGAAGCCTCTCTGTATATTCGATACAGAATTTGGATGCGATATGTTAAAGAATTTGGTAATTTCACCTACCTTTCGTTGTTCACTGCTTACTAGTTAGTTGGTCTCCGTAGTCTTTGGACTGCAACCTCCTGGGTACGGCTTCTGTTGGCCCCTGATCGAAAGATGATTTGACTCAGAAAGAAGGGGTGCGGCTCTTAATATTAGGAATAATCTAATATGCAGGTTTTCTCAATGATTGATATTTATTAAAATATTTCCCTATGGGCTCGCCGTACTCAGTTCACAAGATGTTAAATTGTTCTTAAATCTAAGGTTCTTTCTCTAACTTAAATCTCTTGGATTAACACTTAACTATTAAGCTTAACTTATGGCTTTTACACTTTGAATTTATTGAGTCTTTGGCTCGTATGAGTTCGGTCTGAATCTCCTACTCCAGCAATTTACTCAGACGAGAATCGCTATTTATACACTTAAACAATTATTATAAAATCACCCACGCCTCCTCGTGTTTTACGCGAGCGGTACTTCCCGTGTGGTGATTTTTGGAATAGGAAGTATAGTTTTGAAAGGACGATTTTGAATAGAAATTTAACGGTAACAAGCAACTTGCCACGCCTCCTCGATTGCAATATCGAGACGATCTTCCCGTGGGATTTTATTGTATACTTGACTGCTTAGATTTTATTAATGAAAATGAACTAGCCGGTTTAAGAGAAATAGAAAATAGGAAAAGGGTTGCCTAAACGTAACACGGTTTAGAACTCACGCGGGCTAGCAAGGAAGATACATTAATTTCTTAAGCGTCATAGGCTGCCGCACCTTGGTGTTCGTTGTTTTTATCACCTCGGTTCTGGAGGGAATAATTTAGAATATATAATTGGATGAATTTATAATACAGTCAAGTGTAATTCCCTAATCGTAGAAAACGTTGACGACGTGCAACGAGGTGTTGGCCGAAGTTGCTGTCCCTAAAATTGTTAACGCTGCACTTTACAGCAAACGCGGCAAAGAGGCCCTTTTAATATATACGGCCAGCCGAATATAACAGTGTTTTGGATTATTAATCCGTCATAAATCAGAATAATATGAAAAAAAAAAAAATCCAAAGTACTTAATCATAAAGAAATAATTATTTTTCCACACAGAAAAAAAGAATTCCTTGGCACAAGAAATATTTTGTATAATGAATTGAAGATAAAAATTTTTCTTGGCATAAGAATTTTTTTCACGCCTAAAAAATTTTTTTCTTGTTTCAAATTTGTACGCAAATTTTTTACAATGTAGGCATAGTAATTAATCATCTAGGAAAAACGAGTTACACATGATCATACATGACCATATATAGAGCTTATATACATTTTAAACAATTTCCTATATAACTATAAAACCAAAATTACACACATCACAATTACTTACATACAAAATTTTACAGCGCACAAATAAAGAAAAAAATTATTTTTTTGTTACTATAACAAGTATATAGTATACTAATAACAGATTTTCAATTATATTTTGCTGTTTTGAAAGTGATGTATCGTTTGGATTTCATATAGCACAAGTAAACTCAGTAGTCACTGTCGGTAGCGTAGCCTAGTCGTTAGGGGGGGGGGGGGAGGGGTAAGGTTAATTTGTACAAAAAAAAAAATCTTTTTGAGAATTTTTTGTAACGACACACTTAAAATCGCTGTATTCGAACCAGCGGTACATTAAAGTATGGTGTTCGAAGAATATTTTGTGAAATTTTCACGAAAAAATTTTGAAAAATACGGTAATGGCAGCAATTATTCGGACGTGTCTCGGAAAAAAGTAGAGTTGCGGTGGACATCATAACTTGGACATCATAAACACGTTTACATTTACGTTGAAATTTCTATAAGTAAAACTGGGAAGTTACATTAGGTATTGTATAGCGAGCGAAACATCTGCCAATGAACAAGCGGTCGGATCGGGTAGGTATAAAATCCGACAGGTATGAAAATACTGACAACTTCGTCAATTTTGCTCCAATCGACTTGAAGTTCTGACACAATATTCTTGAGACATCGTGTATTTAGTTTAAAAAATAAAAAAAAACCGAAAAAAAATTTCAATACCTTACCCCCCCTCCCTTAAAACTTCGGTCTTTCGTTCGTTAGGTCCCGGGTTCGAATCCCACTACATCGTGTGCGGTTAGTTAATAATTCTAGCGTTTTTTCTCGAAATATAAAATTTCTATTAGGACTAGAAATTAAATTGATCACATATATAACAATTCCCGCATTACCAAAATGATTGAAAAAAAAAAAAAAAAAAAAAAAAAAAAAAAAAAAAAAAAAAAAAAAAAAAAAAAAAAAAAAATACAGGTATCGAGGCTTTTTTTTTAATTTAGTTGAAATTTCTATGCATAGCTGTGTATATATTAGAAATTTTATTATATGTTCATATATAATGCTTTTTCTCGGATTATTTATTATTTATTGCATGATAAATTAATAAATTAATCATAAAATGTTTTGGCATATATATGCTATTTTTTTGTGAAACTGGGGCTAAACTTAGACATTGGTGCGGCGGTCGTGCAGCGGTGGTGCGGCGGTGCTGGAGGAATAAATTTTTAGCGTACGGCGGAATAGTCCACCAAACGGCCGTTGTGCAGCGGTCGTGCGATGGTATGATGCGGTAGTGGTGCAGCGGTGGTGCGGCGGTCGATGAAAATTCATAATTTATTCGTAAAAAATAATCCTACCAAAAACAGATTCTCTGTATAAAATCGCGCCAAGTACACGTTTAAAATTTTTTACAATTAAAAAAAGATTTTTTTTACAAAAAAAATGAATCAAATCGAAAAAATACCAAGTACCTAATATAATTCGAAATCATGGAAAATATTTTCATAGAATGAAAAAAAAAAAAATTGAAAAAAAAAATTTCAATGTACTTGGTGTGCGTTATTAAATTTATTCAAGCAAAATTAATTCCTAGAATTGATTTCGCATATAAATTATTTTTTAATAAAATTGAATGACATTCTTTTTTTTTCAGTTTATAGGCACACCAAGTACATTGAAATTTTTTTTTTCAATTTTTTTTTTTCAATTCTATGAAAATATTTTCCATGATTTCGAATTATATTAGGTACTTGGTATTTTTTCGATTTGATTCATTTTTTTTGTAAAATAAAATCTTTTTTTAATTGTAAAAAATTTTAAACGTGTACTTGGCGCGATTTTATACAGAGAATCTGTTTTTGGTAGGATTTGTCTTTTTTTTGTCGTGTTGATTGTTAATGATTTTAATATATACACTATTAGAAATCGACTTCTAGTTTAAGACACGTGAGCCTATATTGTTTATAGTATGAATTTGTAGAAACAATAAAATTGTTTGGTAACAATTGTAGTAATTTTGTACTGCTAGATATTATAGCCTGATTGAGCAATTTTTATAAGACGAAGAGCTGCAGTTGCTCAACGACAGTTTCCTTTAAAGTTAACGTCAAATATATACATTAACGTCAGACTTTTCTGTTAGTAATTTAAAACATCAAATGGCTTAGTAGTTTTACCTCCCAGCACCTTCTAGCTATTACAACTAGCATATGGTGCTAACTACCTATCCTCCCTCCCCTCTGAGCCAATGGAATGCTTTTTTTCTGAATCTTAATGGATAATATATATATATATATATATATATATATATATATATTGTTAACTAGGGAAGGGACTATTCATGATTTTTATGCGCGTGTGTTATTTAGGTTTTAGGTATCGGGTGACAGGAACCCTAATAGCACAGTTTGCTTGAGCAAAAGTTTCGTTGAATTTTTCTTCAAATTTCCGTCAACTTCGGACTTTTTCATTTTTTACGACAAGTTGTATGTAACTTGCTATTGAATTTGAGGTAAATTTACTGTCTGAATTAGAATGCAAATTCACTTCAAAAGTTGAATAGAAAAAAGTTGTCTTTAATTTTCAGGCAAATTTTATGTCAATTTCTCGTTAATTTGACTTGAAAAATTGTTAAGTATATTTCTACGCTCAAATTGTAGACAATTTTACGTATAAATTTGCTTACCTTCTGAAATGGTAAGAATGAACATTACCGACCATTTTTTTTTCGTACAAGTTTACCTTAAAATTGAAGAAAAATTAACCGCAAATTTTTATTTTCAACTTTTGCTGTGAAATTGTCTGCAAATTCGGGCAGCAGATTTCAGGTAATTTCAACATCAAATTACCGTCAATTTCAATGCAAAGTGGTTATTAGGGAAACATTCCAAAACCACTAAAACTATGTTTATAGTTTTCGGAATACAATGTAATGATTAATTTATCTATTTATTTCAACTTTCTTATAATCTAAATATATATTTTAATAAGTATGTGCTACATTGATTTATTATTTAAATTATCGACTAATTATTGGTAAGATGCAATAAATGTTATAAGATCTCAATTTGTAAATTTGGAATGGAAGTTAAATGCGTGCCCATTTATGTATTTCAAGTTCACTAATTGATTAACAGGTGGAGTCACTTGAGGCCACTGAGGACATAACATGAGAAAACTTCCCTAATAGCCGCTTTAGCTCGAAATTGACAGTAATTTGACATTGAAATTTCTGTAATTTGTAGTCAATTTGACAGCAGAAGTTGTAAAGAAAAAATTGCGGTACATTTTTGCTCAATTTAGGAGTGACTTTTGATTAGAAAAAAAAGTCAGTAATGTTCATTTTTACTATTTCAGAAGGTGAGCAAATTTTGTTTGAGAATGCCTATAATTTGAGGGTAAAAAAATACTTAACAATTTTTTAAGTCAAATTAACAATAAGTTGATGTAAAAATTTACTTGAAAATTAACGACAAGTTTTTTCTAGTTAACTTTTGAGGTAAATTTGCATTCTTATTCGGGTAGTAAATTTACGTCAAATTGTATAGAAAGTTGTAGATAAATTGTCGTCAAAAACGGAAAAGTCTGAAGTTGGAGATTTGACGAAAAATTTGAGGAAACTTTTGAAAGTAAACAGTAAACTTTTGCTAAAGCAAACTGTGCTATTAGGGTTAGTACGATTTAGTATAGTAAGTCCCCTGATAGCCACCATAACCGCAAGATAACTTCAAGCTCCCGCCGTATTCTGAAGCCAACTTAAAAGCAAAATGTTTGAGAGCAAACAGTTACGGTTAAGTTGGCACATTAATAGGTGTACCAGAAAAATCTCTACCTTACGACAGCTGAACCATAATCAGGCCTACCACAAGTAACTGTACCACACAACAACTATACCAGTTTTGAACACTACCCGCGAAAATCTCAACCAATCAACAATTCTACCACTTAAGAGCTCTCTCACGTTACAACTCTACCAGATTACAACCCTCCCAGTAACGCACTCAACCATATACATCTCTACCATGAACATCTCTACCACAATGCAGGTCACCCCTAAAAATGCCTACCATTAGCATTTCTACCATTTACAAGTCTACCATAAATAACTCAACCACATTTCAACTGTACCAGCGTAAATCTCTGCCAAGAAAATACACTACCAAAAAACATCTCTACCATTTTTTAAGACTACACAATAAAAACACTACCACATAGGAACACTATCAAAAAAGTAACTCTGTCCTTATCATATGCTATATGTGTGACAAAGACAGAGTTACTTTTTTGATAGTGTTCCTATGTGGTAGTGTTTTTATTGGATAGGCTTAAAAAATGGTAGAGATGTTATTTGGTATTTATTAAATAATGATCATAACAGCAATTTTCTTAGCTTCCGACTAAAAGCAGAAGACGAACTTCCTCGGAAGATGTTCGTCATCCAAGTCCCATAAATATTCAAATAGTAATTAGAATTCTTAAATTCAGGACTTCGTTAGGTGCGGCCCAGCCTTAAGTTGATTTTTCTAACTTTTGCTTTCAAATTGTCGGTGAATTTGGACAGCAAATTTCGGTAATTTCAATTATCAAATTACTGTCAGTTCCAAGATAAAATGGCTACCCTAATAGCACACTCTAATCGCACAGTTTGCTTTAGCAAAAGTTTACTTTCAAAAGTTTCCTTAAATTTTTCGTCAAATCTTCGTCGACTTCGGACTTTTCCGTTTTTTACGACATGTTTGGCCAAACTAAGTCCTGAGCAAATTTACTAAGGACTTAGTTTGGCCGAATATTATGTTACTATATTTGACATGCTGTCGGTGGCGGCAAAATCAAAAAAATCAAATATCGTGATAGAAATTTAATATATAATTTATAATTTTTTATGTTTGTTTTTTTCAACAATCATAAAAACACGAAAAAATTATTCTTAATATGCATTAAAAAGCAAATGATACACAGTCAGATTAATAAAATGGAAAAAATAAAGAAATAGTATATTTTATACCTAGGGCAGTGAAGTAAGAAATGTTTCAGATCTCATGTAATTGTTGGCCGAGGCGAAGCCGAGGTCAACAAACATGTGATCTAAGGCTTTTTTATTTACTGCCTAAGGTGTCAATACTATTTTTCTTCTCGACGGAGGCGGAAAGCGACAACTTCGTTTCGCACAGCGAGACAAAAGTTGACGCTTTTCGCCCGGAGGGGAGAAAAAAATAATTTCAAATAAAAAAAGGCGGATTTTTTTGTTATTTTAATTTAATTTAATTTAATTTAATTTTTTTTTTTTTTTTTTTTTTTTTTTTTATTAATACATATAATAATTTTTTACATAGACCCCTTTCCCGCGACCGCCTCTACGTCCCCTCCAATTTTTATTGGGACCACGACGGTTCCGCCCTGTCCGTCCCCTGGCTACACCTCCAGCGGCCCATCGATTTGGAGTATCTGTAAAGCAAAATAAAATGTTTAGATTTCTATAAATCGAATAATATAGAATAATATATTAAACAATCTCATAAAATCTAACAGATTCTCATAAATCCCCATGAAAATTTCATAAGAATAAATGAGTTCTATGAGAAGTGCTATAGTTAAGTATAGGTCTTATTCATACAGCTTTTAGAATCTATCTGATTTCTCAAGAATTAAACATACCAATGGCTTCTGGAGCTGCTGCTTGAGCTGCTACTAGAGCTGCTGCTGGAGCAGTTGCTTGAGCTGCTGCTTGAGCTGCTGCTGGAAGAGGTATGTCGGCTACAGCTCCACGAGCTGCATCCGGTACCCCTCCTCTATTTTCAGCTGGCAAACGCGGTGGTGATGGTGGCGGTGGTGGTGGTGGTAGATGCCAGTAATTTGGGTTGGCCTGTGGAAAAGGTGGCTGACCCCAATAATGGCCACCTCCACGGGCCAACTTATAGTAAGTTTGGAGGGCTGCGTCAGCAGCCGCTCGAGCTTCAAGTAGCTCTCTTTCTTCTGAAAAGAAAATCCCATTGATTAATATCATTAAGGTGTTTAAAAAAATAAAAAAAAAAAATTTTTTTTTAAGGTATCCAAAAATTGAAAGTATAACTAAAAATAGAAATTTTGGTACCAATCCGAGCTCTTAATAATGATATGAAGGTTTGTCTCGATCCATTTTTCTATTTTCCATTTAAATATCACAAGAAAAAAAAATTTTTTTTTTTAGAATTTTCTAGCTCACAAACCAACCAACGGATTATTATGCACAATAAATATTTTTGTAAGAAATTAAACACTCTACAACAAAAGTCACTTATCATTTTTTTATAAATCCCACTGTTCAAAAGTTATCAAGTTATTTAAGCTTCATGTAAAATTTATAGTAAATTTTGAGATCTTTTCACTTTCCCGGCGTAACTATCAGTCTTATCACAAAATGGCATAGAAACTTTTTTGTAAGCAATTTTATTCCTTATAAATTATTACATATAATGTTTTTCGAAATTCCGCATTGTTTCCAAGTTATTTTTATTTCAATATAAAGCTCATAAAATCAATCAGAAATCTATTTTTTTAAGAGCTTGACATTGATATGAAAATTACTTGAAAACGATGCCGAATTTCGAAAAACTTTATTCATAATAATTTGTAAGAAATAAAATTACCTACAAAAAAGTATTTATGACATTTTATGATAAAACTGATCGTTTCGCCGGAAAAGTGAAAAGATCTTAAAATTTACTATAAATTTGACTTGAAGCTTAAATAACTTTTGAACAGTGTAATTTATCAAAAAATGATGAGACTTTTTATTTTGAGCGTTCAATTTTCTACAGAAACATTCATTGTGCATAAAAATCCGTTGATTGGTTTGTTAGCTAGAAAATTCTAAAAAAATGTATTTCCCGTGTTATTGAAATGGAAAATAGAAAAATGGATTGAGGCAAACCTTGATATTATTATTAAGAGCTCGAATTGGTACCAAAATTATTGTTTTTAGTTGCACTTTCAATTTTTGGATACCATGAAAAAAAAATTGTTTTGTTTTAAACACCCTAATATATATATATATATATATATATATATATATATATATATATATATATATATATATATATATATGCAGAATAAAAAGCTGCCTTGGCTTAAAAATTATTTGTTTGATAAAAAATTTTCTTCGGATAACGCAATCTTATTATTCATATGTATAATATATATGTATGAATAGATTTACATATCTTTATACCAACGGAAAATAAGACTCTCTTGGCCAAATGCAATTTTTAACAAACAAATAATTTTTAAGCCAAGGCAGCCTTTTATTCTGCATATATATATGAATCTAACTAACTTTGTGTTGAATAATTGAATGTACTTACCATTAAAATTTTCCCTGTTGCTCATATTTTTCTGTAACCAAATAAATAGATAATTAATAATTAACAAATATTATTTCACTTCAAATATCCATAATAATGAAAGTAGCAGACATTAGACACTTGTTTATTTTTTAATAAGCATTGTACGTAAATAGAATAAAAGTTTTTAACATATAATTTATAAACGTTTTTTATATAAATATTTTAGTTGTTTTTTAAAAGAAAGAAAAAAATTATTTAATTGTCTGCTATTTTCAGAATTATCAAAATATATTTAAATGTTTGAAGTAAAAAATAAAAAAAACAGTGTACTTACGCGTTGTCTTGTTAACAAAAGAATGAAGACTAGCTCTTCATATTTATATTGTTGGTCCTTTGTTTTAGTTATTTTTTTTTTTTGGCGCGCAACTTAAAAAATTGGCATCAATAAACGGATCAATTGAGCTATCAGTTCGTATGGTAATCTATAGTTTTTACCGTTAGAGTTGTTTATTCACAATGTTGGTATCACAGAATGACGATAAATTTGACAAACAGCCGTGATAACCAAGCTGGCAGCAAACTAACGTGCTGCAGCAAATTGTCACCAAGTTGGCTGCGGGAATTGGAATGTTCATAAGTTGACGATGACTACTTGCCAACTTTCTAAGAAAATTGTGGCAAAATTTAATATTCCATTTGTTGATGGGAGGTTGTCTTCAATTTTCTCAGAATGTTGGCGACAGGTTGTGGCAGTAGATCGTTGTCAACTTTCTGGGTAAGTTGTTAACAACTTGTAGCTAACCCTATTAACCACTTTGCAATGAAATTGACTGTAATTTGACATCGAAATTGCCAGCAATTTGCTGCCCGAATTTGCAGACAATTTGACAGCAATAGTTGTAAAGAAAAATTTTCGGTAAATTTTTGTTCACTTTAGAAGTATCTTTTTACTAGAAAAAGAAAGTCGGTATAATTTTCATTCTTACCATTTCATAAGGTAAGCAAATTTATATATGAAAATGTCAACAATTTGACGGTAAAAAAATACAACAATCTTTCAGTTCAAATTAACAATAAATTGACATAAAGTTTGTCTGAAAATTGATAACTTTTTTCTAGTCGACTTTTGAAGTGAATTAACTGTCCAATTCAAGTAGTAAATTTACGTGAAATTGTAGAGGAAGTTTGTTCAAATCTCCCGCTCTCTCATCGATAACTCTAACGGCGGATAAGTAATCGATACTTTAGTCGATACTACAGTCGATCATCTATCAATTATAGGCGGCTCCGCTAGTCGTATTCTCATCGCATAGACCGCTCGAGTGGGGATGAAGAAGACGGAAGCTCCGTCTCTCTCACACGATTCAACGCTCTCATTCTATCTTATTGCAAAGTGTTCTCATTGCGTTCGCCTCGTGCATTTCTTTATCTCATTGTGTTGTATAAAATCAATTGCGTTCTCATAATTTCAGTTAGTGCATTTATCTCATAATAATTAACTATAATTATTTATTGCATTATTTTTGCTCTCATTAATTAATCTCAGTGCTATTTCAATTAAATTCATCTCACCTCGTGTACCGGCATTGTTACCGCCAAGTCGCCATCTTGGCCACGTGTTGGACGCGAGTTATTTCTCATTAAATAAATTAAATAAACTGTTTTTTGGCATAAAATCATAGCAAAATAAATTCTCATCAGTGTATATATTGTAAATAAATCACGATATTTATTACTCAATTAATTCTCAAGTGTTAAATAAAATTATTAACTTCCCGCCAACTCACACACACCAGATCCTCTCATCCTTTTATAGTTATTATTAATTATTTAAACATTTTTTGGTCCTTCGAGCCGGATCGTGTGAATTGGTTTAATAATTTTATTTAAAAAACTTTCTCAGTGACGCAGAGTGACTTTTGTGTAGTGCATATTTTTTCACTTCAACTCAGGTGCATTGCTGAGTACCCTGGACGTGGTACTGCACTTGGGGAAAATAATTAAGGGACACCATAGTGCAAATTAATTATTGTGAAGTGATCAGTGTACAAGTTCACTCTCATCAGGCAGCTTATCATCAGCATCTCATCTGCATCTACCTGCATAAATTCTCAGCGTCTCATCAATAAGCAGCTATAATTGTCAGTTCGTTCCTTGTCTCATTTATATTCTCATTTTTTCTGTTTTTTTTTGTGTCTCACGTACATTTTTTTCAGACATGGCGGCTATAACTAATCGCATTGCACTTCAACAAGGACGAATTGTAATCTTTACATCAATTGCAGCATCAGCAGAAGCTGGTGTAATTGACACCATCTCATTAAGAGCAGCCAACGCGAAGTTGGACTTGCTTTCGTTGCATTGGGGCAAATTCGTGGAGGACCACGAAAAGCTTCTCTCATCAAAGACTGACGTCACCGTCGAGCATGAATACTTCACCGACGGGTCTTTCGAAAACGCCCTGAAATTATTTCAAGGAGCTCAAGACGCATTGTTACATCGCATTCATGAGTTGGAGTCGGCATTACCATCGCAAGGTAGTGCTCTCGCCAACTCTAGTCTCATCGTGCCAGCTGGAAGTAGGCTTAATGTCCCTACTATCCCTGTGCCTAAATTTTCAGGCAAATATCAGGAGTGGAAACACTTCCACGATATATTTGTCTCTCTCATCGGCGAAAATACATCTCTCTCTTCAGTTGAGAAGATGTATCATCTCAAATCGGCATTAGAGGGTGATGCCGCACGTCTCATCGCAAACATCAGAGTCACTGGAGACTCGTTTGCATCTGCTTGGGACGCTGTTGTACAGCAATATGACAACAAGCGTCTTCTCATCTCGGCGCAGTTGGAAAAGCTGTTCAGCATAAGACCGGCTGACAGCAACTCCGCCAAGCAGCTAAAAACTATCCTCAACACTGCCAACGAGGCAGTGCAGGCTCTCAAGGCACTAGGATCACCAACCGAGCATTGGGATCAGATCCTAGTACATCTCATAGTCCAGAAACTAGACATCTCATTACGGGAGGCTTGGGAAGTGCACCTAGGCACTTCTACGGAGTTCCCAAGCTACGAAGATCTTCGTACGTTTCTCACCGGTCGTGTTAGAGCTCGTGAAGCCATGGAGTGTGGTGTTTCACCTCGCAAGCCTCAGCACGATTCACGTGGCAATCAAGGAACCAAGCCACGCATCTCATCAGCACAAGTTCATGTTGCTACTCAACCTCCATCTCAGCAGTCTCAGGTGCATTCTCAACAAACGCAACGCACACAACATTCTCAGCCTCAGAAGTCTCAGTATCAGCCACCTGCTATCAAGCATACACTCTCATTTAAATCTGACTACTGCTCCTGCTGTGAAGGGAATCATTTCATCGTTGGATGCCCAAGATTCCAGGCAATGACGCCTGATGAACGATTCCAGCTTGCAGCACATTATCATCTTTGCCGCAACTGCCTTGGAGACCACAGCTTCGAGAACTGTAAAACCAAGGATCGTCGTAAGTGCAAAGAATGCAATGAACCTCATCATTCAATGCTGCATTATTCACGTCTCATGAGGTTGACTAAGAAGTCACCTCCAGTTGCAGCGGAAGCACCTCCTCCGCCACCAACACCTGCATCTCAGCCAGAATCTCAGTCGCCGCAGCCTCAGCAATAACAATTTTGTAATTCTCAAGCAGCAGCTTTCATCTCATCTGCCATCAGCCGTGCTCCAGATCGCAAATCAGTGACATCTCGACCGACAGTGCTGTTGGCAACCGCATACGCTCTCATCTCTCATCCTTCAGGCTCGTCTCATCGTCTCAGAGTTCTCATTGATCCTGGATCAGAGCTTACTCTGATTTCTCAGGCTGCTGATCGCACTTGCAGTCTCATCTCTCAGCCTTGCAATATACCATTACAAGGAGTCGGCAATATCTCATCTGGAAATACAGAAGGCATGGTCTCATTCACACTGCATTCAACCATCTCATCAGAACAAGCATCTCTCAACGCACATATTCTCAAGAACATCACAGCGCAGATTCCATCAGTCTCAATCTCACCAACTTTGTGGTCTCATATTCAAGATCTAGAACTCGCCGACCCAGATTTTTACAAATCTGGTAAAATTGACCTTCTCATCGGCGCAGATTTCTACGGTCAAATCATACGACCAGGTCTCAGATCAGGAAGTTCATCAGAACCAATTGCGATGAAAACCATACTCGGTTGGACTATCCTGGGTCCTGTTCATCAACAATCTCATCAATTACCTAGCTTGTCTCATCATCTCATCTCAAATTCTCAACTGCATGACTCTCTCACGAAGTTCTGGGAACTCGAAGAGGTTCCAGAGTCTTGCAATGAAACTCTCACCGTCGAGGAAGCTGAATGTGAAGCTCACTTCCTAGCAACGCATTCTCGGGACGCATCAGGACGATACATCGTCCGTTTACCATTCAAATCAACATCTCAGAAGCTAGGTGAATCTCGTCATATTGCACAGCGCTGTCTCAATCGTCTCATCAAGCGACTTTCTCAAGACTCGGAATTGCAGAGTCAATACAACGCATTTCTTACCGAGTATGAAGCACTCGGACACATGCAGCGAGTCTCATCTTCATCGCCTGAACCATCTCATGTATATTATTTACCTCATCATGGCGTCATTCGTGAAGACAGCGAAACGACCAAGTTGAGAGTCGTCTTCAACGGTTCAAGCAACACATCATCAGCAATCTCTCTCAATGATCAGCTTCATATTGGTCCAAGCCTGCAATCAAAGATCTGTGATGTACTTTTATATCTCAGAAGTCATCGATACATATTTTTGACGGACATTGTGAAGATGTTTCGTCAAATTCTCATTCACCCTGAAGACAGGGATTATCAGCGCATTCTCTGGACTGAGAATGGTCTCACCGTGGCATATCAACTCAACACTGTCACGTATGGCACTCGACCAGCACCATATCTCGCTGGCCGAGCTCTCAAACAACTTCTCATCGATGAAGGGTCTCAATATCCACTAGCAGTGGAACCTTTCCAGAAAGGTAGCTACGTCGACGACATCGGCGGTGGTGCCGACAATCTCAGCGATCTCAACGACATTGCAAATCATGTCGAAGCACTCTTCAACTTAGGTTGCTTTCCATTAGCTAAATGGAAAAGCAATCATCCTGAGTTCAGCAAAATCTCATCATCACTCAGTCCAGAAGATTCTCATTCATTCTCAGATTCGCTCTCAAAAATATTGGGCCTCTCATGGAACTGCCAAGAAGATGTTCTCACGTTTTCTGGAAAAACTTCTCAAACTCTCAGCATTACCAAACGCACCATCACCTCAGAGGCAGCTCAATTATTTGATCCTCTGGGTTTAATCTCACCAGTCATAGTCAAGGCAAAAATTCTCATCCAGGACCTTTGGCTACAAAAGGTCGACTGGGACGATGCACTCTCACCAGAAATAGTTCACCGATGGAAAACGTTCCGCGATGAACTACCTCAACTTTCTCAGCTCAGAATTCCTCGATGGATCAATCTCACCCCAAAATCATCAAGCATCGAGATTCATGGATTTTCTGACGCATCTCAGGCTGCAATGTCTGCAGTACTATATCTCAGAGTCTGTCAACCTGGCGAACAGACTCTTATTTCTCTCATCTGCTCAAAAACCAAGGTCTCACCTCTCAAACGTCTCACAATTCCTCGACTTGAACTCTCAGCTGCATTATTGCTCTCAAAACTTGCATCTCATGTCTCACCATCACTTCAACTATCTCATGTTCCGACCTATCTTTGGACTGATTCATCCACAACACTAGCTTGGGTGTCCAGTAAACCTACCAAGTGGAAGGAATTCGTAAAAAATCGCATTGAAGCGATTCAGCAGCATTCTCCAGATGCAAGATGGAGATACATCTCAGGGAAGCAGAATCCTGCTGATTGTGCTTCCAGGGATCTCACAGCGTCTCAACTCATCAATCATCAGCTATGGTGGTCAGGACCCAGCTGGCTAGCTGATCCACCCACCCAATGGCCATCTCATCAATTTCTCAGTTTATCACCAGATGAAACAGAGCAAGTAAGCTCAGAAATGCGACCTTGCAAGTCTCATGTCTCAACTAGTCCACCTCTCATGCCACTTTCATCTCTCATTCACTCATGGACTACTCTCACAGCTCTACTACGTCGCACAGCCACAGTGTTTCGAGCAATCTCATGTTTCAAGAAAACACCTTGTTCAAAAATCAGCATCTCACCTATCACGCCTGCTGAACTTCAAGCAGCTTTAATTCATTGGATTAAAACTACTCAGCAGGAATATTTCTCATCAGAAATCGCATCACTATCTCAAGGTACTGCTCTCAAAAAATCTTATTGCTTCACCAGACTCACAGCATTCATCGACCAAGCAGGCATCATCAGAGTCGGTGGACGTCTTCAGAATTCAACATTAGATTCTGACAGCAAGCATCCAGCTATCCTTTCGAAGGATTGTACACTGTCACGTCTCATCATTGCAGATTCTCATATTCGCACAATGCATGGAGGTACCCAACTCACATTATCTCATGTTCGAAAGAAGTGTTGGATAATTGGTGGACGAGCACCAATTAAAAACTTCATTCATCGCTGTCTCACCTGCGCGCGTATGCGGGGAGTCAGATCTCAACAGCTCATGGGTCAACTTCCATCTCATCGGGTCTCACCATCTCTCGTCTTCGAGAACACTGGAGTCGACTACGCAGGACCAGTGTCTCTGAAGTTCTTTCAAGGACGCGGTACCAGATGCTACAAAGGCTGGATCGCTGTCTTTGTCTGTCTCTCAACATCAGCCGTTCATCTGGAGGTTGTCACTGACTACTCTAGTGAAGGTTTTCTCAAGGCATTCCGCCGTTTCACTAGTCGACGGGGAATTTGCCGCACACTTCGAAGTGATTGTGGAACAAACTTCAAGGGTGCTGATCTCATTCTCAAGCAACTTCTCACCGGCGCTCTCAAGGAATCATCTCATCTACAGCAGCATCTCGCCAATGACGGAACCCAGTGGTCATTTAATCCACCTGGGGCTCCTCATATGGGCGGAAAATGGGAAGCTGCAGTAAAATCAATCAAGTATCATCTTCAGAGAACTATCGCTGATACACTTCTCACCTATGAAGATTTCTCAACCTTTCTCATTCAAGTCGAAGCAATTCTCAATTCTCGCCCTCTCAGCGCACTCTCAGAGGATCCGGAAGATCTCACTGCTCTCACACCCGGACATTTCATCCGTGGAGCCGCCATCAACACAATACAGGAACCTAATCTCACTTCAATCTCATCATCAAGGCTCTCTCATCTGCAGCACATTCAAGAACGCCTGCAGCATTTCTGGGATCGATGGTCAACAGAATGCTTGCAATCTCATCAATCTATCTCAAAATGGAACACATCTCATCACGACATACGAGTTGGATCACTTGTCTTGCTCTCAGACGAGCGTTACCCACCAACAAAATGGCCGCTCGCTCGTGTGATCCAATTGCATCCTGGTGCCGATGGTCTCACCAGAGTCGTTACTCTCAAGACAGTCTCATCAGTGCTCAAACGCCCTATCAGCAAACTCGTGCTGCTACCAATCTCATCATCTGCGGAAGATTCTCAGGTATCAACTAACTTCTCCAACAAGTAGGAGAAGGCGGGGAGAATGTTCAAATCTCCCGCTCTCTCATCGATAACTCTAACGGCGGATAAGTAATCGATACTTTAGTCGATACTACAATCGATCATCTATCAATTATAGGCGGCTCCGCTAGTCGTATTCTCATCGCATAGACCGCTCGAGTGGGGATAAAGAAGACGGAAGCTCCGTCTCTCTCACACGATTCAACGCTCTCATTCTATCTTATTGCAAAGTGTTCTCATTGCGTTCGCCTCGTGCATTTCTTTATCTCATTGTGTTGTATAAAATCAATTGCGTTCTCATAATTTCAGTTAGTGCATTTATCTCATAATAATTAACTATAATTATTTATTGCATTATTTTTGCTCTCATTAATTAATCTCAGTGCTATTTCAATTAAATTCATCTCACCTCGTGTACCGGCATTGTTACCGCCAAGTCGCCATCTTGGCCACGTGTTGGACGCGAGTTATTTCTCAATAAATAAATTAAATAAACTGTTTTTTGGCATAAAATCATAGCAAAATAAATTCTCATCAGTGTATAGATTGTAAATAAATCACGATATTTATTACTAATGTTACGTCCGATTAATTTTTATAATTTTCAAAAACAATTTTTTTTTATTCATAAATTTTATAATATACAATGAACCACGTAAACAACGAAATATCTATTAAGGAAAATCTTAGTGGGGAGAATAATGCGTGCGCCGACCAAGATAAGAGAATTTTGGGCCTGAGAAACAAAAAAAATTACTCGCTCTCGTCTGGCTGCAATCATCAAGGTGCGAACAAGTGGTCACAATGAAGAAAAAGAAAAAGAAATGTGTAGTATAAATTAAACTAGTATATTAATTTGAAGCTCATCAAGTACTTACACAGGAAAACAGGTATAACAAAATAAAATCAAAATATTACATAAAATGTAAAAGTGTTCAGTTACATGAATATTAAAATTAAAATCCAAACACGTGTCATTTATAAGTAAAGAATGAAATAAATTTAAAATAATGTCCAATTTAGTAATGTCCAAGTTATAAAATTAAAATTAAAACACGTGTATATTAAAAATCAAAATATTACATAAAATTTAAAAGTGTTTAGTTACATGAATTATAAAATTAAAATTAAAACACGTGTATATTAAAAATCAAAATATTACATAAAATTTAAAAGTGTTTAGTTACATGAATTATAAAATTAAAATTAAAACACGTGTATATTAAAAATCAAAATATTACATAAAATTTAAAAGTGTTTAGTTACATGAATTATAAAATTAAAATTCAATTACGTGTCATTCACAATTAAAGAATAAAATCAATTTTAAAATGTTCAATTTAGTAATGTCCGAATTATATAATTATAAAATTAAAATTCGAACATATATAATGTAAAATCCAAATAGTAAAGGTAATTTTTCAATTGTGTAATTAGGGTCGGCTGCTAGCCACCTAATACTTTTGTTATTAATCATGAATAACTGTTTTATGAGTTGACAATATAGTAGAAATTAAAATTCAAATATCGTATTATTAACAAAAAAATTAAACCTATCCTCCTTAATATAAGGTCTCTGGGGTTCCCGGTCTATAGGCTTCGGCTTGGGCCAAATACCCATAAAACATTTATTTATGTCAATTTCTGACATAACAAATTGGCGCTCGAACAGGGACCTGAGATTGTTTTATTGAGGAGAATGGGAAAATTCGGGATTATCAATACGGGTTTGATTCGCGTGATCAAGACCGAAGTAGCATCAGTAACTTGGATAAAGTTTAAATCGAAAAGTAGAATTCTGAAATGGAATAAAATAAAAAAAAACAGAAAATAGTCGTTCAAGGCGTGAAATGAAACATTTCAATTAAATAATTTCATTTTTTATATTGACCAAGAAATTGGTAATTTGTCAGGAATTTGTCTGGACACATGGATTGTATTTAAAGATTACTTTATATAAAATTTTTTGTTAAGCCTCACTAAGGTCAGAGTGGCAGCTGACGCATTTCTTATCGCCGAACTGCACTCTGAAAGTAGGACCTAAGTAAATAGTACCGTTATAATGAGTTTTAAATATGTTTTAATGTTTGAGAAAATCGAAAATAATTCTGAAAACAATTTACGGAATCTAGATAAATGTATTGAATCTCTACAAAAAAAAAAAAAAAAAAAAAAAAAAATTTTATCGCAAAACAACAAAAAATTAAACAATCTAACATAAAGGATAATGTTATAGAAAAGTAGAATAGTAAAACTTAAAATTAAATAAATTCAAGTTTCACAGTAAATATCAAGAAAATTAAAAATAAAATACAAAAGAATTCCGATAAAATAAAAACTTAATTGAATAAAAAGATTTGAAATAGAATGGAATTTAAACAAAACAAAAATCAACGTAATAAATTAAATAAACGTAAAAATAAATTAAATCAACGTAAAAGTAGAATAAAATTCAGAAAAAACTATTAAAGGAAAATTAAAATTAAATTAAGATTTAGAATGTAGCCACCTATAGTCATTGGTATAGAGTAGGCTGTGGCCATCTAGAATTATCTAATATATGAAAAATCCTAATGATCATCCAACTAAGAGCAAAAGCTTTAGACCATCTCACTTCAGATAAATATTTAATTAACTTTAAAATAATTGATTGTGAAAATAAGTAATTTTAAAAAAGTATGACAAATGTATGGTCATAATTAATGCTGAAGTAAAACGTATAATTTAAAATGGTATTAGAAATAAATAACTAATTTTGAAAATATTTAGAGGAAAAGAAAATTTTTCGAAGATAAATATTGAATTTTTGTTTTCGAGTAAGACATAATTAAAAAGGGAACAAAATTTTTTTTTATCAATAAGAAATTTGAAAAACAATTAATTTTCGTTGGAAAACAGAGTAAAGAAATATAGAACACAATAATTTTTTTTCCTATCTAAGAAAGGTTTTGTAATATTTTGGGGACGATTAAAATTAAAATAAATAGGAATAATGATTAATAATAAAATTTATAAATGAAGGTAAAATAATATTCTTGAAAATTTTCAATTGAAATTTAATATAAAAATAAATTAATATGAAACTTTAAATGAAATATCAAAGAAAATTATTAAATTGTAAAGTTAATAAAACAAAGTATTAGATAATAGATCGTTGATGATCTTAAAAATTAACTGTAAAATAAAATTTTTAATTTGGTTTCGATTATGAAATTTTTTTCGAGCAATAAAAATGATTTAATAAATAAAATATGAATATTATGAAATAGGTTGATACCTTCCGATTAAAGGAAAAAGGTTTGATGAGTATTTTTTGAAAATTGAGAAAAAAAAAAAAAAAAAAAAAAAAAAAAAAAAAAAAAAAATGATCAACTGAAATTGACTCATTGAAGTTACAGTAGAATCAGACTGAAAAATATAGTAAATTCACTTATTGGATGTAGAATCAAGTGAAAGGTTGGCATAAGTACTGGGTAGTATAGCGGTAGTACACTCGGCTGGACGTCGAGAGGGCCGAGTTCAAATCTCGGTCCAGTCTGTCTAATATTTTTCCTAATTCATGTTACATTCAGTGTTTTGAAAATTGGTACTGGATAGTATAGCGGTAGTACACTCGGCAGGATGTCGAGAGGGCCGAGTTCAAATCCCGGTCCAGTCCGTCTATTATTTTTCCTGATTCTCAGTGTTACATTTAATGAGTTGAAAGAATCAGTTAGTAGAAGCCACGGGAAGTGACGCTTGCTGTGAATGGTTGAGGCTAGGCTCATAATAAAAAAATAAATAAATAAATAAATAAAGAAAAATAATTAAGATAGGTCCCATGAAAGTGAGGAATCTACTTAGCAGCGGTAAAAATGCCCAGGAGAGGTAGACCGTCTGTAGTTAGGATCGCGAGTAAAGGTAACCAGAGAGTTGGCCTTACCGGATTCACAGTAGTTAGGATCGCGAGTAAAGGCAACCAGGAAGTTGGCCTTACCGGATCCACAAAGTTTATGAAGATCTAAAAGGGTAGGGTAGTGCAACAAGCCAAAAGGGTGAGCTGAAAAACCTATCGGATCTTCAATAGTTGAAGTAAAATGAGCTAGCCAACAAAATTATTACAGTTGAGTTTCATTTTGCGAAGTTATACTAATAAATAGTTGACAAAACTTTTTCAATAAAATATAGAAATAATCAAAACCAAAGTAAAATATTTTTTATGAAAGAAAAATGAATAGATAACTATATAACTTGCATCAAATAGAAGTTGTCAGTTTAGTAAAAATTTAAACGACTCATGAAAAAAAAAAAAAAAAAAAAAAAAAAAAAAAAAAAAAAAAAAAAAAAACCTACATGCAAATTCTTAAAGTTACGTCCCAGAATATAACTTAACATGTACTTCTCATGATAATATCTACGTTAAAAAAAGTAAAGACAATAAAAAGGTAGAATCAAAACACAAAATAAAATAGAATAAAATGTTATAAAAAAAAAAAAAAAAAAAAAAAAAAAAAATAATAATAATAATAATAATAATAATAATAATAATAATAATAATAATAATAATAATAATAATAATAATAATAATAATAATAATAATAATAATAATAATAATAATAATAATAATAATAATAATAATAATAATAATAATAATAATAATAATAATAATAATAATAATAATAATAATAATAATAATAATAATAATAATAATAATAATAATAATAATAATAATGATATCACGAAAAATTATATTGGAAAATATAACAAAAAAAAAAAAAAAAAAAAAAAAAATTTTTGTACGAAAGAGCATATTACGAGCTGAAAAATTGTTTAAAGAAAAAAAGGTTGTACGGATAAGAAACTTACTAATGTAATAAAAATAGTTATTAAGTGCTGCGGAGGAGCTACCATCGTTCGACTCCACTAAACCTGAGAAGTCTACGCCACGGAACAAGACATCAAGAGGAACCAGTTACATAATAGAATGGAAGTAAGAAGAAGCAGATAAACAGCACACATCACCAGAAAATTGAAAAAATAAATCGACTTTTGAGGATGTAACGTCGCACTCATTTGGATTCGTGCTTCCGTCTAACAGCGGGGGTGTTACGTCCGATTAATTTTTATAATTTTCAAAAACAATTTTTTTTTATTCATAAATTTTATAATATACAATGAACCACGTAAACAACGAAATATCTATTAAGGAAAATCTTAGTGGGGAGAATAATGCGTGCGCCGACCAAGATAAGAGAATTTTGGGCCTGAGAAACAAAAAAAATTACTCGCTCTCGTCTGGCTGCAATCATCAAGGTGCGAACAAGTGGTCACAATGAAGAAAAAGAAAAAGAAAAGTGTAGTATAAATTAAACTAGTATATTAATTTGAAGCTCATCAAGTACTTACACAGGAAAACAGGTATAACAAAATAAAATCAAAATATTACATAAAATGTAAAAGTGTTCAGTTACATGAATATTAAAATTAAAATCCAAACACGTGTCATTTATAAGTAAAGAATGAAATAAATTTAAAATAATGTCCAATTTAGTAATGTCCAAGTTATAAAATTAAAATTAAAACACGTGTATATTAAAAATCAAAATATTACATAAAATTTAAAAGTGTTTAGTTACATGAATTATAAAATTAAAATTAAAACACGTGTATATTAAAAATCAAAATATTACATAAAATTTAAAAGTGTTTAGTTACATGAATTATAAAATTAAAATTAAAACACGTGTATATTAAAAATCAAAATATTACATAAAATTTAAAAGTGTTTAGTTACATGAATTATAAAATTAAAATTCAATTACGTGTCATTCACAATTAAAGAATAAAATCAATTTTAAAATGTTCAATTTAGTAATGTCCGAATTATATAATTATAAAATTAAAATTCGAACATATATAATGTAAAATCCAAATAGTAAAGGTAATTTTTCAATTGTGTAATTAGGGTCGGCTGCTAGCCACCTAATACTTTTGTTATTAATCATGAATAACTGTTTTATGAGTTGACAATATAGTAGAAATTAAAATTCAAATATCGTATTATTAACAAAAAAATTAAACCTATCCTCCTTAATATAAGGTCTCTGGGGTTCCCGGTCTATAGGCTTCGGCTTGGGCCAAATACCCATAAAACATTTATTTATGTCAATTTCTGACATAACACTAAATTAATTCTCAAGTGTTAAATAAAATTATTAACTTCCCGCCAATTCACACACACCAGATCCTCTCATCCTTTTATAGTTATTATTAATTATTTAAACAAAGTTGCATACGAATTGTTGTAAAAAACGGAAAAGTCTGAAGTTGACGGAGATTTGACGAAAAATTCAAGGAAGCTTTTGTAAGTAAACTTTTGCTAAAGCAAACTGTGCTTAATTGTAGTTAATTTACTGTTAGGGTGGCTATCAGGGTTTTAACTCGAAAATTTAAAGAAAAGATTTGACATCTCGGTGACGTCTAGTACCCATAAAAAATTTAATTTCAACTTTTTGCTCTCTCACAAATAAAATTACATATAAACTTGAAGTCATATATCAGTTTTTATTTTTCGTCAAATTTATAAGCTATTTTACGTATAAGAGAGCTAACAAGTTGAACTAAATACTTCTTATATATACTCTACTTCATTAAGATGTTAAAAGTTTCATTTCAATTTCTATTTCTTAGCCGAAACTGGTTTCCTGGGTTACCACTAAGATTAGAAATCTTGACGCAGCACGAAAATGTGTATACAACTTGCTATACAATTTGACGTAAATTTACTAACTAAATTGGAATGCAAAGCAAATTCACTTCAAAAGTTGTATATTAATTGTCGTCAAAAACTCAAAAGCCCGAAGTTGACGGATATTTGATAAAAATTTCAAGGAAACGGTTACGTCCTCAATGGTCTCAAGTGCCTCCACCTGTCAATCAATTAGTGAACTTGAAAAACATCAATAGCTTGTATACACTCGTTGTCATTAATGCCTGGTCCCCCAAACTATAGATAGAATCTTTACCACACAGGGGGCCAGGCATTAATGACAACGAGTGTATAAGCTGTCGTCAGTAACAAAAAAGCCTAAAGTTGACAGATATTTGACGAAAAATTCAAGGAAACTTTTATTCTAGTTTTGCTGTCAATTTGTCGGAAAATTCCGACAGCAAACTTTAGTAATTTTATTTTCAAATTACCGTCAATTTCAAGCTAAAGTGGCTATAAGGATATTTACTACTATATTTACTATACTAAATACTACTATATTTACTATACTAAATCTTACTGATCCTAATAGCACAGTTTGCTTTGGCAAAACTTTACTTACAAAAGTTTCCTAAAATTTTTCGTCAAATCTCCGTTAACTTCGGACTTTTCCGTTTTTTACGTCAATTTGTATGCAACTTCCTCTACATTGCACGTAAATTTACTACCCGAATTAGAATGCAAATTCCCTTCAAAAGTTAACTAGAAAAAAGTTGTCGTCAATTTTCAGGCAAATTGTATGTCAATTTATTGTTAATTTGAACTTGAAAAATTATTAAGCATTGTCTTAGCGTCAAATTGTAGATATTTTTATGTATAAATTTGCTTACCTTCTGAAATAGTAAAAATTAACTTCTGAAATAGTAAAAACGATCAAGCAAAAATTCCCTGTAAATCTTTCTCTCTAACTTTTGCTATCGGGCAGCAAATTTCAGGCAATTTTAATGTCAAATTACAGTCAATTTGGAGCTAAAGTGGCCATTAAGGGATTTTATAAATCAGGACTTAGTTCGGCCAAAGACGGCCAATAACAACATCTGTATCCGTCATTGCTCTAAATTACACGATTTTGATACCACCTAGCGGATTTAACTAACCCTGATAGCCGTCCTAACCGTAATTTAACTACAAGCTACTGCCGTAATTCTAAAGGTAACTTTAAGGAAAGTGTTGGAGAGCCAAGCTTGCCAGAAACTTTTTCGTTAAGTTAGCCGAAAGTGTTTCACGGCAGACCTTACTGAGAAAGCTGTGGCTATCAGGATAGATAGATAGAACTTGAAAAAATAAGAAACAAAAATTTTAGCAACCTACAAATAATATTTTTGTGATATACATGTATGCAAAGTCGGGAAACATTAAAAAAATACAAGTAAACTCTGAATGAATGTGAAATGAATAATAAAAAAAATTCATCTTAGATATTAAGAAAATTAACAAGGATTTATTCATGTTTATTTAGATCATTGATCGTCATCTCCTGATATGATATCGATAATAATTTAAAATTACGGATTGTTTGAAATTTTATATCAGAATTTGAATTTAACTCATGAAACTATAGTAAAAAATACAGACTGAAGCACCGCTGGTGGTGAATAAATGAATCATAGCTATAAAAAAATTTCAATGTTTTACTGAATCATGGCATTTCTTGTAACTTTTTATTCTCTGGCAGTGCCCTTTTTGCACGAAAAAATTGATAAAATTGTGTGTTTTGGGGGTGCTATAGTATATGCTGGCCTAATTTCATTATTTAAATTATTCTCATAACTAAAATGAATAAAATTTTATAGTTTTAAGACGAACAATCAATGATCTTTCGAATAGAGAAGAAATTTTCTAAAAATTTATTGTTTTAAAAAAGTTTTTAAAAATGAGAGCTAAAAAGAGCCAAAAACCAGTATGTCTCCGGTATAGATACACGGCAGGCTCGCGCCATGACACTTCACACATATACATGTGTTTGAACGTGTACTTGGCGCGAGACACTACCGTGTCTCCTGATAATTTCATTTTTACTCGGGTTACTTTTCATTTCCTCAAGAAAGTTTTTATCTTCATTACGCCATGTTTCCATCTTTGAGAGTATCTGTGATAGGTTATCCATGTTATCTTTTTGATCAAAGAAATCAAGATTGTTGGTGAAAGAAACATTTTGAAATCGAAAAAATGACCAAAGACCGAGAAACTACCAATTATGGTAATTTTTGGCAAAATCAATAAATGTAAAGATTCGGAACACTAAGAGAGAAATATCGCAGCGCTTTGAAATTTTCAGGGTTTTTTCAGGACACTTTGAGGTTAAAAAAAATTGACGATATCCTTTGTTCATCCGTTATATCTAGTTATAGCGAGATTTCCAAATATTCTTAAATATGCGAATTTTGACCTGTTCTTCAATAAACATTATCGCTTAAAAAAAAAAATTGTATCGAAAGTCACTAATTTTGTCTGATAGAGGATGTTTCCCAGTTTTTAAAACCCTAATTGCATTCTCTGTACGACCGATACGTCCGGAGTTATTGATTATCAAAGCGAAAATGGACTTTTTTGCTTCGATCAAGGATAACTCGGCGCCAAATCGTCGTAGAGACTTTTTTCTGCCGCCAAATTAAAGGGCATAAAATATCCAAAAAAAAATATAGGGTCAAATTATCAAAAAAAATCAATTGAAGCCCATAGACTTGATGGAAGAGAAGCAAAAATTTTGAAAATTTTTTTTTCGTCGGTTTTCTAAAGATCACTCCGGAACCTTGCATGATAAAAAAATTTGAGGTCCAGATCTGAAAACTAGAAACTTAAGGTTACAATTTGCTATTTTTTTTCTACGACCATTTTTCACCGAGTTACAGCATGTTCAAAATCACCCAAAAATTTCGAATTTTTTTTTCTATCCCTTAATTTTTGGGACCAGTGTATATTGAGGTGATTCAAAAAATAACAAATTCCTTTTTTTTTCTCGCAAACAAGTTCAAAAGTTTCATTTAGATGAAAAAAGACGCTTGTGAAAATTAGAGCTCTTAATATCAAAATTGAGGGGTTCCGCATTGCACTTTTCTATTTTCCATGAGAATAACATGAAAAAATTTTTTTTTGCGTCTTTTGATTCTTATAAGCAGCCAACGATGCGTCATAGGAATAATTGGCAGGCATATTTTTGTAGGTAATTGAATGCTCTACAAAAAAAGTGTCTTATCATTTTTTGATGAATCTATTTGTTCAAATGGTATTTGAGGTTGAAGTCGAATTCATATGAAATTTTGAGATCTTTTTACTTTTCCGACGGAACTATCAGACCTATTACAAAATATCATGGCACGTTTTTTGTAGACAATTTTATTCCTAAGAAGTTATTTCTGATAAAGTTTTTTCGAATTCCACATTGTTTTCTAGTTATTTTTATTATAATGTCAAGCTCTTAAAATTGATCAAAAGACTATTTTTTTTATGAGCTAGACATTAAAATAAAAATAACTAGGAAACAATGCGGGATTCAAAAAAAATTAATGAGGATAACTTCTAGGGAATAAAATTGTCTACAAAAAACGTGCCATGATATTTTGTAATAGGTCTGATAGTTTTGCCGGAAAAGTAAAAAGATCTCAAAATTTAATATGGATTCGACCTCAACCTCAAATAACTTTTGTTATGTCCGACTTCGCAAACCCTTTCTTTCAGTTACTCATGTTGAACATCCCTGAGGAATAGATATTCCATTTGCTCTTGAGAGAAACAAGGATGGGTTTAATTGAGTGTTACAGGACGTTCTACTAGATTTCTTTCTTTCTGTCTTTCATTCTCTTATTCTTCGTTCCCCACTTACTGTCAACTACGATCACTCTAATGCGCATAATTAGCATTGATTTAAATTGAGTTCCATCAATGGGACATCTCGCACGATGCAACTTACTTGAAATTTCCCCTTCCCAAACTCGGACCCCATGGTTGCAGTTTTCAAAAATTTTCAAGAGCAAATCACTCTACTGAGCACAGGCTTGCTTTCCAGTCATAGATGAATTCAAAGTTTTCAACGAAGAGTCGATAATAGGTACAGCAGTATCCTCTTTAAAAATTCGCGGATAATTTTATCACAGAATAAAATTATCAACTCAAACAAATATTTATATACATCTATATAAATATCTCATTGATAAAGAAAATAAAATATTCAGAATAAAAATAAAAGTAAAAGTTATCGCGGTCAGAGCAGTTTTAAAATTTGCATTGAAAAATTAAAGAAGACCAGAAAATAGTTACAGCGCTTTAATATATATTGAAATAATATACATACATATATATGTACATCCCCGCATCCGAGTGCCGGTTATTTAAAGTAAAGCAATAAAAAAAAATTGCATCGTGAAAATAAAACAAATTAAAAAAAAAAAAAAGTAAGAATAGAAATTTACATAAGTTAATCGTGTTATTGGTTGTGAGTGCTTAGTTAAGTGTTAACTCACGTTTGTGAGCATTATTATATCCATACAATAAAATATATAAAATTCAAATTTATATCTAAACATTATAATCAGTATAAAGCTTTGTGTTATATTTCGAGTGTAATTATTAAATGATCAAAATAATAAAGATATTCCTTTAAAGAGTATCAACTCTATTTCCTTCAATGAAAATTAAAGGAATTAATATTAACAATTTAAAATCTGAGTTTGAAATAAAAAAAGGATATAAGTGACAATAGCTTTTGTGTATTGTTCATAAAAATAAGTTAAATAATAAGTCACCACCTCACCCTCATCCGAAGAGTACCTGCACCGAGAGCTAGCAGTCAATTTAGGGGGCTACAACGCCGGAGCAGTCTCAAAGAAAATATAAAGTATATTGTGACGTTACATTGCCGAGGAGGTGGAGTTAGAGAGTGAGTAAGTGTGAGTCCGTGTGATAGAGAGAGAAAAAGTGAGTATGTGTGTGGGTTAAGTATGATAGATATTGAGTTGAGAGTATGGAGTATATGTGTGTGGTAAGTTAAGTGTATTGAGAGTAAGAGTACGTGTACGGTACGTTGGTTGTTTTGGAGTGTCTGTGTGGTTGAGCGTGGATTTAACGAGGAATATCTAGCTGAGTCGCGGATAGTGGCCAAGATAACGTGCCTCCCGACCAGTGATGATGACTAGGCCTAGGCTTAGCCCTCGGGGTTGACGTGGTGATCACGGAGGAGCGACTGAGATGTCGCCGCCCCTTCGTGTTGATACCCGGAGTTAGCTGGGGTACGTGTACGTTTATTTGGGGATGGCAGGCCTCGTTTGCGATGCTCGAGGAAGCCAAAAATTCGCTAACTTCGGATATCACGGGGAGTGACATTGCGGGAAGACCCGTGAGTCCCCGGCTTGTATGTGGTGGGGAAGAATGGATGGAGAAGCGAGAATGTGAGAGTGACTGAAAGTAGTAGAGCGTGCGAGTGAATGGAGTGGGAGGACAGAGAAGGATAGTTGAGAGTAGACCATGGAGTCGGAGAGTTGGGATTCGGAGTCGCTCGAGTACGAGCTGACCCAGGAGTAGAGTTTGGAGTTTGGAAGCGAGTGGTGGCGAGTCGGAGAGTCTCTGAGATAGACCTCGACCGCAACCCTAGATTGTCGTCGTTTGGAGCTTGTGGCTCAGTTAGTTGTGCTCTTGGAGCCGTTTATCGAGCGAATTGTTGTCGTGAATTACCGCATTATTTTCGTTTATTTTATTAATTATTGTGTTAAGTTTTGTGATTCGTCGTCCACGAGAGGTTCCCGATGGCGTACTCAGGTATTTATTCGGTTGATGGACCGGGAGTACTCGACCGCGGGCCATTTGGGCCCTCCGCGTCACTCTCGTGTCATCTATACGGTATTTTATTTATTTCCGTTTCTTTATTTTATTTTCTTAATTTAAATGTGATTAATGGGCTTCTTACGCGTCAAAAGAACCGCGACCCTCTCTCCACAACCTAGCATACTGAGCGCACCAGGACATGCCGCTACCACCGTCCATTTCTCTCATCTCCGAAGGATTTAGATTTTAGGTTTTAATTTACGTGTACGTTTAGACCGGTTGCCGATACCGGGGAAATAAAAGTCGGCTGGCGCCCGTCAGGATCTGGAGGAAATGAGAGGAGTGATCGGTGGGCGAAGTGTAACGTAGCCCGATTTTGTGTGATTTAAGTTCGGATAATTGAGTACTTTTATTGGGTAATGATTTATGTATAATTTTGTTGAGTTTATCGAGTAATAAGTAAAGTTTACGTTACAAATTGGCGCCCAACGTGGGGCCCACAGTGAAAAGGAGCCGATTTTTTTTTTGATTATAACATTTATTTTATTTATCATATTTTTTTTTTTTTTCTTTCCCTTGATTATTTAATTTCAGTCTTTTTTTTTTTTTGGAATTTTGTTGATCAGTAGTCTTAGTTGATTCCTGGAATTTATTTTATTATATTTTATTTTGCTCTTCGAGTTTTTTTTTGTTTCCGTTTATTGATTTATTGTAATTTTAATATTTTATTTTTTTTGCTCTGTGTATCGAAAACTCGAGAAAGTTTAGTTTTTTTTTCTCTCTTTGTATTTACTTGTCGAAGTATTTACTTAGAGAATCAAAGGAATTTATTAAGTCTAAAATTCCTTTGGTGGGTACGACATCGGAACCTAAAAATAATATTTTTAATCCCTGGAAGAATTTTTCGGCGAATCATGACGTAACGACAGAAGTATTTCGTTGTTCGACTACGTACTCGGGTAGGCCTGACTTCGGTTAGCAACAGCCGGCCGAGCGCGGGACAACTTCGAGGTGCGATGCGACTATCGGGTGTCTAGTAGCGAGTCACGTGGCCCTCGAGGCCCGCTGGTATTGGCTCGCCCCACTACTCTCGACCACCAGACTTTGGAACCGGCCCGAGACGCACCACAGTGTTACAAAGTTTCTGAGCGACCGGACGTGTTCCACCTACAGTTATCTTTGTACCGCATTCTATTGTCTTATTACAAGTCAGCCATTACGTTGCAATTAATTTGCATTAATACCATTCAATTGCGACATTATCAGTAATTATTTGCCGAATTATTGCGCTGTTACCGAGTCTACTGCCTTCGAGAAGACCTGCGAAACCGTAAGTATTTACTGAATTATTATTAGTGATTATTATCTATTAATCGGGTATTATAATTGATCAAACCTAACTACGTAATTATTATATGTAGGGTATTTGGATTAATTAAATTAATTTCGTGATTTATTCGTTTTTCTTTCTTTGTCTTTCTTTGAGACGTAGTAATTGTTCGAGTCTGACCGCACTCGCGAGTCGGACCGCCACTACATACAACTGTCGTTGTCCGTGTCGAGTTATTTTATCGTTTTCCTTGCTTTATTTTTTTGGGGAATTGTGTTTATCATTACCGGCGTGTACGATTATTTAAATAAATATTTAATACCTTTGTGCGTGACCAGCTACTGAAGCCATGAGTCGCGCAGCTGGTGATGGAGTTCGGGGACGAGGTAATGTACCGGGTATTCCCCTGGAATGATGACCCTGGATAGTCTGGAGGTATTGGCGGGCCGGCAAGAGCAAATTCTGCGAGGTGCAGTTGCACATAAGCCACCACCACTACCCGAGGACTCCATGTGTCCAAGCTTCGCATACGCGGGACCCCGGCGTAGCAAAACTCACCGGCGCGCCCAATTGAATCATTTGTATGCGGAAGAGGAGGAGGAGTATGATGAGGAGGCACCAGTCGAGTTACTGGACGCCCTCATGACTGGACGGCGTTATCCACTGCGCCGGAAGACTTTTGAGTCTCCACTACAGTCGTCCACTGCTCCTCGAAACGTATCGTACCCGCGGAGGACCCCAGACGGTCCCTCGGGAATGGCTGAAGCCCAGAAGGGAGTTCTCCCGGAACCCCTTCGATCTGTACCGACTCCAGCCCCTAGAGTAGCCCCGAATGCTCCAATAGGAGACACTCGACGCGTGGCTGACCTAGTTTGTTGGAATTGCAACAAAAGTGGTCACCGGCATCGTATGTGTACGGAGCCGCGACGACTTTTTTGCTATCGTTGTCGCGCTCCAGGAGTCACCCGAGCCCAGTGTACGCACTGTAACTCGGGAAACGACCGGCGGTGAATGTTGACCCGACAGCAACATCCACGACTACCGAGCTGTCGGAAAGTATCCGTCCCGCCGAGATATCGAGTCCGACAATCCCGTCAGAGACTATCCTCGGTCTGGATAGCTCACTGGAAGCACCCCCTGCCTTTTATATTAATCTGGATATTCAGGGAGTCCAGATTCCAGCACTTGTCGACTCAGGGGCCAGCAAAACATTTATAGGCCCCGAGTATATCGCTCTCTTCACAGACCTCGGAATCTACAGTGTACCAACCCCACCTAAGCGTGTGCGAGTAGCCACTGGAGAGGAAGTAAGAGTTTGTAGTGCCGCTGATGTATGTGTGGGCGTTGAAGACCGCCAGATTAGCCATCGCTTCTACTGGATGCCGTCTTTGATCCAACCATGTGTCTTGGGTTTGGATTTTCTTCGAGCAGCCAAAATCACAATTGATTTCTCATCCAACTCTTGGTGGTTCCAAAATTGCCCATCTACAGTGCATACTTTCACCCCTGGGACTCGTCCATGCGCGGTGATGGTGTGTAACGGCCTCCAAACGATGACCGAGGATGAGACAGCTCGATTAAAAATTTTTCTAAACTCCCACCTACCTATTAGTACTGATAAGCCCGGAATTACGACATTAACCGAGCACTCTATCGATGTCGGTACGTGTGAGCCGATTAAACAACGCCACTACCAAGTGTCGCCAGCCATTCTCGAGATTATGTGGAAGGAAGTCGACTACATGTTGGAGAATGGAATTATCGAGTCTTCGAGCAGCAACTGGTCGAGTCCAGTTGTCATGGTCAAGAAACCTAATGGTAAGTACCGTTTTTGTATCAACTTCAGGAAAGTCAACGCCAAGACTAAGCGGGACGCTTACCCGATCCCGATCATGACCGCCATATTAAATCAATTAAGGCGGGCAATTTATCTGACGACCCTTGACCTCAGTCAAGCGTATTTTCAAATACCACTGGCAGCGGGTAGTCGAGAGGTTACTGCATTTACCGTACCAAGTCGAGGATTATTTCAGTTCAGACGGATGCCATACGGACTTACCAACGCTCCAGCGACCTTTCAACGGTTGTTGGATAGTCTTATTGGCCCTGAAATGTATCCACTTAAACGAGCAACTGGAGCAAAGATCGTGTGTGCTTTGGAAGACCTCATTATGTGTCGCTGGGGAGTACCGAAAGTTTTGCTTACCGATAATGGTACCGAGTTCGTCAACAGAGATTTGCACGCTCTGGCAGCGAGAGTTGGATATAAGCACGTGACCACTCCACCGTATCACGCGCAAGCGAATCCAGTGGAGAGAGTCAACAGAGTCCTAGGGACTATGATACGTGCTTTTATTGGTGCTGATCATCGCGAATGGGACCTGCACCTGCATGAGTTCCGATTCGCATACAATACCGCGTTCCACAGTTCCGTGGGGGCCACTCCAGCCTTTGCCAATTTTGGTAGAGAGCCCGAGGCGGCTATTTCGCTTCGGCGAGAGGTGGAGGGGGTTATCGAAATTATTCCGCGTCCACACCAAGAATGGGTCGACCGCATGGCATGTCTAAACAAATGGAGAGAGTCCATTGTGCATGCGTTGGAGACTGCATTTCAACGTCAGACGCACTATTATAACTTGCGCCGAAGACACCGACAGTATCAAGTTGGTGACTTGGTATTGAAACGTCAGCATGTGTTGTCCTCAGCCGCGAAGAGATTTACGGCTAAGATGATGACCCCGTTTCATGGACCATTTGTTGTTTCTCGTCGTATTTCTGATACTGTTTATGAGTTGGAGCGTTTGGACGGACGGAATCTCGGGAAGATCTCTGTCCAGGACCTCAAACCGTACCATGCTCCCGAGTAATCAGTTCCGAGTTATCTAGTGTCGCATTTTTTTTTTCTTTCGTTTCGTTTCTCTTCTCTTTATGTATCTTAACATCGTAGAAAAGGCATGGTTTAATTAATAATCCCGGTGATAGCTTGGCCAGTCCCGCCGCTACCACAAACTAATCCCTTATTTGTTACAGATATCTGAGACCCTTGAAGAATTGGAGGAAGGGCTAGCCAAGGTGATGGTTGCCGACGAGGAGGACGCCGCGATGGAGTCTGACGGGATCTCGGTCATCACCGTCGAGGACTCGAGATCCTCAACCCCGGAGGAACTGATTGACCTCCCGGAGCCTCCACCAACGTTACCGGGAATTTATATTCCACCAGAGGAGGACCATCCAGTCTGGGATCCGGTCCGGCCTCACTTACCGTACCTAGAGTGGCTAGAACAGTATCGCCCCGGCCTAATGCAGGCGATTATGGTGACTGCCGTCAACATGGGTCACCGAGGAGAGCACGGATGTGCTCTGGAAAGGTCCACCGTACGCCGCGCTGTTTACGCGACCCGTGGACTGATTAGCGACATCCCGCCGATGAGGAGCGTTGGAACTCAGACAGAAGAGCCTGAGGTGCCGAACCCTCCACCAACGTCCCGCGATACGCCCATGGGGATGGGTAAGTCGATCGAGGATCGCGGTAAGTGTACCGGAAATGCCCCGAACGTGGACCAGCCGAGGAGTGTCGCCGGGTCAGAACAACGACCTCCTCCTCTGAGTCCCCCGGAGCCGGAAGAAGGTCGGGACAAGACCAAGGCTGGTAAACTGCCACCAGCGCAGGCACGCCGAGCCCGACGTCGACGAGCAGCAGCTCGTTTTGCCGCAGAACAGCTGCCCACTGATCAGTCGGAAGTGGCTGATTTGGGCAAAACTTTACCGTCCACCACTACCGCTTTAACTACCACCGCTGAGAGTCGCAGCAAGCGACCTCGAGCATCATCTGCGGAAAAGCGGAAAGAGGAGGCCGTGGATAAGCGTCCACGTCCAAGTACGTCTCGGGGTAGAGACGACAAAAGACGGAAGATGCCTCTTCCACCCCACTTACGTCCAGTGTGCTGGAATTGTAAGGAGGAAGGGCATCAATATGCCGAGTGCCCTAAACCCCGTGGCGAATTCTGCTACGGCTGTGGACGGGCAAAGAAGACGATGGCCGACTGCCCGGAGTGTCGTACGAGATGGACTCGTAGAGGCCCCTACGACAAACGGGTGGGACGCTGCGTTCCCGAGGACGAGTGGCAGAGGCCACGTTGAAGTCGGAGCAAAGCCGACTGGAGAGTGCCGTGAAGGCAAGAGAGTTTTAATAAAACTCTGATATCTTTGATATGACGTGTGTTTATTTTAAACCTCAACCATCTCCCGATAATTTTAGAAGCTGAGTTGAAACCTGTTCCAGGGGAACTTTAGGTCCAACGGGCTACATCTCGTTAATAAGTTTATCGTTAAGTATTATGAACCTCAGGATTCGATCCCGTGTGTTTTCTTGATCTGTACCGCGCCTTTAAGGCAAAAATTATTTTTTTTTTATTTTTGGAGTTACGGTCGTAAGACCGTAATACATCGAAACATTATTTCGTCTGTCGTGTGGTCGTGGACCACGAAGTTGTCGTGTTCTCGGCAATGTACGGCCGACCCCAGGAGGTTTGCCAGGCGAGCCTGTCTCTAAGGAGGGGGGAGTTTGTGACGTTACATTGCCGAGGAGGTAGGGTTAGAGAGTGAGTAAGTGTGAGTCCGTGTGATAGAGAGAGAAAAAGTGAGTATGTGTGTGGGTTAAGTATGATAGATATTGAGTTGAGAGTATGGAGTATATGTGTGTGGTAAGTTAAGTGTATTGAGAGTAAGAGTACGTGTACGGTACGTTGGTTGTTTTGGAGTGTCTGTGTGGTAGAGCGTGGATTTAACGAGGAATATCTAGCTGAGTCGCGGATAGTGGCCAAGATAACGTGCCTCCCGACCAGTGATGATGACTAGGCCTAGGCTTAGCCCTCGGGGTTGACGTGGTGATCACGGAGGAGCGACTGAGATGTCGCCGCCCCTTCGTGTTGATACCCGGAGTTAGCTGGGGTACGTGTACGTTTATTTGGGGATGGCAGGCCTCGTTTGCGATGCTCGAGGAAGCCAAAAATTCGCTAACTTCGGATATCACGGGGAGTGACATTGCGGGAAGACCCGTGAGTCCCCGGCTTGTATGTGGTGGGGAAGAATGGATGGAGAAGCGAGAATGTGAGAGTGACTGAAAGTAGTAGAGCGTGCGAGTGAATGGAGTGGGAGGACAGAGAAGGATAGTTGAGAGTAGACCATGGAGTCGGAGAGTTGGGATTCGGAGTCGCTCGAGTACGAGCTGACCCAGGAGTAGAGTTTGGAGTTTGGAAGCGAGTGGTGGCGAGTCGGAGAGTCTCTGAGATAGACCTCGACCGCAACCCTAGATTGTCGTCGTTTGGAGCTTGTGGCTCAGTTAGTTGTGCTCTTGGAGCCGTTTATCGAGCGAATTGTTGTCGTGAATTACCGCATTATTTTCGTTTATTTTATTAATTATTGTGTTAAGTTTTGTGATTCGTCGTCCACGAGAGGTTCCCGATGGCGTACTCAGGTATTTATTCGGTTGATGGACCGGGAGTACTCGACCGCGGGCCATTTGGGCCCTCCGCGTCACTCTCGTGTCATCTATACGGTATTTTATTTATTTCCGTTTCTTTATTTTATTTTCTTAATTTAAATGTGATTAATGGGCTTCTTACGCGTCAAAAGAACCGCGACCCTCTCTCCACAACCTAGCATACTGAGCGCACCAGGACATGCCGCTACCACCGTCCATTTCTCTCATCTCCGAAGGATTTAGATTTTAGGTTTTAATTTACGTGTACGTTTAGACCGGTTGCCGATACCGGGGAAATAAAAGTCGGCTGGCGCCCGTCAGGATCTGGAGGAAATGAGAGGAGTGATCGGTGGGCGAAGTGTAACGTAGCCCGATTTTGTGTGATTTAAGTTCGGATAATTGAGTACTTTTATTGGGTAATGATTTATGTATAATTTTGTTGAGTTTATCGAGTAATAAGTAAAGTTTACGTTACAATATACACATATATATATATACCTATACAGACCTTTCGAAAAAGTTCGGGAGTACAAATTTTGATATAAAATAAAAGAGATAAAGATAAGAAAAAAAATTAATTATTTTTGAAAATTTAATTAACATATAAAGGATTTTGTTTCCTCCTTCTCGGTTTATTATAATAATAAACGAAATTCAATATAAGTAAATGTATACATATATTTATATCTTTATTTAAACAGTTATAAAATTATTTGAAAGTTACTGTAGTCTTATCGCAGGAATTATCTTATTTAGATGACTTAAGATTCTGAATAATATGTTTATTCATCATAAAATATATTAAAACTAAACCAATGATATAAGAATAAAAGAAAAATATTAAATAACTATAAATTATATTCATATATATATATATATATATATATATATATATATATATATATATATATATATCGTCTTACTCGCGTCAGCAATTTAATAAATAAACTAATTTATCTTATATTTATGTCTACTCGGTAGTTGGAACCGTGTCAATATTTTCGGCTATCTAGCTAGATATCGAAATACGATCTGTAAAATTTATAGTTTAACGGAGAAAAGAGAACAAAGAATTATTTGTATAATCATCTTAACGTATTTATTTTCGTTGGACTCTCTGAGAAGGAAAAAAATGTATTTTATTTTATTCCAGTTACAAAACTTTTTCTTTTATAACTTAGATATTTTAGTTTTCGAAAATTTACTTTAGAAAATAAAATATTTCATTTAATTAATTTTGAACCGTGAAAAACACATTTAAAGCACATTTGTGCAGCTAGCATAAGAAAGTCATTATAGGCTTTATTTTATGGTCTTGGGTACTTGAGTGATAGAAAGAATTTGTTATTTTATTAGTTTACAATATAGCCAAATATTATGGTCTTAGTTTAGAAAGAAATAACGTGTACTTCAGGGGACAATCCAGAGTGTTGGACCCCATCATAAGATTTAGTTTAAACATTTTCAACGAGATTCTTTTAAGTAAAGATTTTATTTGAAACGCTCTTTATTGCTAATAACACTGTATTTTCCCTTTGTTTATTGTCAGCTCTATTCATAATTTTCTATATTTTTATTATTGTCGAATGTATTAAAATTTCTAATATTTATTTGCTAGAAGAACGAAAATAAACTCAAGCTAAACATATAACTATATAAAATCATAAATTTTATTCTCTTTTTCCTTTCCTGCTTTTTGAAAAAAAAAAAAAAAAAAAAAAACAACAAGAAAAGGGACTTTGATCATAAGCTAATCTCTAAATTAAAATTTAGGACTGGTGTCAGGTAATCGCACATATAGAAATAGATTGCCGAAATATGCTACTAAAATTTATTCAATACAAAAATATATATTTTATAAATTTTGATTCCCTTACTAACAGATTGGCGTTTCGAGAAATATTTTCTCTACTCAAAATAACATTTTAAGAGTAACTTATTTTTCTGGGAACAAGTAAATAAAAAAAAATTTTTCTTAATTTTAAGAAATTATATATATATATATATATATATATATATATATATATATATATATATATATATATATATATATATATATCGTCTTGAAGATAAACACATAGCTTTACGGTTATACATTACTTAGGCCTCATGACGCCAAAAGTAGCATTTGACCGACCCAGGTACCTAAGGTCATAAAATCCAGGTCAAATCAGTTTAGCTCTCTTAAAAGAGAAACATACATTCCAAACTTAAACTTAATATCATTTTAGAAAAAAATAAAATATTTACTAGAAATTAGAAAAAATATTAGTTTAATTTTTGTATTCAATTATTCAGAGAAACCAACATACATATATATACACATATTTCTGTTCTCTTTAAAGGAGAAGAGGTTCGTTTGATTAACATTTTATTAGTATCCAATAAGTTATTTAATTAGGCCCTTTGATTATTAACATTTAACTAAACTAATTAAGTATTTTATAAAAAAAAAAAAAAATATTTACACATTAAAATATCGCTTCTGAGTTAGTAACTCTTTTCTTTCAATTAAGAACAAAAGTGATAATTTTGGTAACATTTAGAATTTAGCTACTAGGGATAAATAATTTAGGAATAATTTTATTTCGAATAAATATGTCCGAAACAGAACTTGCCCGTTTAAGAGCGGAGCTGGAGCGTAAAAGACGCGAATTCGTGCGCCAAAGGCAAGAGTTTGACGCTGCCGTCGCTGCGAATAACACCATGAATAACTCAGCGAATAACACACTCAACAACGGGAACCTTACCATTAATGTAGATCCTATTGACCGATTTTATGCACCAGCAAAAGATTTCGCTGCTACGATTCCCATATTTTCGGGCGATGGCGATATACCATATGAAAAGTTCGACAGGGCGGTTACACAATAAATTCACTTATTACCTAAAAATAATCAGGAGCTATACGTAGGCCATCTTTTAAATAGAATAGAAGGGCGAGCGAGACGGTATGTAGAATCTAAAGATTTGACTACTGTAAGTGAGGTTTTAGAACTTCTTAGGAAGGAATTTAGACCTCTCAACCCTATCAAATATTTAAGTAGGAAACTAGCGCGGTACCAACAGGAGCGTGATGAATCCGTCGAAGATTTCTACTATCGGATCAAAAACATCTTATCTAGTTTGAAGGCGATTAAAGATAAAGAGCCGAACGGACCCGCAGCTTATGCTTCTGCTCGCGCAGATGCCAAAGACATTTTTTTTTGAAAATTTACCGGAACAGTAAAAAATTGCTTTTATTAAACAAATTAAAGATGAAAATACTACATTAAAATCGTTATTTGAAGAAGTTGAAGAAATGATTAAACTTACGGGTGACCATCCAAACGATACGAATCGAGCGCGGAAATATGATAACGAAAATGCTCGTGCAGATGCATGGGAAACTTCTAAGTTTTCTAGAGAGTATGATGATTATGAAAATCAATGGAAAAATCGTCGGGAGTATAACATCACTTCTAACTCTAATTACGGATCAGATCCTAATAAGTAGGCTGAATCTTTTGCTTATTCTCCTAGCTCAGATCGAAAAATTAATCCAGTAAAAAGCGTGACCCAAACACCGAATTTCAGTAATTTAGAGAACTCAATAGCAAAGCCAGAGGGTTATCGTATCGTTAAACATGTACAGTTTCATGAAAAGGCACCTGTTCAAGGACCAGATAGTAAAATCAGTGAGTTAGAATTTTACCGTAAAAAATACAAAGAATTACTTCAACAAATGGAAAACGTACAAGGCCATAATTCAAACTCCAACGGTGCCCGACGCACGGGGGGGGGGGGGGATGTGGAGCAACGAAAATACCCCACCCCCTCAGAGACGGAACATGCAAAACCCAACCAACGCCGGGGACCTGCAAAAGAAATTCAATGCCAAACCATTTCCAGAGCAATAGAAAATGGCCTCGTGGTCATTTTAAATAATGAAAATTATTTCAATAAACCTTTATCCGTTTTGTTGGATACGGGATCCTCACATAATTTTATTAATTTATTTTCATTAAATAAGGAAGTAGAAGTCCAAGAGATATCAAAATCAGTTATGGAATTACTCCAGAGTCCGTCCCAATAATCGGTATAACAACAGTTAATATTTAGGATTTGGATATTGAATTCTTTGTAACAGCGACTCCGATCAATCAATATGACGCGGTCATTGGTAACGACTTTCTTAATAATAATAAAGCTATTATTTCATTCTTCACGAACACTATGGTTTTAGGAAATAGACCAATACGCCCTATTCCGATTGTATATAATACACAAAACCATAAGGTTATATTGAATCCTGATTCAGGCTCTATTATCAAGACATCATGTAGCGATTTGCATGAGAACCAGCAAAAATTTTTAATTGATACAGGTGGTGATGTCAGCCTTATAAAACTAAAAGCTCTAAAGCCACACCTCTTAATTGATACACATAGAATATTAGAATTAAGTGGAATAGGTACTAGAATTATAAAAACTTTAGGAGTAGTTTGGTTAAAAATTTTCGAATCCGAATTTCTTTTTGAAGAATTTGAATTTCACATCGTGACAGACGATTTTCCAACCGCCGGTATGGGAATTTTCGGTAACGACATTTTGAAGAAAGAAAAAGCGGAATTATCATATAACAAACATTCACTGACATTTATAAACATACCTACACGGACGATACCTTTTTTTAACAATGGTAGGGAACAGTGGTTTTCGCTACCGCCGAGAACCAGCATCTGTTACTCGATCGCCGTTCAAGCGAGTTCCTTAGATGGGGGGTATCTACCCCAAGTTCAGCCTTTTTCTGGAGTCATCTTAGGGGACGCCGCGGTTAAAATAAATAATAATAGAGCAATAGTAATGATATCTAATTTTAACGAGTGCAGAGCCGAATTCGGTATGCAACCAATTCCTATCGAGGAATACGAAGTAAACCAACATTACATACCAGGGGAAAGCGATAGTGAATCCCCTGATGAACTATTTAACTCTCACCTCGAGACTTCTGATCGTATAAATGAAATTTTGAAAAGAATTCCTATGAATAATTTAACAACAGGACAAAAACAACATATTCTAGAGCTAGTTCGCGATTTTCACGATAGATTCTTCCTTCCTGGCGAGGAACTAGGTCTATCGAAAACTACATTTTGTAGAATTCCACTAACCGACGATAAGCCTGTAAAAATCAAACAGTTTCGGTTACCCAAAGAACACCAAGATGAAGCAAAACGCTAAGTGGAGGAATTAATCAAAACAAATGTTATTCAGAGATCCAGATCTTCATACAACGCGCCGGTATGGATCGTTCCTAAGAAAGCGGACGCGCAAGGACGCAAACGGTGGAGGATGATCATAGATTTTAGAGCGCTTAATAAAAAAAAAGTCGGCGATTCGTATCCTCTACCCAATATTAATGACATGCTGCTCAGATTAAGCGGAGCGACTATGTTCAGTGTCATGGACTTAGCACGAGGTTTTCATCAAGTCCCCATGGCTCCGGAAGATCGAGAAAAAACAGCTTTCTCTACACCGGAGGGTCATTATGAATTTGTCAGAATGCCCTTTGATCTCAGCGTAGCTCCACCAACTTTTCAAAGAATGGTAGACGATGAAACAGAGGACATGAGAAATGCTGGGGAATTGGAAAATTTGATAGATGATTTTCTGATCCTTGCCAAAAATCTCACGGAACACAACAATCGATTAAGAAAATTTTTACAAAAACTCCGAGAAGCGAATTTAACTTTGCAACCTGAAAAATGTAAGTTTTTCTGCAAGGAAGTGACATTTCTTGGGCATATAATAAGTCCCCACAGGATTAAACCTGACCCCGCGAAAGTTTCAGCGTTAAAATCCGCTTCCCAGCCCACTAATCACACTCAAATGAGAAAGTTTTTAGGGCTGGCTAACTATCTGCGAAGATTCATCGCTAATTTTGCTAAAAGAACTAAAGCATTGACTGAACTTACAAAGAAAAACAAAATTTTTCAACGGTCCAGCGAAGCACAGATAGCTTTTGACGACAAAAAATGCAATTTGCGAGCAAACATTGTTACTCTATCTCAATCCAGATAAAGCGTTTGTCCTGATAGTTGACGCTTCCCCGGTAGGTTTAGGTTGTATTTCAGGTCAAGAATTCGAGATAGAATCGAAAATTGATAACACAGCAAGAATCACTCAACTATTACCGATCGCGTATGGGTCGCGTACATTAATAGACGCGGAAACTAGATACACCAAACAAGAACGGGAATGCTTGGCTCTTGTATTTGCTATTAAACAATTTAGACCGTATTTATATTCTTGCGAATTTATTGTACAGACAGATGAAGGTTGCATCTCATGGTTGAAAGATGGAATCCATCTAACCGATAGACAAATAAAATGGAAATCTCTGTTAAATGGGTATAAGTTTAAGGTCGTTCTTGAAAGAAAAGTAGGCGAACAATTGGCCAACGCCTTATCAAATAATCCTCCAGCTTGTTTAATAGACCCTTTTCCTACGACTCAAGTCAGCATGTGTCCGATAGATAATCCTCAGAATATAACAACAAAAAGAGGACCGGGTAGACTCAGGAAAACGGATAAACCAAATCCTTCGGGAAAGGAGAAACCCGTCTTTCTGGCGCCTAGGGACACAATAGCTTCAAGATTGCGACAAAGAATAGGTGAATCAAGATCAACTGATCGACTTTATAAAAGACCTAACTATAAAGAATTAGAAACTTCTGAGCTTTCGTCAGCAGATGAAACCATCAGTAAGTCCAATCCACAGTTATCACAAGTAACAGTCTCGCTGCCCAGGGCATTTCCCAAAGAAATACCCTCCGTGGTAGAAATAGAACCGAATTTTACCAAAACTGACGAAGCTGTGCACGATAGCCCTCGATTACCTGAAAATATCAACGCGAAAGCGGCTGATGGAGATTCGAGTCCTAAAACAGTCGAATCAAGCAAATTGCAAGACAGTTTTAACAAATTTGATAAGATCTTGCGAAGAAGAGCAAGAGCAAGCTGCAGCTCAGCTACAAGAAGAACAAGAACGAGAAGAAGCCGAATCTCGGGAAAACTTTGTGAAAGAAATTAGATATTTTCACTGTTTGATCGTACCCTACAAGGTGCCGGACATGAGGATTCTGAAGAAGAATATGGTGAGGAAGCCGCTTCAGATGCAGACAATGAAGAAATCGATGAGTCCGAGGTCGGTGCAGAAGAATCTGAAATCGATTCTATCGATGAAGCGATGGATGAAAGCAATAGACAAATAACTATGCCTTCTTTCGGTGAAGTAATACCTTCCATCAACCGACAGCTCATGTCATCCTTTGACGGAATGTACTGGGGTGCAGGAGCCTACAAATTATTGAAAACTTCAGGCGGAGAAAGTGTCTATTATTCGCCGCTATCTGTAACAGGGTTAGATTTAGACATAACCCCGGATACCCTAGCCGAACGATCCGACGAGAATGCTAGTTCAACCTCACCGAAACAGAACACACCAAAAGAAATTGGAAATCCGGTAATAAATAAAAATCAAAACTTAGAGACAACGGTTTCCTTGAGACCGAATCCTAGTTATTCACTGCCGAACGCAGTTATCGCCCATAATACAAATAAAGCTTTTGAAACGGAACCAGAATATACGGAATCAGATATAGGTAGGAATCCTATCGGTCCTGAACTGGAAAAGACAATCAGTTCCGGATCAGTAGGAAAACCTCTCTTAAAAATATCTTATATTCGGGACGGACTCACTTCTGTTAAAGATAATATAGCTCATTTCCTTTCAGCTGATTGTAAATTTACTCAACCAGTAACTAAGTTGCTGCAAGCACTGAATTATATTTCGGAATCGGAATTTAAAATAAATAAGCTTAAAGTAAGACAGGTGTTCGTAACGCAGTACGGAAAAAGTCGAGTTTTTACGGTATTCTTCAAGCCGCGTCACTTCGATAAAACTACTCCGGAAATGATATCGGACGCTCTGTATAGGTTAAGAGGCGCTTTGGAAAAATATAAAATTTTAAGTTTAAGAATAGCTGAAAATGGCGATAAAATAGGGGAGGGAATAAAAACCTTATTTGACTAAAATATTCAAATTTTGTCCTATAAATCTCACTCTTACTAAGGGCAAAATAATATGCCCAACAGAAGACCAAAAGATACCAATAATTACCGAACACCATTCTAGTTTAATTGGAGGCCATAAAGGCGTAGTAAAAACATTTTGGAGAATTCGCGAACGGTATTATTGGCCTGGACTGAAAGAAGATGTACATAAATTTATACAGAACTGTGACGTTTGCCAGCGTGAATAATTATCACGAATAAAGACCCGACAACCTATGATAATAACTGATACACCTTTTGAAACTTTTGAAAAGATTTCAATTGATACAGTTGGGCCACTTGAGCTCACTCCAGACAGTAACAGACATATCCTTACAATACAAGACAATTTCTCAGAATTTTGCGCAGCGGTCGCAATACCAGACATACGGACTGAAACTATAGCCGAAGCTTTAATTAATAATGTTATCCGTCTTTATGGCTGCCCAAAAGTAATATTATCTGATAATGGTACGTCTTTCACGAGCAAGCTTCTGAGTAAGTTAGCTAGAATTCTAAGAATCAAGCGAATAACAACATCCGCGTATCATCCGCAATCTAACGGAGCGCTAGAAAGATCGCATCATGCCTTAGTTGAATATCTGAAAGTATTCATAGAATCATTCTCAGATTGGGACAAATATTTAGCTATGGCAATGTTCAATTACAACACAACTGTACATTCTGCTACTAACTTTACACCTTTCGAATCAATATTCGGAAAAAACGCTCGCTCGCCTACCTCATTTCCAGATTACTCACAGATAGAAACTTATCCTGAATCAATCGGAAATTTATTAACTCGATTAAACGAAGCCCGAGCTATAGCTCGAATTAATCTAATAGACTCGAAAGTTCACTCTAAAGATCGTTATGATAAAACTTTACATGAGGTAGATTTTTCACCTGGTAAATTCGTGTATATAATAAAGGAACCGAGAAAGGGGAAACTCGATAGTCACTACCATGGCCCCTATGAGATATTCAAAATCTTAGAAAACGGAACGGTCGTTTTAGAAGCAAACGAAGGACATAGATTTTCGAAACATCCCTCAAAATTAAAATGAGCATTCTCAGTCCATGGTTTAACTAAGAAAGTGGTAAAACCTCGCCCTTCATAAAAGAAAATCTTTTGTTACAGATGTTAGCTCTTCAAATCCTAATTTCGGCATTATCTTTCGGCTTATGGAATTCCGCAAATTCAGATAAATCATACGAGATCCAGTATTTTGAACAAAAATCTGGAATTTATTATGAGAAGTTCAATAATATTCACTTAATAAGGGAGAAATGGACTATGTTAATTACCATCGACGTAGGGAATCTCCTAACAGACACGTCAGAAGAACAGTTTAAATATGTATCCACGTTTCGAGATTGTTTCTTAGAGAAATATTTCTCCGAGAAACTATGCTCTCGAGTTCTCCAAAAACCGGCAATAGACTATATTAGCAATGAAGGCGTTCATTTAATGGCACATCTAAGGGAAATCATAGATATAACTCCCGTAAGTGAATATAGAAATGCACGAAATGTATGGTGGGGAATTGGAGGAACAATAGCGAGGAAAGTATTTGGAATTTTAGATCAGGAGAACAACGAAAATTTCAGACAAGAAATTAATGGTCTGTATCGCGACAAGGCACAAATTATTCATCTAATTGATAATTCCACAAATATATTACGAACAGTAATCGATTCTCTCGATACACAGCTTAAAAATAACATCAAAAACATTAATATTCTTGTTAAAAGCATCGAGGAATTCGCCGATTCTCAGAATGAACATATTATCATCATAGACCAGGAACTGGAATATAATATTTATGCTACTTAAGTTTATAGACAGATTTTACATCGTAATAATCTGATAAGAGCTGCTATTACAGCTATAGAGAAAGCAAAAAGGGGAATTCTAAATTCAGAATTAGTTTCTCCAGAGCAAATGAAAGAGGTTATGAAAGCCACAGACAGTAAATTCCCGAATTTAAACCCTCCACAACCATTAGATCATATTGACCTCCAAGCATTATCAAAAATAGCACGAATCTCTGCTGCAAGATCAGACAACCTAATTATAGTCACGGTCGTGATACCCTTAATGGATAAGTATTTATGGCAGAGTTATAAATTAATACCATATAAACTTTCCTATCTTTTGGGAGAATCACTTGTAAGTCTATCTATAGAGTCACCATCAGAGTATATTATCGTTCAATCTCCTATCATTCGGGCCCTTCGTCTGCAGACTGAATCGGGATTTTAAAGTAATATACTCTGACTTTCCCAAAAAAAAAAAAAAAAAAAAAAAAAATCCTTTAATTAATAGAAATAATTTCTTCAAAGAGTATCATCTCTATTTTCTATAAGGGAAAAATAAAGGAATTTTGGTTTTAGTCTCTAATTAAGATAAAAATAGATCTAGTAGTAATAGGTTAGCGAGTAAGAGGAGCATCGACTCCATTCCCTTGCAAAGGGAAGTTTCACATAATTTTTAATTTAAACTTATAGATCATCCGATAATCATGTCAAATGTTGACTTGCTCATTTACGGGCTGCCAAAAACCACATCAAAGAGGAGGCTGATGGAAACCTTACAGCTCAAACCAGAGGAGGTGAAGAAGCTAACCATCTTCCCTGGAAAAAATCATCTAGCAGTAGGGCGTATAAAGCTGTATTCAGTCTTGACAACACTGCAACTGCAAACCCAATCCAGGGACAATAAATTCAACATTGGAAGAAGTAAGCTGCGAATCGTCCCATTTAAGAAACTGGGGATTACACTTCCATCAGCCAGTGGGGGCTCAGAGTCTCTCAACTTACACACATATCTGGACTCGGACTGTTGGACGGAAATCTTTAGCTATCTAGACTCTACTGACATGTGCGTTCTGTCTACGTATTCCCCGGGTATGCACCAAGTCATTCAAGAATTGATTAGAACCTTCGATGTAAATGTCAACAACATCGACAGATTACGTAACACCACCGGTGCAAGAGAAACGGATGAACTTTTATCTGGAATGTTTAAAGCACAACTGTTAAGTCTCCGTCAATTCAGTATCAGCTTGCCAGAAAACCAACTAGCATCGCTAGGAGTGATCGCTAACTTCCTCACGTACAGGTTTCCCGAGCGTCTAACCAGCTTGGACATATCAGGGGCAATTGTCTCCAGTGGCTTAATAGAGGAGTTGCAAAAATTTAAGGTCTTAAGGTCTCTTGCCATCGGAAGGTCTCAGGGCCCTGTGAATAAAGAATTAAGTGTGCTACTTAAAAAATTACCTGATCTAACCGAACTTGGAGTGAGCGATAATACATTTTTCACAGGAACATCTTTGAAAGAAGCGGGTGGGAAAGTACAACAACTCATATTGAAAGGTTGTTACTTCTTAAATCATGAACACCTTATCAAGTATTTCACCGACAACAAAACACTCAACGCGTTGACTATCCAAAACTGTGACAGGACTAGGATACGTTATTTGGAAAATATTGATATGCTTCCATTCATCAACGCGATTAGCAGTACAAAAATCAAGACACTAAACTTCCGTTGGGGAAATTATCAGGTTGATAAATGGTGGCACGATTCAGACATGATCACTAGGAACAAAGAATTGAAGACCCTTGAAGTATCCCTGGGTAATAACCGAAATGATCTGGTAAATAACTTTGTATCAATGGCAACCAACTTAGAGCACCTCATCATCTACGAAACTAGACTCGACCAAGTCACCATACCTGATCATAAAAACATAAACCTCAAGACTCTAAGTGTGGTGAAGCCCCATAAACGCATAAAGAGCTTCTATAGAACCTTGCGAACGAACATCAATACATTGATAGTATCCGGGCCGCATTTCTCATATTATACGATCATCGAAATACTTGATGCCAATGAAAGCATCGAGACCATTGACCTGAGAGGAATCCGGTATTTTACACATCAACCGGCATTGTCAAACTTACTAAAAAGAAAGGATGAAGTCAAGCTGCAGGTACTTACAATACTTATGCCATTAAAGGAAGACCTCAGGGGACTTCAGGGCAACACCCAAAGGAGTAACAAGCCGTACCGGGTCCTGGTGAAGAGAGACGAATAATTAATATAATTAGGAAATAATATTTAGCAATAGTTAGAATTAAATAATTAGGTATAATACTTTGTAATTCCACTAGGAGTATCATCTCCATTTTCCAATTAAGGAAACGTAGAGATATTATTAAGGGGTGACATGGGTTTCGTCGGGTAAAAAAAGGCCTAAATATTTTCAATATTTTTTTTTTCTATGTAAAAAATTATTTATTTAATTCAAAATTTTTTCTGTCTTATAAATACATATTTAAAGAATAATTTCTGAAATTTAAAAAAAAAAACAATTAAAACTCCTCCATTGTGACGTCACTTCCGGTGACCCCTCGGAAAAAAGGTGCGTCCGCGTTGTCAGCATAACTCCTGACAAAATCATCTGAAATGAAAAAACAAAGATAAGTGTTTTAGTTAAGACCATAAACTCGTGCTTGAACGAAGGAATGAAAAAAAAAGTAAGAATTGAAATTTTGGCAGACATTTTTCCAAAAAAATGAAAATTTCGGTCAAATTTGCTTGACAATTTGTTTTCTTTTAAATAGTTGTAATTGAAAAAAAAAAAAAAATCCTTCGTCCAAGCACGAGTAAATTGTATCTCGAACACCTGTGTAAAATTTCATCAAGATCGGTTGAGTAGTTTTCGAGAACATTTGACAACCGACTTTGAAAACACGGTTCTGAGAAAAACGCGTTTAAAGTTTTGAGTAACAATAAAAGTGGAAAAAAAAATGTTTTTTGTAACTTACAGTGAATCGTCGATTTCTGGGCCATAAAGTAAAGATCCTGCAGCAGTTGCAATGTCCAGGGCATCCTTTTGCTCCTGTCGATGACGGATTCTGGCTTCGCGAGTCTCGCTCGCAGATTTTTTTTCGGCTGCGCACACACGGTTTTCATCCGAAATTCGGGCATATTCGTGGGAGTTTCGGCCTAATTTTAAATCCATACCGTGCATAATCAATAATAAAGCTGATGTTCCTTCATTGGAGATACAAGCAGCGACTAATGCCGCAATATTAACAATCTTTGAACCAGCAGGAAGTATTTTTGGAGTAATTTTCCAGATGAACTGGTTGAAGCTCTCGTTGTTATTTTGTGTGAAACCACCAACACACCGTTCGAGAAGCTCATCCTTACTGAGATCATCATATAATGGCTTCATAGCAATCAAAACTTCATCTGGTAATGGAGTATACTCATGTTTAAATGATGAAAGAGTATTTGTAGCTGATGCTCGTTGCCAAGCGCACCAAGAGTCTGGACCTTTTGGGCAGTTATTGTGCTGAGGTTTTGTATCTGTAGAGCTATAGTGATAATAGGTAGCCCATATAGCCTCTTTCATTTTTTCTACTGATTCACAGTTTCTCCTTATCGCCAATCCATAGTACACAGTTAATTTGTCTATTAGTTTACTGGTCAGTTTACCTTTGCCTGAAAGAATTTTTTTTTGTGTTTTTTTACCTTTTACTATTTTTTCCTCAGTTGTTTTCTTTACTAACTCACGCAAACGGGTCCCCATTCTTTTTTGCACGTGTCCAACGCATTCTTTTTTAGTGATAACAAAATCGTCACCGTAAGGTTGGGCTTTGAGAAGACCAGAGTAGGTTTTTGAGTCCCCATCTCCTATATAATTTACGAACCTCAGTCCATATTTGACAATCGAGCGTTTAAACATTTCAATAACCGATGAGACTTCCATGTTTCCTGATGCTCCAGTGTGATTGGCGGTGCATTGATTTGTTTCAATGTGTTCTTCTTTCCATTCTTCATATTCTGCAGTATCTAATTTTTGTTTCCAGCTTTCACATAACTTACAATAAGAAGATTTCACCAACACATCCAACACTTTTCCCGAATAATATCCGATTAGTGAACTCACACCATATAGTGATGAGAAACCACGTTTCTTCCAGGTACCGTCACCGAAAACACTCACATCTGTCGTATCTTGTACATCGTTTTCAATATTTGTAAATTATTTTTCTTCTTCAGCAGCAGATGAGAATAGAGTCTGAGTAACTGTCTCAATACACTCATGTATTTTATCAATATAAAAATCGTATGTAGACTGGTTTAAAAATGAACTGCTTATGTCCATCAAACCGCGGAATTTCTTGCATCCGGCGAGCCCTAAGTCCAATATTCTCATAACAAAAATGAACCGGCGATTTAATTCATACATTCTTCCGATTTTTTGACAAGATAAAATATATTTTGGATCACATCGTTCACATTCTACTACGATTTTATATCCCAGACCAAATTTCGAACATTGCTTAAATTGTACTTTACCATTACACAATTGATCTTCATCTTCATCGTCAATAATGTTAGAACACCGCACAAACGATGAGAGAGTTGAGAAAACCAAGGCAAAATATATGATTGAATATTGGCGCGTATCCTCTTCTGACACGTGCTCTTTATCATCACCTTTTAATTTTTTTGCTGAGGTGTTCGTGAAGGAACTATCATCAGTTTCCGGATCTTTAGGATTGAAGGACTGTCTCCTTTTTCTCGGTCTATCTTTTCTACGAGCTCCAAGGGTTAACTGTTTTCTTGAAATTTTATGCATTGTTCATGAACTTCACAAATGACACTAGATAACCACAAATAATACCACGTTTTTAATAAATTATATGATAGAAACTTGAGATAACCTCAAATGAACCTCGTCCTTCAAGAAGTAATCACCAAATAGAATATTTCAAACTAGTTTTCCTTAGGAAGTGAATGTAATATACAACAATGACAGACAAACAATAGACGAGCAGCTGCTCACTATACCTGAGGCGCGTTGACCCTTCTATACCTGACTTGGAGCGCACACCTTCCAAAGGTTGTGTCTCCAAAACTATTATTCGGATCGACTTGAAAATTTAGGACAATATTCTTGAGATGTAGAAATTAATGAGCCAAAAAAAAAAAAAATCGATTTTTTGAACCCACGAAACCCATGTAATTCCTTAAGTAACTCTCAATAAAAAAATATATTGTTACATTATAAACAGAAATTTACATTATAAAGAAAAATATTTTTATAAAAAAATAAAAATTTTCCTTCTAGGAGTATGATCTCCATTTTCCAATTAAGGAAACTTAGAGGAATTATTAGGTTAGTCCAAGTAGATTTAGAAAAGAGCTTCGTTATGAAGAAATTTTTATATTATAAAGTTAATAGAAAACTGGGACTGCTTTTCCCTTTACACATTGTACATTCTTTCTATAAGATCAGGGAAAAGTCTGGGTCTCTGTTATCCTAGAAGGGTGATGAGAGGCTCAAACTTTTTCCATGTTAAAGGGGGAGAGGGGATCTCGGAAAGAAAAAAAAAAAAGTCAATAAACACAAAATAAAAACAAAAAAAAAATATAAATAAAAATGGATTCCTTTAAAAGAGTAGCATCTCTATTTTCTATAAAGAAAAATAAGGGAATCTTATAAAGAAAAAAAAAATTATTTTATCTATAATATAATGGATAGTTATCTATCTTGACAAGATAAATATATTATTCTCTCTGAATAGAAGTATTGGTAGTGCAGTAAGTTTTTGGTTATATTAAGCGTTTGCTATTTTGATAAAATATGTTTTATTACAGAGTTGGAGCTATCACTAGCAACAGTGGTTGTGAATCCTCGGAAACAGAAGAACTCATGTTTTAGAGCCAACCAAAAAGTAAAGGTAGTAGCAGGAAAACCCTTGTTTTTAGTGATAGGCCCACATATTACAACCAATATTCACAATATATATATATATATATATATATATATATATATATATATATAAGATAGAGGAAAATAACATTTATACATAGCATAAGAATAATCTCACAACCAATAACTCAAGCGCTTTCATTTTTGGTCGTCACTATTAAAGAAATTATTTTTGAGTACCGATGATAGGCTGAGTGAATTCCTACTAAACTAACTCCTTTACTTTATCTTCCAATCTACGGACATTTCAGATCACCTCTTTCTCAACAGAATGCCTTTTTACGTGATTCTAAATGGGCACAAACCTTGAATATACCATACTTGGGAAGATTGTCGTGATCAAATCCTAGCTTATCCAGATCTAGTCTTCAAACAAATTTCATCTATAAAAGAATTTCAAAAGTATTTACAACATTGGCAATCGACCCTCAACCCGATAAACCATCAATTCGGAAGAAATGCTGAAGGTCGAATTACTATCTTCACAAATGGATCGTGCTTTCGGAATGTAACTTCAGAATCAGCAACAGGATTGGGCATTTATTTTAGACAAAATCATCCCCAGAATCTGTCTAGTCCATGCTTCAACCAGAATACCAACAACGGTGCAGAATTAGAAGCAATTCTACAAGCTTTGAAAATTATAAAAAAATTTAATTTAACAAAAATATATCTATTCACTGATTCTGAGTACTTATGCAACAGCCTCACGATTTGGTATGGAACTTGGAAGGAGCGAGATTGGATCACCTCAACAGGTAAGCTAGTTTTTTACAAAGAATAGCTTAGATACATCAGAACTCAAATAGAGGCCCGAGGCATTAAAATCTATCACGTTCCCGGTCACGAGGAAATTTACGGCAACGAACAAGCCGATCAACTAGCCAAAAGCGGAGCTAAATTAGTCGAACTATTAAAACCAAGACCAAAAACAGAGTTCAACATTCGGTTACCAACTACAAGCTCTAAGAAATAGAATCGTCATTTCTGAGCGGGGGGGGGGGGGGGGGTGTTATGTCCGACTTCACAAACTCTTTCTTTCAGTTACTCATGTTGAACACTACTAAGGACTGGATATTCCATTTTCTCTTGAATGAAACACGGATGGGTTCAATTGAGTGTTACAGGACGTTCTACTAGATTTCTTTCTTTCTGTCTTTTATTTTCTTATTCTTCGTTCCCCACTTACTGTCAACTACGATCACTCTAATGCGCATAGTTAGCATTGACTTAAATTGAGTTCCGTCAATGGGACATCTCGCACGATGTAACTTACTTAAAATTTCCCCTTCCCAAACTCGGACCCCATGGTTGCAGTTTTCAAAAATTTTCAAGAGCAAATCACTCTACTGAGCACAGGCTTGCTTTCCAGTCATAGTTGAATTCAAAGTTTTCAACGAAGAGTCGATAATAGGTACAGCAGTATCCTCTTTAAAAATTCGCGGATAATTTTATCACAGAATAAAATTATCAACTCAAACAAATATTTATATACATCTATATAAATATCTCATTGATAAAGAAAATAAAATATTTAGAATAAAAATAAAAGTAAAAGTTATCGCGGTCAGAGCAGTTTTAAAATTTGCATTGAAAAATTAAAGAAGACCAGAAAATAGTTACAGCGCTTTAATATATATTGAAATAATATACATACATATATATGTACATCCCCGCATCCGAGTGCCGGTTATTTAAAGTAAAGCAATAAAAAAAAATTGCATCGTGAAAATAAAACAAATTAAAAAAAAAAAAGTAAGAATAGAAATTTACATAAGTTAATTGTGTTATTGGTTGTGAGTGCTTAGTTAAATGTTAACTCACGTTTGTGAGCATTATTATATCCATACAATAAAATATATAAAATTCAAATTTATATCTAAACATTATAATCAGTATAAAGCTTTGTGTTATATTTCGAGTGTAATTATTAAATGATCAAAATAATAAAGATATTTCTTTAAAGAGTATCAACTTTATTTCCTTCAATAAAAATTAAAGGAATTAATATTAACAATTTAAAATCTGAGTTTGAATTAAAAAAAGGATATAAGTGACAATAATTTTTGTGTATTATTCATAAAAATAAGTTTAATAATAAGTCACCACCTCACCCTCATCCGAAGAGTACCTGCACCGAGAGCTAGCAGTCAATTCAAGGGTCTACAACGCCGGAGCAGTCTCAAAGAAAATATAAAATATATATACCAGCGCAATGGTAAAACCTTTATAATTGACTTCTTTTCTTTTCTTTCTTAATATTGACATATTTTCCAATCAGTCTCAAAAATTTAAGAGAAAATAAGGACGCTATAAAGCTAAAATCGTATGTATGAATTAGCGCATTTAACAGTCATCTACTAGTAAAGATAACTCTATTTTAAATGAACTAGGAATAAAGGAAGATCCGCATCGGAACGTATCCCTAAACAAATAAAATAAGGCTTGAATAAAATATTCGAGCTGAAAATTGCATTGGTTAGTCCGAACGCCTAATCCACGCAACCAAATGTTAAATTTAATAAAAGTCGGACATAATACTTTTGAAGAAATAGATTTATCAAAAAATGATAGGAACTTTTTTTGTAGAGCATTCAATTACCTACAAAATTATGCCTACAAACTATTCCTATGACTCATCGTTGGCTGCTAATAAAAATCAAAAGACGCCAAAAAAATTTTTTTCATGTTGTTCTTATGGAAAATCGAAAAGTTCAATGCGGAACCTCTTAATCTTGATATTAAAAGCTCTAATTTTGACAGGCGTCTTTTTTATCTAAATGAAACTTTTGAACCTGTTTGCGAGAAAAAAAAAAGAAATTTGTTATTTTTTGAATCACACTAATATATATACTGATATTGTAAAACTCAAATTAAAAAAAAATAATAATAATAATAATCTGTTACTATTGGAAATAATAACAAAAATAAACAGCAATAATATATAAAGAAATAGAATATCGTTAAATAAAAAAAAAGTATATACATATTTAATTTTATAAATAATTGTTATATATAAAAATATATGACAAATGACTAACAGTGGGAGTGTGACGTCATGACGCCCTATTCTTACTGCCAATCAATTTATTTATTTATTTTTTTTTTTTAAGTATATATATATCAAGGTCCAGTTCGTATGCCCGGCTACCGTTAACCAAATGCTCAGTTTATTCTATTAATATTTAGATCGCGCCTACACAATATTGTTGAAGACAATATTGATATTAACCCAAAATGATTTCCAATTTATGATGTGACTGATTATTTTTCACAATCAAACGTCGAGCGGTAAACGTAAGGTTGCGTACCCCCTACTGTAAACTATCGGTCTGAGCAGCTAGACAGGTAATAAAATAAAGGATAAAGGAAGGTGGGCTACTAAAAAGCCTCATGAAGCTAGTATCTTGTTGTTAAAGTAAAATTGTCTGAGAAATTATGTTTTTCAATTGTTTTATATTAACGAGTATTTATTTATTGAGGACTAAATATTCTCAAAATACAAAAGGGTTACAAATGACAGTATATAAAATAGTAAATATGAAAGTAAATGTTTCATGCATATGTTTGACAATTTTTCGAAGTAAATTTAGAAAATATCAAATAATAGTTACAATGTTTTAAAACTTACCCTGAACAGGTTTTTGGTGAGGTGTCAGGACTGTCAGCAGTAACACAGGACACTTATTCACAACGCGTTCTCGCGGTTAATTAATATGATTCTAATTTATCGGTTTATTTATTTATTTAGTATACTTTTGTTGTATCAATCTAAATGTTTATACGTTTCCAAAAAAAAATAAAATGAATGTCTTCGCGCTTCTCGCGGTAAAATAATTACAAATGTATTCAAATTCTTCGCTTTTTCGCGGTAAAAATAAAATATAAATTTGTTTATAAAATCTTCGCGTATTTTCGCGGTAAAATATTATTCAAAATCTCCGCATTTATCGCGGTAAAATATTCTTTGATTCTTCACGTTTCTCGTGGTATAATTCAATATTAAAATAAAATGAAATTAAATGGATTAAAAATAAGATGAAGATAATCAACGCTATCGGTGCTTCCGATTGATATTAATTCACGACTTACAACGATCAAGGTCCAGTTCGTATGCCCAGCTACCGTTGACCGAATGGTGAATTTAATAACGCTAATTATTCTCCTGAGACTAGTAGAAAATGATATACCGATTATTCGAGTGCTTACGACGATCAAGGTCCGGTTCGTACGCCCAGCTACCGTTAACCGAATGCTCAATCGAGATATCAATCCTCTAGCCACGAACACCGTCAAGTGTCCGGAGTTCAGTATGGTTCAGAGTTTGATTCCCAAAAGAACTGATGAGCTAAAGTTCATGGTCTTTTTATATGGTCCTCACATATAAAAAGTGGTGGTAACTTGTTTCCCATACGAGAAGACTCGGACTCGCCCGAAAGTTCTAGGCCCATGCACACGTGTGATCCCTGGGAAATAGATTTTGACTATTAAGTGGGCCGATGACCTGGCGCCACTCTGCCGCCGAGGAAGCCATAAATTTGGTGGTTTCCATTAGCGTCCTTTAATTTCCAAGAATCACATGCAGGTGCACACGAGTTGGGTGGTCTATAGTTTTAAGATGAAAAATCAAAGAAGAGATTACCGTTCTATGCTTAGATTATTAAATGGGAACGGATACATAAATTTTAAAAGTACGTTAAGAGAAAATGACGAAATTTAGAGAATACGAGAAATCTATAATACACGTGGTCCATTAGTACAATACGACTTAATTGTAAAGCGTTGACAACGCTCAGGTAGGTATATTTGTCCGGTACGACTGCTGGCGTCAATAAGTCGGCGTTATACATAAAAAGGTTTACGTACAAGAGGTCTTAGTGTGTACTTATTTCAGGAGGGAAAAAAAATAAAATTTTTGAAAGTAGCAGCCGTGACACAGAATTCCGGTAGATAACTTATTTTTCTAAAAGTATAAGAAAACAACAGTTAAATTACAGCCGTCAATTGTTTTTATTCCATGAGCGTCAATTGTTTTTTATATTTTTTTTTTTTATAGATCAGATTTTGTTTCATTTATCAATTATTTCTGTCAACTGAATCGCTTATTACATTTTATCAAACAGTCAAAATAACAGCGTCTATTCTGACTTATTTGTAACTAAGTAAGAATGTAAATCTATCAAATATATTATTTTTGAAACTATAAGGCTTACGGACTTAAAATTCAGCGTGATCGTTCGTTATGTCATGTAGGTCTTCCTCATAAGGGCTTCAATAAAATCTATTCCTAACAGGGCTTGCGTTGGCGTCAAGCGTTAATATGCTTTCGTTTTACAAATACATACAATACAGAGTTGAAATTCTTTATGAACGTTCATTATGTCATGTAGGGATCCCTCATGAAATGACTTTAATAAATTCAACTTCTAAGGGGGTTAGCGGTGGGGGAGGGGGGTGTCAAACGTTAATATACTCCTGTTTTTTGAGTGTAGGCGTTAGCGACTCGAAATTCAACGTGAACGTATATTACGTCATGTTAGTATTCCCCACTACATGACTATAATGAAATTAGCTCTGAAAGGAGTATGCGGGAGTTTCAAACGTAAATATACACTCCTGTTTTTAAAATATATGTGTTGCAGAGTTGAATTTCAGTGTGAGCCTGAATTATGTCATGTCAGTATACCCCTGTTATGTCCAGCTTGTAGCTTGTACAGTGATATTGGACAATTAATTATTATTTTTATTTTCGGCCCTAGTATTCGACCGATAGACCGGGATCACACTGAGTATAATTATCTGGAAGGTGTTTTGAAATAAAAGATTTTGGATATACGTATTAACTACTATATATTATACAAAAATAAATTCTAATGTTATGATTACAATGGATCTCAAAATTAAATTATTTTGTAAAAGTATTCGATGGCTGACCGTCAGTGTTAATCGTACAAACAGTTGTTATCTTGAATTCAAAATTATAACAGAGTTACAAGGCGGCCTTGTGCCTACACTTGCTCGTATAATTAGAATTTTACAATAAAATATACCTTATAATTTACTTCCATTAACAAAACCATAAATTTGAAATTGAAATAAATCGTATGAGGTTTTAGTTGATTAGAAATTTGTTTAAATACAAAAGTTATAACTTAAGTTTACAATACCTAAAGGTTTGGAGACTGGATTATTATTTTTACTGTTTTCACTGATTTCATGTACTATTCGCGGTTATAATTGCTCTTAACGTTGAGTTAATATTAATAATTGATTTAGTCACTAAACAATATTGATTTATGCACTAATAAAAATAATTAATTAATAAAATTAAGTGTGAGGACACTTGTAATAAAAAACTAGTACGGAACTAGTCTGGAAGTGTGAGAACACTTGTCATAAAAAAACTAGTACGGAACTAGTGTGGAAGTGTGAGAACACTTGTAATAAAAAAAACTAGTACGGAACTAGTGTGGAAGGGTGAGAACACTTATATTGGAGTTTTCCTGTCGTTCTTGACCCGGAACTGAGAATTAAGTATTGAGAGTGATTGATGTTCAACCATGCTTTTTTATAATTTCCTATCGGGTCTTGTTTGGTGTATTGTTTGGGAGAAAACTGTGCCCAATCGGAACACAGTTCCTTTGGGTCCTTGTCCTTTTTATGGGTTCCTATCGGATCCTACTTCGTCTATTGTTTGGGAGAAAACTGTTCCCAATCGGAACACAGTTCCTATGGGTCCTTTTCCTTTCCCTATGATTTTCCGTTAAGGAAGTGGAGAAGACACACACCGATGTGGGCCTATTTCTGTGCGCATCCACACATACACTCACATGTACAATATATTATTTATTACAATATCTTAAATTTATTTATAATTATTTATTTGAATATTATTTGTTTTCATTTAAATTTATTTAATAAATTATTATTCGTTTGAATATTATTTGTTTTCATTTAAATTTATTTAATTAATGATTATTCATTTAAATATTATTTGTTGAATAATATTCTTTCATTTAAATTTATTTATTTTCGTCTATTCTTTTGCTAAATGACTATTTTGTCATTAAAAACTATTTTGTCTATTTATTTAATGATTCCGAAATGTTCGACAAAAGTGCACTTAAAATGAAAGTAAGGCTTAAGATAGCATAAAGATTACTCATTTGTTTAAATAAAAAAAAGAATTCATTTTAAAATTTATTTACTTCTTACCCATTTTAAGTACTCTTTTGTTGATAAATATTTTCGGGTATTCTAGAGGAAAGTACTTTCAGATGACCTTTGGGCCTTTATAATTACTTTTAGGGTCATTTAAACTACATTTAGATGTTTGCTCCAACATTTCAATAGATGTTAGAACAACGAATCTGAATTTTTTAGAAGCATTTTCTTAAAATACATTATATTTTATCTCTCTAGAGTTATTTGAGAAATAAAATTTGGTCGCTAGACGAAAAGTTAATTGAGTATATGATAAAATGCAAAATATAAAAATTTAAGAATAAAAATATGATGTTCAGCATTCAGCTGGACGTAACACCCCAGTAAATGGCTATAGAAAAATCGGCTACGAAAAGCAGATGCGGGGGCGTCAAACGTTAACATACTCCCTGTTTTAAAATATATGTGTTAAAGAGTTGAAATTCAGTAGGAGCGTTCATTATGTTATGCAGGTATCCCTTATAAAGCGGTTTCGGAAAAATTCACTTCGAAGGGGGTTTGCGTGGGCGTCAACGTTAATATGCTTCCGTTATCCAAATACATACGTTACAGAGTTTAAATTCAGCATGAACGTTAACTTTGTCATGTAGATATCGCTCATTAGACGGATTCAATATGTAAAATGAGCGAATAAACTAATTGGATCTGGTTTAGGCGTGAGGAATTAAACAATTAACAATTACACAGTTTTTAACACTAAATAAATTAGATATTTATTTACACTTATTTACACTTTAAAATTGTAAGAAACTTAATAATTATAGCGAATGCGACTAAGAGATACGCGATCGCGAATGCAAACTAATGAAAAGATTCACGTATAAAATTCGACACGTGGTCGATAGCGGTTATATTCACGGAAATTAATTTATAATTAATTACACGCGAGTAACAATCAGAATTATTCCCAATAAATAGCAGCCTTATTTTACTGACTAAATATTGAGGATAATTAGCAAAGCGATTTGAATTATATCACACAAGAAATAATTACAGAAGCGGTTTCAAAGCACGAGGTTGCAAGTAGCAAAGCACGTTGTAGAAAGAATAGATGAAAATGTCGTTGAGTCGTCGTCGGCTCTTGATGTTGACGTGGCAGCCTTGCTGCATAAGACGAATTTTCCCATTGGCTTAAAAGCGCGCCAACAGGAAGTAGTTGATAGCGGATTTTCTTATTGGTTGGCCAATATAAAACGAATTATCTGATTGGCCGGCTGGTAGCGGGTTCCCATAGTGTCTTGACACGGTCCTGAGGGAGTTTTTAGTATGTGTCGGGTCCAAATAGCGAGTGACCCGGCACTCTACGCTCTCTGTACAATCGCGAGTTCGGCAGCTCCCGGACTTAGCGGAAATGCACGAAGCTTATTTGAATTAATTTAAGCTCGTGACTGAACATTCTCCCCAGCGCTGGCGACGGTGTCGACTGGATTGTCATCTGGAGAGTGAACTGGTAGTACACAAAGTTTAGTGATTGGTCGAACAAGTTCCGTAGTAGCGGTTTTCAGAGTTACTACTCGAGTCAGGCCATCCCTGCCTGGATGTAATGCGAGTACTCGTGCAAGCGGCCATTTCGATGGCCAAAATTTGTACCACAGTCCGAGTATAGGGTATTGCAGGCGCCTCTCCGACTAGTAAATCTTCTGAATGCCTCGACGAAAGCGTCAGTAGAGTAATCGGTGACAATTTCTATATGCATAGCGGACGTAGCGAGACATACAAACACAGCGATCCATCCTTTATAAGTTTTCGCACCTCGACCTTGAAATGTCTTCAGTGTTACTGGCCTAGCGTAGTCTATTCCAGTGTGTAAGAATGCTTTTGATGGTCTTACACGAGCGGATGGCAATTGTCCCATTAATTGTTGTGCACGAACACCTCTATGTCTCGTGCACACGACGCAGCGAAGAATGTGTGATCTGACTGGAACTCGACCACCTTCTATCCAGACAGATCTCCGTACATCAGCGAGAGTCAATTGAGTTCCCCCGTGGAATGTTCTCTGATGTGAATGGTCTATCAATAGCGTACTTAAGCGTGATGATTTTGGTAAAATTGCTGGATTTTTTTGTTCATCATCCAGAAGTGAATTCTTCAAGCGATCGCCGACTCTGAGTACTCCGTTATAGTCGACGTAGGGAATCAATTTAGCGAGACGATGATTTCTGTGTAGAGAATCACCATCTTTCAGTAGTTTCAGCTCTTGCGAATAGTACTGCCTTTGAGTATACTTGATCAGCAAAGTCTTAGCGAGTTCCAGGTCAATCGTAGAGAGTGGTGTGGCCAGTGTGGACTGTGGCACTTTTTTAAATTTAGCGATGGCACGTAGACAGATTCCAAGCGTGCGAAGTAATGGTGACAACTTAGAGAATTTTTCCAGTAGCGTGTATAGCGGGTGTGAATCTGCCTTGAAGATGGTAAAAACCAGACCTGGACGTTCTTCAAGATGTGATATCGTTTGCGTAGGGATGTCAAAGGATGGCCAGTTTTCTTTTGATTGACTGAGCCACTTAGGTCCCGTCCACCATAGCGAATGCTGTTCTAGTTTGGCTGCTGTTAAACCTCTTGAAGCGTAGTCAGCTGGGTTGAGTTTCCCTGGAACAAAATCCCAGTTGACACTTGGTAGCGATTCTTGAATCTTGGTAACTCTGTTGCGAATGTAGACTTTCCATCTACCTGGGTTGTTTCGTATCCACGTTAAGGATACAGCGGAGTCTGTCCACAAGAAAATTGGTATCTTTTCAAGTTTCAAAACTTTCTTGACGTAGAGTACCAGTTGAGTGAGTAAGACAGCGGCATTAAGCTCCATTCTCGGTATAGTTATGGGTTTCAGTGGTGCAACTTGTGTTTTAGCACACACTAGCGAAATGTTGGAGCTTCCAGTAGCGTCAGTAACTTTTAAGTAGACGACAGCAGCCATAGCGAGTTGTGAAGCGTCAGAGAATCCATGTAATTCAATCGATACACCAGTTTTTACATGATTCCAGCGAGGTATCTGAATCTTCGAGATCTGATGTAGTTCATCTCGAAATAAATTCCATTCTTGAAGAAGCAACGGTGATAGCGTAGCATCCCAGTCGAAGTTCTGCAGCCATAGCTTCTGCATGAACATCTTGGCTCTCACGATGATCGGTGCTAAAAACCCCAGTGGGTCAAACAAGCGAGCAATTTCAGATAAAATTGTGCGTTTAGTAGTTGGTGATGCTTCTGGAAGCGAATAGCCAAACTGGAATTTATCCTGTGTTGAATTCCAGGTTAACCCGAGCACTTTTACTGTAGTATCCCCAAGTTCTCTTGGTGTATCTTCTTGGGTTTCAACTGGAGCGACTTGAGAGAGTAATTCTGTTGAATTACTTGCCCACTTTGCAAGCGGAAAACATCCTGCGGCACACATTTTTTTTTGTATCGAGAGCAACTTGGATTGCCTCAGCGAGTTCATCTGCGCCTCCATAGATGTCATCAACGTAGCGTGTGTTAGTTAGCGGTTCAACAGCTTTTGGAAATTTATTTCCTTCATCTTCAGCGAGTTGTAAAAGTGCTCTCCCAGCGAGATATGGAGCTGATGTTGTTCCATACGTAACAGTAGCGAGTGCAAATACTGTTGGGATGTCATCTTTGTCAAACCAGAGTATGCACTGTAGATGATGATCTTCTTTGTCAACTGCGATCTGACGAAACATTTTAGTTACGTCAGTAGCGAATAAATAGCGATGGCAGCGGATGCGAATAAGCACGTCACTGATGTCAACTTGAATCTTGGGACCCACATGTAGTATCTCGTTGACTGATACACCAGATGTTGTTTTCCAGGAACCATTAAATACCACTCTGAGCTTGGTGGTAGTGCTCTGTTCTTTAAGAACCCCATGATGAGGCAACATGTAGCTGTTCGGTGGTAAATCCTTTAATTTTATACGTCTCATGTGTCCCAAATCTTCATATTCCTTCAAGAAGTCGAAGTATAACTTCTTGTAAACTGGATCGTCCTCCAATCGTTTGCGAAGACGTAGTAAAGCGTATTGCGCAGCTCGTAGCGACTCACCCAGTTGACATGGCGAAGATTTAAGCGGCAAGCGAACGACATATCGACCATCAGACTGTCTGTAGTGTGTATTGACAAAGTGTTGTTCACACTCGTCTTCTTCTTCCGTATATCGTGTAGCGAATTCTGTCTGTGGCTCTTCTTGATACCAAAACTTGCTCAGCAAGTCTTGTAGTTGATCATCAATAGTGACATGATGACCATAAGCGGCCAATTTTGATGTAGCGGTGTCCACAGATCCATATATGATCCAGCCAAGCGATGTTGACTGAGCGATTGGGTCATTGTCACTCCCTTTCCTTATTTTAGCGTTGATTATATGTGCAGCTGGTGCTGCACCCAGAATGATGTCAATAGGTCGTGGAATTAAGAAGTCTGGATCAGCGAGTTGAAGATTAGTTATATGCGGCCATTTCTTATTGGTTAGCGTAAATGACGGCAAGTTTACCGTCAATAGAGCAAGCTTAGAGCTTGGATAGTAATAGAAGCGGAACTATGTAGCGAATGCAGCTTCATCTTGCATGACCCAAGCGAATGCCCAGCTGACACATTCCCAATCCCACGTAATGGTACAGCTGCTTTACTGAGTGGTATATCCAGCTTCTTAATTAGCGAATGCGTCACAAAGGATAGCTCCGATCCTTGGTCAATAAGTACACGAGCAGTACATGTACTTCCTGTTAGCGAATTCAACTGAACAATAGCGGTAGCGAGTAAAACATTGAGCGAATGAGCTGAAAGCAGACTAGGTTAGCGAATTCAAAACAAAAGTTACCAAAATTGGAACTATTTGTTACCTGGGTCAGATACAGGAGCGTCCTGTACTGATTTAGCGGCAGCACTGACATCAATGTGCGTCGATGTGTGATGTGGCTGGTCACAATGGCGGCACTTCTGCTTAGTTCTGCAATCAGCATAGCGGTGGCGTCCCAAGCAGTTGAAGCAGAGACGATAATGCTGGACGATCGTTCTGCGGTTTTCTGGCGTCGCCTTTTGGTAGCTGGGGCAAAAGAGAACAAAGTGTTTCTCTTTGCAGATTGGGCACATGCCCGGTTCACTCGTACGATCCTTGGGAGTGAAAGCGATGTAACTAGCGGAACCAGTAGATGTAGATGGCGTTGATGAGGTAGCGGATCGACTGTTAACAAACTTCACTTGTTTGTTAGAAGCGGCTGACTTTGCGTAAGGCTTAGGTGATGGTTGTCTTTCACTAACACCCTTAGCTTGTGTAGAGGTTAGTTTAGCGCCAATTTCAGAATTTTCCCAAGCACGAACTTTGGCCTTGAGCATGTCGTGCAGCTGTTGGTAAGTGGGAAATTCATTGGACAACCCAAGCGATGCCATCCAGTCCACTCTCAAATCTGATGGCAAACAACGAACAGTCAAGCGAATTAAAAAGGGGTCCAACTCACCAATTGGAATTCCCAGTGCTGATATTGCGTCCAGCGATTTCTTGTTAGCGAGTAGAAGTGCATCCAGATCAGCAGCGGAGTGTGACGTCACCGGTCGACGATCCAGCAAATCATCGATATGCATATCGAGTAATCTGCGTGGATTGGTGTAGCGAGTGTTCAGCAAATTCCAAGCTGGTTGAAAAGCGTCATCCGTGATCTGGACGTTAGCGAGTAGAGCAGCAGCTTCACCTTTGACCTGCGTTTTCAGGTAATGCATTTTCTGGGACCCAGTAAGCGAATCTTCATTAATGACGAGTGACGTGAACAAGTCCTTGAACGAGTCCCACTCGTCATAAGAGCCTTGGAACGTTGGCAGTTTAATTTGCGGCAAGCTAGACTTGTGCGCGCCCCCAAAGTAAGCCGTTTGGTCGTGGTTAACGGCAGGAGCTTCCTGAACAGGTTCTGGAACGGGTCTAGCAGAGCTGAGTCTCACTCTGAGCTCAGTGTATACAAGATTAGCTGTACCATAAGCATTACCTGTGTGGTATTCATTAGCGATGATATCTGGCACATCCTCGAAAAGTCTCTCATGAGTTGTGTTGAAGCGATTCCACAATTCATTGAGGATAGCGAGTTCAGCGTCGATGGCGGCGGCACCTTGGTTAGCGAGTACTTCGTTGGTTAAGCGGTTGGACATGTTTCGCATCGTGTCGATGCGGTTCATTTGGAGAGCGACTTGTGCTTCAGCGGCCATCTTGAATCGACGTGGCACACAAAATGGACGCGAGACGTGAAACCGACGCTAAGTTTTCGATCTTTTTTGCTAAAAGGTCTCTTTACACCGGTGTGTAAAATTGATCACCCCGGGCAGCACTCTAGTAGTGCTCAGCAATGCCCACGGCACTTAGCGATTTTCACGACACAAAACACTTACACTAACTTCTTCTCACAATTTTTTACGATTTTTAATTTATAAATAATTTTTAATTGTTTAAACACGCCAGATCCGGCTCGAAGGACCAAATGTAAAATGAGCGAATAAACTAATTGGATCTGGTTTAGGCGTGAGGAATTAAACAATTAACAATTACACAGTTTTTAACACTAAATAAATTAGATATTTATTTACACTTATTTACACTTTAAAATTGTAAGAAACTTAATAATTATAGCGAATACGACTAAGAGATACGCGATCGCGAATGCAAACTAATGAAAAGATTCACGTATAAAATTCGACACGTGGTCGATAGCGGTTATATTCACGGAAATTAATTTATAATTAATTACACGCGAGTAACAATCAGAATTATTCCCAATAAATAGCAGCCTTATTTTACTGACTAAATATTGAGGATAATTAGCAAAGCGATTTGAATTATATCACACAAGAAATAATTACAGAAGCGGTTTCAAAGCACGAGGTTGCAAGTAGCAAAGCACGTTGTAGAAAGAATAGATGAAAATGTCGTTGAGTCGTCGTCGGCTCTTGATGTTGACGTGGCAGCCTTGCTGCATAAGACGAATTTTCCCATTGGCTTAAAAGCGCGCCAACAGGAAGTAGTTGATAGCGGATTTTCTTATTGGTTGGCCAATATAAAACGAATTATCTGATTGGCCGGCTGGTAGCGGGTTCCCATAGTGTCTTGACACGGTCCTGAGGGAGTTTTTAGTATGTGTCGGGTCCAAATAGCGAGTGACCCGGCACTCTACGCTCTCTGTACAATCGCGAGTTCGGCAGCTCCCGGACTTAGCGGAAATGCACGAAGCTTATTTGAATTAATTTAAGCTCGTGACTGAACACAATAGAATCAACTTCTAAAGGAATTTGCAGAGTGTCAAACGTTAATGTATTCCTGTTTTTCATATATATATATATATATATATATATATATATATATATATATATATATATATTAGAACGTAGGGGATCACGTTTTCCTACACTTGCGGTGGTATCGTGTAGTTTCGTGGGTCTCGCCTCGGCTCGCTTCAAATCTGAGACTCGTCTTATGCTGATTTTACCCGAACTGGCCTTATAAAATTAACTAATACTAGTACTTAGCCTAATTTCAGTGTTCGGTGTCGATATCCTTGATGTTGGTGGATTTGCGATTGGTTGGTCCTTGGAAATCGCCTCCTTGGACCTTGATATTGCTCAGGAACGTTGCTCTGCTTTCTCTTAATTGTAAGGAGTGGAACTGGGTCAAAGGAATTCACTCAACTCTGGTTTCAGTTTCTTAGTCTTTGATAATTATATTTTATTCAATAATTATCAAAAATGCCACACACACACGCACTGGTACAATATCTGGTAATACACAACTAACTGTGTGATATTACTGTTACTGTGACTAACTGCACAGGGCTTTGTTAAAAGAAGCAACAAAAGCCACTCTAAGAAAAAGCGATTGGGTAACTAAAAGCGAACAAAAGCGCCTAGGTGTCGGATGCACGTGCTTATATAGGCGGCAACGCCATATTTAAACACGTGACAACCACCACCCGAAGTTATACGACAGCGCACGATTCCCACATCGTAACAATATATATATATATATATATATATATATATATATATATATATATATATATATATATATATATATATATGTGTTAGAGAGTTTATGTTAGGTATGACGATTAATTGTATCGTGCACTAATGTACTAAAACGAGTTTCGAAGGTTCGATATTAATTTTTTATACACTCTTTAACGGAATTACTTCGATGAATCTATGTTAAAAAAAAAAAAAGAAAAAAAATAATTACATGTCAATCAAAATATTCAGGACTTCCTCTTTTATCCAAGATCCGATGACAGAAATACGTATATTTTTAATTAAAGAAAAATAAGCAAATAACTTTTTTTGTCCCATCATTATGATAGGTGTAATTATTTCTAATTGCATTGTGTCATTAGTTCTTAATGGCTTATTACAATTATATCAATATAATTGCCGAGGAAGTCATCGGTCAAAGCCATAGTTATAGAAATATTTTTAATCATGAAATGAAAAAATCATTACTTAACTTTACGCCCAGCGAAGCAGGCGGGTAATGGCTAGTATATATATATATATATATATATATATATATATATATTTAGTGGTTGAGGTAATATTATAAACAATTAAAACCAACTAATACTTATGTTAAATAAATGTTTTATTTATTTAACGAGATTTAACGAAATTAACACAGTAATAGAAAGTATACAGAAGAGTGCTTCGATGCGTGTGTGCAGTCTAGCGGTATATGACTTATTTCGTCTCTACGAATAAAGTAGAGACGGAATATGGAAAAATCGATGTGCGGCATAGATTGCCGAAAATCATCGATCGCATATCAGTGTAGCTACGCTACAGAACTCCCTTTGTTTTTTTTTTTTTTTTTTTTTTTTTTTTTCAAGTTTAATACACGATAATCAAAGTAATGGAATATTTACAAATGATATGAATAAATAAATAAGTAAATGAATGAGTATAATACAGTGGTGAATTGTTAGTTTGTAAAAAAAACTTTTGTGTTAGCTGACTTGAAAGACTCCTGAAGTTCAGTTGTCCAGTTGACTGGAGAGCCTTTGACTTTTGGTCCTTCCAAAATTTTGTTTAACGGTGTTAGAATTTCTGCAGCGTTCTTGATGAACTTTCTGTAGAAATTCACTGTGCCGAGAAATCAACGAAGGGCTTTACTGTGGTAGGAGGCTCGAAATTGACGATAGCCTCGACTTTTTCTGGTAACGGCTTAATTCCATCTTTAGTGACGATGTGGCCGACAAATTTTACTTCCGTTAGACCAAACTCGCATTTCGGTATATTAATCACTAGTCCGTATTCACGGAGACGCTCGAATAATATTTTTAGGTGCTCCATGTGTTGCTTTTTGTCGTTGAATGCGATTAAGATATCGCCAACATATGAAAAGACGAAGTCAAGGTCACGAGTGACCTCATCAATAAATCGTTGAAACGTTTGAGCCGCATTTTTAAGCCCAAACGTCATAAACCAGAACTCGAATAATCCGAACGATGTGATGATCGACGTTTTCGGCACGTCCTCTGGTGCAACGGGTATTTGCAAGAATGCCTTTGCAAAATCGACGACTGAAAATATGTTTTTACCGTGTAAAAATGCGCCAAAGTCGTCAAGATAACGCAACGAATATTTACCGATGAGCGTTCGATCGTTAAGCGGGTGGTAATCACCGCCCGGCCTCCGTTCTCCAGACTTCTTCTGTGCTAGATAAAGTGGTCAAGCCCAGGCGCTGTTAGAAGGTCTGCAAATACCTTCGATCATTTTGCGAAACTCGGCATATGCAATTTTCAGCTTATCTGGAGCCAGGCGTCTTGCTTTGCACGAAACTGGTGGTCCAGGTGACGTTCGTATATGATGCATCGTTGAATGTTTTTTCGTTTGACGCTGAGAAGCATCAAGCCGTGTAATATCGGCAAATTCTCGCAATAATTCCATATACGCAGAATTACCGTCGACTGCTTTTATATTTGTTTCTGCCGATGTTGTGTGAGAATTTCCAGGTGTCAATAAACCAGTGATGCCATCACGAAGCCATTTTTGTTTTATGTCCACTAGTAAGTCATAATGACTGAAGAAGTCTGCACCTATAAACGGTTTAGTGTCGTCAGCAATGATAAAATTCTATGAAAATTCACGGTGAAGTCCAAGGTTTAATTTTAACGGCTTTAAACCATAGGTTTGAATTAACGAGCCGTTCGCGGCGTACAATTGATAACTTATGGGTGTACTGATTGATTTCAGCCAGCCACGTGAAAATACGGATAAATCGGAGCCGGAATCGACAAGATATTCCATTCCTGTAGATCGGTCTCAGATAAATAAGTGGCGAGAAATCGATTGAGAATCATTGGCCGCCTCTACTGATTCTCATTTGCGTTTTCCTGCCATTTGCAGCCGGAAATGCACGATTGGGCATTCTTACCGTGCTTGTAATGGTACCAACAGAAGTCAAACTTCTTTGGTACACGTGACCGTGATCGACTTCTGGATCTACCGCGTTTAACTTTCAAGTTTTTCACTTGATTCGTGACTTGCGCGATTTCTCTGCGCAGTGCAGCAATCTCACTGTAATCGGCAGTTGATGATAATGAATTAGTGGTGGCGGCGGCGGCAACTTGTGGTTTGAGCAATATACGCTCGACCATACGGTCAGCTGACTCAGCGAGCTTGTCCAGCGTTGCGTCGCTGAAAGCTTCCAAACACACTTGAATTTCTTTGGGCAAGTGTCAAAACCAGCGAGCTTTGATGATGACATCATCGATGCCTGGAACTAATCCGCGGAGGTGACGTAAGTGCTGCGACGGAGTTCGATCGCTTAATCTCTCCATCTAGCAACTGTGTGATTCTAGCTTCTTCTGATTTGGAAAAACATTTTATCAGAGCGACCTCGAGATCGTTGTACGAGGTTGATGCAGGAGGCTCAAGAATTAACCGCCTTACCACTGCGGCGACGCGAGTGTCGAGCAATGGAATCACCAGGTCAAATTTGGCACGCTCGGTTGTTACCCGGTGCGTTGAAAATTGCAGCTGGTGTATCGGCTTAATCCTCGATGGTATTTCCAGTAACGGAAAGAAAATTATACGCCACACTGCACAAAAAAAAAAACAAATTAGTTACAATTTTTTATCACAGCTCGCGAAAACTTTTATCACTATTCAATTCGCACTAAAGGTCCCTCGAATTAACACTGATGCGGCATAACGTCCAGGAGATGCCTGGCAATGCACCAGCGGTGATAAAAGATGAAAACTGCACAATGACAAAAATCACAGCTCTAATTAACAAAAATAAATTCACACAAAACTAACTGTGAATAAAAAATCAGGGTCTCGCCGATTAAACGGCAACGCGACAAGGTATTCGCGGCAAAATAACACTAGAACTCGCGAGATTTTTATAAGCTGTGTAATGCACGTGTTCGACGCTTTCCTTAAAAAGAGATCACGTCGGGGTCACCAATTTAGTGGTTGAGGTAATATTATAAACAATTAGAACCAACTAATATTTATGTTAAATAAATGTTTCATTTATATAACGAGATATAACGAAATTAACACAGTAATAGAAAGTATACAGAAAAGTGCTTGGATGCGTGTGTGCAGTCCAGCGGTATATGACTTATTATGTCTCTACGAATAAGGTAGAGACGGAATATGGAAAAATCGATGGTCGGCGAAGATTGCCGAAATTCATCGATCGCATACCAGTGTAGCTACGCTACGTATATATGGGTCATTCCATGCCAAATCACCTAATTTTAAGAATTCTATTTTTTGATCCGGTTGAATTTTTTATATGTTTTTTGTACATATAAAAAGACACCTTAATCTAAATTTTGGGCCCTTAGTTTTCAAAAACCTTGGAGATATGCATTTTTGAAAATCGCGAAAAAATAACGATGAGGTAATTTTCAGAAATTCATAACTCCTGATTATATTATCGTAATTTCATTTCGGCGGTGGCTATTTTCTTCAGGTTTAAATGAAGTTCTCGAAAAAAAAATTAAGAAAATAAAAATATTTTTTTCCACCGTTTTTTCTTACATTTTAACTCAAATTTTGACTTTTTTTGAAGATGGACATTTTTAATTTTTTTGAAGAAAATATATGTTTTCGTAGAAGGTAAAACGAATTTTTTAAGCCCTTGGTCAAAGTGGGATTCAAAAATCATCGATTTTTTGAGTAACTTTTTCGCATTTTTTTAGTTAAAAAATCGAGTTTTTTGAAGATTTTTTAATTTTTTACCAAAATTTTAATTTAAATATATTTATCCAATTGGCACAGTAGGAAAATATCATTTCTTTATATTTACATTGAAATTTAGGTAAAAAATAAAAAAATCTTTAAAAAACTCGAATTTTTTAATAACTAAATTCGAAAAAGTTAGTTAAAGATATTCTTATCCGACTTTGACTGAATTTCCTACACATTTTTCGTCAATCCAACCATTTAAGTGATATCGGAACTCAAAGTTGATAGATTTAAAAAATAATGCATTTCGATTAAAATTCTATAACTCTCCAGCAAACAGATATATACTCAGACTTTTGACAGTTTTTTGTCGGAAATTTACCGCTCTACAAAAAAGGTCCCTTAGATGTTTTTGAGAAACGCAACTGTTTAAGAGATATTCAAGCTCAAAATACAAGGCGTTTTTTTATATTATCAGAGCGAAATTTTGAGTTGGTTTGTGAAAGTTGTCTTCCGACTTAGAGCTTAAATACCTCTTGAACGGTTGCGTTTATCGGAAAAATCTAAGAGACCTTTTTTGTAGAGCGGCTAATTTTTGACAAAAAACTGTCAAAAGCCTAAATGTATATCTGTTTGCTGGAGAGTGATAGAATTTTAATCAAAAAGCATTATTTTTTTAATCTATCAACTTTGAGTTCCGATATCACTTAAATGGTTGGATTGACGAAAAAAGTGTAAGATACCTTTTTTGAAGAGTGTTAAATTTCCTACGAGAAAATTTGTAGCTCTTAATTTTATGTCTATGTGTTAGAGAGTAACAAAATTTCAAACAAAAACGCCAATTTTTTTAAACAAATCAAACTTTGACCTTCAATATCTCTCAAATGGTTGGATTAACGAAAAAAACATAAGAGACCTTCTCGGAAGAGCGGTAAATTTCCTACAAAATATGTATCAGTCATTGCTGTACACTTCTTTTTAAGCGAGTAATAAAATTATGCTCATTGTACTAAAATGGGAATGTAACATCACTTAGGCAGGGTTAAACGGTATTAGAATAAACTTTCTTATTTTTTTTTTTATTATTTTTGGATCACAAATAAATGATTTACATCAAGGCCGAGTAAAAAAATCTAATTTGGTAAGTAACGGACACCCTAATATATATATATATATATATATATATATATATATATATATATATATATACATATATATATTGTATTGTTTAGGTTTCCCACTATATTAAATTGGTGTATTACCGTACGATGGACGGTGTGGCTCAATAAGTTATAGATTAAATTGAACGGAATATAGTATAGTGCCGGATAGCTCAACTGGTAGAGCACTCGGCGCGATACCGACATGGTCTGGGTTCGATTCCCAGTTCGGGCTATCTATATTTTTCTCAATTTATCTATAAATTGTCTTATTGAGAAGGTTTGCATGTTTAGGTTTCCCACTATATTAAATTGGTGTATTACCGTACGATGGACGGTGTGGCTCAATAAGTTATAGATTAAATTGAACGGAATATAGTATAGTGCCGGATAGCTCAACTGGTAGAGCACTCGGCGCGATACCGACATGGTCTGGGTTCGATTCCCAGTTCGGGCTATCTATATTTTTCTCAATTTATCTATAAATTGTCTTATTGAGAAGGTTTGCATGTTTAGGTTTCCCACTATATTAAATTGGTAAAAATACAATATATATATATATATATATATATATATATATATATATATATATATATATATTTTAAGGCCTTAGGGCGATCCCAATCTAGCCAATCGAGTCAAATTCAAATTTTTACGAATCAAATTCACACTTTTAACCACATCAAATTCATTTTGAAACCCGATCAAATTCAAGGATCGGCAACCAGACGAATCTCAGGGCCGAAAGACCTCACACTCTTTGTGTGAAAAATTATTTCGGCAACCGCTGGGATTCGAACCCACACCTGGCCAGTGATCAAGTTCAATAGGCCTAGGTCTTACACCTTAGACCACTCGGCCATGATCACCGGTTTCAATAAAATTATTTTAAATCATACATGCTATGCCATCTAGTTATGCATAAATTATTTAATTGGCAAATGACTTCCAGCCATTATTACGGCTGCTGATTTTTCAATTTGAATTTAAATTCAAATTATTTTTATTTTGAAATATTGTTGTTTAGTAATTATAAATAAATATGAAAATGAAAATATTAAATGTTGAAAAATAAATATTATGAAAAATTTGAATATAAATAAAATTTTTTATATTTCACAAGTATTAATAAATATTGAAATTTATTAATAATTCAATGGATATTGAATTAATAAAATATTGAAATTACAAAAAATTAATAATTATGAAGTATGAAATAATGAAATGATATAATTTTTATGATTATGAAATATGAAATAATAAAAAGAAATAAGGAAATGAATTGTTGAAATAATATTAATGAATAAATAATGAATATTTAAATAATTAATAGCTAATTAATCATAAGATGAGAGGATCTGATGTGTGTGAATTGGTTGGTAGCAAATAATTTTATTTAACACGTAATTTTAGTAAATAATAACAATAAATATTTTATTTACACTATATACACTGGATGAAATTTGTTAAGATGAGATTTATGCAAAAAAGCAGTTTGTTTAATTTATTTAATGCAATTTTACTCGCGTCCAACACGTGGCCAAGATGGCGTCGCGGCGGGAATGACGGCGGTACACGAGGTGAGACTGACTTTAATCAAAATAACACTGAGATTTAAGATGAGAACAAACGTAATATGAGAAATACTAACTGATAATTATTGCAAGAAAAATGCACTAAATTATTCAATAAGAACACAACTGATTGATAAAAAGCACTGAGATTAATAAATGCACGAGGCGTCAGCCATGAGAACACTTTTAGCAATAAGTGAGTGAGAGCGTTGATTGTGTGAGAGAGTGCGCACATCCGTCGTCTTCATCCCCACTATGCGGTGAGAATGCGACTAGCGGAGCCGCCTTTGATTGATTGTTGATCGACTGTATTATCGATCACTTATCCGCCGTGAGAATTGATAATGAGAGTGCGGGAGATTTGAACAATGAAAATTAATAATTAAATTTGAAATGAAAATTATGAAATATAAAAATTATTATTGTGAAGAAAATAGGAAATATAATTAAGAAATAACTTTAAATGATAAAGATATTTGTTGTTAAAAAAGAAAAATGAATAAAAGTATAACGTATATTGTGTAGAAATTTCGCGACGGAGACGCGGAACCGTCCAATATAGCGTATGCGGTCACCCACGCGTGATAAATAAATAATAATAAATGATAATAAATGATATAAAATACTGAGATCAAATAAAATAATAATAATAAATAATTAGTATGCCTGAACCAGCTCCTCAGGCTGGGTTAGTGCACGCAGGCGCCAGACCGTTTATTTAAAACGGACAAAATTTATTCAGGGGGAATTTACGAGGGAAAATCCGAGCAAGTGATCCGTAACAAGGCGGATAAAACACACGAGTGAAACAATAAATTAAACAGATAATAGAAAGATTGTAAATAAACAACTAATAATTACATATAAATAATAAATAAGAGTAGGAAAAATAAATGAAAATTAGTAGGAAAAAGATCCAGAGAAATAAATATTAAAATTTCCCCGACAGCTGTTGGTTTCCGTTACTTATATTTTTAAACAATAAAAATATAATAATATTTCACAATATATATAAGTAATAAATTTTTCTCACCACTGGGGTGACTTCTTATCATACAAAATTAATACAACTTATTTGAACTTAATACTTATAGTCAATTTAAGGAAATAATAATATAATTCAGATTTGTTAATAAGAATAAAGATAATATTATTTTTAATTCATGTAATATATCTCTCACACCTGTGAGAGAGAGAAAGATACGGAATTTTTAATACTCACACACAAACAAATCATAAATTTTCTCTTCGTAGATAGTAATTAATAATAAGTACAATAATAATCTTTGACCACTGGGGTATATATATCAAAATGACAAAAATAATGTTACTTAATTATTTTAAATAATAATAAATATAAATAATAATATCTCAAAGATTATTTTAAGTAATAATATTATTTAATTAATATTATTCAGGAATTTTTCACCCGAACGATGATGTCAGTACTTGAGGAATTTACTCAAGTACTGCATGCGCTCTATAGATATATATACTATAGGTATATATATATGTATACCGGCGACGTCCAACTACGTCGTATATCTTTTTATACGTATATATATATATTTATATAAAAATATCCGGATACTGTATACAATATGACAAAAATTATTATTTAACAAGAATTAATTATAATTTTCCCATGTATCATTCAGCGATATTAATATATTTATTAATTATACTCTCCGCGGCGACCAACAACTACCGGGGGAGGTTATCACGTGAAAAATATTATCCGACGAAAGAAATACAAAGTACTTACTCATCAATCTCCAAATATCAGCCGAATAATATGTAGAAATCAATTACACAATATTATTCACCCGGTGAATAATGTCAACGGACTTTATAATAAAGAACTACTAATTATCAAATACAATAACTTTCCACTTTCTGACAGTGTCCGCACGCCACAATAGCCCGTATCTTTCTAATTTAATTATCCTATTCTCCACCTGTTGGTCGCTCACGTGGCGCAATAATCGCCCTAATTACTATTATGATTATTTTTCTCTAGCCCTGGGCTAGTTTTTAAATTAAAATATAAAATATAAAGATAATTTTTCCACCCCTGAATGATACATGAATAATTATTCTAATGCATGTAATATTTATTTATAATATGTTCGTATTTGTATCTTATCCCATAAATTAAATAATAATTAGTTCATATTATCAAATTCGTGTCAACAAAGTATTGATTTTCCCCCTACCCGGTGGTCAATACTTTTCACCAATATCAATGACATCAAATTATCGGATGACAAGTTTGACTAAAAAGATAATATAAACAGTATTTGGGGCATAATGTGGCACTCGATTATGCATCCCAAATGTTTCAAAATCCTAAACAAAAACTTAAACTAACAAAAATCAATGGTTTATATTTTTAAATTATAAAAATAAATTAATTCCATACACGTGCTCACTCACACGTTGCACGCATGCGCTAGTATCGCGAACGGACTGCTGTCTCAGCCGGCGGAATGGCGGAATGCCCGCGCAACGATTCAAATTCAAACTTACAAATTAAAATATTTAAACTTACAACTAATTAAAATGAAATAATTTGAATCGTTACGTGACAAAAGTTAATTATTAATAATCAAGTTATTAATAATTAAAATGAAATAATTAATGAGTTTGAAATGAAATTGTGAAATTATTATAATAAAATAATAATTATTAATAATTAAAATGAAATAAATTATAAAATGCTTAAATAATAAAAAAGTTTATTGCAATAAAAAAAAAAAATAATAAGAATCAATAAATATTGATTTATGAATTTGACTCCAATGCTTTATGCGTATGTTGCTAATTGCATTGAAAGTCATCAAAAAGATATATATATAAATAATAATTATAAATGAATATTGATTATATTATAGCCAATAAAATAATTGGTATGATTAAATAATTATTGGGAGGGATGTTACTAACTGGTAACAGCTCCTCTGGAAATCGAAAAAGATAACAGTTTCCTAAGTGAGCTCATTTGTCATTGACGAAAGTTTAATTATTTAAAACTAAGGTCCTTAATTTTAGTAAATCATTGAAAAATAATGATTTAAATATTTGTAACTGAATTATTAAAATATAATTTAGAATATTTTCAAATAATTATTGAATTATTGAAAAGTAATAATTCATTCAATTAATAAATAATTTCGATAAGAATTCCATCGATTATCAAATACAATGTCACGATTGGAGATCGTGATGGGCGTAGGTACGAGATTTTGTATAAAAGTATTGAATAAAAGGGTACTTATATTGATCAAGGACCGATCCTATGATCTGGGCTCACGTGACCAAATGCTCAGTTTATTCTATTCTATATTTAAATCGCGCCTACACAATATTGTTGAAGACAATATTGATAATAACCCAAAATGATTTCCAATTTATGATATGACTGTTTATTTTTCACAATCAAACGTCGAGCGGTAAACGTAAGATTGTGTACCCCCTACTGTTAACTATCGGTCTGAGCGGCTAGACAGGTAGAAAAATAAGGAATAAAGGAAGGTGGGCTGCCGAAAAGCCTCGTGAAGCTAGTATCTCGTTGTTAAAGTAAAAGTGTCTGAGAAATAATGTTTTTCAATTGTTTTATGTTAACGAGTATTTATTTATTGGGGACTAAATATTCTCAAAATACAAAAGGGTTACAAATGACAATGTTTTAAATAGTAAATATAAAAGTAAATGTTTCATGCATATGTTTTACAAATATTTCAAAGTAAATTTAGAAAATACCAGATAATGGTTACAATGTTTAAAACTTACCCCAAACAGGTTTTGGTGAGGTGTCAGGGCTGTCAGCAGTAACACAGGACACTTATTCACAACGCGTTCTCGCGGTTAATTAATATGATTCTAATTTATCGTTTTATTTATTTATTTATTATGAATTTGTTGTATCAATTTAAATGTTTATACGTTTCCAGATCTTCGTAAATCAAAATAATATGAATGTCTTCGCGCTTCTCGCGGTAAAATAGTTTCAAAATATTCAAATTCTTCGCGTCTTCGCGGTAAAATAAAATATAAATTTGTTTATAAAAACTTCGCGTATTTTCACGGTAAAATAATTTCAAAATCTTCACGCATTTATCGCGGTAAAATATTCTTTGATTCTTCACGTTTCTCGTGGTATAATTCAATATTTAAATAAAATGAAATTAAATGGATTAAAAATAAGATGAAGATAATCAATGCTGTACCGGTGCTAAACGATTGATATTAGTTCACGACTTACAACGATCAAGGACCAATCGTACAATCTGGGCTCACGTAATCGGATGCTATACGCTAATATCGCGTTGATTATGCTTCTGAAGCTAGTAGAAAATAATATGCCGATTATACGAGTGCTTACGACGATCAAGGACCGATCCAATGACCTGGGCTCACGTGACCGAATGCTCAATCGAGATATCAATCCTCTAGCCACGAACACCGTCAAGTGTCCGGAGTTCAGTATGGTTCAGAGTTTGATTCCCAAAAGAACTGATGAGCTCAAGTTCATGGTCTTTTTATATGGTCCTCACATATAAAAAGTGGTGGTAACTTGTTTCCCATACGAGAAGACTCGGACTCGCCCGAAAGTTCTAGGCCCATGCACACGTGTGATCCCTGGGAAATAGATTTTGACTATTAAGTGGGCCGATGACCTGGCGCCACTCTGCCGCCGAGGAAGCCATAAATTTGGTGGTTTCCATTAGCGTCCTTTAATTTCCAAGAATCACATGCAGGTGCACACGAGTCGGGTGGTCTATAGTTTTAAGATGAAAAATCAAAGAAGAGATTACCGTTCTATGCTTAGATTATTAAATGAGAACGGATACATAAATTTTAAAAGTACGTTAAGAGAAAATGACGAAATTTAGAGAATACGAGAAATCTATAATACACGTGGTCTATTAGTACAATACGACTTAATTGTAAAGCGTTGACAACGCTCAGGTAGGTATATTTGTCCGGTACGACTGCTGGCGTCAATAAGTCGGCGTTATACATAAAAAGGTTTACGTACAAGAGGTCTTAGTGTGTACTTATTTCAGGAGGGAAAAAAAATAAAATTTTTGAAAGTAGCAGCCGTGACAACAAGTTGAATTATTTAAATATAATTTATTTCATAAATAAAATTTGATATTGATCAAATTCCATCAATTATCAAGGATTAAGAAGGAAGAATAATAAATAAAAAATTAAATAAATAATAATTGATAATAATAATAATAATCATCAAATAAATCAAGGTAACAATTTAATTAAATAAATAATTAATAATAAATTTAAATAATCAATTGATTGTCTTCAAATAAATTAATTAACAAGTGAAATCAGGAACTAATCCATTCCATTAAGTCTTGAAATTTGTAACTGCGTTTAATTGTATACTGCGAATTTAATTTTGTTTTGCAATAATTTTTGAATCATTTTTTTAATTTGGATAAAGACCCTAGGGGTATAAGCATAGTGAATTGGCCCTTGGAAGATATCGGCTTGATACTGGGAAGAATTTCAGTTACTAATCGGATAATAAGATCCTGAAAGTTTCAGATCTCTAATCCATTTGGTATTTGAGAAAAAGCCAAATATGTAAAAATCAGACAAAATGAATATTCTCAGGAACGCACTAATCGATTGATTTGAATTTTGGATATGTTTTGGGGACTGATGGTAGCTTCTAAGAAAAAAATTAAGAGCTATATCGGTTGATAAAAACCTTGAAAAAAATGGCACTTTTGTTTTAATTTCGATTTTTAACTATGATACGATTCTGGCACAAATATTAAACTATTTTTTTCGAATTCCTTATTTATTTTTCTATGGACTCATGAGCTTTTCAGATTTTCAAAAAAGGTACGCTATATTGTAAAAAATAAAAACCATTTCTTATGCTAATATTTACTTTATTTATGTATTTTATTTTTAAATCTTGATTTTTCTCGCTTATAGATATCTTATCTTTTCGTATTAGATATTCATTTCTAAATCACAAGTTAAATCTTGAGATATTAATAAATATCAACTAAAATATTATAAACATTGCACACTTATAACATAAGAAACAGATTTTAGTTAGTAAATTATAAATAAATAACAACAAATGTTTGAAAGGTATATTTGAAAAAAATATATAATCACATTTTATCAGTCTACTCACTATCATCTTCAATCACCGGTGAAACATTTTCTGTATCAAATAATTTGCTGAGTATTCCAGCAGGCCTCAGAATCTTTGTCAAATATCTTCCGTGTGACAAATAATAAACAATAGCAGCAACGGGAGAGCAACATCCAATTGTTCTAAGACCATTTGCACACTCTTAACTATGCTTCAATATGCTATTGGGACCAATAGCGCTTTTTCTTATACTCAATAAAACATCTATAAACCTTTTTATTGATATGACGGGATTGAACTTGAGCTTTGAGTATGTATGACTGATCTTTAACGTATTGAATAGTAAGATTGCCTGTTTCATCAAGCATTTCTGCTAAATACGACACAGCCTGCTTCAATTGGTAGGAACCAGTGAAAAAGATTCGCAGATCCTTTTCCGTCATTTCTGGAAGTTCTTCTAAGACTTCAGATGAAATCGTTTGAAACGGCAATTTTTTACGTTGACAGCTATTTTGTTGAACTTCATTAGCTAACGTATTTTCTACACTATTTCGTGATTTCATTGTTTCGACGATTTCATCCAAAATCTCTGAGTCGGAAGAAAGACGCTCACTGTACATATTATGTAAAAATGAGGCAATTTTAAAAAAACTTCCAATTCTTGGAAGCATTTTGTTGTCAATTCTTTGATCGAGTAAATGATATTTTTGTTTTAACATCCCATGAGTTGCCTTTACGGCCCAACGAATTTTGATTACATATCTTGAAGCATTAGACTTAGCTGTTGTTAATTGCTTTCGTTTTCCCTTAAGTGCTGGCATTAATACTTTATAATTTTTACTTTCTAAGTATTCTTTAAGATCACGGAATCCACGATCAACCACAAATGCATCGCTAGGTTCTAATAATTGGCATATACCATCAGGATTATCTATAATGTCCCGCATTATAGTAGCATCATTTTGGTTAGCATAATACGGTCCCAGCATATCAACTATGTATCCATCAGTTGTGCAAATTGTAAATGGCTTACACAGTGGTACTTTCTTTTGACCAGAATACGACTTTCTCTGATACTCATTATTAGAACTTTTCTCATGACGAGCATAGGTCCCATCACAAATCAAAATGAGTTTGTCATTCAAATCGTCATGAAGTTTTTTAGCAACTGCAGATGTATGATTTTGAATAAGATAATTTCTGAATACTGTATTTAGGCCAAAGCGCGAAGGTAAAACGTCTTTTTCAAAAGATTGGATGACTTGCTCACAATACTTTCACACTAACTGCTCTTCATCGATCTCCTAAATTGTGGAAATTAACTTATTTGAATTACCTGAGCGAAGCTTGACTAAAAACACTATTAGTGCGTGAGTTAGACTTCGAGCGCCAGTATTGCTCATTGACACTAACCACTTCAGCAACTCAATCACATTTTCTCATTCTAAACCAGTTAAAACACGAAGTTTCTCATCTGACACTCGATAATCATCCATTTTAACTAGCAATGTTGAATCACATTCAATGGAAAAATTTTCCATCATGTTACTTAATTCTACTGATGAAATTCTCGTCCAGTTAATATAAACACTTATAAGATCTAGAGCTTCATCATAGAACCGTTTATTTATCAAATGACTCCGACAGCATCGATTTCCATCTGGTATGAAAACTCGTCGTTTGATAAATGACTGCATTCGGGCTTTTTTAGGAATAACGGTTGAATCAGTATCATTATTTCACAGACAACAGTATCCATGGATTGAAATAGTTCTTTTAATTGAAACCTCAATATACTCTGTACCGTCATCGGTAAAAGTGATGTTAGCTCTGAAAGAAGGATCATCTGAACTTGACTGAGACAATGTTATTTGTGACAAACTACTCCGTTCGTTCTAATAGTTCACTAACGATAGATTCAGATTCACCTTCAGGGCCATTTGCACCTGGATCAACTTTTCTTTTTTTATACAACTCCAAGTGACGTTTGCCACAAACAATATCACCAGTAAAAAGTCAATATCAAAGGCTGTAGAAAATTCATCAATGTTTTGTTCTGTTAATAGGGTTTAAGGAGTTCCAGATACTTTCTTTACTAATTTTGAGCAAATGCAACACTTATCATTGACGGTTTTATTTGAAGACATTTTATTAGATGAATAAATATAATATAAACACACTATCTCTCTTATCATAAGCAACACTTGTGTCAGCTCTTGCGTATGCGGCCAAATACGCAAATGGGCGCGTCAGTCGTGTGGTTTTTTTTGACGTCAGAGGACTGAGTCGATAATGTACCATATACAACGACTAATAGCGATCATTTCAAAAATATTTTTAATGTTATTACAAAATAAATCATGATTGAATACATAAATGATTAAATATTACGAAAAGAATTTTTTCTAAACATCTTCGAAAGAATTATTTAATATTCATTGCGATTAAAAGATATAACGTTTGGCGTAGGCAAAAAAAAACTTATTATTGTTATCAGTAGAGAAATGAATATTTTAAATAAGATAAAATACATACGTAAGCGAGAAAAATCAAGATTTAAAAATAAAATACATAAATAAAGTAAATATTAGCACAAAAAATGGTTTTATTTTTTTGCAATATAGCTTACCTTTTTTGAAAATCTGAAAAGCTCATGAGTCCATAGAAAAATAAATGAGAAATTCGAAAAAAATGGTTTAATATTTGTGCCAGAATCGTATCATAGTTAAAAATCGAAATTAAAACAAAAGTGCCATTTTTTTCGAGGTTTTTATCAACCGATATAGCTCTTAATTTTTTTCTTAGAAGCTACCATCACTCCCCAAAACATATTCAAAATTCAAATCAATCTTTGGTGCGTTCCTGAGAATATTCATTTTGTCTGATTTTTACATATTTGGCTTTTTCTCAAATACTAAATGTATTAGAGATCTGAAATTTTCAGGATCTTATTATCTTATTAGTACCTGAAAATCCTCCAAGTATCGCGCCGATATCTTACAAGGGCGAATTCACTATGCTTATACGCCTAGGGCTTTTGGAAGTTGTTTCAATTTTCCTTTTATTATTTTACTTAATTAATTAAATTTTATTTTGCCTTATTTATTATTATTTTTAATTATCTTTTAGACAACGAAGCATTTTTATTTTTATTTTCATTTGATTTTTAATAAACAGTCATCCTTATAGCTCCGTACCAGTTATTTCGCTCGGTGAAGGCTAAACAGGAGCGCTACTCTTAATATGTGTTATTTTGACGTAACATTAGTATGTAATTCTATTGGGTCAACAGGGCCAAATATCATTAAAACCGGCTCATTAGTTGAAATATGAAATATTTTCCGACGAATATTTTCGTGTGGTTTGGTTCATTCAATATTCTTTTTATCCGAGGTAAGTGCATATAAAGGTTTCATTGTTTGTGAGAATTTGGGGACAAATCGTCTAAAATAAGAAGCGGTTGCGTAACAATTCACCTGACGACAAAATACCCAACGACAAAACACCCTCAAACCACAATGCCCGCAACAAAATACTCGCAAGCTAAAATATCTATAAATAATATACTATATATACTATCAGATAAAATACTTATAACAATTAATATTATTAAATACGAATTTTGTAGGTGTAATTAAGGGGGATAGCCACTGTGAAAGTTCGAAAAAAAAAAAAAAAATTTTTTTTCATCAAATCAAAGTTTATGTATTCAAGCATATCTATCTAGAGTATTCTATAAAAATTCAAAATATTTTTCGAGTTATAGTCATTTTTGTGACAGCGCGTCGACTGACTTTTGCATTAACTAGAAACTTTGAACGCGTTTTTCTCGAAACTACTTTTTTTAAACTGCTTTCATCTTTAATTTCCATAAATATAAACCGATTCACAACTTTTTTTTCCGTATTCGTTTATTCAGTAGCTGAAGTTGCACGTTTAGGATTTTGAAAATTTTTATTTTTAAGATTTTTTTAAGGCTGTTAGCATCCAAAAAAATGAGAAAAAAAAAACGAAAAATTTTCAATATGTCGGAATTTTTTTTCGAATCCGAATTTTCAAAATCCCCTACGTGGAACGATAATTACGCGCATGCAGATTACAACGCGGTTTGGTTTTTTCGTTTCAGATAATCGTTTTTGAGTTAGAGATGAAACCGTGGTGAAGGAAATTTTTTGAGTGCTCTACAAAAATGCTTATAACTTTATAACGACACGGTATTTTTTAATAAGGATTTTGAAGAATTATCTTCAATGTATACTTCAAAAAACAAAAAAAAACCGATTCCCGGATTTCTTTATTATCCCAGTCAAAAAAATTCCCGAAAATCACCTATTTTTTCGATCCTCACAGTGGCTATCCCCTTTAAAAAAAATATATCCACACATAAAAGGGTGTGGAACTTAGCGCCCTTTTTTCACGAATTTTGTGTGTGTGCTATTACAAAAATATACCAACACACAAAAAAGTATGGAAAATAGTGCCCTTTTTTCATGAATTTTGTGTGTGTGCAATTAAAATCATATACCGACTCATAAAAAAATGTCAAAAATTGCACTAGGTCTCTTAACCCTACCGGGGCTTCACCCCTTATTGAGATACTCTTTTTTCACGAAAAAAAGGAGAAAAAATAACAAATTTTTTTCTCCTTTTTTTTTTTGAATTGATTTTCGGGATGAATTGTCTTGGTCCCAAAAAGCGGGTGTTTTGGTTTGCGGGTATTTTGGCATCGGGAATTTTGTTGCGGGTAATTAGTCGCGGGCGATTCGTCTTCGGGCACTTAGACGTGCCACCATAAGAAGCAAGTCCAATGAATTGTCATAGTTGTGTCACAGTCGGAGGAGCAGGTAGCAAAGTCAGTGCGTTAATTTTACGAGGGTTTAGACGAACGTCTCCATTCTTTATTTCATATCCAAGATATGAAACAGAAGTTTTAAGAAAAGAGCACTTAGCAAAATTAAATGGAAATCCCGCTTTTATAAGAATATTCAAGACTTTTTGAAGCCCTTCAAATTCTTCCTCTACTGTATCGGCAATTATTAATACATCGTCCAGATAAACTACAACGTAGGAATACGCTAGCTTACCTAGAGCTTTGAGTATTGCTATCTAAAAAACAGATGGAGCATTTTTTAACCCAAAAGGCATCGTGAAGAATTCGAATTGCCCATCGGGTGTAACGCCGTACGTTCAATAGATTCCAAGTGAATAGGAATCTGGTGAAAACCGCTAGCCATGTCAAGACTAATGTAATACTTAGCTTTCCTAAGTCCTGGTATTTGATCAAGTATCAGTAGCAAAGGGAATTCATCAGACACGGTATATTTATTTAATTCATGATAGTCAACGCATAAGCGATCCGTACCATCCTTTTTTTTAACCAGTAACATCGAGATAGCAAACGGAGAGTTACTAGAGCGAATAACATTAGCTTGTAATAACTCATCTATTCTTTCTCTCACTGTCCGTCTTTCTTCTACACTAAGCTTATAAGGTCTCTGTACAGTAATATTGGGATCGGTCAAACGAATCTGGAGTTCACCAATATTAATGCGGGTACGCGGAAATCCTGTAATAAAAGAGTTTTCAAATTCCTTCAATATTGTAATTTATTGTAACTTATCATTTGCGGTTAAATCAGTATCAACCTCATTTATATTAACAACTTCAGACTTATGACACAAATTAATAACTTTAGTTTTAGAAATACTAAAGCTTTCGTGGGAAATATTCACATTAAAACCTAAACTCAAGATTTCGCGGCCTTTCATAATATTACTTTTCAAATGATCGTCCGGGACAACGTGAAAAAGTATCTCTAATGTAAATCCATTAATACTGACAATAGACAAAATTCGTGATGTGCAACTAGCACCAACATTACCAATTCCTTTTAACATAATTATCTCATGCATTCTTTTACCTGAAAATTTCAGAGAAATTGACTCTTTCATTAATGAGCATTCGGCTCCCGAATCGAAACAATATGGAAACAACTCACCGAGATGATATAAATTACCAGTTGGGGCTGCAACGGTGCTTAAGTCGGCTCGCCGCTCAACGCTGTTGTTGCTCTTGTTTCCTGAATTGTTAATTCTCGTCGATGTACAATTTGGTGCGATGTGCCCATCATCCCAAGACTTGAAGCAGGTTTCAGCTCAAGCAGAAGAGTTGGATCCGGTAATTGCTCAAAGACCATTCGTCGCCTCTACTCGTTGATTCACGGGCTTCGATCGACATTCCGTCCTCTTGTGGCCCATCTTGTCACAGTCGTGACATTTAATCACCGAAAAAAATTTGAATCTTTTTGATTCTGATGTTGTAGAATTTTCCTGAGATGATGCTGGTCTTTTTCGCATGTATGAGAATCCTCTTATTTGATTCAGGAATTCAGATTTACGTTTGACGTCACTTGCCAGTGCTACACGTTCAACTCGATTATCAGTGTGAGACAGCCCTGCTAGCACTACTGCATTGATAATTTCATCGGTCGTTAAAGATCGCCAATGAGCCTTCAACGATGACCGTAATCGAATACTAAACGCACCAACACTTTCATCTTTCATTGGCAGTTCATTGTTAATTTTCAAAACTGCCACTGCTGCTGTTTCTTGACAACTAAAACGTGACACGAAAAGTTTCTTTAATTGCTGCCACTTATCAGGAATTGCCACTTGGGACAGCCACTGCGCTGCTGAGCCTTCTAAAGCTTTACTGAGTGCGGAAATTAATTCACTACCCTGTAAAGGGTTTACAACTAAACATAAATCAGCTACGGAGCACCATGCAACTGGATCCGATCCCGCACTCTAAGGATTAAACCGTGGCAAGAAAAAAAATTTTTATTCACAGCTTGTAATTTTTGCATACAACCTCTCATAAATTCAAATAAAATATTCCACTGATCTGGTGACGGACCAGACGGAGTTGATTCCACTTCTGATGTCGGAGGGCCAGCAGGTAGTGAATTGGTACTCTTAGTACCTGCATTATTATCACTATTATCTGTAGACATTTTTATTTAATTACAAAATTTAAGATGGACAACAAAAACAGTTATCGTTACACACAAAATTACTCGATGAGATTTCACAGATAATCGAAGTATTACAAGTAATTAAAGTATTACAATATATATACTAAGATTAAAGTTACACAATGTTAAATCTTCGCTAAATACTAAATATTACAATAACTACCCTCAAATAACTATACGAGGTGCTCTCGACTCAAGCTCAAACAGAAGTGTACTTCTAATTGCACTCTGAACTCTTACTCTCCAAAACTACTGTCTTTACCCGAAAGACCCAAAACGAACTCCGTTATTCTATATTGCACTATTTTACTATCCTCTGACCATGGCTACGCTTGGTGAGCAGATGCCACTCCGTCTAAGCCTACCATCATAAAAATATTTTACAAGCTTAAAAAAATTTCCCAATGCAATTAAGTTGTAAAATATTATTGTTAAATATCGTTGCTTAAATAAAATATAAACTAAAATGTAGTTGGGACTTTCCAAAGTCTCTGGGAAAACCCAGTTATACTTTTATCTCCGACACGGCTATTTTGACAGTCACACGTCCTCGGGTGTCTCTAAAAACATGCCATGTAAAACGGAGTATAAGTTTTATGTTCTGATAAAATATTACAATTTCGGATTTATCTGTGAATATGATTTATTTACAGGTCCAGTCATACAACAGAAATTTTATCGCTATTCAATAATCGTAGTTGGAACAATAATAATCAATAATAGTTGAAACCATAAACTATGTTCACGTATACTATGGAAAAACCCTCAGTCATAATTCCCGTTTGCCAAATATTCATACAAGCTTACAATTCCCGCCAGTTATCGCCCTCCGCCACATCATCAGCTGCGCATCGCGCCCTGAATAAACTATCCTACCAAAAACAGATTCTCTGTATAAAGTCGCGCCAAGTACGCGTTTATGATTTTTTAAAAGCAAAAAAAAAATTATTTTTTATAAATAAAAAAAGACAAATCGAAAAAATACCAAGTATCTAATATGGTTCAAAGTCATGGTAAACATTTTCATAAAATTTCAAAAAAAATTGTATAACAAAATTTCAATGTACTTGGTGTGCTTTACTACATGTACTCAAGCAAAATTAATTTCTAATAAAATCGAAACATGTTATTTCTTTTACTATTTTGTAAGCACAACAAGTACATTGAAATTTTGTTATACAATTTTTTTTTTTAATTTTATGAAAATGTTTACCATGTCTTTGAACCACATTAGGTACTTGGTATTTTTTTGATTTGAATTTTTTTTTGTAAAAAGGCTCAAAAAAATATTCCAATCCGGTTGTTGTAAAATATTATTGTTAAATATCGTTGCTTAAATAAAATATACACTAAAATGTAGTTGGGACTTTCCGAAGTCTCTGGAAAAACTTCGTTATACATTTATCTCCGACATGTATCGAGGGTTTTCTGATGCAACCTCATATCTCAAAAACTACTACTTTTCAGGAGGGACAAAAAACGTTTTATAATGAACTTCTGGCTTTTTTTTTTTATCAATTCTCTTTACAAATCTAAAAAATAATCAAACTTCCTATAAATTTTCAAGACCACTGTAATATTGAATATATTTAATTATTATTTTTTTGCTCATTTTATGATAGGTGTTTGCTGCACCAAAAAATTGCTAAAAAATGTGACATACGTGTTTGCGGGATTCTTAATTGAAATAAAAGCAGACATAAATGGACTTTTTGAATCATTTAATCCAGGAATATATTATCAACTTTTCAATTATTCTTAATCAAATAACGATATTATTATTAAACTGATTAGTCCTATTATTTATTGATTATGATAACATTATTTTTCTCAAATTTTTTGCAAGATACATGATTTTTTTAATTATAACTTATATTAGTATCACATAATTTCAATGATACTTCTAATCATTTCAAATAAGAGCTTTCAAATAAAATTATGAAATCAAACAAATATAAAACACTATGTAACTGAAGTTGCGACCGGTTAATTGAACGCAAAAATATATGTAGATATTAGTGTTTCAGAAAAAAAAATTTTTTTTCTAATGTTCTCAAAAGTTAGTCTTATGCTTAAAAAAAATTCTCCCGAAAGAGTAGCCCGAAATCTCAATTATATTGAGAGCTCAACGAATATTCATTTTCCTATTCAAATTGCATGTCAAAAATTTTTTTTTGTTTTTTAAAAAAAAAGTATTAAAAAATTTTTTATTTGAAAATCAAAGTGCACAATTTTGTAGGAAATTAAATTCTCTACAATAAAGCTCCTGAGTGTTTTTTCCGGAGAACTAACAGAAAAAAAAAGTTATGAAGCTTTAAACTATATTAAATAGTATAACTTCATTATATTAAACAGTTTTTTGATAGAAATTTAGGTCTTTTCATCTGAGCTAATGGTATCTGTCAATTTTTTTTTTAACACATGAAAAAAATTTTCCTTAGTTTCGAAACAGAACTTTCTTTTTAGCTTAAAAATACAGGAAGAAAAACAATTTTGATTCTGACAAAAAATATTTTTCTTTCGAAATTTATACAGAAAATAATTAAGATCTCAGAAATATTTTTAAAACACCTTACTGATTATACATAGTATATAGATTCACCGTATAAACTTGTACACATAATAAAATCCGGAAATTTTCTTTACGTTAAGTTTTTCAATTCACTATTTTTTCAAGCTTCACAACTTTTTTTTTGTTAGTTGTACGAAGAAAACACTTGGGGACTTTTTTGTAGAGAATTTAATGTGCTATAAGACCACGCACTGTGATTTTAAAAAAAAATTTTTTTAAATACTTGTATATATAAGAAACGAAAAAAAAAAAATTTACATGTAATTCAAATGAGAAAATTAATATTCGTTGAGCTCTTAGCAGAATTGAGCTTACGAGCTACTCTTTTGGAAGGATTTCCCTAATACCTAAGACTAACTCTGGAGACCATAAGATTTGAAAAAAAAAAGGAATATTCATTTTGAAACACCCTAATATATATTAGGGTAGGCCAAAAAAAAGTGACTATTTTTTTTTCTTTAGTTACAGTGATAATATTGTTAAAAATGATGAAAAAAAAATTCTGTTAAATTTTGAGCTTTTAATATTAATATTAAGAGGTGTGCCTATTTGCAAGTTTTTATTTTCCATTTAAATAACATGAAAAAAAATTTTTTTGCGTCTTCTGATTATTATAAGTAGCTAATGATGCGTTGTAGAAATAATTGGGAGGCATATTTATATAGGTAATTGAATGCTCTACAAGAAAAGTATCTTATCATTTTTCGATAAATTTATTTGTTCAAATGTTATTTGAGGTTGAAGTCGAATTCATATTGAATTTTGAGATCTTTTTACTTTTCCGACGAAACTATCAGACTGATAACACATCATCATAGGACCTTTTTTGTAGACAATTTTATTCTTTAAAAGTTATTTCCAATAAAGTTTTTTCGAATTCCGCATTGTTTTCTAGTTATTTTTATTTTAATGTCGAGCTCATAAAAAAAATAGTCTTCTGATTGATTTTAAGAGCTCGACATTAAAATAAAAATAACTAGAAAACAATGCGGAATTCGAAGAAATTTTATTGGAAATTACTTTTGAGGAATAAAATTGTCTGCAAAAAAGGTCCTATAATGATTTGTAATCAGTCTGATAGTTTCGCCGGAACAGTAAAAAGATCTCAAAATTTCATATGAATTCGACTTTAACCTCAAATACATTTGAACAAATAGATTTATCGAAAACTGATGACACTTTTTTTGTAGATCATTCAATTACCTACAAAAATATGCTTCCCAATTATTCCTATGACGCATCATTAGCTACTTATAAAAATCAGAAGACGCACAAAAATTTTTCTCCATGTTATTTAAATGGAAAATAAAAAATTGCAAATAGGCACCTCTTAATATTAATATTAAGAGCTCAAAATTTAACAGAATTTTTTTCTTCAACAATCTTATCACTGTAACTTAAGAATAAAAAATAGTCACTTTTTTTGGCCCACCCTAATATATATATATATATATATATATATATATATATATATATATACACATTCTTTTGTACTGTCCAAAACGAACGGTGGACTCGTGGATGACCCCACCACACTCTGGGTGCTCTCACCACTTTATGTTGGTGGGCGTTATAGTTGCACCATTCTATTTATATTGCTTTTTTATACGGGAAGCTACTTAATAAAGTTAAGAACCATTTTATTGATTTATAAATTGATTAAGTTCCAGAAAATAATAGTGACTTCAATAAAGAACAAAAAGAAAGATTCCACCAAAATTTAAAATATTTTGGTGGATTTTTTTAACCGTAGATTTCAAGGACGAAGGATTATCGATCTGATAGCATATTTTTACTGAGTAATAAAAAGATAAACGACCTTAACGAAAAGACAAAAACGTGTTAAAAATCCTCTTTACTATTCATTTGATACAATGCAAGTGCATCAGTAAAAAAAAATTCATAATGTCAACGAGTAAGCTGAATTTAACATCATGCTTACCAGATAGTTAACCTTAATTGATTTTTTATTTAAAAAGTTGAATCAAGATTAGTGTTATCGTTATTAATGAATCAAGTGTATTTATTCGCAAGCAACATAAACATAAATATTTATGATTATATTTATTAATTTACACGTCCAAAGATTAATTAAAAATACATAGCACTTTGCACTTCCAATAATTATTGTCTGATAAAGTCTATGAGACTTTTTAGAACCATATTAAGGATCGAAATTTTATTTAAAAAATTATTCGAACTATAGTTTTCGATGTATTTTTCCCCGCAGGATTCAATTTTGCAATCAAATTACTAAGTTTTCTCGCCATTTTCTTTCTAACTCCAAAAACCATGAAAATGGAGATATTTTTATTTTTCATGAATTTCATTACTTTAATTAATAATCACTATTGAATTTATTCGTACTTTCATTTAAAGTAAATCCCAATGATTTTAGCTCCTTCTTCATAATTTCAATACTTTTTGGAGAAATTGGTTCATTTGGAAGACGAACTGGACCTAGATCAATCGTGTTTAATAACGTCATTGCTGCTTTCATTGTGGTCATCCAATTACCTGTTTTATATTTAAATAAACATTCATGAATTCTAATACGTAGATTACATATTGAATTAACATAGAAAAAAAAAAAACGAAAATCGTTAACCATGTTTAGATATTGCAATAACAGCTTGTGATAATTTTTCTTGCAATTCAGTGGTTTTGAAGCCGTCGCCTTGTTTAGAGGCATCAAAAATTTTAATTGTATGTTCCGGAAACATGTTGATGCTCGTTGGAATAAATGAATCCATTCCTACTGAAAGTCCAGCCGATATCAACTATCGATTAATATTAATTATTAAGGAAAAGGCTTATTAAAAAAACGAATAATATTCAATATTAAAAATAAAAAATTATACCAAATTAGTTCCTAAAAAGACTACAAATTGGTTCGAATTGGCTCGCACTGCTTGAGCTCCTTCTTCAAGATTTGTACTAGTGAATTTTATCCCAACAAAAGATGGGATTGCATCTCCTATTGAATTCAAGAATTGTCCCATGTGAACTGAAAGATATAGTCATTTACTTATTTTTACTAAATAAATGTATATTAGGGTGTCCGTTATTTACCAAATTAGATTTTTTTACTTGGTCATGATATAAATCGTTTACTTTTGATCCAAAAATAATAAAAAAGTTTATTCTGATGCCGTTTAACCTGGCTTAAGTAATGATACATTCTTATTTTAGTACAATGATAAAAATTTTATTACTTTGTTAAAAATATGTGCACAGCGATACCAAATACATATTTTTGTAGGAAATTTCCCGCTCTTTAAAAAAGGTCTCTAATTTTTTTTTTCGTAAATCCAACTGTTTAAGAGATATTAAAGGTCAAAGTTTGATTTGTTTAAAAAAATTAGCGTTTTTGTTTGTGATTTGATAACTCTCTAACACCGAGACATAAAATTTAGCGCTATAAATTTTTTAGTAGGAAATTTATCGCTCTTCAAAAAAGGTTTCTTACACTTTTTTTGTAAATCCAACCATTTAAGTTGAAAGAAAATTTCCACAAACCAACTCAAAATTTTGTTCTGATGATATAAAAAATTTCTTTTATTTCAAGCTTAAATATCTCTTGAACGGTTGAGTTTATCAAAAATATTAAATCGACCTTTCTTGTAGAGCGGTGAATTTTCGACATAAATTCGTTAGAAGCCTGAGTAAATATCTGTTTGCTAAGGAGTTATAGAATTTTAATCAAAAAACATTATTTTTTAAATCTATCAACTTTAAGCTTCGATATCACTTAAATGGTTGGATTTACAAAAAAAGTGTAAGAAACCTTTTTTGAAGAGCGATAAATTTCCTACTAAAAAATTTATAGCGCTAAATTTTATGTCTCGGTGTTAGAGAGTTATCAAATCACAAACAAAAACGCTAATTTTTTTAAACAAATCAAACTTTGAACTTTAATATCTCTTAAACAGTTGGATTTACGAAAAAAAAAATTAGAGACCTTTTTTGAAGAGCGGGAAATTTCCTACAAAAATATGTATTTGGTATCGCTGTGCACATATTTTTAAACAAGTAATAAAATTTTTATCATTGTACTAAAATAAGAATGTATCATTACTTAGGCAGGGTTAAACGGCATTAGAATAAACTTTTTTATTTTTTTTTATTATGTTTGGATCACAAATAAATTATTTATATCATGACCAAGTAAAAAAATCTAATTTGGTAAATAACGGACACCCTCATGTATATTAGGGTGCGTCGTTTAAAAAGACTGTTTTTTATTTCACTCTCACTCCAAAATTTTGTTGCAAAGGTTAATTATATTTGAATAAAAATTTTAGGAATTTTTTTCTCGAAGTCTCGAATCGTTTATTCGCTATGGTAGGTGAACAAGTGGATCGACACTTCTTAGAATCATAAATAAATCAATTCATCTTTACGTCGTTGGTGAGATTATTTCTTTCTACTGTTAACAATAAAACGGAAATTTCTTGCGATAAGAGAGTCTAAACAGATGACGATGCATGAGACCTCGACCACGATGACGTTCCCATCGGGTAACTTGAGCTGCATCGTCAACAAATTGATGAATGTATAATATCAACGAAGAACAGTACCAAGTCAATCGATCACGAGATCTAAGAGAGTTGAGAACTCTGATCATAATTTACGTTGACTTGGCCCTGCCTCTTCGTTCGTGCTTTGAGCAATAAAGGCTGTCACTACTACATAAGTAGTTAGTTATCATTAAAACCAACATTACATTGGGTAACGCTTGTACCAGCAGACCTCACCACCTGCTATTAAGAACGCTGACACCGGTGACCTAGTAATCTACTTGAGCGCTGTTACTGGCTGCACAGGTAATCCTAAAGCTTTATCCCGAGCCTATAAAAAAGAAGAAATGAGGGGGAAAAAAGTCCTAATTACGCCAAATTATCCGAACGATCCACGAGGATCTCGGTCGCTCAATTCACCAGCCTTCCTGCCTAGAGATCGTTGCCGGGGAAGCCCTCTTCGAGCTGATTGGTCACTCGAAATCGGGTTGAGAAGGTTCCAAACTCAGCTATCTCGTTGATCAAGTTGAGTGAAATTCGCGAGCCGTCAAGCTTCATTGTTGTCAATGTTTCAGGGGTGTCCCACACCAATTTTTCAAAGGGACAACCAACATCTAACTACTACTAACCATTGACTTGAGCCAACTAGTTACAGTTTCCGGGACCCTCCTGTTTCACGACCCTCTCTACGGGTATTCTTCGGAAGCGAATTTCAAGGCCACCGGCAGGGACGACTACACACTCGCTGGAGCGGAAAGGTCGAGGCAAAAAGGGACTATAAGGGTCAATTATGGGGTCTATAATCTCTATCACGGTAAGTCCGTAACATTTAGTTCATAAAATAATGGAAGATCAATAGCTGACGCGCCTGGGATTAATACCCTGAAGACGTCAACCTGGTAATTTGGAAATAATCTGTCCCATGAATGGAAAAGCCAGAATTAAATAATTCAAAACTCAAAATCACAAGAACAATCGGCCTGAGAGCTTTGGCAAAGGAGGGCTTTTTTTGTAGGAAATACATTTTTCTACAAATTTATCATTTACCATTTGTTTGTAAGTCTATTCATTCTATAAATAATTGCAATAACGATGTGAGATATAAAAGAAATACGAAAAAAAAATTAAAGTTTACTTCTTTTGAGGCGTTTATTTGAGAGTAAAATTACGAGCTACACGCGCATACCGTAACGCCGGTCCGACAATATAAAGTTCACCTCGAAATATAGTTGAAAACATATATTTAGTTTACTGAATAACTCAACACAGAATAGACGCAAAGTCTTCAACAACAAACTTTGTTATTTTTTTTTAAATAAAAATTTTTTAACTAAGTTAATATCGTTTAAATCGAATAAAACTAATATGCTGCTAAAAATTAAAAAAACAATATATATATATATATATATATATATATATATATATATATATAAATATATATATATATATATTGTGACGTTACATTGCCGAGGAGGCAGAGTGGAGATGGAGTACGTGTGATTCTGTGTGTTAGAGAGAGATAGAGTTAGTATGTGTGTCGAGTGAGTGTAGTAGATGATGAGTTGAGAGTATGGAGTATGTATGTGCGGTGAGTTAAGTGTGTTGAGAGTACGAGTACGTGTACAGTACGGTGTATGTTTCGGAGTGTCTGTGTGATGGAGCGTGGATTTAGCGGGGGATGTCTAGCTGTGTCGCGGATAGTGGCCAAGATAACGTGCCTCCTGAGCAGTAATGACGACTAGGCCTAGGCTTAGCCCTCGGGGTTGACGTAGTGATCACGGAGGAGTGACTGAGATGTCGCCGCCCCTTCGTGTTGATACCCGGAGTTAGCAGGGGTATGTTTACGTTTATTTGGGGATGGCAGGCCTCGTTTGCGATGCTCGAGAAAGCCAAAAATTCGCTAACTTCGGATATCACGGGGAGTGACATTGTGGGAAGACCCGTGAGTACGCGGCTTGTGTGTAGTGGGGGGAAGAATGGATGGAGAAGCGAGGATGTGAGAGTAACTGGAAATAGTATAGCGCGCGAGTGAATGGAGTGGGAGGACAGAGAAGGATAGTTGAGAGTAGACCATGGAGTCGGAGAGTTGGAATTTGGAGTCGCTCGAGTACGAGCCGACCCAGGAGTAGAGTTTGGAGTTTGGAAGCGAGTCGGAGAGTCGCTGAGATAGACCTCGACCGCAACCCTAGACTGTCGTCGTTTGGAGCTTGTGGCTCAGTTAGTTGTGCTTTTGGAGCTGTTTATCATGTGAATTGTTGTCGCGAATTACCGCATTATTTCATTTTATTTTATTAATTATTGTGTTAAGTTTTGTGATTCGTCGTCTACGAGAGGTTCCCGATGGCGTACTTAGGTATTTATTCGGTTGATGGACCGAGAGTACTCGACCGCGGGCCATTTGGGCCCTTTGCGTCACTCTCGTGTCATCTTTACGGTATTTTATTTTATTTTCTTTTCTTTATGTTATTTTTAATTTAAATGTGATTAATTGGCTTCTTACGCGTCAAAAGAACCGCGACCCTATCTCCACAACCTAGCATACTAAGAGCACCAGGACATGCCGCTACCACCGTTCATTTCTCTCATCTCCGAAGGATTTAGATTTTAGGTTTTAATTTACGTGTACATTTAGACCGGTTGCCGATATCGGGGAAATAAAAGTCGGCTGGCGCCCGTCAGGATCTGGAGGAAATGAGAGGAGTGATCGGTGGGCGAAGTGTAACGTAGCCCGATTTTGTGTAATTTAAGTTCGAGTAATTGAGTAATTTTATTGAGTAGAAATGTAGGTGTACTTTAGTTGAGTTTATCGAGTAATAAGTAAAATTTACGTTACAATATATATATATTCTGTTTTTTTAATTCAACTTTTATAATTTAATTAATACTGCGATGCACGTGGTTAACGTAGTTGCTTTAAAATAATTCTGGATAAAAATAACAAGTATGGGACAGAGCAGGCGTAGTAGCCTACATCGAAAGGATATTGCGCATGCAACTGTCATGTTATGTCTTCTTCTAATGCACGGACTTCAGCTGCTCGACTTTCTCTCTCCCGCACCAATGCTTGCTCCGATTTTTAAACTTCAAAGCCTGGCAATAAATATTGATGTCTGGTTTTTCGTAGGCAATGCTATATCATCGCGTTTGTTATAAAATTAGTTTCATTTTGTTATAAAATACAAGTGGTTAACAGATCGGTGGAGTTATTTATATTGACTCACCTGTTTTTACCCGCTTGCCAGGCAGTTAGGTCAAGAAATCGGTTGCAAGGCTAAGGTGGCATATTCCTTACATTATTTGCTGTCGGTTAGTATACAATTTGGTTGGTTAACAGAACGGTAGAAAATAAAAAAAAAATTAATTTTTAGTAATTGATCTAAAAATTGCCTGGTCAGGATTTTGATAGGCAAGCTATTATAGGTGCATTTATCTATTATTAAAGCGTTTTAAAAAATATGTCTCATCAGGTTAACAGATCGGTAAAAGTCGAGGTAGGTCCAGCTCTCGAAATATTAGAAATATATTCGTTGTCAGGGACACCACTAAAGATTGGACACGATCGAGCGTTAACAAAAGAATTAAAAAAAATTTTGTTTTTAGTTTTTTAGAAATTTCTCTAAAACGACTTGATAAATCAACTTCAAAATCTGATCAGTTCTAGAACTCGATAAAACGCGTTGATTGCCACCTTAACCGTCTCAATCGGTTCATTCGTTCAAGAGATATTGTTGGAGAAAAAAGGTAAAAAAACGTTTTTTTCCGAAAACAAAGGCACAAAAGTATTTTCGATCTCAAGGAGCTCGAAAACAGCGGGATGTTTTGGGGCTGGCTCGCAGAGTCAACTGATAGACCGATTTTTTTTGTTTTCATACATGTATTTCTTACATATTCTAAGATATAAAAAGGGAAGGCAAAATCGAGTGCCCCCAAAATTTTATAAAAAAAAAATTTTATGTTCTCAACGTTTTTCAAACATTCCAAAATCACTTTTCTAAATAAAATTGAGCATTGTTTTATAATAAAACCCATTAGAACAATTTTTATTTTCCGTTGCACCCAATAATTATGTGAAATGTAATTTTTCTTTATGCAAATTACTGACGAGAACATTTAATTTAATCGGATTTATCTAACATTCAGAATTTTTTTTCTACTTTATTTGTAGGGTACTCTATTTTTCGCGCAAAAATGAACGTTTCTTTCAAAGGCCTCTGAAATTTTTTTCTATTTACTTTGAATATTATTAAAAAAAAAACGATTAACTGTATTTGAGTTCTCAAAAACTTAATATTTTCTGAAGTACTCTGTTTTGCTCCTTCCAACTCTTTTTTGATATAGTTAAGTTACATTTAAAATATGCGAAATATATACGAAAATCGATCAAAACTTTGATATTCAAAATATATTCTTTGCACATACTTTATATTAGACTGGGCCAAAAAAATCGACTATTTTTTTTTCTCTTTCGATAATGTGAAAATATTATTCCTGGTGACCGAAAAAAATTATTGTGCGAGTTTGAGCCCTTAATATAGATATTAACAGGTGCATCGTTACCACTTTAAGTTTTTTGAGAGAAATTTGATTCCTTTCCCAAAACTCGTAAATTATCTAACTGAAAAATGGAGCGATGTATATTTTGCAAGGAAATTAAATTTTCTACAAAAAAACTCATAGTAAATTGTCGTAAAATGAGCCGTTTCCTTGTAACCGTACCCTAAACATTGATTTGTTTTTTAAATTCTTTGTTTCTGCTTTGGGTTTTTGTAACTACTAGAAATATTAAATTTTTTTTAGTCATGATATATAGTCTTAAAGTAAATTTAATGCTCTACAAAAAAGGTGTCTAACATTTTTTGCTAAATTCACTCCTTCGAAAGTTATACAAGGTTGAAGTTGAGTCAAAACGACTTCAATAACCTGAATAACTTTCGAAGGAGTGAATTTAGCAAAAAATGTTAAAATACCTTTTTTGTAGAGCATTAAATTTGTCACGATAATTGATTATCGCGGCAGTCTCGCATCAGATCGGTGAGCGATAGAGGGCAGCACACGCTGCTCACCCGTCTCATCCTTTGTATTATTGTTTGTTTACATTTAAGATTTTATTTTAATTACTGTATTAAAAATTATATAATGTTTTTCTTAGGTCTAAATTGTGTTTGAATCAGAAGGATTTACTGATTGATTTGAGTATGTAATTGGATTTTTAGAGAGCTGGGAAAATAATTATGCATTTTATTTATATACTTATGATTATTTTGGTTGGTTGACGCATGTGCGTCAAAGCAACAGTTGGTATCAGTAAATTTATTTATTCTAACTAAATTTACGAGTTTTATGAATAAATTAGTGATTGATTGATCTTTAAATCATATTAATATTTATTTATGAAAGAGGCAACTGGCCAGTTAATGTCGGGAACAGGCTAAATTACACGAGCCAAGTCATGCATTTTGTTGGTGGTACTGGTCAAAGTTAATCTGAGACAGATATATATCTCCACTGGTTGAAGTGAGATCTATGACAAAATGGCGCCGGCCGAAGTGCCGGCATGAAATTAACGTGCTGCCGTGGTCAGACGTGGGATAGTCTCTGTAAGAGTAGCGTGTGTGCTCTTGTTGATAATAAATGTTATAAGTTTAACGCCATTTGGTATTTTGAGTACATAGTATAAATCTATTGGCATTACTTGAGTATTTTTGGAGAAGTACTAAAGGAACTACCTTTAACGTAGTGAATTTTTAACCATGGGAGTTGAATAATTACGTAAACTGTAAGTCTTTATGAGCTAATACATTGGCGTGTAATTTTGTTCCCGCGTTGGTGGCCATTTGCCTGTCTCATAAGAGTAAGAGAGATAGTAAATTCTGAGTATTAATACTTTCTATAAGCATTAGAGGAAATGCGTACTTGTTGAACCCAGTGGATAGGGAATCACTAGGTGAAATTACTTAGTATTATTTATCATTGCCAAACATTGATTGTGATAAATATTTGGTTATTGTTCAGTATTATGTATACGTGTTGAATAGTGCTTCGAAGCTGTAAAGAATTATATACGGTAACTGTCTATCTATGTTTCGATAATTACTTATGATTTTTATGTATTATTTCATGGTCCTGATTATGATATGCGTTACATATTTAATCGATTATTATTATTTCTTGATTAGTATTTGTTATGATTTACGAGTTATTATTATTGTTATTGCGTTAGAAATGTTACGCACAAAATTATCTATGGTTAATAGTTATTATTTGCGTTTATTATTTAGTTACAAATATTATTTATAAAGGATTATTATTTTGTGATTTATACGTATTATTTATGATTTGTTATTGTTTTCTTGCGAGCGTGCGGCATTACGCGCGAATGTATTCATAAACGATTAATTTTATTTGTGGCTATGGTGCTATTAAGAACAAGTATTTATTATTTATAATTATTCAAAATATTATAAACAATTGGCGAACATTGTTTTGCGAGTACACATTATTAATTTTATATAATATTCAATTTATTATTTAAAATATATTTGAAAACACATGGCCACCAACCCGGTATTTATTTAACTTTATTTGTTTAGTTTATATCTATCTCGTTCTTGCTAATCCTTTTCCTAACCTGAAACTGCTCCCTGATCGTTTGATTTATTTTATTTTCATAACAGCTATTTGACACTAACCACACTCCGCCGTGGGTCGTGTGAAATAGTAGAGAACGCTATAAATTTACTTCAAGAATATATATCTTGACTAGGAAAAATTTTAATATTTCTAGTAGTTACAAAAATCCAAAATAGAAACAAAGAATTTGAAAAACAAAGCAATGTTTAAGGCACGGTTACGAGGACACGGCTCGTTGGACGTCAATTCACTACGAGAGATTTTTTATAGGGAATTTAATTTCCTTTAAAAATATACGTTTCCCAAATTTTTCAGATAGATAATTTCCGAGTTCTGGGTAAAAAATGAGATTTCTTTCAAAAAACTTAAAGTCGTAACGATACACCTGTTAATATAAATATTAAGGGCTCAAACTCGCACAATAATTTTTTTTGGTCACCAGGAATAATATTTTCACAGTTTCGAAAGAAAAAAAAATATTCGATTTTTTTGTCCAGTCTGCTTTATATATACAGTGGAAACTCTATATAACGAAATTCGAGGATCCGGATGAATTTTCACGTTATAAAGAGTTTTCGTTATACGGAGAAAAGACGTATAACGACTAATATTCGAGGAATAAGTACTTCAATTTTTATTAATTTTACAACACGTTATGATGTTTATTAAATAATACATACAATACACATAATAATATAATAATATACAAAGCCCTCTACTGTTTTAAAAAGTCGTAATCAGTTATCTTGGCTTGGCGTTTTTTATTTTGCCAATATTTTAACCGTATCCTTTTTTGTATTTTATTTATATCTCGAGATATTGTCAGATCATCTTCATTGAATAAAAAAAATTTTTCTAATAATTTAGCGGCATCCAATGTTTTGTCAATGCTCGGCTCAACGTCAGTTGGTTCTTTTTTTTCTCCTTCATCACCTTGTTCCTCTTTATTTGCTCTCACTGAATCGAGAATTTCTCTATCAGTAAGAGTAGCAGTAACGGCTAGATTTTTATCAGCCTCGATGTAACTGCCCATATCGATGTAACTGTCTAATTCAAATTGTCGACTCTATTTGATCAGGGAATGTGATGACCAGGTTAGAGAACACAAAAAAAATAGTAAGATAAAAAGTTTTATTTAAAAGATATAATAGAACATAGGAAATAATTAATAAATATACTAAAACTTCTAGTGTGAAGGTACATATGTATAGATATAAATTGAGACAATGTGAATTGTCTTCGTCGTCCTCAGCCTTGCGGTTCCCGTTTTTCTCCGTCTGAATCTGTACGGTATAGTGCTATGGTCACATAACTTATTTTCACGTCGACGCATGTCTGTAAGGGTGAAGTGGGGACAGAGTTCAGAGGCGAGTCCCAGGCCCTCAATTATCGGTCAATGACTTCGATCCTGGATCCATTAGCGTACAGACGTCTTTCTAGCAATTTACTTGCGATTCTGTAATAAATTAGCAACCTACTTACGACTCTGTAAACCGGGCAATTAACTTGTGATATTCTGTACATTACTGGCAATTATCTTGTGACATTATATCTTATTGGTTAGTTATTAAGTTTCAATATTAAAGTTTGATAAATTCAATATAACTGTACGTTACCGGCGATATACTCGCAATATAAACTATACTGTGCCACGCATCTCTCTACATTACATCCAGCGCTTGCATTTTCTTGTAAGTAATTTTTATTATTATAATTGGCAATAAACTTGCACATTTTGTTAATCATTCATTTTATATATTATTTGTCCATTCTATTCATATCCTATTTTACTGGTAAGAACCTTCAATAGTTTAATAAAAAGCAGAGATCGGCAAAAAAAAAATTCTCATTTGCCATTTTTTAATTATTTTAGTTAGCATAATATAAACTAAGAAATTTTTGATTAATCAAAAATAAAAAAATTATGATTTTTTATTTTTAATTTGTTTATTAATTAAAAATTATTATAATTTAATTTTTAATTACTTAAAATTGAAATTTTTTTCAAAAATAATTTTCATTAATAAAATTATTTGAAAATTATAGCATTGTTAAAGTAATTATTATTAAAAATGAAAATTATTTCAATTACCAATTATTCATTATTTAAAGAATAAAAATTATTTTACCTAAAAATACTAACTATGAAAAAATTTCAAACTATTTTTCATTACAATTTTCTATTTTCGTAATTATGATAATTTATATAGATCAACGATAATAAATTATGAGAAAATTACGTTCACCAGTAATACACTTATCCAAAAAATTAAAGGAACAAGAAAATTTTATAAATTTTTAAGTGATTTTTGGAAAGCTGTATTTTCGTGGGAAATGATAGTATCGATAAAATAAAAGAAGCAAATTGAAGCTTGAAATCTTTAATTTGAAGATCTTCCGACAAAATAATTTTATGAGCCACGGTTTTTGCGGAATCATAAGAAATAAGTCGAGACGAAATTTTTCTAAATTTTTTTGTTTTGTTTTTTAGGTCTACGGGGCCGGGAAATTTTTTTTCGAAAAAACCAATACATGGATCGTTAAGGAAATTTATTTAACTAGAATTTGTTTTTTTTTTTGTTTCTCTGTAAAACAATTTGCTGATGAGATATCAGCCTTCAAATAAAAAAGGGTCCTTTTATCTTTGATTATCAATATCTAAGCAACAAATGGTCGCACAGTAATTTAAAGGGCAGTTTAAGAAATTTGAATAGATTTTCTACAAGCTCCATTTTCGATTTTTTGAAAAAAAAATTTTTTTTCATCCTTAATATCAATTTTAAAAACCCTTAAAAAATGGCCACTTTATAGTTTTTTAGTCAACTCATCGCTACTTTGCAAATACTAATGGAAAGGTTAATGTTTCTAGGTAATTTTACAGCTTAATGCACCCCAAAAAACCCTGGGAATTTTCAGATTGATCGATTGAACCGTTTGTCCGGGCCGATTGCTTAAAGTTTTACAAAATAATTAAAGGAACAAGTTTTGTTCCTTAATTTGTGTAATCATTACCAAAATGAAAAAACTAATTTTTTTCGGATTTCTCTTCATTTTTCCGTTAGTTATTCAGTAAATGTAAGGTAAAGAGCAAAGAAAAATAAATTTTCCAAAAAACAAAAAAAACAAAAAAAACCCCGAGTAAAACGTAAAAAAATTCTTGTTTTATGACGATTTTTGGAAAAAAAAAAAAAAAAAAAAGTGTCTGCTCTTGATGATTTTTTTTGGCTGATAATTTTGAACTTAGAGTACTGGCGAAGTGTAACGTGAGCATGAATTTATAAAATCTGATCAATAAAAAAATTAATAAATTTGATTCATAATTCGACTATTATTCGATCATAATTCTCGTAATTTAAGCAACATTATTTATCATAATTACGAAAATTGTAATGAAAAATAGTTTGAAATTTTTTCATAATTAGTATTTTTGAGTGAAATAATTTTCATTTTTTAAACAATGCCATAATTCTCAAATAATTTTATTAATTACTTTATTAATGAAAATTATTTTGAAAAAAAAATTTAATTTTTTAAGTAATTGAAAATCAAATTGTAGTAATTTTTAGTTAACAAAACAATGAAAAATAAAAAATCCCAATTTTCTCTATTGCTTCTATAAGCTCTATCAATAACCTTTTTCTGTAATGAGCTTTGAGACTTTTAATTACACTTTCGTCCATGATCAACAAGTAGCAAAATTTTCCGTCCTTTCAATTCTGCATCCCATTTTCACAATTCTTCCTCGAAAATTTGACTTGTCATCCACGAAGACTTATTTGCTTTAAAGGTAACTGGTAATTGCAATATATTTTTGAAGCACTTAGGGTTCCTTGACTTTCCTATCACCATCAGCTTCCTTTTATCTGTACCACTCATGTTAGCAGTGACTAGAACAGTAATTCGATCCTTTGAAAGTTTGCCTTTCACACATTTCTCACCTTTGAGTTTCAACGTTTTGTCTGGAGTCAACTTATAAAAAATCCCAGCTTCGTCCGCATTATAAATATCGTTTGGGCCTAATTTTTTCCTTAATTCTGGCCATTTGTTATTGAACCAATCATTAGTAACAGTGTTGTCCACATCTCTGGCTTCTCCGTTCACTTTACCGGAGTTGATTTGATGGCGTTACTTAAATTTTCCGAGTCTGCGTTCAGAAGCTTTAAATTCACTTATATTCAATGGTTCTGCCAATTTTTCTGCTTTCGCTTTAAGAATTGGTCCTGAAATCAGTAAATTATTTTGGTGCTGTGAATAAAACCAAGACAGCATTACTTGATCTAAATCTTTAAATGTTGGCCTCTTCAACCTTTTAACAAACTTCTCGTCAATTTTTGCCTGAAGAATGTTTTCTCGACTGTTCCAAATAGTGGAAACAGTAAATGCACTAAAATCAAACCACTTAACAACGTCACTTTTTCCACCATTTTCGATGGCTCGAATCACAGAAATTTTTTTATCTACACATAAAGCCTCTCTTTTAGTAGCCATAATGAAAGCTTGAAGGTCTGAAAGCAACTAAGAGTGTAAGAATGTAAACGAGAAACATAGAAATCAAACGTCATTATCTGTGTATAGTAATATACATATACTTTGGTAATTACAATACTCAGTTTATAATATTTTCTAGAAATATTTATGGTTTTGAGTCGATTAGTGCATTTGAAATTAAGCGGATTATTTCATTAAAAAAAGTATCTGTGACGCTATGTAGAGTGTATAAGTGTAGAAATAATAATGCAAACCAAACAAACTTTGGTATTTTCTACGTAACATCGAGTTCGTCGTAATTTCGAGTTTCCTTATATAGAGTTTCCACTGTATTTATATTTTCAACTTCCCGCTTAGAAAATTGCAAATTTTCAAAAATTCGGGAAGTTATTGGTTTCACTTCGATTTGTGAAAATCGAAATTCCAATAAATGTCGACATTTTGAGGTTCTAGGAAGCTATTCTGACTAAATTCAAGATGATGTCCGAGTGTATGTATGTACGTACGTATGTAAATATCTATAACTTTTGAACGGATGAACCGATTTTGATCGTCAAGGTGTCATTCGACGCGGTTTGTCAATATCTCAAAGCTGAAAAAACATTGAGCTTGATCGGTAGGTTTCGTTCGGAGATATTCCAAAAATAAACTTTTTTCAAAAATGTTTTTTTCGGATAACTTTTTACGGGCTCGATGGATTAATCCTAAAATCAACTGGGCTCTGAAGCTTCATAAACCGCGTCAAATGCCACCTCAACCATCGAAATCGGTTGATTCTTTCAAGAGATATCGTTGTCGAAAGGACTTAAAAAAAATTTTTTTTAGTATTTTTGAAATATCTCAAAAACGATTCTATAAATAAATTTTAAAGTCTGATCAGTTGTAGAACTCAATAAAACGCGTCGATTGCCACCTTAACTATCTCAATCGCTTTATTAGTTCGAGAGATATCGTTTGAGGAAAAATGGTAAGAAACGTTTTTTTCTTAAAACGAAGGGATACAAAAGTATTTTCGAGCTCGAAGAGCTCGAAAATGTATCCACAACAATTTTTCGAGCTCAAGGAGCTCGAAAATAGCGGGAAGTTTTGAGGCTGGCCCGCAGGGTTAACTGACAGACCGATTTTTTTATGTATTTTTAATATATTTTTTTCATAATAAAAATACGTTTTTTTTTATATTTTAACCTATTTAATTTAGAAATTTTTTTCACGAGAGACGTTTCAGGTAATAAAAAAATTGATTCTTGTGTTCCATTAGTGCTCTTGAATATTCTAAAAATAATAAATTTCAGTAATTTTTTTTTTTTAGTGAATTCATTTACTTTAGATACATTGCGGGTAGTAAATAAATAGACATGTGATAATAAAATAAAATTTAATTAGCGGTGTCAGTTTATTGTGCCCAGAAGGTATCCAATCATTTCGAAGTCATTTTTATTATTATTAAGTTAATCATATGATTGACTCACCGCTATAATGTAGTCAGGAAAATAAAAAGTAAATTAAGATAATTGCATAAAACTTATTATCAACAACATTTGCAAAATTGATTGAAAGAAATCAATGACATTCATTAACTCAAAACAGTATCTTCTTCAAATTTGGAGTTGTTCTTATTACATACATAGACGACTTCAGTTCCATCTCTTATTTTTGACTGCAATCTCACATTCCATTTCATCGAATACATCGTTTGTGACAGAAATATTTCTATAGTAAGCCTAAAACTGAAAAGTCTTTTATTCAAACGTCCCTGTGAACTTGTTTCAATTCGGAAGAAAACACGATTTTTATCAGTCCACTACAATAAGTACACGCACCCACTTTTATTTAGTTTTGATTAAGTTACTCAGAAATGATTCGATCGATTGATTTCGAAGTCTAAACAGCATAAGAACTCAAAAAAAAAAAAAACGTTGATTGTCACCTCAACCATCTTAAACAGTTAATACGTTCGAGAGATTGTGGGAGAAAGTAATGCTGAAATACGTTTGTTTTTTTCAAATATCTTCGAAACCTATCATTTTAAAAAGATAAAGGATAGGAACATTAAAAAGTTTAATACATTAATTAATCAAAAGATAAACCGTCATACACTATCAAGTGACGGTAAACATATTTACAATTATACAGATGTGCAGCTACCGCCGGAAGTGGAAATGATATTGAACTTAGAACCAAAATTTGGTATGGAAGTGAAAGATAAGTGAAATGTAATACCAGCAGTGATCAAGGATTTAGAATTTGGAATTGAAGCTGTGAAAGTAGATAATTGTTATAGTGTGAAAAAAGATATTAAGAATAATTTGAGATCGAGAGCTATTTATGTAATTTCTAATTTTTATAATAAGGATGATAGACTAAATCATTAAGTAACAATCAAGAATTTATACATTACTAAAAAATTTCTAAAAGAGAGACCTGACTTAATAGTTGCAAGAGCTGACAAAGGGAACACAACGGTTGTAATGTTCAGTCAAGTATGATAGAGAATTGAGAAAGATGTTAGATGACATTCAGACGTATAAATTATTGAGTAAGGATCCTACAAACAAATGGCAGAAGGTAGCAAACAGTTTAATTAATGAGTTATTAGCATTGGATATTGTTTATGAAAATCGAGGTAAAAATCTGAAAGCGAACTAATTGTTGCGCCTAGAATTTATAGTTTGAGGAAAACACACAAACAAACTTGTAGTTTACGTCCGGTGGTCAGTTGTGTCAATTCCCCGAGCTACAACCTGGCACGGTTCCTACATGAAATATTGTCTCCAGTAATAGAAGAAAGTTTCAATATAATGTGAAAAATTCGTTAGACTTTGTGGCGTTTAGTAAAATAGTTAGCTTACCCGAGAATTATGTACTGATTTCATTGGATGTGGTGTCACTGTTCACCGATGTACGTCGTGACTTGATACTTAAAGTCATAGAGGAAACTTGGGACAACATCAAACATCTAGTAAAAATTCCTAATAATGTATTGGTCGACCTCATCGTATTTTGTTATGACTCGAGTTACTTTGTGTATCAAGGTGAGTTTTATGCACAGATCGAAGGCAGCAGTATGGGAAATCCTGCGAGTCCCGTTTTAGCTAACGTCGTTATGAATTATGTTATTGGTCAGATTTTGATGGCTTTACCGTTCGAAATACACTTCTTGAAGTTATACGTTAATGATACTATAGCGGCGATACCAGAGGATGAGGTAAATAATATCTTAGAGTGGTTTAATAATTTTGAAAGTAATATACAATTTACCATGGAAGTAGAAAAAGACAATAGTTTGTCTTTTTTAGATGTATTAGTTAAAAGATCAGATGGGAAATTGATAACTGATTGGTTTATTAAACCAATTAGCTCAGGTCGGCTATCAGAAGAAAATATAAATAAACATATTAAAATAAAATGAATTAGAGATACGCATATTATGTCAGAGTTGTAGAGTCATTATACATGAAAAATAAAATATGTAAGTTGTACGTCTTATTTTCTGTGAAAAATTTGATGGTCAAAAGAGTTTATGAGTTAGTGCGTCTATACATACATGGTACGCACATCAGAGCGTTCACAGAAAAACAAATGTCGAACAATGGCGGGAAACCTGCACGGACGCGCTTGGTGCGGCTTGAGCCTGCCGCCTCTCCTTCCATGCTCAGTTGAGCGGGAAACAAAGTGAGACGCGGCGCTCAGACAGAGCCAAGCAGCCCGACTCGATTACTAAAGAAACTTAGAGTTTTTAGTTCCGAGAAAAATGTATATATGAGTATGAAATTTGATGTATGCATACAGGTGTAGAGGCATAAATAAAAAGTACAAGATTCAGAGAATGTAAATAAAAATAAATTGGAAGAGCTAGAGAATAAAATAGAGAGTTAAATTTTTTTTTAATGTTAATAAGAATTTATATATTAAAGAAAGAGAAATTTTTTTCTCTCTAAAATTAATCATTTGTATAAAAGTTGATAAACTATACAAATAAAACATTCTGGGGCTGCGATCAGACGATGCTTGCAGTGTGGTACCGTCAGGTTGTTAGGGATATGGAAGGACTTACATATGTGTCCCGAGTGTGTGCATGATCACCCGTCTTTGGTGGGACTCTATTGCCGTGCGTGAAGCCGTACGCCGGAACAGAGGTGCATACTCGTGGTGGCGCGATGTGGGGACTCGAGGTTCGGCTTTGAACTGAGGCAGATTTCTGTGCGTTTTTCGCGGCTCAGAAGCATGAAACAAATTATGGAAAAGAGTATCTGGTATTAGAGAATAGAATTAGGTGAAAGATTAGAGAATAAAACTGGTAAGTGTTTATTTACATAAAATTTGTTTCAAAAACCCGGAATAGATGTCAGAAGCAGATTTAAAGGAAAAGAAAGAGCCGCTAGTGAGCTACAGCAGCGAATCAGATGTTAGTGAGAATTAGATACTTGAAGTAGATGCATCAGAGTCAGAGAAGAATCTACAGATAATGGAAAATCGTCAGAGGAAAATGCTACTGGTGTAAATTCACCCGAAAATTTAAATGACCAAAAGAATAAAAGTAAGTTATCACTTTAAAAATTTTTTTTGTCAGCTTCTGATCATAAAAATTGTTTAAGTAGAGAATACTGTAAAATTTAAGAGCTCAGATGATATATTATGTATATATGTATACACGTATTGGTATATATATGCATGTCAGATGATTAGAGAGGCCTAAACGATAGAATTAAATGAAATCCGAATACTTATTAGATGTTTAATTTTACAGCCAAAATCAAGCGTATAAAAATAACCGAAGACATTAAGTCGGTTCCGATGAAATTGAATCTAGAGACCATAAAGGGTAACATAGAGAGAGCGTCATGGTAAATTATGCAAACTGCCAGATCCCTAGAAGCCAGCACAAACAAACTTGCAGTAGTTGCGTCAGAGACGGTGAAAGTAGCGGGACTCAATACTGGAGACCCGTCACGTGAAATTAGAGAACATTAGAGGAAGAGTCAAAAATTTAGAGGTAACAGGTAACCCTAGTAATTCGAATTTAGCCCGGTAAAAGAAAATCGAGTATTTCAAAGGCAAACGCTAATCTTAAAAAATTAAAGACAGTAGAGAGCATACAAAATAATAATATTACTGAAGAATTAGAGGTTTTTAAAGCTAATACCAAGCAAGAAATGTTGTCAAGTAGTAAATTAAACGTGAAAAGAGACTATAAATTGACTCCAAAGTCGAATTTTGACGTTTGGCTTGATTATTTAAAGTCTGAACTAATAAGTAACGATTTGATTGATGTATTCGATCCAAACAACGTAGACAGTAGTGAAGTATCAGAGTCAGTAATTAATAAGCAAAAATATTTAGTCAGAGATATTATGATTAATCATTTAGACGAAAATTATTACAAAAAGATCTTAAATATTACCGATCCCGGGCAAATATTAAAAAAATTAAAAGGTCAGAGAAAAGAGGAAAGAAATGTAACCTCATCATCGGTTAGGAGAAATTTGTATTCAATGAAAATGGAGAATAATAAAAGCGTAAATGAGTTCTGTGAGAGATTTGAAGCAGTTGTTAGAGAGTGCGATGCATGTGGAGATGGTGTACCTCTAACGGAACAAGAACTCAGAGCGGCTTTCTATCAAGCGGTTACACTGGCGATTCTCCAACTTAGAGATGCTGACCCGATCAAAAGAACTAACTCTAAAGAAATGACATTAGAAGAAATAGAATCGTTTATTTTACAGTTCGAGGCGGAAAAGAGGAGTGAACAGGCAAATGAAGCTGGGAAAGTTCAACGCGCAAAAGTTAAAAAAGCAAGTAGCGAAGAAAAATGCTACCGTTGCAATCGGTTTGGACACTGGTCCAAAGAATGTCCCTTGAAAGAAGAAATTGGTATTGAAAGAAAAATTGGTATTGCTACTTCTGTAGAGCAATCAAGAGCCACAAGGTACCGACTGTGACAGCGTGAGAGCTAAACCAGAAAAGAGGTATGTAGAGAAAAATTTTAGAGGTAAAGAGTATCAGAGTACTAATAATAAAGTAAGGCTGGAGGTTAGCTTGAATTACAAGGGCAGATATAACAGAAATAATAAAAGAATAGAGCAAAAAAGGTTTAAGAAAAATAATAACCATCAGAGAGGACGGAATAAGAAGAGAAAAGAGCAAAATGATGGAAATAGAATAAGAAGAGTAACACACTCAGAACGTCATGAGAACAAAACAGGTGAGAGACAAATAGAGGAATTGTATTAGCTTCATAGCCGACTCCGGAGCAACAGATCACGTGAAATTTGGAAAATCCAAAAGTGCACGACTCATAATGCTCATTTATTATGAAATAATAAAAAAAACGGTGGGAAGCACGAATAAATTTTAAATATATACAATTTTCTTTCATTAAAATTTTTTTTTTTTTTTTTTTTTTTTTTTTTTTTTAAATTATATTAGTATTTTGTTTATAATTATGAAAGAACCTACTCAAAATATCTCGATTAATAACAAAAAAAAATTATATATGTAAATAAAAAAAAAATTAAAAAAATTCAGGCTTACCAATTAGCAAAAAAAAAACAGCTGTACTAGGACGGTAATGCGCAAGCGCCCCTGGTGGAATAAATGTACGTATAATGTATAAATATATCACCATCCATGTTAATTTTACATAGATATATATAGATATAGTTATACATCCTTTCTTATTCTTTCATTAATTGTAATTAAACGACACTGAGTTACCTAGCTATTCGAAATCGGAGACCTACAATTCTGTCAAAGAATTTGAAAAAAAAAAAATTTGATTCAATTACTGCATTTTTTCGTAAGTTACAATGTATACGGGTTTCAGACTAGACGGACAGGAAATTTTATTTTGATGTTTTTTCCGTTTTTATTGAACTAAATAAATTTTTGAAAAGTATGGAATTAATCTTCATTAAATTATCTTCAGAATAGTATGCAACATATCTTAATTCCGTGAAGTCACAAAGGTATAATAATTGAAACAGTTGCCGAAGTGAGGTGAAAAAAACTTTTCGATCGTAAAGCACACTCTGATGCTTCGCATCATGAGTCGTGCAGTTAACAATAGTTTAATTTTAAGTAATTTTGAAAAATGTTCAGATAAAACAATTAAAAGTGCAAATAAGAACGAATCAGCAAGTATAGTCATAGATGGAAAAGGGGATCTGTTGCTTTACGCGGACTCGGCTAGAGGTATGCAATTAAATTATCAAATGTAAGTTGCGCAAACGACATATCAGAGAATTTATTTTCGCTACGAGAGCTGGCGGACGTAGGTTTAGGCATATATTTAAATGATAGGAGCTTAAAAGTTTTTGATAAAGTATCAAATAACATAATAGTAGAAGGAGCACATGAGAAACCGTACTGGGTTTTGAACTTTAGAGTCGAACAATATAATAAAGATAAAATAACTAACACAGATACAGAATTTGATACATTTTGTTGTAGAGCTGTAATAGTTAAAGACGATGAGATTTCTGAACAATCACAGAAGCTTGATCAAGACAACAAATAGTTAGAGAGGGAGGGAGACACTGACAACAGAAAGTCACAAGATTTTATGATTGGGAGGGAGAAAGAGAACCTCATGTCTTTAACTCAGGAATTAGAGTCCAAAGAATCAGAGCAAGTGATAGAGAGCTGGGAATCTAGCTTAATCACTAGATGATCAGTGAAAGTAGATGTAGAGTCAATACAAAATTTAGAAAAAAGCCTAATAACAAACCACGTAGCGAAAAATATAAATGAATCAGAAAAAATCGATGAAGCAATGCTATGGCATGTCAGACTCAGAAATGATTCACTGAATTATTTGGAAAAACTACAAGAAATCCACAAGAAGTTAGAGAAAGTAAAATTTGACGAGTCTATATCAGAGTGTGAGGTTTGCGTAATGGCAAAAATTGCCATTTAAAGAGTCCAGAAGGAGAGCGGTCAGACCTCTACAAATAATCCACACGGATACGAAGAAACCAATTAAGCCGACTTCTCATCCAGGACAAAAGAGATTCATCAATGTCTACATAGATGATTTCTCAAGATTGGCCAGAGCATACTCGATAAAATCGAAAGATGAGCCGGGAGACACTAGAGATGTTTTCGACAGCGACCTGAACTTTTCTACGAAAAGATGAGAAAGTGTGTTACATCAGATTAAATCAAGGCAACGAGTTCACAGGAGGTAAATTTCTTGAGATCTTAAATTGAGAGAAAATAGAGGCAGATCTCACCTCTCCGTATGCACCAGAACACAATGGTGTATAACAGAGATTTAATGCTACAATCCAGAGGAAAGTCAGTGCATACATGTTAGATTCGGATCTACCTCAGAGTATGTGGGAGTTAGCTGTGGATGCAGCAGTACATGCATACAACAGAACTCCACATAAGTCAATAGAGTATGAAACACCACTGACAAAATTCACACCGAACGCAAGCTGCCATTTTGATCAGATTAGAATATTTGGATGCATTGGTTACATCAAAATTCCAAAACCTACTGCCAAGTTTGGAGAACGAGCAATTAAGGCTGTACTAGTGGAGTACAAGCCAGCAAGATATTCACTAAGGCATCCGAGCTCGGGAAAATTTCTAGAGTCAAGACATGTCAAGTTTAATGAGAAGCGAGTCTACCGAGACGTAAACAAAATTAATAAATCTGAAGAAATCAGACACTACAGTAGAAGAGGAATCGCAAATTGAATGGAAATGCAAAGATGAAACCAAGAAAGAGACAGCAGTTGAAAAATCAGAAGTAGAATCAGAGACTAAGAAAAGAGGAAGACCACGTAAAAATAAAGGACAATCAGAGTCGACAGAAGAAAAAACAATTCAAAAAGAGTGCAGCAGACCGTGTACAAAAAGTCAAGACAAGAGGAAACTGGAGACATCAGAGAAAAATAAAGTAGAATACATCAAAACACCTATAGAAGACACTAGCTTCGCCAAATATTTAAATTTGACAGATTAAAGCGGAAAAATCTTTTAAAAAAGGAAACGAAATCAGAGAAGTTAAAGAATAAGAAAAACTAAGACATTTTCTTATAGCTTCACTCAATAATAATCTATTGAATTTCGTTGAAGCAATGGAAACCAGAGCGAAAAATTACTGGAAGTAAGCAGTCAAAGAAGAGATCGATTCTATGATCAAAAACAAAGTGTGAAAATTAGTGGATCGAAATAAATTACAATCAGAGGGAAAAAGAGCGAACATCATAGACTCGAAGTGGGTTTTCAAGAAAAAGTTAGAAGCTGGCAGCAACACACGATACAAAGCACGATTGGTGATCAGAGGATTTAAAGACAAAAACGAGTACGATTTGAAAGAGACATACGCACCAGTATCCAGACTCCCAGTAATAAAAGCAGTATTGGCGGCAATAAACAAGTATGATTTAGTTGCATGTCAACTGAATGTCAAGACTGCGTTTCCGAATGGAACTTTAGATGAGGATATCTATATGAAAATTCCAGATGGTCTGGAAGTAGATCAACACACCAAAGATACAAAAGTCTGTAAATTCGAGAAAGCGCTTTATGGACTAAGAATTAGTCCAAAGAAACGGAACAAAACAGTCCAAGAGCCAGGGAGCGGCTACCTGTATATATTTGACCAGACCTGGGTTTTTGTACGTTGAGGCCCCTATACCAACCGTACATGAAGTGGGAACTCACTAAGCCGAAAGTGGTAGACGTGGCGAGTGCGCAGGTAAAACAGGTATCGATTTTTGGTAAATTTTAAATGCATTTGACCACGTCTGCCGTTTTGACATTTAAAAATATATTATTATTGTTAACAAAAAATAATAATGGCAGACCATTATTGCAGCGTTCAACATTGTGGCAGACAGTTTTTAAAATGCTAAAAAAAAATTTCTTTTGAAAGTAATTGACCAGATCTGCCATTAATACATTTTAATTATTATAATTTAGAAACTTTTATTGATTGCGGCAGACGTATTCATCGTGTACACACATCAGCAGATAACAAAATCTAAGATACTACCCGGTCAGATGTCTATGTATTACGATAGCTGTTTTACATCAATATAATTGACTTATGATTTACTTAATCACTGAATTTATCGAAATTAATATTTTTTATGTAGTCTCTATACTAAACTTTAAAAGTTTGAGGATAAAAAAAAGATACACTGAGAAAAAAATCGCTAGCTGCTAGCGAATATTTTACTAGCAGTTGTCACGTAGCGATTCAAACGTGGATCGCTGCGCGCACTCTCCCATCTCGCCGTAAAATTAACGACACCTCCTAGCTAGCTTAAAGCGCATTTAATTATTATAATATTTTATTATCTAAGTATTTATGTTATTTTGATCAATTATTTAATTATGAATTTATTAGCACACGTGTGTGTAGAGTATCCATAAAAAAATCGACCGAAGGGAGACTAAGTCGATATAGTGGGGATAAAAATCAATATTTTTTTCCAGCCACGCTGCGCACTAAATTTATTATTATTTTATTGTCTAAAGAGTTAATGATTATTATGTTTATTGATGGAAAATATTTTTCAATTTATTATTATGATATAACTCAGGTCATGTAATAAATTCAAATATTTTATTTTAATTGATAATTTCGGGTCCGAGGTAATTAGAGAAAATGTGATTGATACCCATCCTTCGGAAAACCGACACGGATATAGACTGAGAGGACCGGGATATTGTAAAGGTAGGACGTGTTTTTGTCCGTGATTTTTAAGTAAAATTGTATTTATCCAGTTGCCGTTATAAAGTAATTAAATTTTAAAGAAAGTCAATTTGGTGATAATTAATATTTCGTTATATTAAATTAAAAGTATTGATTACGTATATACTATTATTGTTGAGAATTTACAGAAGAAAACTATTATCAACGCAGGTAAGTCATTTGCATTCTCATTTGTTGCATCGGCTATCGTTGGACCTTCAGTAGAGTTGATCGCGATACTTAATTAATTAATAATTGAACCTAAGTAAGATTGTAATAATAAGTTGAATATATTCAGCGTAAGTTCTAGAGTTTGGTGCATACGGACGTAGACGCGTCAAATAAATTCCTTAGTGGATTAGAAAAGAATAGCGTATTTGGCTCCTTGTATTACCATAGTATTGTAATGGGTCCACTTACTCGACTAATTAAGATGTGGCCTTAATTAAGTAAGGGTCCACACATGTGTAAGACTTGAGGTGTCTTACAACCTTTTGCTCAGCTACTCAGCCTCAGAACAGGGTTTTCCCCGTAATGGGCCACGCAGTACTAAATTTTTGAAGAGAGAAATTAATATCTACTTATACTTATAGGGAAAATATAAATAGGAAAGTTTATTAAGTAATTAAGTTGAATTTAATATAGAACTATGGCATTTATTCAGACGAAGTCGCCTTACAAATAAATAAGATGAACATGAATAATGTATAAAGATGCCTGATGAAATGTGACTCGACTATTTAATATTCAACACGACTCGACTGACATGAAAATTTATAACTGACTTTACTGACATAAAAATTTGTAACTGACTTTACTGACATGAAAATTTATAACTGATTTAACTGACATGAAAATTTATAACTGATTTTACTGACAAAATTTATCACTGATTTTGTACAATCAATTAAACCGACAATAACCAGTCACTTCAACTATACAACTCCTTCTGACGATCCTCCTCCTCTCTCTAGTCCAATAACCTCCTGATCCTCCAGTCCTTAAATCCTCCAACCGTCCAATAACCAAATCTCCAAAATCCAACTCCGCAACAAATTTCCAATATAATTTTAGGTTCCAATAATTGAATGAATAAAAATAAGCTTCCCCAAAACGAGAGCTTATAAGCTCTTGGCTAATTAAATGGCGTATTGTAATGTACTCAGTGTAGTAATAGTAGTAGTAGTTGTAAGTAGCGTGGTCAGAAAAAACGTTTGCACGCGGTGAACGCTAATAGCCAAGAGACCGATCGCTTGCAACCTCGGAGCCTTCAGACCCTCACTTGCAGGCTAGCCAACTACTAAAAAATATCAACTGCCCCGAACTCGACGGCAGTGACCTCAGTGATAAGTAGAAGATTCGTTTATCGGCCGTTGTTGTAGGAGGAGGTCGCTGTAGCCTTTGGCGCGAGTCGATTTTAAATTTGAAACTTTACAATTGTTACGTCCGATTAATTTTTATAATTTTCAAAAACAATTTTTTTTTTATTCATAAATTTTATAATATACAATGAACCACGTAAACAACGAAATATCTATTAAGGAAAATCTTAGTGGGGAGAATAATGCGTGCGCCGACCAAGATAAGAAAATTTTGGGCCTGAGAAACAAAAAAAATTACTCGCTCTCGTCTGGCTGCAATCATCAAGGTGCGAACAAGTGGTCACAATGAAGAAAAAGAAAAAGAAAAGTGTAGTATAAATTAAACTAGTATATTAATTTGAAGCTCATCAAGTACTTACACAGGAAAACAGGTATAACAAAATAAAATCAAAATATTACATAAAATGTAAAAGTGTTCAGTTACATGAATATTAAAATTAAAATCCAAACACGTGTCATTTATAAGTAAAGAATGAAATAAATTTAAAATAATGTCCAATTTAGTAATGTCCAAGTTATAAAATTAAAATTAAAACACGTGTAATTTAAAAATCAAAATATTACATGAAGTTTAAAATTGTTCAGTTACATGAATTATAAAATTAAAATTAAAACACGTGTATATTAAAAATCAAAATATTACATAAAATTTAAAAGTGTTTAGTTACATGAATTATAAAATTAAAATTGAAACACGTGTATATTAAAAATCAAAATATTACATAAAATTTAAAAGTGTTTAGTTACATGAATTATAAAATTAAAATTAAAACACGTGTATATTAAAAATCAAAATATTACATAAAATTTAAAAGTTTTTAGTTACATGAATTATAAAATTAAAATTCAATTACGTGTCATTCACAATTAAAGAATAAAATCAATTTTAAAATGTTCAATTTAGTAATGTCCGAATTATATAATTATAAAATTAAAATTCGAACATATATAATGTAAAATCCAAATAGTAAATGTAATTTTTCAATTGTGTAATTAGGGTCGGCTGCTAGCCACCTAATACTTTTGTTATTAATCATGAATAACTGTTTTATGAGTTGACAATATAGTAGAAATTAAAATTCAAATATCGTATTATTAACAAAAAAATTAAACCTATCCTCCTTAATAAAAGGTCTCTGGGGTTCCCGGTCTATAGGCTTCGGCTTGGGCCAAATACCCATAAAACATTTATTTATGTCAATTTCTGACATAACACAATAATTTTCTACCCCGTTACAGTATTTAAAATATTATTTCTCTGGGTGAAATTTATTTTGTAATTTAATGGTATGCAACCCAGTGTTGCCAAATATGTATTGAGTACCCGCGTCTTTCTCTTCCAAGGGTAAATAATATAAAATAAAGAGAAGATTAATATTATCTTATTTGTATACAATTTATATTAAATTCATAAGTAAAAATTTGTTATTTGTAATTTTAATTCCCTAGTGGATAATTTAATTAATCATTATTATTATTTGGCTATAATGAGCATATTTTAATTTGATGGAATTTATTATAATGAATTAATCTATAGCAAATGATATTTGGTATTGTAATAATTATTGGATCTATATTTATGAATATATTTGAATTAAATAATATAGTAAAAGCATTCCAGTGATAGCCAATATTTGTTTATTTATTTCTTGTGTAACGGGGTAAATTGAGTTTTATTATCGACCAAAATCGTGATTTTTCACGGTTGGTCATTTACCCTACCTGCAACCCCAACGAGCATTCAATTAAGTTTTTCGACTTGTCACCGGGTGCGCTAAATGAAAATGCTAATACGCGAGGCCTAATCATAATTAAGTAGAGGAGGAGTTTTCCGATCATGGCCGAAAATTATTGAGCATAATTAATAAAACTGGAAGACGAAGCACAGTCGAGGCAGAGTCGGCAGGACCGGGTAACTACCCAGGCGGACACACACGAAGAGCCAATGGGACTGGGCGGCCATCGAGACAAGACTTGTGACCGGAACGACCGAACCAGACAGACCTAAACAGAAGTCAACAACGTAGACGCCATTATCAGAGGCTGTTAATTATATCAGGTAAATCTGATTAATTGTGACTTGGTTAATTATTGTGGAACCAAGCGATAAAGAAAATCAAAATCGTACAAGATACCAGGCAGGTAGCCGGTACCTTTTATTATTAAGAACTGACTGCGTCTGAATAGCAGGTTGAAGGAGAGTTCGAGTGTTTTGGTGAAAACGAGAATTGGATCCGAGAGAGAGTTAACCCGAGGAGAAAAATTTGAGACAACCCGGCTACCCCAAGCGTACACGGTCCAGAATCTAATACACAGACTAGAGAGAACAAGACACGGACGAAGACAACTAATACAGAACGAGCGACGGAAAAGAATCAACGTAAATTGTAATAGGTATTCTGTTAAATATTCCAGGCAGGAAGCCGGAATATTCGTTAATTATAATACATAATTTAACGGCGTGTCCGCGAAGTATTGTCGCGTCAATTTAACGTGTAATAAAATAACTGAAAAGCCGGACTCAACAATAATTAGCTTTGATATTTCCAGGCAGGTTGTTTGTCACTCGCCGGAAAATTCTTCTGGAATCTTCCAGGCAGGTCGTGTAAAGCATCGCCGGAAAATCAATTGCGTTCTAGTCAAAATTATCTAGTCATTAATAATAAGATAAAATTATTTTAAGTAAATTACAGTAATTAATTAAAACAAAATCAATTAATAAAATCATAAACGTTCAAAGTGTCGTTAAGTAAAACGTGGAAATTAAATGTTCGAGTTTTGAGTATTGTGATATCAAGGTCGTGATAAATTGTTAAGCGGTCATATAAACTAACTCATATAACCGGCTTAACAAAATTGTTGATAAGAAAAGCATAACATTTATAAGAAATTAGTTGTTGTTAAATTTACTAAGTGATTTTAAAATGGTAATTAATTAGATGGAAATTACTTTAAAATACAGAAAATAGGTTAATGGAATTTTATATTGATAAAAGTGTGAGTCAGTGAAAATCGTCATTATGGAAATTGTTGTAATTGAATAAGTTGTAAATAATTGTCATAAATTAGTGAGTAGTGTTAAAATCACGTAAAAGGTCCAGGGGATCGCGTGAATTAGTTGAATCAGTTTTTGTCACGTAGAGGGTCCAGGGGACCGCGGGAATTAATTGTAAAGTCGCGTAGAGGGTCCTGGGGACCGCGCGGGTATTAAAATTAAGGTTGTAGCCACGTAGAGGGTCTTGTCAACCGCGTGGAGTTTAGGTTCAGAAAAGTGTGTGTGTAAAATAGTCCAGGGGACTCAGTGTAAGTGTGTGTGTAATATAGCCAAAAGTAGTTGGCTTAGTTAAGGTTCAAAAGATTAAAGGTTTATAAAGGTTTAAGAAAGTTATAAGGTCCATAACGTTATAGGGTTTTGATAAAGTTATAAGGTATAAGGTTATAAAGGTATATAAGGCTTATAAAGGTCAAAAAAGTTCAAAAGGTTTATTAAATAAAAAGGTTAAAATTGTTAATTGAAATTATTATAATTATTTATAAATTATCCTTCCTCATCCTTCTCTTACAATTAAATAAATAACACCGACCCTGATGATCTAAGATCCGGCTCTGGGAGGACGTTATTACTTCGAGTGGGTTATTACTTGAAAAAGGACGACCAGAGTAGCAGCTTAGCCCTGTTATACCTGGATATATTTTAGTAATACTATTCCTTATTATTTTTATTCACTATATTCATTTGGTTGTCTTTCCGCTTGGTGCATACATTCTCGCTCAAAATTTTATCCCATGATCTCTCTCCTGATTTGTGATTATTTTTGTCCGTTTTGTGAAAATGGTCTGGTTCCCTCGTGCACTGACCCAGCCTGAAGAGCTGGTCCAGGTATACTTTTATTTTATTTATTATTTTGAGTCAAATTTATTATCATTATTTATAATTTTTATTACATGTTGGTGATCACATACGGTTCTTGATTTTGTTTCGCGTCTCCGTTGCGTAAATAAAAACGGTTTACGGTGTATAGTTAGCGATTTTTTCTTTCTCTATTCATACAGTATGTGGGTAATTTTTAACTCTATACAGATCTTAGGATTGGACGATGGATGAGTTTTGAGCTAATAACACCAAACGGTGTAGGAGATAGCACTCGCACCGAGTTAAAAGTACACCTTACTAGCTACTAGCGATAAAATCGTTAGTGGCTAGCAGAAAAATCGCTTCTAGCAAGTGATTTTTAATCGCTAACTGCTAGCGAAATAATCACTTGCAGTTAATGATTTTCAATCGCTCGCTGCTAAAGAGTATAATGTACACTGAAAAAAGTAATCGCTAGAAGCTAGCGATTACTTTTTTCAGTGTACATTAGTCACAAAAATAAAGGAATATAAAACAAATTCCAAACTTTTGAGTGATTTTCCACATACTGTAGCTCAGTAAAATATGGCCGTAGAGTAAAAATAAAAAAAGCAAATTGTAGCCTCAACTTTCTTTTTTTCAGCTCTGGACTTCAAAATTTTTTATCTCGCACGGTTCTTGAGTAATCCTAAGTAAAACCAACGCAAAAAAAATTTTCCAAATTTTTGCTCGTCTTCAAAAAAGTCTATGGGCTTTACTAAATTTTTTTTGATAATCTGACCTCATGACTCTTAGAAACTTTTATGCCCTTTAATTTACCGACCTCAAAAAGTCTCTACGACGATTTGGCGCCGAGTTATCATTGATCAAAGTGAAAAAATCCATTTTGGCTTTGACAATCAATAACTCGGAACATATTGGTCGTACAGAGGGTGGTATTAGAGTTTTTAAAACTGCAAAACATTTTCTATGAGTCACAATTAGTGGCTTTTGATAAAAAAAGTTTTTTGGAGCGATAATGTTGATCGTAAAACAGGTGGAAATTCGCATATGTAAAGATATTTGGAAATCTTGGTATAACTTTGGATATAACAGATAAACAAAGGATACCGTCGGTTATTTTCAACTTCAAAGTGCCCTTAAAAAACCCAGAAAATATCAAAGCATTGTGATTTTACTTTTTTAGTGTTCCGAAGCTTGAAATTTATCGTTTTCGTCAAAAATCACGACAATGGGTAGTTTCTCGGTTTTCGATAATTGCTTCAATTTCGAAATGGTTTTTCGACCGACAATCCTAACTTCTTTGATAAAAAACATTGACTATCGGAAAAATAAAAAAAAAAAATTTCTTTCAAAATTGTTATATTATTGCATTATATCCGCAATGGTCTATCATTGTCAAAAAAAATTTCCCAATTTTTTTTTACTGGCGGCATTAGCGTTACCCAAATTGTATCATGTGGAGATTGCTAGGTCGGATTTACGCTTCTTACACCCGAATGTGGGTGTGTGCGTGCGCTAATGCCGTCGGTAAAAAAAATTTGAGGAACCGTTCATGATGTAAAAATTTGAAGTCCAGATCTGAAAACTAGAAACTTGAGGCTACAATTTGTTTTTTTTATTTGTACTCACCGACCATTTTTCACCGAGTTACAGTATGTTGAAAATCACTCAAAAATTTGGAATTTTTTTATATCCTTTAATTTTTGTGAACATTGTATTTCCTTTTTTTATCGTCAAACCTTCAAAGTTTAGTATATAGACTACATAAAAAATATTAATTTCGATAAATTCAGTGATTAAGTAAATCATAAGTAAATTATATTGATGTAAAACAGCTATCGTAATACATAGACATCTGACCGGGTAGTATCTCAGATTTTGTCATCTACTCAATTTTAAGATCTAGTCAATTACTTTAAAAAAAAATCTTTTTTTAGCATTTTAAAAACTGTCTGCCACAATGTTAAATGCGCGATAATGGTCTGCCATTATTATTTTTTGTTAATAATAATAATATATTTTGAAATGTCAAAACGGCCATCGTGGTCAAATGCATTTTAAATTTGCTAAAAATCGATACCTGTCTTTCCTGCGCACTCGCCACGTCCACCACTTTGGGCTTGGTAAGATCCCACCTCATGTACGGTAGGTATAGGGGCCTCAATGTCCAAAAACCTAGTTCTGGTCAAATAAATTCAGGTAGCTGCTCACTTACTCTTAGACTATTATGCTTAGTCGATTAAATTAAGCGTTCGAAAGAAATTCATCATCAAACTTTAATGTATACCGATCTCAACAGTTTTTGATTACTAATTCATAAATTTTCAAAAAAATGTATACGAACTTGGGTTTTCATCAACTAAAAAATGCTTCAAAGTATATTTCAAAGTTTTTTTTTTCAGACGTAAGTATGTTTGGCTATACTGAATAAAAGTAATTATGCATTATTTACAGCTTAGAATCAATCATTCATCACTTCCCAAAATAATTTGTAATAAAAATAAAAAATTTTTTTTTTCCTTTTTTATGAAAGATTTTATGAAAGATTATTAGAGAATATTAAAATAATTACTTTACTTGCAACGAGAAATATTTTTTATAATTATAACGTATCAAACATTTTCATCTTCCTGCTAAAAACTTGTAAATTTTCGAAATTTCGGGAAGTTGTTTTCACCACGATTTCCAAAAACCAAGTTATCATCAGATGTCAATTTTTTAAGGTTCGAGGAAGCTATTCTGACTATTTGTGTGTGTGTGCGTGTGTGTGTGTGTCAAAGAAGCTTTCAAAATTTCAAAGCGCTGCAACTTTTTTTTTTCTTAGTGCCCCGAAGCTTTAAATTTAGTTTTTGCCACAGATAGCTTAATGAGTGATTCATAGGTTTGGTATCATTTCTTCAATTTCGAAAATATTTTTTAGCGACGAACCTAATTTCTTTAATCAAAAACAGTAATTAATGGAAGAAATTGAAAAAAAAGTTGTTTTTCGAATAATTATTATTTTCAAAAAAATGGATTTTTTTGATATTTTTCTTTTTTGTTATTTCCAGAATTGATTTCCTTAACATCAAAAGATTTGTAAAGATGATGAGGAAACTATGAATTTAAAGATTTGGGGCACTAAGCAAAAAATTGCAGCGCTTCAAAATTTCCAGAGCTTTTTCGGAACACTCAGAGGTTGAAAAATTACTGACGGTATCTTTCGTTTATTAATTATATCCACAGTTATGTTAAGATTTCTAGATATGCTTAAATATATGAATTTTGACCTTTTTTTCAATCAACATTATCACTTCGAAAAATATTCTTCCAACAAAAGCCACAATGTGTTTCTTATAGAGAATATTTTGCAGTTTTCAAAATCCTACTTTAATGTCCTGAACTACCAACATGCCCCAAGTTATTGATTCTTAAAGTCAAAATGGAATTTTTTGCTTTGATCGATGATAACTTCGGACCAAATAATCATAAAATAATTTTTAAAGGGCGGCAAATTAAAGGGCAATAAATCACATAAAAGAGTTTGAGGTGAGATCATCAACAAAATTTATTGAAGCCGATAGACCTTTTTTTAAAACAATCAAAAATTTGGAACTTTTTTTGCGGTAATTTTTTTAGGATTACTCTCGAACGTGCATGATAAGAAATTTAAAGTCCAGATCTGAAAACTAGACACTATTAGTTACAATTTGCTTTTATTTCTTTTGCTATATCATTATTATTTTATCTGAGTTACGGCATGTAGAAAATTGATTAAAAATTTGGAATTTTTTTTATATCCCTTAATTTCTACGACTGGTGTATCATAGTTTTATACGCTATAATTTTAAAAAATATTTCTTATTGCAAGTTAGGTATGTTTTTAATGTTTTGTAACACTGTAATAAAAAAGAAAGAACAAATTTTCTATTTTTATTACAAATTTTTTCGGGAATTTCTAAATGATTGATTCTAAGCAGAAAATAATGCATAATTACTTTTATTCAGTATAGCTAAACATACTTTCACCTGAAAAAAAAACTTGAAATATACTTTGAAGCATTTCTTAGTTGATGAAAACCTAATTTCGTATAAATTTTCTCGAAACTCTTGAATTAGTTTTCAAAAACTGTTGAGATAGGTATGCATTAAAGTTTGATGATGGATTCATTTCGAACGCTTAATTCAATCGAATAAGCATACGAGACTATTTAAGTAGAGCATTCAGTTTCTTAGAAAAATATACATCGTCCTCTTCATATTCCTCATTTGTTCACGACTTATAAAATTCATAACGAAAAGATAAATGTGTCTTAAAATAATCAAACTTCAATCTTCAATGTTTATTAAATGGAGAGAATTACAATAAAAATTCAAGAAACCTTTCTTGTAGAGCATTCAATTTTCTACAAAATTGAATATAAAGTTTTGATGTATGGTCAATTAATGAGGGATAACAATTTTTTTTTTCTAAACTGAGAGAAATTGAACCTGATGGTCAATAATTAACATCCTTTCTTCTGGAAGGCCAAATGCATCTTCTAGTATATCTAATCATTAAAAGGGGCCAATCCTTAACAGGTTAAGATAGAGTCTATTATAATAGATTGCTTACGGTGTTTCGATTTTATTTAAGAGTCGTGTTAATTTCGATTACACACTTGGTTTTAGAGTGTTTTCTTGTTGAATCACTCAAATTTGCATATTAAAGTTAGAGCATTAGGTTTTTGCTGCACTATCGACTCAAAATCAGACAACTTTGACTGCCTCCACGTATTACAGTCATAGTGTCGATGCAGGTAATACAAAAAAACAGTGCGGGTGACATGGGGTACAACGCGATTTCAGACTTAAAGCGAGATCAGCCCTTATCTTCAGCTCAGGTAGTATACTTCAACTTCGTCAGGAATCGTCTTGTTTCGTCCCTTGCCACGCAATATACTACTAATAATATTTTGATAAAAATTTGAACGTTACTGTTGACATTAGTGAGCATCGGAATATGATAGTACAACAGAGGAGTATTAGGCGCAGCTTCTCCAACATTCTTTAGATAGTTCATCAAGTTTCTGTTGTCTGTAGGTTTAAAGTATAATTCTGGCAGACAAAGGATAGAATCCACTTTTAATCCTTCTGCATGCTTAGCCTAAATTCAATTTCCAAATGAAATTTACCATGCTTAACAATTTTTCACTAAACACCTAATTTTGAACGAAATTACTTACAAGTTCAACAACGTCAGGAAAAGGTGCTCCACCAACTTGAATCATAAGATGTTGTTTTGTTATTTTTATGGCATTTGCCCATGCTTCTGCAACTTGTTTACGTTCTGACACTGACATTGATACTCCTTCTCCAGTCGTCCCATTGACTACATTATGAAAAAAAAAAAAATATATTCAAACTTATCTTTCCCTTCTTTTTTATTTACTCAAATTTTTGACTCGATTGAAAAAATTAAATTAAAATTACAATTTTTATCAAATAAAGTAAAAAAATATTTTACCCAAAACACCATTCACTCCATTTTCAGCCAAATACTTAGCGTACTTCGGGATAATTGATAAATTTAAAGTTGAATTTCTGATAATTAAATATTTATTAATCAAATATCATATACTAACGATTTTAATCGAATAATCGATTATACCTGTAGTTAAAAGGTGTAAAAACTGGAGCAATGAAACCTCGGTAGGTGTATGGTAAGCGCTGTGATAAATAAATTTTATAGAGTATTTTATATTAATTATTACGAAAGTAAAATTAAAAGTTAAAAAAAATTATTTACTTGCATTTTTTTTATATGAATGTACTTTGCGAAAGTAAAAACTTCCTTCTAGTCAGTAAACAACTCCGTTACTGGCTGAAATTAATCAGTTTGAACTCAGACATTTTCAATACGATAAAAATAGATAAGATTGTCTTAACTTATTGTAAACAAGCGTCTACTTTATTAATGTGTCCTACTTTGTAAAAATGAGGTACTTATCTTATTTACTTTTTTTTTTTAGTAAATAAATCATAAAATTGATAGCAAATTCCTAATGGTAATAATGGATAACATTAATTTAGAATAATAAATCTGGTGAACTAGATTTATTATTTCTTCGAATCTAATTTGTTTCAATTTATTGTAAAAATCAATCGTTATAAAAGTAGATGAACATTGACATTAACTTTTAAAAATACTGTTGATTTTTTAAATATATATTTGTTTTATATTGAATTTTATTACCCATGTTTTATGCTCAGGTGGCTTGCACCGTGATTAAGACAATTAATTATTTTTATTTTTGGCCATAGACTTTCGATCAATAGATCGGGATCACACTGAGTAATCATTAGGAAGGTTTGGTTTTGAAATAGAAAGAATTTGGATGTACAATTTAAATTACTATACACTATACAACTCGAAATTTTGATGATACGAATAATTTGAATATGATAAAACTTGAAATTATTGAAAAAATATTAGGTGGCTAGCAGCTGACACTAATTGTGTAACAAAAAAGTACCATGAAATTACTACCGTGAATTCGAATTTATAATAAAAATATTAGGTGGCTAGCAGCCAACACTCAATCATATAATTTAAATTTTACAATAATAGTAGTATGATAAAATTGGTTTCAGTAACTGGAGAGGACTGTAGAATTTAAATACGATACAATTTGTTATGATATTTCTGTGTGTTGGAAATGTTTTTGTGTTTTAACATAAAATAAACTTAAAAATTACAGTACTCGGATACGCAGCAACTTTATAATTTGAATTTGTTGATACACTGATTTTAATATTTTATTCGCGTTATAACAATTCTATTCACTTTTTAAATTTATTCATAAACAACCACGGAATGAGACGATAAATCTAGGCACTTGTAAAATAATTAATAACTTAAGTTTGAGAACACTTACTTGTACAAAAACAAGTGTGGAACTAGTGTAAAATAACTTGTGTGAAGACACTGTGACTTGAACTTCACTGCCTCAGAGCAACTCCTGTCCTGGACTAATTATTTTGAGTTCAACTGCCCTTTTTGTTTTTTTTTTTTACCTGGTCTCATTTCGTCTATTGTTTGGTGAAATACTGTATCCAATAGGGACGTAATTCCTTTGAGTCATTTCCCTTTCCCCTCGTAGGTCACGTCGGGACAGCGGTAAGGGCCCGCCTGATGCTGGCCTATGTGCGTGCGCATCCACACATACACCCACATGTATAATATTTAGTTGTCAAAATAATTTAAATTTATTCATAACATTAGTTATTTCCAATATTTACTGTATTTAAATTTTTATACTTATTTGTTTATAATTTATTGTAAAATGGCTGTTTGCCTATTCGTGAATTTAATTTTATTTCATTTAAATAAATGTTTTATTATCTATTAATTACTAATTTATTTATTTATTAAAGATTATTCGTCTAAAATTTCCTAGTGAATGGTATTGAACCTATTCTTCTCTTTAGTTTATTTTGTAACCAAAAAGTATTTATTTAAATATTTTTTTGGTTAAAATTTATTATCCATTAGCTATTCTTTCGTTTGAAATTATGTCGTTTGACATTGATTCATTTGAATATTCTTTCAGCTCAAAATTATTTTGTTAAAAATGTGTTAATTCGAATTTATTCCTCTTTTTAGTGGCTATTTTGACATTAAAATCTTATTTGAGTATTTGTTCTACGTTTACGTAGATACTGAAATGTTATCTACAAAAGTACATTAAAAAAAAAGTGAGGGTTCAAGATTATGTAAAGATAACTTGATTTATTTTATTTATTTAAAAATGAGTCTGTTAAAATTAATTCTATAATTCAAAAAAAATTTATTTTTAAATATTTTACGTGCATTTTTGTTGAAAATCCTTTAGTTTCTTTCTAAAAAAGATTTGCAGCTGGTCTTTGGGCCTTTGAATTGAATTGAATTGAATTAGTTCTAACCAGACACTAAGCGTGTGTTAGCCATTGTACCCGGGCCCATTGAAGACAATTTTTTATAGTGATCGGAAAGGATCGCGGTCCTGATGAACATTGTTATTAGGCTTTGCGTTTTTGCCAGTCCACCTAACAACAAACTTAGCAAGCCCACTGTCCTTCCAACAACTATTTATACTTTGACTATTGTAGATACTATTGTTTGTGAGTTGATATGTGGAGAAGACATAGCTTTATTTCGGTGATTCCCCGCCCCGAGTCCAAGAAAACATGTCGCGGGACACATCCGCTTTCAGCAGTGTCCACTAGTGCAGGAAGAACCGAGACCTGGCGTTAGCTAAGCCTACCGTCGTTCTCCCGTCGCTATGGGTCCTAGTCTTCAGCTACCGTGGCCGTCTTACGTCGTGTCCTTGTCATCGGGGGGTCTTGTCATTCGAAATTATGTCTCCTAAGAAGTCAATGTGGGTGTAATTATGGTCCATCCTTCAGAGCCCACTGTGTAGGATAAGGCACTTATACAATGGAGGATGCCTGTTATCTAAGGGCAAAGTTGGTGGTGGAGGACTTCCTCTATCATTGCTTTGACACGTTGGCTTCCACCAAAACTAGAGGTTCTGCGAATGTTTATGGGCCTCTGCCGCCACCAATACCCGGCCGATACAGGTGTTCTTCTTTGATAAGAAGCCCCACCCGCTAGCCTAGTCATAGAGGGGGCAGAGCCCTGCAGATTCGACAGAGTTTTTGTGTTCCGCTTTTCATTTTATAATGAAGTCGGCGCCACTTCAATTCGGTAGAAAAATTGTTGGTATTCCACCACCAGGAGGCTGCCAATGTAAATGCACATAAATAGTATTGTGAAAATAAAATTCATTGGTGCATGCCGGAATCGAGCCTGGTCCAACGCTGTGGTAACCAAGTACCTTGTTCGATAGGCTATTGCCAGCCACTGCCTTTGGGCCTTTACTCTATGGTGACTGGAGGAGTTATTAATATTGTGATGGTGGGAGGATAGAAGACCGAGCAGATCAGCTGCGTGATTTACTGGCTAATGTTATCAATTCTACTTATTACTAAATTACTACTATAACTATCACTACTTTATGATACTAAGTCTATTACTAGGACTAATTCTTATATCTATGACTATTACTAAACATAATTACTACTATTACTACCTACTATTAATAACTATTTTCCTACTACTAGACTACTCATTGTTTGTTTATCTACCATTTATGTTCTTATACTAAATACTAAAACTATTATTATAATTACTTAGTACTATGATATCCTATTATATTTGCTTACGACTAATTATTACTAGTTTCTTACTCTAATTATTATGACTACTTACTGTTATTTTGACTAAATTTCTATTCTTACACTATTAAATACTAAAAAATTTATTACTATTTATTTTTATTACTATGACTGTGCTTATTATTACTAAGATTTGAATGACTGAAAAATTATGTGATATTATATTTATGCGAGTGTACGATGTGGGAATGTGAATGCGCGACCGAGTAAAATTATTCTAAGTCCCGAGGAAAAAAAGTCAAAGGGAAAGGATAAAAACGTGAAAAAAGATTCCGAATAAATCTTTTAAATGATTCAAGAGATTGAAAGAATTGAGAAATAAGGTGAAATATGAGAAATAATATGTAAAAATTTAAATTAACTCTAAGTTTTAATCGCTCATTCTTTCATTTTCTTTCCATTCGCCCGGTTCACCGGCGCTCGCACGGCTAAGTTCTCCGTATTTAGTGTTTACTTAAACACTTAAACACATTCTTCTTCTTTCGTTTTTATATTTTTTTACTTTAAAGAAATTACTTTTTTAATTTCCTTTGATTTCGTCAGTCTGGACTTAGAATAATTTTACTGACATGATACTTTCGCGGAAAACGATAGAGGGCGATGGGAATTATTCTGTCCATGGCTACAACGGATGGGTCAGTTAATAAAACCGGTCATAAAGGCCTGTAAACTTAACTTAGTCTCCCAGGAGGTTGTCCGAGAAGACCATTCCCAGACAACGCCGTGGAAACTCTCGTACCAGGAGTCCGACCGGGCCAGGTAAGTTAGTTTTGATCTCCTCGGGAGGGTAAAGTATCCCCACTCTGAGGCCTTCTGCCAAGGGGTGGCAGGTAGAACTATCCGAGTAGGTGGGGGTTCTGACGGAGACCATCCGCTTACCCTCTGGGAAGGGAACTCGTGTAGGGCTGACGGGGAAGTCGACCAGACACCCCCGAGGCAACCGGGAGGGGGTAGAACCGCGTTAATTAGTCCACGTTAATTTTGTGTGTGCGTGTTTGTATGTGTGAGCGACGGGAAAGTCGCTAATAGACCGCGTAACCGTGATTATTATTTAAAATAATAATAAACCGTGATTATACCGTGATTATACATAATTAAACCGTGTTTAATTTTTAATCATAATTATTGTAAGAGGTAGTAGAACTGGGCTGTAAGCCAAAAATCTCAAGTAAATAATTAATAACTAAAGTTTCTGACGACATTTGTTTTGTTTACGTTCTTTTGATTGTTTAATAAAGTCTGGTTTATTATTTCACGTAAACCTGTGTTTCTTTTGCTTAAAAAAACCACTTTTCTGTAACCCTGGACTCCGGCGAGCTAAACCGAGCAAAAAGGGGTAGCTATTAAGTATAATTTTCTATTCGTTTATTCTCAGAATCAATTAATTAATAATTCCTCGTGTAAATTAAATTTACCTGGGTTTTACTCGTACAACTTTGAATTTTCTAATTTTTCTATTTGTTTGTTGCCACAATTAATTGATATCTATTTAATAAATACAATTTAACCCAATTTTACTCGTTACAATATTTCATTTAGGTGTTTGCTCTAGCATTTCAATAAATGTCAGAACATCAATTTGTTTGAAAGTAAAATTTGATCGCCTACTAATTTTTACGACAAAATAAAATTAAATTTAAAAAAAAAAAAAAATAATAATAAAAAGTTCAGCATCTGAGCTGGACGTAACACATTTAGAGAGAAAAATGTTCGAAAAATATACGAAAAACGTTCGAAACAAGAACATAAGAATGTGAAACATTTTCGTATATTATTTCAACGTTTTAATTTTTTATCGTTTTGAAAACGTCAAAAAATTTTTTTTAGTTTGTTGAATATTTTTCGAACATTTTCTCACTGTAAAATTTTTTAGATTTTTAGAGTTGAACTTTAAAAAGTTCAGGAAATTTTTTCGAACAATTTTCCTACATTTTTTGGATAATTTTCGAACAATTTTCCTACATTTTTCGGATAATTTTCGGACATTTCTTTAACACGTTTCGAAATTTCCATTACTAAGATTTGGAGTTTATTTTGCTTTAAGAGCTAAGGAAACTATTCGAACATTTTTCAAATAGTTTTTGAACATTTGTTTAGCTTTTAATTTTTCAGATTTTTGGTGTTGAACTTTAAAAAGATCAGGAAATTTGTCGGACAATCAAAGATGGACATGTAAGGATGACTGTTTATCAGAATAAAATCAAAAAGAGATCGTTATTTGAGAGACTGATAAAATATAATATATTAAGTTTAATTAGCTGAATGAAATATTAAAATCAAAATTGAAACAACTTTTAAAATTTGTTTAATTTAAAAAATTATTCAAAATTATTATAAAATGATTTTAAATTTACGTTAGACAATAAAATACATGCTACAATTTTTACACTTCGTTAAAAGATTTATCTCTCGATTTCACTTATCATTCAGTTTGTTTAGTAACACAATTGAATTAATTATTTAAAATTTATTATTAAATATTTACTTGATTAAACCATTAGCTTTATTTATTTGATTTATAACAAGGAACTGTTACTCTGGCTATCCTGGAAATGGGCGCCAATGAAGGTATTAACTGTCGTCTAGAACCGGATCTTAATCTATCAGGGTCGTTGTAAATAAATATTTAAGAAAAGGATGGAGAAGGCGTTGTGTCCAAATAAATTTTTTATTTTATTTTTTTTCATTTTTAATGATTATTTGAAATAATTACTGAGCTAATAGTGGAAGGATTTGTGCAATAAGTTTAACGAATAAGTAACAAGCCACTGTCACCTTCCACCAATGATAATAATTAAAAACTCCCCATCAATTGTCAAAACAAGTTTTGGCAATAAAAAAGCCTTTAGTTTTTTTTTTACTTCTTGGTCAACGTAAGCGGCATCGACAGCCCGTAATCTTATTACACGAATCAGTCTCCGTGGCAATAACAGGGTGGCCACAGACCGGGAAAGCCGGGGATATCGGGAATTATCCGAGAATTTAATTGCAACAGTTCAAATTTTCGAAACCTTTAATAATATTTTGAATATATCTTAATCATACAATTTTTTAATAAATATTTCAAATTACATATTTTTAACATGAAATAATCAAAAGTTGAGCATATTAATTTGTTTTATTGACTTTTTTTACATTTCTCGCCATGACAATTACTATTATTTTTGATTTTTGTAAAAATATTTACTCTTTAATTTTTGATGCTGTTTTCAATTTTTTGTTCGTCATAAATATAGGAAAAAAAATTATTAAAACAAGAATAATGATCCATTTATTTGTGTTAAAGCATTTTAAAATTATCTATTTTTTTTATTTTCAAATTACTTTTTTTTGTATTGAGACCGTAAGAGAATACCTAGTACTGTGATTCTTCGAATATTCGATCGATACACAATACAAACACAGCTTGCTAGACAGTTGAGTTTTCTAGCTAAGCGACAGCCGCTTCATTAGTTGTGCAATTTTTCCTTCTGTTTTCAACACGAAAACTTATCACAGTTGATCATATCGAATTAAAAAGTGCAAGTATTTTTTTTTTTAATTCAGTGGTTTTAGTTTATCGTAATACGGTAAGTTTTTTTTAATTTTTATAATTGGTAATTATTTGGAAGTGTGATCATGCACATTATTAACAATAAAAAATCAAAAAATCAATATTTTTGAATGATTTTTTTTTTCAAATTGTTCGGTTTTACGGCGGATTTATGGATCCACCATCAAAAGTTAGAAAACTTTGATATTTTTTTGTGTTTTTGCAGTTTAAAAGTATAAAAAATTCGCGTTTCCCATCATTTACATCGAAATTTTCGTGGCAACATTTTTTCGAATCTGGTAGTTTTTTTTCTTTAAATAGAGAAATTTGAAAGAAAAAAACCATTCGAAAATATTAATTTTTCGATTTTTTTTATATTTTTTTTTTTATTTTTATAAATTTAAAATTTTTTATAATATTTAAAAATCAATTAAAACTTCTTAAGTTTGAAGTGAGAATTTGTTTTTTAACTCCTACGTCGTATGTGAAAAAATTTTTATTGTGTTATTTTTCAAATTAATAATTATTTTTAAATATTCATAAGGTGGCTGAACACTTAGTGAATATAAATTAGTTGTTATTATTATTAGTATTACTGTTATTACTAAAATTTATTTAGTTTAATCATAAAAATTTCAAATTATTAAACACGTTTTTTAAATTTCCAGGCTATTGCATTTAACATGACAGCCGGCTTTTAAAGTGATTGGTTGATTGATCCAGATTTTAACTTTTGGTAAGCAGAAGTTAAAAATGATTCTCAAAGTGCAAAATGCAAGCTTTGCAATGTTACATTTTCCTTGAGTAATATGGGTAAAACAGCAATTAACAGTCATGCTAAGGGGCTAAAACATTAGCAAAGTTAAAAATTGCAAAACTACCACTACTCTTCAAAGTTTTTTAACTCAACCGCAACAAAGTAGTACTGAGACAACCAATCATGATTCATCTGAAAAATTGATAATTTCTAATCCAATTATGAATCAAAAAAATGAACCGCGAATCCGGGGATCACAAAATATTCTTAGCTCTTTTCTTCTCAAGGAAGGAGTAAGCCATGCAGAAATATTTTGGTGTATTCAGACATTGATGACGCACCAATCAATGCGATCAGCTGGGAGTGACGTCCAATTATTCAAAAAAATGTTTAGCGATAGTCAAATAGCTACAAAAATGGAATTGCAGCGATCTAAAATTGCCTACTCAATTCTTTATGACACAAGAGCCTCCTATCTTCTTCTGTCGTTTAAGGAAACACTTCTTCCTCTCATACGCCTTAATAAAATTTTACAAATCTCAAAGGATGGACCAATTGTTAATCATAAATTTTTCAGAGACTTAAAAGCTAAGCTACAAAAAACTAAAGAAATCAATGATCGAATGGTACTTGATATGGCCAGTTGTGGTCTCCGTAACATGCATGGCGCATGTTAAACGTGGAATTGAGGCCACTGATTGGAATATTGTTCAATTTTTAAGTTCAATTTATTATCTGTTTAAAGACGCACCGACTCGCCGCGCTCAATTAACAGAGTATTCAGGATCAAATCTTTATCCTAAAAAATTTTGTGCAGTTCGTTGGGTAGAAAATGATAGTGTTGCTGCTCGTGCTATTGAAATTATTCCTAATGTTAAGAAAATGGTAAAAGGCTTACAGCGTGATAACAAAGAACCGACTAGTGCCAGTTACAAAATTGTAACTGAGGCTCTTTCAGATCCTTTTCTACCAGCGAAACTAGAATTTTTTCGGTCAATAGCAGCTGAATCACAACAATACCTAGAAGAATATCAAACTGACGCTCCTATGGCACCGTTTTTGCACAGCTCGTTAGTGACAGTTCTTCAAAATATAATGCAAAGATTTATCAAAGCAGATGTATTAAAGTCCGCTAACTCATTATCAAGTATAGATTTAACTGATAAAAACAATTTTATTTCGTATAATCAAATTGACAAAGGATTTAGTACTAATAAAGCTATCAGAGAATTAAAAACTAAAAAAAAATATCACTGATCTCATGATTTTACGATTTCGAAAAAATGCCGCAACTGCTTTAAAAGCTTTTACAGAAAAATTGTTGGCACAATCTCCTCTACTATATAAGCTTACCAAAGCAGTCTCATGTTTTGATCCAAGTCTTGCACATTGTCCTGAAGTTAGAAGTAGGAGATTGAAAAGTCTACTCACTATTTTAAATGAAAATAATTGGATTAGTGGTATTGCGGCTGATGAGATTAGTCGAGATTTCAATCATTTATGTTCTGAACCTTCAGCACAACAACATCTTACAAATTATTCACGTGCAAACAAACGCCTAAATCATTTTTGGAATGAATTAATTTTTACACACGCCAATCCACAATCGCTAGTAAAACTGTTAATAATAGTTATGATTTTATCTTATGGCAACGCAAATATTGAGAGAGGTTTTTCCGACAATTCTGAATGTTTAGTTGAGAATATGAAAAACGAAACTGTAATTGCTCAACGATTAATATATGAATCTGTCTTAAGTGAAACAAATGGGGACGTTGCAACTATTGATGTTCCAAAATCTTTAGTTCATTCTTATAGGAACTCACGTACAAATTGTCAGAAGAAATTGAACGTCGAAAAAAAAATGCTGCAACAGCTGAATCTGAAGATTTAAAAAGAAAACGTGTAGCAAATGAAAAAAAAAAAATTTGGCATAAAAAAAAAGCTAAACTTTTAGCTGAGATTCAAGTTATTGATGATCAATTTCAAAATCTTCAATAATTTAACTTACCAAATATTAAAAGTTAAATTTGTTCTAGTTCATTCTAGTCATTGCTTCTTTTTTTTTTCCTTAGCTTAAATTACTTTTTATAAAATTATTTAACTAGTTATAGAATACCAGTTATAGCAATGTATTAAAAAATGAATTATTAAAATAAACATACTACAACATGTCTTCATAATTTTTGTGAGTTTTATACCAAATTGAATTATGAACAATTAGAATATAATCAAAACTTTGAATATCTTAATAATACGAATAAAATTCTGAATCAGGGAAAAATATGAAAAACCTCACTGGAAAACCGGGAATTATCAGGGAATTTTTAAATCATTTCTTTGTGGCCACCCTGAATAAGTAATCGTCGTTAATAAGGATATCTGACTGTTTTAATTCGTGTAGGATATCTAATTATTAATTATGGTTTCTCCAAATTGTACTTCAATTAAACTGTAAATCGATATAGTTGTCTGGCTGATAATCAATTATCGTGTAGGATATTATTTTATCATAAATATTTATTTATAAATTAAGAGAATTGTCAATCAACTCAGATACTTGGCTGATAATCGATTATCGTGTAGAGTATAGTTTGTTGATTACAATTAAAGATCCCGAAGATCTATCCAGTTTGAGCGAAACGTAACACAACTCACGTGAGTTTGTGATTCCATATCGGGCCCAGTTATTCCACGCATAAAACCCTTTGGGTGTGATAAAGTCGCATTAAAATATTCAAAAATGAATTAAATTATAATAAAAACCACATTCATTAATATTATGAAAAAGTTCTAGTGTATAAGTGAAGTTTAACCAAAAATATTGTAACTAAAACACCAAATAAAATTACAAAGATCATTACTTCAACCTTGTGAGTTTGATTCGAGAGTAGCACCATAAGTTTACATTCTACAACCTCAGCCGCGTCCATCCAACCAAATCTTTTAGGAGGAGGCTGAGTGAGCTGCAACGTTCTGGAGGGTTTTAGTCTGCCATTTTCAAATAAAGATTCATTGAAAGGTGAGTGAAAGATTCACATTTCAATTCTTTTGTAAAATACATTAGCTTACGGTAAAAGAACCAGTCTCTTCGAAGACGTTTGGGTTTTTCATTTTCGAAAAGATCTACATTCAATAATAAATTATAGGAAGAAAATTTCTTCCGCGTATTCAATATTGTCTACCGCGTCCACCGCATCCTCGAAATCGATCGTCTTAATTTTACTAACGCTACCAACGGGAGAAATTCCGGATAATTAATTTAAATTTCAGCGGCGGGCATAACATAAAGAACACTGGTGGCATCGGTAAGATTTTCGTAATTAAAAATCCTTCTTGTTGAGCCACGGGTATCATTTCTCTACCATTTTTAAGATATAAGGTAGATTTTTGTGGTAATTTTAGTTTTTTGAATTTTAACATTACTAAATTCTGAGGTTCGTGGCATTTCGAATGTGCCACGGCCTATCTTCGCGGACTTGCCACACCTTAACAGGTAGCACGTATTCTGATGTCAGCAATTTCCGCCCGTCGAATTCCGAGTCGTGGAGCACCTGAGTTCACCACTCGCGATTTTGCGATTCAATCGCGGTCAGCAAAAGTCGTACATTGACTTTATCGTTGCAACTTTATGTCTCAACAGGAAAAAATTGCTTTTGACTCTCTGGACTCTGCTTTGCCAGATTTTTCCAAATGTCTTGCGCGTCTAAAATATCCTCTTACGCTCGAAGATCTTTATAAAGCGATTAAAGAGGAACGGACTCGAAAATATTTGCGACTAGTTGGGAAACGTGACTCTAACGACTTTTCGCGTCAATCTCACAAAGATCGCGGGTGCGACTGGGAGTATTCCAGATGCTATCCTATAGAAGGTGTAGACACGATACTGACAACGAAGGTAGTGCAGACTCCGATGCAAGTACAGCGTCTGCAGATTATCTCACCTACACTTACACTTCTAGTAAGAGTGGACGTAATTAGACTCGCAACTACGAACCGACTCCACGAGCATCCAAGGATAGTGGATTAAGCTCAACTAACCGAATTTGTGGGCTTATTCTACCTGTAAAGAAGAAAAATTAAGCCTCAAGTGCTTGAAGCCAATCGAAAAAGACTATTCCATCAATGGAACAGGATAGAAGTGGGTAGTTCGGGAACATTCCGGATTGAACCTGGAACGTTTCCGAAGCGAAAAGGAACTAGTTCCTGGAATCATATCCGTGGAACTATTTAATGTTTTTAATTCTCATGAAGGTTCGACTAACAATTAAGTAGACAAATTACATATATTTCAATACAAACTTTTTATATAATTAGTATCACAATTACATTTACTAACTTTTTTAACAATTCCCTCTATATTGCAACATTGTTATGAATAATATATTATATATTATTATATTTTAAACAAGTATATATTAAAATCTATTAATGTTACACATTTTATCAGAGAATATTTTGAATATATACTAAATTTATGAGATCATATTAAAAATAAAAATAGTAAAAGCAAAAATAATTTTTAAAATAATATTAACGTTGATTGAACTTTGATAATTACTAGCTATGAAAAAAAGCTGAGAGACTTTGGTAGCAGATAATCTAGATATTTTTTCATTTTGAATTATGGTACACGGAAAAAAAAATATAGTTCTCGAACGATCTAAATTATAGCAACTCGTAGATCGTTACCACAACGATACGTATATTTATAGTAACAATACCGTATCGTTCCTGTAACTATCTATTAGATAGCTATAAGCCCTTTACGACTTTCCGTAATCGTCATCTCACAAGGCACTGTCTAACATAACTGTTGTAATAATAGTTAAATAAATAAATGCCAGGACTGGTTTGTAGTTGAAATACTTGAAAAATACGCATATTAAAAAATATTACAATATTTTTATGTGTCACAGCACATAACATCACTGGGTTACAAAATTAAATCGTCGATTTAATTTATTAATACTATTAATTGTTTGAGCTCATAAATACGTGATTAATTGAATACAAATTATAGAATTGAGCTCGAGTAAATAATTAAAATAATTGAAATAATTAAATTGAGTCCAGTTGAACACTAAGTTGATCGCAAAAATGTCATGAGAATAAGTAACATGAATTCAGAGGTTACCGAGCGAATTTAATAATTGAACACTTAATGATTATTTTTCAATAGCACTAAATGCATAAATATTTGAGTTCATTGAGTTCTACTATTATTGATCACTTAATTTAACTGAATTAAATGAAGTCGTAATAAATTACACTGAATTGAATTTATTTGTTGAGCACGTGGTAGCATGATTGCAGAGTTAGTTTAATTAAAATATTGAGCATACTAATAATTACATAATTATAACATTGAGTCTTTTTTTTATGAGCACTTGAAATAATTATTTATTGAATAAAAAGGCACCTGTCATGTTTCCCGTTTGAAAAACCTATTGAAAAACGTGGTCGATGATCACTGAAATTCTTGAGTTCTTGAAATTATTTATTCATGAGCTATGGAGCCTGAAAGGATGTAAATAATTATATTTATATGCAGCTTGATGATTGCTTGATTTAATTAAATTATTATTTTAATTAATTATCTCTTGATGAGTACAAAATCATACGATTAAATTCCAACACGTGTTATCACTTGAATGTATATTGCAAGATAATGGCGGCTGTCTTCTCGACACGATGCAGGAAATAGTAGCTTCGCATGCGCCACATTGCGCATGACCGAGTTTAAATTTTACAGACACGAAGCCCCAGTAGGTGCTGCCTCTATCTGCCGGAAGCGCAACTATATTTGAATTTAAATATAGTTGCAGTTACTCAACACTAACTAAACATCCATTTTCGCGCGTATTTAGTATATCGGGTATTGTTTTTCAAATGTAACAATTCGAGTTCATTTTCTTTAAAATTTGTTAACTATCTATAACCTCTACTGATTATTTACCGAATGATCAATCTATTAAAACTGCTATAGATTTAAATTGTGTAAAAATTATGTAAAAATCAATTTATGTTAATTTAATCAATTAAATTTATATTATATATATATATATATATATATAACTTAAAAACTAATATTCATAGACAATTTCCGTGAAAAGTATCTGCAAGCTTGTCCAATAATTTTTCATTTATGACCTTAAACTTCATGTTTTGACTAATTCTTTCAATAATTTGATTGCCTTGAAATTTTTAATGAAATCGAAAACTGTTGAAAATATGGTTTTCATTCCACATAACGTATGTATTTCCCATTATAATACAATTTTGTCACGTGTATTTTATTCTGAACAAAATAACCTGTAAATTTCACAGCTATTTTATATTTTAAAAGTATTACTGTTATTTTAACTGGGCTTGTCATGATAACAGCGATTACAATTATGATCTCATACTAATTAAACTTTCAATACTTTATTTATGTGAAGGTTAGTTTGGTACATTACCTATATAATGTTATGTCAAATCAACTATCTGAAGTTCCCTATCAAGAATAATCGTCGTTTTTTTTTTACCCTCACTTTTAGAAAACGAGTCTAATTTCATATCATGACTATACACTAACAAGATATGTATGTATAAAACTATTTTTTTATATCGATTAATTGGAAAATCTACCTTCCATTTCGGCTGCCGAATGGCCTTTTTTTTGTACATATACTTATACGTATGTTCGTAGATATTACTGACTTTTGTAGACCAGAAGTATACATTATAAAATAAATAAAAGTAAAAATTAATGATTATTCATGTATTCACAGCCAAGAATAAACATCTTTTTTTTTTGTTAAACTTATATGTCTAAAACCGTAAGAAAACATCAATAGAATAAGTTAAAAATTATTTGGTATTATAATGTCATCGAAAGCCTCACAACCTCCTTCATTCTCATATAAATCTTGAATCGTCTTGCTAGTAGATTCAATTACACGTTTCTTTGGATACATTTGAGATTTGGTCATACGGCTATACTATAATTTTGATGGTTCAAAATTAACACAATCAACCCCTAACGTTGCTTTGCTAACAGTATACCATTGATAGTCGGAGTTATTTATTTATTCCTTGTTTTAGTTTTGATCAAATTGACTTGACTTAAAAGTCTCTGAGAGTCAGCATTTGCATGAGGCAAAGAAATGATGTCAAGGATAAATATAGAAAGATTTTTAAATGTAAGACCTTGATCACACATTAATAACTTTACCCAAAATACATCAACATCATCGTCCAAATTCATATCTTCCGGCATTTTGAAGAAAGGCTGTTGTCTTCACTCATTGTCAATATTTTGGTATTGTTCTGGAGAAACGATGCATGGTACGACTCTCATAAGAGGCAGCAAGCTTGGTACGAAATCTCGAGTTTTTCGTGACATCCCTGATTAAACAACTGAATTCGATCGAATTAAACAGAATTAAATTTTTAATTCTATTAAATTCAGATAAATTCTGTTAATTCGGTACCTAACTTGAAAATGAATTCTGTCTAATTTGGCAGGAAAACCAGAATTTGTCCAAATTAAAACGAATTTAAATAATTCTATTCGGTTTAATTCTGATTGATTCGAAAAGAATTCTCCAATTTCTGGTTCTGAATCCGAATTAAACTGAATTAAAACGAATTTGAAATTTTTAAATTGGTTTTATTCTTTTTAATTCAAATTCAAATTTTTGATTCAGTTGAATTCTGTTTTGCAGAATTCGACAGAATATAACAGAATAAAAATTTTTAATTCGGTCGAATTCAGTAGTTTAATCAGGGATGGCTTTTGCTTCACTCAAATTTGATACAAGTTGTAGAACTGGGTCACTGAAATCAATTCTCTTTTTTATATCGTTACAGCCAACCTAAAGAAATTGAACACAGGTAGTTCCGAAATCTAGTTTTAATTGTTCATTAGAATTAATTTCAGGCTTGCTCAGCACATCCATTACTTTTACGCCTAGGTATATGTGATCGAAATGCAGATGGTTCTCTTGATTACATGGGTCGAGGTTTTCCAAGTTTGTCCGATGAACATACGATTTACGTAAATATGATTCTAAAAGTTCTGGATAACCAATGCGCATTTTACCCCAAAGACTTGTGAGAACCACGGATTTTGATTGCAATAATTTATTCTACTTCGTGACTTTGGGCAATACCCAATCCAAAAATAAATAAAATAGCTTCATAAGAGGGTCATTAAAAGCTTAAACAATCTGTTCTACTTCACGTAATCGCGCCGTAAACATCTGCGCTTGAAAATAAGAGGTTAATGCATCCCATTGCTCGAGTATTCTTCTTACAACTGCGTGTAGAGATAGCCAACGTGTTTCTGAAGGGTCTTGTGGACTTCAATATCAAGAAATTGTTGAAATTCTTGAAACTGATGTTGTCTTTTAGCACTGTTTTAAAACTCGTTATATACGTTACGTGCTAAGCTTTCACAGCTCCGAGGTAATTCTTTGCACGCTTTGCTAGCGCATAAGTGTAGCAAATAACATATACATTTTTATATATCAATGCCTGGGCATTCCTCTTTGAATCTAGAGGCAACCGAATTTTCACTGCCCATCATCGTGTTGCACCCATCTGAAGCGAATCTAATTATATTAGCAGTGGGAAAATTGTGAGATTTTAGCGAAGTAGTTAGGAGTCTAAATAAATGTTCAGCAGTAGCACTTTCAGCAGCTGAATCACCAAAAACTTGACATAAATCCCAAAATTTACTAACGACTCGACCTTCATCAACGTCAAAAAATTTACAAATAACGTATTATAATGAATAACATAATCATCGTTCGTAATTAATACTCATTAACTTGAGTTGATTTTACGATAATACCGAACAATAATACACATTGCTTCAATTGCAGCAATATCTGTACACTCATCTATGAGAACACTGAAAAGACTTGACTTTAACTTATTTTGTAACTGTTCTTTTTCAGATTCACCAATTACGTTTGTTATTATTGCAGCACATTTCATCGATTTCAATTGAAAACCTTTCACAATCACTGAGTCAGGTACACGTTCTTTAATTAAAGTTGTTAAATGATCCAAAATTCTGAACGATATCTTATGATCAACTAAAAAAGCATACAGCTTTATTTCAAATTTACGAGAAGCCTCGCTTACAGTATTTATCTCAGGTGTCTGTAGAAATGAGTTTATTTTCGGTTGGTGCTCGAGCGGTTGGCGTTGATGACTTTGAGATTTGATATGATTTTAAATTACAGTTAACTCTGTCGTAAAGCTCACATTGCATATTCGGCACTTAGCTTTGTAAAGATCATCTGGAATCTTAGCAAGCCATGTTTTATAATCATTATCATTCAGACAAGCGTCTCTAAATTTTTGCAAGCGATGTTTTTGTACAATTTTTCTTTTTTTCTTTGGTGAGGTATTGAGCACAGTACCAGTTACAATATTTTCATTAGTGGCTTGATGTTGTGAGCTCATCCTACAATATGAAAAAAAAAAACAAAATTAAATCGAATAAAATATTAGTAGAATAACTCAGTTGATATATGGCTGTATACTTACATTTTAGCTTAAACAAAATCTTTCAATAATAGAAATAATAACTTCAAATGCAACTTATTTATATCATATTACAGGTTATTACAACTCACAGCTGACACCAATTCACATATTAATAAAGTGTCGGATTAGCTCAGTACAATGTAGCCAAAGACACCTACTGGAAATTTATAGTAAGCGCGTGCAGAGTAGTACATTTTAAAAAATTTTATCTCCTAAGTTTTTTTATTTTCATTCTTATTTTTTGGATATCTAAAATTATCGTGATTTTTACGTACGATACTGTTATGTGATCGTACATCGTACGGTGATCGAAAATTATCGTAGTTGTACGATATTTATCGTACGGTTGCTAACCCTGGTCAGGTCATTCTATTTATGTAGCTTCGTGCCACCCATTTTGTTAACGTAAGCTATCGCCGCCGTGTTATCAATTCTAAGCAGAATCTGACTATCAGTTACCTCATCTGCCAAAGAATCTAAAGCTAACTTTACCACATACAATTCTTTATAATTAATATGCCAACTTGCTTGTATGTCGCTCCAGAAACCATAGACGTTATTTGTCCCGTCTGTGGCTCCCCAACCTGAATCAGAAGCATCAGTGAATATTGTCTTCACGTAATCACCTTTTTTAAACTTACTGCAACCTAGTCTCACTTTTTCCTCCCACCAGCGGAGGTCAGGAATCAAACTTCCCGGAATCACCACCTTATCCTCATAGTTGAAATTATTTTCTGCCAGACTCACTCTTAAAACTTTCCAGTGGTTTGAGGTACAACCAGCCATAGTCCACCCCTGGACAAGCTGCTACCAGCTTTCCTATCAGCTTCGAAATCTCTTTAATCGAACGCGTTGGCTTTGCTATGACTGAATTTAATAATGCACTCAACTGTGTCTTTTTATAATCCGTCAGTTCTACTGTCTCTTTCTCCGAATCCATCACGAAGCCTAAAAAACTAGATTTTTTCTCGGGCACCAAGCTACTCTTCTTCTTATTTATCAGGAATCCCAACAATCCCAATTGCGCAATAGTATCCTTCACACTATCCTCACATCTTTCTTTCGATTTTTCAATAAAAAAAATATCATCTGAATAAATTAATGATCTGTATCTTTGAAGTCTTAAAATTCTAATGACCAGCTTCATGATCTTTGTAAATATATAAAGGCTCGTGCAAAGTCCAAAGAACAAACGTGTAAACTGGTAGATCTTATTTCTAAACATAAATCTGAGATATGTCCTGCTTGCCGGATGTACCGAAATAAGATAATAGGCATCCTCTGTGTCTAACTTAGCCAAATAGTTGCCCGGAAAAACTAGACCCCGAGTCGTCCGCAAGTCCACCATTTTGAGATGTAAGGTACTGATGAACTCGCCCGAGTCAAAATCTAAGTTCTGTTTTAGCTGTGAATTTTTCTCGACTTAATTCCAGAAAAATGTACGGTCAAAACAGTTCTTGTGCTATTGGGTACTGTATCAAAGTACGTCTGGTTTAGCCGTTACTCGAGGAGTTTTGTCCTGATATACCGAGTTTACAATGAAACCAGACGTCAAATAATCATAATATTGAATATAATAATAACAATATTAATGTTAATATTATGTTAGATCGGAGGGCGCGGGTTCGAATCCCACTCAGGCCCATTATTTTTTTTTTTTTTTTTTTTTTTTTTCTAATAGTATTATTATCAATAATAATGGCAATAAAAATAATAATTATTTATTATAAAAAAAAAGAAACTAAAAACACGTCAACACGTTATAAGCGACAGCACTGTTTTGATTATGAAATCATAATTATAATGAAATTATAAATACGAAATGAAATCATTGAATTAGACTCAAATACAAAAAAAAAATCGGTCTGTCAGTTGACCCTGCGGGTCAGCCCCAAAACTTCCCGCAGTTTTTGAGTTTCTTGAGCTTGAAAACATTGTTGAGAATATATTTTCGAGCTCTCCGAGCTCGAAAATACTTTTTTATGCTTTTGTTGTTGAAAAATAACGTTTTTTACCTTTTTTTCTCCAACGATATCTCTCGAACGAATTCACCGATTGCAACGATTAAGGTAACGATCGACGCGTTTTATTGAGTTCTAGAGCTGATCAAATTTTAATATTCATTTAACAAGTCGTTTCTGAGAAATTTCCAAGATACTAAAAAAAAAATTTCTTTTTAATTCTTTCGACAACGGTTTCTCTTGAAAAAATTAACCGATTTAGATAGTTGAGGTATCATTCAACGCGGCTTAAAAAGCTCCAGAGTCCAGTTGATTTTAGAATCGATCCATCAAGAAAATGAAAAGTTATCTGAAAAAAACATTTTTGAAAAAAGTTCATTTTTGGAATATCTCTGAACGAACTCTACTGATCAAGCTCAATTTTTTTCAGTTTCAATATATTCGCAAGCCACGTCGAATGACACCTTGATGATCAAAATCGGTTCATTCGTTCAAAAGATATAGATATTTACATACGTACGTACATACATACATACAAACACTCGGACATCATCGTGAAATTAGTCAGAATAGCTTCCTAGAACCTCAAAACGTCAATATCTCATAGAAATTCAATTTGTGAAAATCGGACTGAAACCAATAACTTCTCGAATTTTTGAAAGTTTGCAATTTTCTTAGCGGGAAGTTAAAAATTCGAACATAAAAATGATTTTATTTTGAAGTTCGAAGAACTTCTGAAGGTAGAAACTGAAGGAGGCAGGATATCTATTAGATTCAATGACTTAGTTCACTGATGCTATTGATTAAATTAAGATAACCGTAGAAAGAAATAATCGACGAGAAATCGCAACTTCCGGGATTCGAACCTATTACCTAACGCTCACCAGTCTTATAGGCT